>OX467285.1:2400000-3600000 GCA_950108345.1 Malthinus flaveolus
CTCCGAGTTATTAGTACGAATTGCCCCATATTGTAATCTTCAGACAATTAGAACAAAGTTACGAGAAATAAATCTTTCGTTGGTCATAGTTTGAAGGCATTTAAATTGCGCCAACCCGCCACTTGGGCACTTGAACAACGGCCTCTATAACGATTCATTAAAAAAAATTGCCATTTTTCTCATAACTTTCTAGAATTTAAATAATAATATTTTTAAACATCAACAACGTAAGATGTAAGAGACAATTGAAAAAAATTTAAATTCCACCGTCGGCTGCATACTCAGCAGTGTCCACTGAGTTACCTGGTTTTCCATTTACAGTGATTCTACCCATATATGATATACTTGATCTTTATTCTTATATAGTATTAAAACCAAATTCGTTTCGGAAGATAGTATCGACCAAAGGGCCTTGTAAGGTCGTCTCTATAATACTTTTCGTTTTTTTAATTCGTCTCGTATTTAATTAACCGTAAACGCTTAAAATTATTTGGTTAATTAACGAGCAAATAACCCGAAAAAATTCAACGAAAGATGACCAATGCAATTTGGGTCACCTAATTTATAAAGAATCGAGTGTGACTAAAATAAGTGTTGCTTTTAAGTGCAATAAAAGAGTAAACCGTAATTGGGCTCCAATGGGTAGGTATATATAGATTAACAATTAGAGTAGGTGGGAATATTAATAAAGTATAGTAATCTGTTTTTTACGGTGTGTGATTTTAATTAAATAATAACATACATTAATTAATTAAATGTTCATTAATCATTATTATGACATTAAACAAACGTAGAGAAAATTTTTTGATCCAAATTAGCCATATATTAGAGAAGAAAGTTTGTGGTGGTAACATTGTAGGTGAATTTGTTGGCTTTAAGCAGAAAAATAATGTCTTATGAGGAGACCGTATAATTGCCATTTTCTCGTAAAGTTGACACACTCAAATTAGAAATTATTCCAAGTCATGGTCAAACCTGCAGCTGTAGTAAGGACAGTATTTTACAATGACCCTAGAGTACAAATTTTTTTTTAATGCTCTACTGGACATAGAAAAAAGTTCTAAAAATAGAATGTTTCAATACCAGCGATGGATTATTATGATTGCGGTTGAGGTTTGCCCTCAGTGGTTCGTTGCATCGTTGCATTGCGACTCCTGGATTTTTATATGACCCTCCTTTCAGAATGCTGTGAAGACTGCTTGTGAAAGCCTCGCAGCGTAACAAAAGATGAATTGGAGTTCCCTCTTCCTCTGATGGTTGTGTGCTCCCCGAGGCTTAAGCTTATACCTTGCCTCAAGTTGCCTACGCGTTGCGTTTTTAAAGCAGTCTGTGCAGAACACAAGTTCATTTACTTTGACTGCCTTGCATTTCCATTCTTCTCTTGTTCGAATGTTAATTCCGTAGGTTTTTTGATGGTATATGCTCTGGTTATTCTGTATTCTGCCATTTCTCTTAGGATTGAGACATGCCCTTGTACATTTCTTCATGTGAAGGAGTGAGTTTTTAATCTGTAAGCCTCCCCTAATTCTTTGGATTTCACTACCAAATATAAGGGTGGAAGGTTCAGCAGATTTGTTTCCATTGCTGGTGAAGGCGTAGTACGCATTGCACCAGCGATGGATGTTTTAAGATATTTAGGATTTCCGCAGACGGCACTGAGTTTGCCAAAAAACCCTTTGTCTATGAATCATTTCTCCATAGTAATCTCTGGCTGGCCTCGAGTTGGAGTAGGCGCTAGTGACGACTATGAGTTAAGGCACACTTAGAATCGTAATAAAAATTAACTGGGATGGTCACTGGTCACCTATCCTGGAGTTAACCCAAACCAGCACTCTCAAAAGCTCTAGTCTAGCGTCAGATGCTATAAACGCATCATAATCCTAGTACTAGAGCACTCAGCAAGTTGGTGAATGTTTCAAGCGTTTACTGTTTATTTTAGCAACTCTATAAAGTTTTCCTAATTTTATTGTCTCAATAATTATCTCCTTAAATAACTGACCATTCCCGAATTTTTCTTGCACTCTATACACATAAATAAAGCCTCCTTCTGTGTTAAAATCTTGAATATATCTAGTGCTCTCTGTTTACAATAAATTATAAACATTTATTTAGTTTTTCAATTAAATGCCATGCTTTGTATGTTAAATCGAGACTTCCAAACATCGTTACCTGGCGCGTACGTTCGTAAACTTCAATGCTTCGAGCATCGATTCTATTGGAGTGTACCTGTAACATCTTAAAATAGCCCTCATTGCTTTATTTTGTGGTTTTTGAAATTGTTCCAAGTCGCTAAGATTACACTTACACAGCACGGAGAAGCTGTGCGCAAATTAGATTGGGTGAAACTTTTAGTAAGGACAAACGCGAACTTGTAATTTTTAGAAAAGCCTAATGGTAGTCCTAATATTAAATTAAATTTAAGCTACTGGACAGGTGGATTGTGTTTGTGAAGATGGCGATGTTTAAGAAGCAATTTGGTATAATTTATTATCTCGAGACTGTAAGTCTGGGGTGTGGAGACGTGTTTAAAACAAGTCGACAATCTGGATCTGTTTTTTTCAGGGAGGGAGAGCCAGCTCGCAGCACTTATGCCGCTTATTCGCGCCTATTGTACCTTCGAAGTTCTCAATTTTATGAACGAGAGTTGGAAAGATCTTTTTACTGCATATTTTTGGAGAGATACTATCTAGATTCCAGATTCAGTTCAGTGGACACTCTGCTTGTTTACCTATGAAACGATATGCCGAGAAGTCATAATTGCCTAATATTATCTGTCAGAAACCTTCTAAGATAAAACCCCGTTTTGTAGAGGTTCACAAAAAGGTTGGCCTTCTTTAAAACAAACGATTAATTTAATCTTTTAAACGAAACTGCTGCAACAGTTCGTGTTCTAAATAAATTTTTAAACACCAAAGAGACAGTTTGCGCATCAATGCCTAGGTCACACGTTATTGTAAGAATAATCTTCATTAGATTATTATCTAAAGCACTGGGTCAAGTCCAAACCTTAATGATGATCGTTACTAAGAAGTTTGGGATTATTGTGGTAGTAAGTAGGTATTTATCTTTTTAAATTTGACGATCCTACTCGTAGTTTTAGTTATTAAACGGTAATCAAATAATAGAGAGTGGTTTGGATTTTTAAGAAAATTACTCACATTGCCTTTAAGTGGAGATAATTTTAAATAGTTTTCAACACGAAAAGTTATCAAAGAGTGCCTTAATTAATGAAATTGTAAGCCACCTCTGGACACTCCTAAATTGTATTTCACATCCTTCAACTGCATTCGACGTTCATTCATTTGCAAACTCTGTACACTGTTCTAAATGTGATGACAATTTTTCTTAAAACAGTTATAAAAAAACCGATGGTTTACTGAGTAAAATAACTGAAACATCCTCTTTCCACGTCGATGCAGAGTGTACAATAAGAAATTTCGAACATATTCTCTGGAAAATTCCGTAACGTGGCCTGACTGGGTGACAAACATCCTTCTCTGCGTTCACCTGTTCGACCAGTTCACCATGTCATCTCCATATTTTGGCGTAATTTCGTTTGAGTATTCCAGAACAACCTTTGAGAAATTGCTGTGCAAATATGAGCTCTCGTGCATTAGCCAAATATTTTCTTCTAGTAATGAGGGTCTTATTGGACTATTTGTCAAAATGGCTAAAGATTTAAGCTAAGGCGCCAGCATGAGGATTTTAGTCGGTCCAGTTATGATAGTAATTGAAAATTCCTTAATAACTAATCGCTTGTCAGTAAAGACGTGTTCATGGCAAAAAGAGGATTTTCGACCTCATTTGAGGCCATCATTTATTAATTTATTTATTTAAGGTCTTAAACGCCAATATCTACCTAAACTGCAAGTTTTCCCAATATTATAGGTTTAGAATTTTTTATTTTAACTCAGATTTCGAGACAGCACTGCCTTCTACAGTAAATTTCAAACAAAACTGCCAATATCCCGGAACCGTTGGTTGATTTTAGCAAAGAACCAACAACCAAGGGCCAAGGGCCAACAACCAAGGGCGATTAAGAAAAGTTTGAGCGTAGGGACGATGTCGGCAAATTCATACTGGACAATTTGGAATTTAACTCGACTACAGAGCTGTTGTTGAGGAGTGTATTGTCGACTCTTTGACCTTGAATCAGATCTGCCTGAGCTGAATCGGTTAGATCATTATAATGCAGAAGGAGTCGCGCATGGGACATTTGGTGACTTTTGGTCTGTTACTCCGAAAAGCCTGTAGTGATAATTTTAAATTTGCTTCCTCAGAGCTTTTGACTAAGAAAAATCTCAACTTTCTAAAGCAAATCGATTTTAGAGAACAACCACTGCCAGGGACACTCTCCCTTGCTCTCTCTCCTTCGCTCTCATTCGTTTTGGAGTTCTAACTGATTTTGTGATTATTCTGAACTAAAATGATTTATTTGTTCCGCAACAATGCGTTCAGAAAGGTCTTGCTGGGCTTCTCAAGGGAGTTTTCTGTGGCTATGAAACTTTAAAAATTGTTTTTAGACGGCTCTTGAGTGGGTTCTCAGTACCCGGTCAATTTGTTCTAACAAAAGTCGTTACAATTTTATTCTCTCTCTCTAACTCAGCTCGTTTCGTTACTCTTAATATATTCTTCAGGCGAAACTCTAACATTTTTGAGACATTCCCGACGTAATCCAAAACTACTAAATCGTAATCGTAAGCTACCTTGGGCACTCTCAATTGTTCTGAAATATGATTTTCCTAATTTTTTCATTTCTTTTCACCACTACCTTTCTTTGAGTCTCATTTTGAAAACAGAAAGCGTTTCGCTTTCCGCACGCCGCCCTCATTTATTGCAAGTACAACTTAATAAATGTATTCTAATTCGATTGTTTTGCAACCTCGAGAAATTGTAATGAGTTGCCAGCTGATGTTGATCTTACAATAAAAAATAGATTAAGTTTATGTACACGAAAATTTTTCCGAGTCGAGTACAGTAGAGCGAAAAAAATAAAATAACGTGTTGTTTAAAAGTGACATGAGCTATTACTTAACTTTAAATAAATTTACGAACTAAAATAAGGATACAGGATGCAAAAATTGTTATTGACAATGTGCCAATTCGCTGACATACTTAAGTAACTATTTAAAAATTTTTGTACAAAAAGTGCGTTTGAAATTTTTTTCTGTGTGGAGAGCTTCGTTCGATCCCGATCGTAAATGACTTTAATGGCGTTTTCCGTAAAGAGGCAACAACTGTTAATTAACCGGTGCGTTTATATCTAGACTGAATTGTAATACAGACTAAGTGATCTAGGATAATGATCCCAATTATCGGATTTGCACATAATACGATTCACATCGTTGCTCGCGGCTGGGCTAGGCGCAAGGTCGTGGTCTACCAACCTCTGATAGCTCATGTGTCAAAGTGAATGTTAAACATATCTTCCACCCCATTGAATTTCATTCATTTTAATCGTCAATTGATTTTTTTTACCAAAAACGAATTAGGATTTCAAAGCTAACGTTATTGACATTCATTTGTTTTATAATTTTTGTCACAAATACGTCACAAATTTGAATCACTCCAACAACTGACGTTAAGTCTCTGACCACTTTCCACTTTCACAGTGGCGCAGTTGTGAATAGGGTCGAAAACACGCGCGTTTTGAATAATTGAATAATCTGTTTTTAGTGAATCTAGTCAGTTGTGGAAGAGCCGCACTTGCTAGGCACGGATATCCAGATTTTTAACAGATTGGCTCTTAAAAGCCTAGTCCTCACCCACCACCCTAATTATAAACGCCTTGATAGTAACGACCTGTAGTGTAGCTATAGACTTCATGGTGGAATGATTGAGGCTAGTACGATGACTTTGATTGATTTATTATGATATGCCTCCACATTCAGCTATCTCTGTCTATTTTTAAACTTTGGAAGTAGTTTAAGGCCGTTTTGGGAACTCTTTGAAAGTGTTGTAGCTTTAGCCAGTTGTTGGCAGTATTGTGTACAGGCATTTTAGCCTATAGCTTTGAGTGCTTCATGTCCCTCTGGCAAAATGTGGATTCCTTGATTTTGAGATGCTTTTCTCTGGCACTGAATTCTGTTACATAAATTTGTAAGGAACGTAATGATTTTGCGAGACCCAATTTGATCCTTAAATGCCTGTCCTTACTTAATCGTTTATTTACATCTCATCAGTATTATTTCAGAGGAGTGTTCATCTTTTGCACTGTCAATCACCTTTTGCTATATTTGACGATCAATGGGAACCATGAAAAATCAGCTCTCACAGTCGTCTTCGCTTTTTCGATAAATTTTCATGAGTTTGTGAGCTAAGACGTGGCATCAATGGCATCGTTAAGGGTGGACAGATGGACAAAGCTCGACTTGTTAGAAGTTAGAAGCTTTCCGAACAAAACATATGGAATAATGAGCTGGTAGAGAAAAATAGGTCGGCGAACGGCTAAATATATAAACAGACCGACAGGGAGCCAAAAAATAGAAAGTAGAGAAGTAGTTTGAAGTTCTACTAATCAGTCGACTTTGATTAAAATGCTGACAAGAGTAAGCGCCACTTGATGAAACCATTTTAATTTATTCCAAGATGTGTAACGAAAGTGCTCTTTAAATTTCTATTTATAACTTTTATGCTATTCCCTTTAATAATTATTTTATTAAAAACAATTGCAATAGTGTATGCTCGGCAAAATATAAAGTAATTTACATAAATATTCTAAATACCTATGGTGAATAATGGCATTGCTCCTTGCCCGAGACGTGGGTGCGTTGTCTATGGAACAGAGAGCCGGTGAGAAATTACAATTCATTAATTTTGTCAATTTCTATTCTTAGTCATTGGAGGAAAATCCAAATACCAAATCATAAACAAGATCGACATTGATACCAGTTACAGATTCACCCTCGTAGTTTTAAAATAAAATACAAAATGGCTGCTGTGGCCATAACAGGACTTTTTCGTACGCGTTGAAGCGAGCTCCAAATTCTTAAAATATGAAAAAAAGATGCAGGAAGTAGTAGGTACAAAACAATAGTATGTTCAGAGTCTCTTATTTCCAAAATTTAAAATTATACTGGGTGTTCTATTTGTAATACGAAAGCTAATATTATTTCCTAATGAACTGAAAGTAAAAAGTATGACATGTTTGGCGTCATTAGATAGATAATTTTACAATGTTTGATAAATATTTAAAATATACTGGGTGTTTTCAAAAAACTCTTTATTTGGATAATTTTCGGTTTAACCGGAAGTTTTATAAAACTAAAATATTATTAAATAATAGCAATTTATGCTAATGCCAACTTGCAATTACCAAAAAATTAAAATTTTGGAACTTTGAGCTTCAAAAAATCATAACTCCGGTTTTGGCCATAGCAAACAAACGAAACAAACGGCATTTGATTAAGAACTTTGGTATCTACAACATAACAACATAAAAATAAATATACAAAAATAGAAAAATTAACAGAGGCTGAAACCAAATTTCATGGAAATAGCTTTAGTAGTTTTATTGTATGAGTGCTAGCCACTGCCTTCTGAGATATAGCACCCCGTATAATATGAAATCAGTTATCCCGATTTAATTATTGAGTTCGCTATGAATAGAATGAGAGAATTCTAGGTGACAAGCCGAGCATTTACATCACGGCCACCTACATAAAAATATTTACAGTATTCCATTTCAAAAAATGAAAAAGTCGATTGTTATTTCCGGTACAACCGGAAACCACGGTTTTTTGAATTTAAAAACTTCTTTGTACGATTTTCGAATTTTTAATTAATTTAATTATTATTCGACGTCGAGACAAATTCTGTAAAATACACACATTACGAAAGATCTCAAGGCAACAAACCGATTATTCAGTTAAAAAATCAAATTTATTATCCCTTATCCTTTATCACCTTTTATTAATTAAATAATAACGAATTAATTTGTTATTGTAGTTTTAAAAAATATAATAAATTAAATAATATAAACCCTTCATTTTAGATAAAACAATTTGTTTACAATTATTTTTACCAATCAAATGTAAACTTCATCGATGATGAAAAGGTTCACTTAATCGACTAATTACAAAATACAAATCCCAAATTATTTATGTCATTTTGTTTGATGACATTTTACCTTCAGATTTAATTGTGGTTTATTTAGGTTAATCGTATAATAAGGGGTGGCACACCCTCTATAATAGTTCAAATACAAATGAATTGAATTTGTTTGGTGTTGGTGTCGAATTTTTACTTAAAACGCACAAACGTTGTTGTGTGTTATGTCGTTAGTCTTTGAAAATATTTTAAAAGATATAAGAAGTAGTGCCTAACAATAGTATGCTCCGAAGCTCTCCTTCATTTCAAAAAACTAAAATTATACGGAGCGTTTCTATTTGAAATAGAAAGCTAACTTCATTTCCAGTAAATCCGGAAGTAAAACTTTAACATTTTTGGTATAATTTGACAGCTGATCTTACGATATTTTTTTAAATCATAAAATATACAGGGTGTTTTTAAAAAATTCTTCTACTTGGCTAATTTCCGCTTTAACCGGAAGCTAAAATATTAAATATTTGGTATCACTAGATAGCTAATTGTATAATCTTCTAAACCACCTAAAATATACAGGGTGTTATATTTAAAATAGATAAGCTAACTTTATTTCCGGTTAATCCGAAAGTAAAACTTTAACATGTTTGGTATCATTTGACAGCTAATCTTACGGTATTTTTTAAAATCTTAAAATATACAGGGTCTTCTACTTGGCTAATTTATGGTTTAACCGGAAGTGTTTTTATAGGAAAATTGTAACAAATAATAGAAATTTATGGAATAAATGAATTTACTAACTTGAAATTAGAAATTTGAATGACAAAAAGAATTATAAATTTTAGAAATTTGAATTACAAAAGGAATTATAAATTTTTGAAATTTTGACTTTCAAAAAACTCCGGATCTGCTTATAGCATATGAACCAAACGACGGTGTTTAATTAAGAGCTTTGATATCTATAAGATATCAAAATATAGACAAAACGACCAGAGCATATTTTGGGAAAACCCGCTTTGAAATTTTAAGCAACTTTGGTCCTTTGAAAGATTGAAAGTAGGCAATTTTATTATTATTGTTAAAATCGACTATATCAAAACTAAAGCCCAATATTTTGCCTATATATTCCTATTTTTAGATTTTTATAATAATAACAATATTTTGCCTATATATTCCTATTTTTAGATTTTTATAATAATAATTATCTCAAAAGTTATAATAAAAACACTAGAAAATGGGTCAATCGTTATACTGGCCGCCATTTTGAATTGAAAAATTTGGAAAAGTATTCTTTTAATTAGGGCCGATGTTTACTAACTTCTAGCCCAGTAGAAATACTGTGAGTCAAAATTTTCCGAAATGCGACCAAAATAACCATCTTATTTTGGGCCACCCTGTATAGATTTCATTTAAAAGATTATTTTGTCAATGAAATTTTCTTACCGAAACCAAATTTCAACAAAATCGCTTTAGTAGTTTTTATTTGACGCCGTTACGTACACACTGACAGATACCCATTGCTACGAAAACTGAAATTATTAGAGAATAGACAGGCGAGGCTGTAAAGGGCTCACGATAGTTATTATTATACCGAACATTTTGTCAAAGGTATGAACCCTTCGAGAGTCGTCCAAGAATAGCGCCCCTTCTTGACCATACTCTTGCACCGACACAAAAATGTCTAAGATCCTACTTTTCAGAAAATTAGGCTACAAGAACAATTTTTGCTTCTTTTCACCGTAATAGAAGATATTGCATCCAAATATTGCAAGAAACGTTTTTTGGAGGTTTTAAACGTTCAAACTCTCAAGAAATTAAGAAAGGAGTTTTAGTATAGGCTGTTTCTAAATATTCCGAATTGACTTTTTGACTTTACTGATTGTAATCCGTTTTGAAAAGAGTTATAAATTAAACTTACGAAGCCACCCCTCACGTTTCTTCACAATTTCTATTTTCTATAATTATTTTACGTAAAAGTTAAAAAAAAAAGGATTTTGTAACCATTTTACAATAGGTTGAGTCAAGAAGTCAATTCGGAATATCTAGAAACAGCCTATACGTTTCAAATTTTTTTCTCGAATCCCCCTTTTGAGCCGTTTCTCTCGGAGATAATTTCGCTTCTTACAAAAAATTGGTAATCTTCCCCTCCTTTATGTATATTTAGAGTTGTAATAATTACGCCGCATCTTGTACATACATGTATAGTTTGTATAGTGTTCATAAATTAAAAACTTACGTATTTGATTAAAAATTCAAAAATAATTTTCAATGTGGTTTGATATTCCCTTATCGCTAAGTCGAGTTTATTCGCATTCGATTTTCAAAAATGTGTTGAATAATTCGCACATCTGCAACACCTCGCTAAGTATTTTCAACACATTCATTCAATTTTAGTTCGAAGTTATTAGTAGTTGTGGTGCCCATTTTGTTGTTGTGACTTGCTTTACGCGTAACTTGGTCAAAATAATTGAATTAAACCCTTAAGAGTTAGAAAAAAAGGGGATATTCGTTACTTTATTTCGGCGGTTCGAGTTTTTTTTACAAATGTAAGCACAAAATTAATATAGCAAATCATTTAATTACAATCAAATCTGAATTATTTTGTGTTTTGTTCACAATTGATATTAACTTTATTGTTCGCAGTGCTCCATGGAAATCAGATTAGGATGGCCCAGTTCCCAGTTTTGAAGTCGTTTGGACTTGAATGAAAGATCCAAGTGTATTAGGATTTGCAGTCCCCAAACTAATGGTAAGTTAAAATTTGTTGAATTTAATTTGTAATCTTCCACCCTCATACTCTTAAAACTTATGTAGCGATGTAGGTGTAGGGGTCTAGGTGTGTCCAGAATACAGGGTGTTAATTCGAAAACTTCTCACCTGTAATATTTATCTTCGCCTTAGTATGAAATTTTGAAGTTTCGCGAGACCCGTCAATACCGAGGAGAACGTATTTACGTTCTCTCTATATCAACCCCCCAAAGTGGGGTGGACTTAACCCTTAAATCTTACATTTGCAGTAGGGTCGAGTGGCACCTTTTTAGAAACAATAGTAAATTCTGTTTGAGACTTTTTTCAAAAATTTCTAAATACTTCAACTATACCTAACTGCTCTGTTCTTTTACAGGCAGCATATCATTGTAAAGGGGGTCGAGTAGGCTTTCAAAAAAGGCCCTACTCTACGCCCTTCCCATATAAAGTTTAAAGGGTTAAGTCTATTCCACTTTGAGGGTTGATCTAGGGAGAACGCACATAATCGATTAAAGTGAGCCCTTCGGTATTGAAATTGGTTGGTCTCGCAGAGTTTCAATGTTTTGTACTAAGGCGAAGACATTGAAGATGGGAAGTTTTCAAATTGACACCCAGTATATCTGTTCTCGAAGTTTAAAACAAAGGAACTCCTCTCGGAACTCATAGACATGGCTAACGTGAATGCGTCTGTTACTATATTCTTCACTTGAAATTGGAGTAAGTGTATTGGTGCCTTGGTTGCAGTCTCTCGAAATTACAGGGTGTCGGGGTTGGAGGGAGGAGGGGGGAGGGGAAAGCATATTAGGTCTAAATAAACTTTCGTAGAAATGAGAAGAACATTGTTTAACAAAAGTTATTATCCACGGCACGGTCTATAATATAAAAATATTTTCAACATACAGGATGCTCAGTTTAAGAGGCACTTAACCAAACTTTGTTATGTTCTATGAAATTCTACATTTTTATTGCAAAATAAAACTAACTCAGCGTCTAAAAGTATAATGGCAATTGCAGATTAAAATGAGCGCTTTTTAAGAAAACCGTTTAGTTATTGGAAAATTTTTTAATTGTAGCGGGAGTTCCCTTGTAGCTTTTATTCCAGAGGCCTTTTAGTTAAACAGTTTAGTAGGGATAATAATTAATAAGTTTCATTAAAAAATATTATAGGTCTGGACATTCTTTTTTTAAGAGTCTTGGAAACTTGGCCCTTTTTGGAGCTTTGTCCACCTAAAAAAATTAGTTGAAAATCTATTCATTTTACGGGAATCGTGTGCAGAACCTTTCCTTAAAATACCTTGTATATTGCACACCTTCAAGTAAATTGCATCTAAATATACTTCGTTACCCCATTTAGAAGACCCTTGCTCATTTTAGATCACTATAGAGAAGTCACGCATTAGTTTTCTTACAATTATGTTCATTTGAAAAATTATTTCTAATGGAGGAGGGGGTAAAATTTTAATTAATTTCATTTTTTATTTTTAGATTGCCGAAGCGAGCGTTTACTTAAGGTAAGATTTTTTTTTCTAATGCACGTCTACCCCATCCCCCGTTATGTGGGAATAGCAATGTTTTGGCTAATTAACTACGGTACTTGGGGTAATTATTTCCTCTACTTATAAATTGATCTTAATTATCTATCAATTTCCTTGAAGTGAGCGTTAAAAAACTACATCATATAAAGATAACAACAATGTTATAATAAAAACAATGCACTTATATTGAGTGTGTTGCTAATCTATACGGTGTGTCCGAAAAGTAGTGGTTTGCTTTTTCTTTAATTAAGTTAAGTCAATGTCGACCAATTTTTTTATTAAGTTATTCCGTAAGTTTCCAAAATTTCTTTTTAATTTAAAAACTTCGAGTTTTTTAAATTTGATTGAACTATTTTTAGAATGCACTTGTTAATTTTAATTGAAAAACAATTATTTATAAAATTATTTAAGAGAGTCGGAGTTTTAATTAAACAAACGTTTCAAGTTTCAATTATTAGACCATAGTTATAGTTACGAAAATGATAATTAAATTAAAATTAATGATAAATTAATTAATTAAACCCAACAGTGGAATCTCGAAGGAACTTTTGAAAAAAAAGTTTATTTAAGAAGTTTAAGAACAAAATTAATACTAAGGAATTCTAAAGAGAGTGCCTCCTTTAAGAATGATTAAATTGTAATCAATGAAAATCTATAATTAGTTTCGTATAATTAATTTTTATAATTCAGCCAGCTTTGGAAATTATCTAACTAGAATTTATTGTTCATAATTATACGAAAAGTTGATTGAGTTAATTTGTGATCGTTTTAGCTTAACCATCGCTCAAAAAGGGGTTCTTAATTATCCACCCAGTTTTTAAAAGACATCCTTTCAGTTTATATACCGGGTATCAACCGAATCACTTATCTTAACTTATCATTGCTTATCAGACGAGGAGGGATAGCCAGATCAGTAAACAAGAGCGTAAACAGCATGACCCAATACTTAAAATGGAGAAGAAGTTGTCACTAAAGACCCAAGTCTCTGAGACTGAGACTGTTTTAAGTCGTAAGTGCGTATTTCTGATTTTTGTGGATCAATGTTGGGTATGTCAGTTTAAAATTAAATAAATATACCTTCTATAGGTATAAAGTGGCTTAAAGCATTTGCCTCTAAGAAGGAAGGGACTTAAAGAAAGAAATTTAGTATGAACATTCAGGGTGAAAAAATCTGAATTATAATTTTAAAAAATACAACTTTGTGTTCACAACTTTACAACAACCAAGTTATGGTTATTTAGCAAAAAATTGAAAAATAGAACTTTTGCTTAATATCCCCAAAGCAAAAGAAGATCGCGAATTTCGGTTTTTGGCATTGAGTTCCTCTCCAAAAAAGAGAAAGAAGATGCTCCATCTACTTTTTCGTATTTCTTCTAGTTATCGATTTCTACATAAGAACCATCGAATTATGCCCACCCTGTACAATTGAATAAAATCATCGTCAAATATCTAATTAATCCAATAATCATTTAAACAAACAATCGCTAATAGAGTCGTCTTTTAATCGGACAATAAATTAATAAGCTATTTTGAAAACTTGATCGAACGTCGTGTAATCGACTAATCGATTTTATCTCCCAGCTCTTCTCATTACTTATTTGGTGTAATGAGTCACTACAAAATTGACTCACTACAAAATTATTCTAAAATTTCAATTTAATGTATAATCATCCCAGATTATCCCAAGGTTTCAGAATACATCAGAATATTTAATGTGTGCTAGGTGGAGTATCATGCACGATATCTTTCTGAGATGCTCTCGTACGTTGATTTAGATTAAGTAAAGCTAGAAATTGAAAAATTTGTGAAAACTCTGCCCCTCTCCTTTTCGGGAAATTTAACATTTGGAAATTTTAATGAAATTGTTCTGTTGTTGTTAAATTAGCCCGGGACCCGGAAATAAATGATACGTTCGAAAATGTTAGAGAAACTCTCGAAAAGCGCAAATCAATCAACGAAATTATCTATTAGGGACCTTCGAGATTTTCGATCATCCTGCAAGTCAAAAAGTTCTGGGCTATTCACAGAGAACGCAAGGTCGACGAGGAGTTGGTTTTAGGAGATCATTAGACTCTGTAGAAGTCAAAAGGAGACGATTTTTGAGTAATGCAATAGACTAAAATTGAACTTGAAAGGCCAAGGGTCATGGGGTTTCCTTAATTTACGAAAAGAAAGATTTGCGATTTAAAAAAGGACAGAAAAGTCAAGTGAGGGTGTGTTGTTTTAGAGGAGGTGAATGATTTAGATGGCCATACTAGCCCAATTTTCCTGAGAAATAAAAATTATTTAGCTTTGACTGTTAAATGTCGCAAAAGAGGAACAATCTTAAGCTAATTTACGGTGTTAATTAAGGTTAAACAAATAAAAACAGTGGTCAAGTTCAAGATTAAAGGTAGTGCGAAAAATAATTAGTCCATTTGTGGTATTGTAGGAATTAAGAGCGCCCACCTAATCATTCTAGACGAAATAATCGCTAATAAATCGGGGTGATTTTTGTAAATTTAGTTTTTCGGGCCGCCCGAAGAACTTTATAATTTCCTTTAAGAGCGCACGCGCGCGCGCTCCTGAAAGGTAATCTGATTTTGATTAATTTTTAAAATTGGTTTGTCATTAAAATTAATTACTCTCATTACGAAATTACTTTATTTAATTGAAAATGTAAATTATTCGCTATATATTTGTTATAATTGGTTACGGTTATGATCTTTATGGTACTAAATTGTTTTACATTTAAGCAGCACATTGATAGTTTTTGTTAGAGTAGGTAACAATAAATATTCATTTTAACGAAATTCCTTATTTCCG
Organism: Malthinus flaveolus; assembly: GCA_950108345.1. Taxonomy (NCBI): domain Eukaryota; kingdom Metazoa; phylum Arthropoda; class Insecta; order Coleoptera; family Cantharidae; genus Malthinus; species Malthinus flaveolus. The sequence goes on from OX467285.1 coordinate 2,415,132, forward strand.
GAATCGGTAATTAAGAGAAGAAAGAAAAACGGTCGAGTTGTGACGTACCCGAACTTAATTATTTGAAGAATTCGATTAAGGAATCTTATCAGTTGCGCGAATAATTTTTTTGAGAATTATTAGTAGATAAATATCGCCGATATAAACGATAAATTCGTTAAAACTATTTACGATAATTAGGTCAATTAATTAGATTTGGTGCCAGGTATATTAAACGAAGTGAGTGATAAGTGATAAGAAAGTTGCGCTTACCGAAATTTCTGTTGGTGATCCTTTTAATATCCTCGAGATCCTTGTTCTTTTTGTTGTTTTTCTTCTTTTTCAACACTGGCGTGCCCACAACCGAATAATTGTGCATACCGTGACTGTTTAGGAACAAAAAGTACTCTTTCGATTGTTGTATTTGTGCTTTGACTAGATCGTGTGGCCTTCTATGGCCTTCGATTTCGCAATTCATATCTTTCGTGTCACTTGAGAAGGTGAGTCTCAATGTGTCGTCTATCGGCAGGGACGTCTTGTATCGTTCCAAAATACGAAACGTGACCGAATAATTATAAACGCGATTGGAACTCATACTTTCGGCTTTTGCCCTTACCACGGTGTTGGAGAGGTAGGCTTTTCTGGCCACATCTTGTCTTTGGCAGTGATAAGCTTTGTTGCGTTTGATCGGCGATCTTTGAGGTCGCGATATAGGAGATATCGTCGTGGACGAGGGAGGAATAACGATCGTTTCTATCCTGCCTAAAGGATGGTGTATTTTTGGACGTTCGCGCGATTCGACTCGTAAAGCTTGAGCTTGCGAAGAAATTCGCGTTTTTCTATAATGGCGATTTTGACTTTTCCGCCTTTTAAGCTGTCTGGTTTGTGCGGGCGAACTTTGTAAAAGATCGCTTTCGGAAGTTTGTTTTTTATATCTAATATTTTGAGTTAAATTGTTATTGTCGAAATTCGAACTTATTAAGCTATTTGAGGTAAAGGAATTTCTTTTGTTAATGTCGCTCATCGTCGTCAAACTATCTATGCGGAAACCAGAACAACTTAAAAATGCTAAAATTATTAGGAATATAAAACATACACATTTTTCGAACGATAATTTATACATGTCTAGGGAAATTGGCCGCGAGTGTCCGTGTTCCCTTAAGCTTTACCGCGCCTCGTCGGTGCAGTATTTGATCACGTTGGACACATCCAGGTGCCGGGATCCTTTGAGCTTCTGGAAGTTTTGAAAATGCGTCATCTTCTCAGGTGTCCGCGCTGCCCAAGACGAGACGAGCGCGTTTTCTCACATCGTCGCCAGCTTCACTACCTTATTTGAAACTCACATAGCGTCGAGGTTTTTCCCCCCATCAAAATTTTCACTTGATTTTAATTAAAAACTCCAAATTTAACCCGATCGAAACTCTCGCTTTAATTTACGAAAAACACGAAAACGACGCGCCGCGTTATTTTGAAAAATTAAACCGCGAAATTTAAATTCGCACTTTTCGAAGACGACACTTTGGAAGGGGCGGCCGTGCTACGACGATGCTCTCGATTAGCAGCAACCAGAAGGTAAATTCCCAACAATCTGCGCGTAGCAAAAGCTCAAGCTACACTGACGCAGACCGAAACAGTGAGCATCTGGTGGCAGACGCCTGAACTTTACTCGTCAAGATAGACGTTGCTTCTAATAAAAACGTCGCGACGCTTGTTAAATTTTTATTTCGTTTCGTTTTATTATCCTCGTACTTTTTTATTGTTTTGCCGCTTCGATTAGTTTACAATTTTTTAATTAAAACTTTACGAAAACAACTCGAGTAACAAATTGTTGAACGATTAGATATGAAATTGCCAAAAATCGACCTTTTCGAAATTTTTGTGTGCGTTTACACGTTTACAGGTTACAATCGAACGTATGCACCTTTTAAAGTTTTTCTTGATGGCGCCAAGTTATCTTAGCATTTGAGTACAATAGACTTGCGACTTATGTCCCTATCTTTGATTATGACTTAATATCTGATTATTGAATTATACGAGGTATTTTAGAATAAACTACGATGCAATCTCTATATAATATTTATTTGTAACTGTAGCACATATCAAAGTGCCGCTTATTGTTTAAAAATTCCCGACCGAACTGATATCCACTTTGTAAATAAACTGTTTTTACCTAGAACTTCTTCGGGAAAACTTCCATGGAGAAATTCACATTTTTAAATTTTTAAGAAAAATTTGCGTCTCTAGAATTGCCTTGTTTTACAAAAAATGCGGCTAAATTTTCAAAGTATTTTGATTAGTTTTGTAAATTCGGCCAATTCAGCTTAACTTACAGCGTGGAAGTCTTGAGCAACTCGAAATAAGTATTAAGGATTTACTAGATGGTTTAGGGTCTCGAAATTATTTCTAATGATCGGGACGGATTTGTGACACACATGTCACTAGTTTAATTTTTGGGCTGGGCTTAAGAGTGTTTTAGAAGTCGTAACTGATCAAATACGAGCGGCTGTTTGGATTGAGAGGCTTAGACCGCTTAGAGGTTCGTCTTTGCAGAATTTTTTACTTTCGAAACTTAAACTAAGAAAGTAATTTTTAGTGCAAATGGTGATGTTTCAGGACCTAGAAAATAAAAAAAGGACGGAATTGAAATTTTGGATTTCGACTTACCTTGATAAGGGTGAAAATTATAACCATCCAAAGCTTGTAAAAAATATTTCTGTTTTCACCTCGAGACTAAAAACTGGAACCTTTTTTCAGTTTTTGTCAATTTTGACACACAAGGACTAGTTTTTCGGCAAAGGCAATTTTATACTTTCTTAAAGTAGACTGTCTACTCTACAATTGGGGACCAGCATAGTCTCTGTAGACCTAATAGTGTCCGATATACAAGTGTACAAAAGTGTGTAAATTCGGAGGTCTGCCAAAGACAAAAACTGGCGTTACCAAAAAATCATAACTATCTCAGTTGACGGAAGGTAAATAATCAGGTTTTTGTCAAAAATTCAAAGCTAAACAAACCTAAATCGTGTATTAGTGTGAGTGGTTTCTGGGCTAATAGGCCGTGGTCAAGAGCCTCTTTGAGAGATGAGATGTTTCGTTTACTGCTTGTGGCAAACATCTTAAGAGGGGTTTTGTTCTGTGTGGTAAAGGTCGAAATGACCGTACCGATGATTCAGAACGAGATGTTTGCCACAGGAGCTAACGAAATGTCAGGCATCTCTCAAAGAACCACTCGACCACGACCCATTAGCCCAGCAACCACTCACACTAATGACGCCTACCGTGCAAGCTTAAATTCTCCAACAAATCGTATATATTTTTGGCAAATCTTTGTACACTTGTACAGAGGCCGTAATGGTCTCAAATTGTAGCAAATATAGTCTACTTTAAAATAGTATAAAGCTGCTCTTGCCAAAAAATTAGTCCTTCTAGGATAAAATTGACAAAACTGAAAAAAGAAAAAATGTTCGCGGTTTCTTGGATTTTCCAAAAAATTTTGGAAAATTTTTTGTGCAGTCGAGTAAATTTTTGAGTGTTTCACTATTTACTTTCGAAACGAAACATGCGAAAAGTTCGTTTCTAAGCCCTCACGAGTATCGTTCTCAGAATGAAAATGAAAGACACGCCAAAGTAATAATTATTTTTCGCCTAGATCCAGTTAATCGCTGGAAAAGTAGTTTACTTAATAAAAATAAACCTTGTCGAGACTTTGGAAATTCTGAGTCAAGTTCAAGTTCACAAATAATCATAGGATCATAAGTGTTAATGATAAACTCCTGAAGCGTATATTTTTACTTTCTCGCAACGATATAGTATTAATAAGAAGCTCATTGCGAACGACCCTAAATTAATTTCAAGACGATTTTGTGAGTAAAAAGTAATGGAAATTGTTTGTTGCCCTGCGAGGAGCTCAAGAAGGCGTAACTACAAGCTTTTCAGTGAAATACGCGTATAGAAGTGCCCTTTCATTCACTGACTTATCGCTTATCTGTTCCAATTTTTTCAAAAACGACTTTTGTTAAATCTTCCATATTTTTTGTTATAGGTACCTACTAATTAGGAGCACGTAGCAAATTATGAAAAGAAATTTAAAATTTTCTATTAAGAATTGCTCCTATTTTGCATTTTGAAAGATTTAAATGCCTTTGAGTATCATTTAGTAAGTAAACTGGGCAGTAGCTCTTCATAAACTTAAATAGCCATTAGGCACTGCTATTATTGTTACAAACGGTTAATTTTCTTTTTCTTTTCTTAACCACTGCTCCCTTCGAGCAATTCCACATTTCTATGTAGTTTTCGTAAAAACTTCTCTTTCTCATCGAATTCTTCATTTGAGGCAGTGATTTGAAGTAAGACGTCTTTAGTAATTTAATTATTATGCTGTACATCCACATCCCGAAGGCTTTTGGGCTTCCAGGTGGTACTCGTGAGTGTAGTTGTATTTAAACAAAGGCAAGCTCTCGACAGTTGACGTCTAAAAGTTATTTTTTTATTTCTACTTTTTAATTGTACATTGTACAGAGTGTGGTCCGGAACTGCCCGATCTGATTTTTAGGGCAAGACTAGAAAATAATTTTTTGTTAAATTTTACTCTGAACTTAACGCGCAAATGACAAATGGTGAATTAATTTCTTTTTAGTTTTCAACACTTCGCCAACTACAATTTTATAAAAACCCCCTGCCCTCACTAGAAGCCCCGACCTAGTATGTGATCTACGCTCTACAGGTCTTACTTTTCTAATCACAATATTTTTTGTTACCTACTCAAAAAGTTTCTGTATTGGTTAAACCAATTAAATAAATTATAATTGCAGTAAAAAACCCGGTAATACCATTTTAACTATACAGGGTGTTCCGAAATTCTATGGACATATACTTGGTCCCATGTCATTGGGGTCAATTGGACCAAGTGCACCAGTACATCAAAACGTTTTGTCCAGTCAACTTATTTTGACCTCAGAAAATTGTGACAGATCAGTAGTAGTGTCAACCGACACACGGTAGACGAAAACGCAAGTGTGTAGTTTGGCTCATTTTTAACTTTATTAGTGTCACATCAGTATTCAGGAATTTTTTCAGATTATTTGAGAACGAGCTGTTGATTGGGAGTATGTAAACTCTATTTCTTCCTACTGCTTATGTCATTTTTAAAGCTTTTCGCCATTAGAGTTCTTCTACGGCCGCTTGTACTTTTTGGGTTTTCAAAGCCAAATAAGAAAATTCTCGTTCGTGTTTGTCGACCTCCCTGAGTTATGTGAAGCATAGGCGTACACTACCTAGTATCTAGGCTGACCTAGAACTTATCAACGCGATCACTGCTTAAGCTCTAGTACTGTGAAAAAACCTACAGGCTTATGCTGAATAGGAAGTACCGAATTTTGGAATTTTCTTTTAAGCAAGTTTAGTCTTTACTAAAAGCTGTGGTTGCTAACACTTACATCTTTTTTAAATTTAGGTACCCGTCTAATTCCAACCCTGAATAACGATACAAACATTTTTGGAACCACTGAAAGGTATTAATCCACCTCCAGACACACTTAATGAAGTGTTGAAATCGCGTCAATCATTTCCGATAGCACTCAAAAAGTTCCGATAAGGAATAAAAGTGAAAATTATAATCGTTGTTAGAAGTTGGAAAAATATTAATTTTTTTTAAATGGTCCCAAATCAAACAGATTCTGTTTACACTTTAAAGTGTGAACGACATAAACCGTTTTGATGAGCTATATACGTAGTGGCGCTTTTGAATATCACGGGTTAACAGAACTACAAAAATAACTACTACAACTAACACGACTTCTCTTGGGTCGTCTAACACAACTTATTTAATCGAAATTATTGTACTTTCTATTTTCATCTTTTCAATAATTTTTCTCATTTTTGTTTCTTTCTTTTTTTCGTATTTGTAATGCGCGCAACTAACAGTCATAGTAGCTTTCGGGATGACACAATATTTTAAACGCTTCGTTGAACTTTTCGTGATTTTAATGGATTTGTTGCTGTTTCATAATTATTTTTTTAGAAATAATTAGCGCAAGTGTCGAATTTTGCTTGTTGATTCAATTCCTTCTTTGAATAAATCTGATTCAGGCGTTTTTTGGGGAAAAATTAATTTTTGCAAAACGTTTATTTGTTTATTTGGCTCCTGGAAAATTTCTATTAAAAGAAGACCATGTAAGCAAAAGCGCAGCTATTAAATCACCTTTAAGAGCCCGATAGTTTGTATATCAGTACTGAAGTGTTTTTCTAGGGGCGTAATTCTATTAGATAAGATTTCGTTTCAGGATATTTTTATGTGTTGTTATTTAGAACCTTCCTGTACTCGTATACAGGGTATCAATTTGAAAACTTCCCACTTCTATTATCTTTGCGTAGGTATAAAATATTGATATTCCCCGAGACCCGTCAATTTTATTATTGAGAGGGACACTTTAATCGAGTATTTGCGTTCTTCCTAATAGGTAAACTCTCAAAGAGGGGCAGACTTTAACCTCTTAAATCTTAAGTGTGAAGGTGGGCCGAGTGACACTTTTTTAAAAAGCCCCTTCAATTGCCTTTACAAAGATGCTAATTTGTATTTTTATTTTTGGAATGGTAGTTTTCATAATATTGTGCTCTTTTCGAAAAGGTGCCACTCAACCCCTCTTCCCGTTTAAGATTTAAGGGGTTAAACTTATCCCACTTTGAGGATTGGTCTAGGGTCTAGGGAGAACGCAAACATTCGTTTAAAACATCCCCTTAGGAATAAAATTGACGGGTCTCGCGGAATTTGCTCTTAATTCCGATCGGCAGGCGTATGCCCTTTAAAATGCGTTGAGAAGAATAATTATCTTCTACGCAGTCTTTCCATGTAGGGTTTTATCGGCCACCTAAAGGCGGGCCTAAAGGATTGCTCTTAAACTTTTAACCCTTAAGTACTATCGTGGGGCGTTTCGACACCCCAGGCATCAATTTTTGCTTAAAAACTTCTAAATTATAAAATATGCGTTCTTCAGCTTCTAGGTATTCTCCTACAAGTACAATGCCTTCAGTGGCGTAGCTAGAAGTCAAGACGCTGGGTTGCAAAACTTGCACAGCGCCTTTTGAATTTTTTAATGCAACGTATATTACTAGTGGCGGCTGGTGAGTCTTTTGATGAGAAGGTCCAAGTCTAATTTTGATTTTCTCATCAAAATATACAGCGCCGTAGGGCAAATTTTTGGATTGTTCAAGGTCAAAAGGCTTAAAATGAAGTACAAAAATTTTAGTAGCTGTTAGTAGTGTCCCAAAAGAAGATGTTTCACCAAAACAAAACAATATTCTTTTGTCTTTTGATATTGTTTGGGGCTTAGGGCGACACTCCTCACCAATCGCCACTGTATATTACTGATTTCGCTTTAATAAAAGTCCAAGGGGTATACGTATTTTGCAGGGTGATTGAAATTCGTCGTGCAGCATAGGGATCGCGCTTACCTGAAGAGCTAAGGAAACTAGAAACCGTAGATTAAATTCTGCTGAAGACTAGAATTCAAAACAGATAAAATTTATTTATTTACAGGAGCTTTATCCATGCGTTAGAAATTGTAAATCAAGAGTCTAAATACCTATAATAATATGTATTTTTGTATTTTTTATTACTCTTATTATTTATGTTTACTCAGCCGTAAGCCGTTAGGCACTTGGCGCCTACGATACCTCGGCGCCGGATTGCGCCGCAACCCCTGCAACCCCTATAGCTACGCCACTGAATGCCTTAAGCATACCTACCACAAATCGCGATCTGCTATTTTTTACGTTTTTTGAGAAACAATAGGTACGGGGCGTCGAAACACCCCACGATAGTAGTTATGTGACTATTTTTTAAAAGTCCGCTTTTTTTCTAATCGAAAATTTGTCAAATTTTTGGTGGAATTATTATCAAGAGACTTGAAATTATTCATTGCATATCATGTTTTGGAAGATAAATGAACAAAACTTAGTTAGATTTTGAGTCCAATGTGCTATAAACGTATGTTTGCGAATGTAAAAAGAGGTCAACATACATGCTTGTCAGAATTTTTTTATGTGATGATAATGCCGTTTTTCTTTTTCACAAAATGAAGTCACACCTTCAGGCACCTCCCCAAAAAAACTCAATACCCTAAGAACTGTCATTATATATTATAATTATATTTTTATGAAACAACGTTTTTACTTTAAAAAAATGGTGCTTTTACGTAAATCTTGAATTTTCTTTTTCATTTCAATTTTTTTTCTTCCTTTTTCAATGTCAGTAGTAAACTCAAGACTTGTTTTATTACCTTAAAACAAAAAATTATCAAAAAATATGCATTTTATCACCGAAAAACCTGACTATAAAAACCGGGGTGTCGAAACACCCCACAATAGTAGTTACGTGATTTGAAAACACGATAGTACTTGAGGGTTAAATATATCAAAACCAATTTCGGCATGGGAGTTTAATTATAAAAAAAAATTCAACCCATACTTGTGTTTTTTAAACGGAACACCCTGTATATCTTTACAGATTTAGATTTCCCGTGATATTTAGAATTAAAATTTTATAGTTTTATGTACTATCTAACAGTTCTGGAGATATAGAATTGGCCCACAGGGTAGACGATCCACTCTGTGGGTACGGGGGTAAGGTTAAAAGACAACTTCCTGAAATCTTCGTATAATCTCTGGGCTTGGTCTTATGCCTTCTTTATTGCGCAGATCTGAAACATCTGACGCTGCGCATTTACTTGAGGTGAACGTTTATTAATGGCCAATTCTTTTGATACGAGTCACGAGTCGGGTTTCGTTGACGTTGTATCCACATAATCCTCGGAAGGTAGGGTTGTCGTGGTCCAGCGTGAATTTGTGGAACTTGACGGCTGCTTCTTGGTTGCAATTCTAGATGCTGATCATCTGGAGGCCTTATTGGATGTTTTGCTTTAGTATGAACTATAGTGCTTCTAAGATGGTCCTCAGAATCTTGTTCTTCTTGATGTGAGACAGGACGTTTAGGTAATATAGCAGGTTGCACTGGATATCCAACGTGGTTCCTGAAAAGAGCGGATAGAGGAAGGCATAAGCGGCTTGTACTCTGTCGAGGCGGGCTTTTCATGTGAGCATCATAGGTAATGATGGGTCGGACGACGGTTTTGTATGGGAGCAGTTGTTCCTGAAAAAATTGTGTAGAGGAAGGCGTAAGCGGCTTCTGATCTGTCGATGCGGGTCTTTCATGTGAGGCAGTTTGGGGGGTAGTTATAGGTCAATTTACTTCGAAAAGAACATGGCTGAACTTTTTTCTGCGATGACTGTGATCCTTCACTTCTTGAACCCATTCTCTAGGTTGCCGACAGCATTTTTCATGTTGCTGTCCATGCAACCTGTGTCGTCGGCGGCTTACGTCTTCGGCATATTGCTGGTGAATCGGTGAGGAGATATGGTGGCTTCTTGCGGCGATTTGGCCGGTCTCGACGTGGACTTCTCGTTTTCAATCTTCACCCTAAGCGTTTAATTTTAGCATAGATAAAGGATATCGGGCATTGAGCCTCTTGTAGAGAAGTCCCTATCTTTGTGGAAGGCCTTCGAAACGTCGACGAACTCGCCAGCGGCTCAGTTTCTGTGTCTGAATGCTTCGTGAGGGTCGTTTTGTCGTCTGGTGATATGAGAAAGTTTTGGTCTAATAGACCAAAACCTCTTCGATCCCGACTGTAGGTAGTCCTAGCATCAATCAAGCATTTTAGTCACTGATTATTATTGTTCAGCTATTGCCAACTTACCCGCTACAGTACAGGGCTAAATCGTGCCCCACGTAAAAGGGTGAAATAAGCCTTGGGTTTTCTATCTCCATCTCATTTCTTTTTGATTTCTTGTCGCTCTGACGGTATACTCAGTTCTAAATTTTATGTTTCTTGAGCAGCGATTATTTAATATATTATTCAGCTGCAACGTCCTTAAGGATTTCGCCATTACTACACCGAGATGGCAACTCACTTAATTTAAGCCGATTATACGTGAAGCTATTCGTCGTTCTTTAAAAACCGTACAAACTTGAGGTAGATCTGTTGGCACTGAAAATATCATGCAACAATTATTTTAGGAACACATTAGGCCGAAATAAATTTATTATTGTGAAAAAGAGAAACATCAACAGTCATAGCTTATCCCAGGTAATTTATAATTATTTATTTGTAATAGGTACTGTAGGAAAAAAACAACAAAATCGATAATGTTCGCTATTTAATTCTAAAGTAAAACTAAACTTAATTCGAGGAAACATTTTCGACTATAAATAGCGGACATTTAGTAAGCGTACTGAACTGAAGCGAAAAGTATTTTTGGAAAATCTTAGTTATCGTTCGGCAACGTGCAACGATACTCAAATTTTCAATAAGTCATTTTTTTTTAAATTAGACGAAGAAATCGTCGGAGGAGAGGAGTACGGCGTACACTTTACACGTCCTTACGTAAAACCATTGTAAAACTAAATCGACACTCTAGTTTGGTACACTCGAGTATTACGTATTGAGACGATTTATCTCTCTATCCACTCACTCACTCCATTGAACCTAAAAACGTAAAAAAATTGATTTGTGTTTTATTTTGTGCGATCCAAATGTAAAAATGGTGTTGACTATTACACAATATGGTGAGCATTTTAGCAAGAGAGTGTCGACGACAGCTACCAGTAGTCTCGAAAACCATTAACCTGTCACACTTTTTTTAAATTTCTCAATCGGACACACTTGAAACTTGAGAAAATGGTAGCTATAAAAGTAACACAAAATTAATATGCAATAATAAACTTTAAGTTCGTCTTTAGAAAACAAAAATTTTAATTTGGGTAAAGTGTAAAATTGTGTTTTCGTGGTCTACTGGATCTATCTTGGTGGTTTTAATTTTAGTGATGTTAACGCCGCTTTAAAATTGCTCATAAACATGTAGGTACACCTGAGTTTAATAAAATTTAACTAGGTTAAGTTACAAAAGACAAAATGGTGTTTCGTACAAGTACGAAGATAATCAAACTTCTCTAAGGATTTATCTATTTTTATGATAAAAGTCCGCACAATTCCAAATACGTACATCTTCTATTTTTATTTGTAGAAAACCACAATGGAAATTTTTAAGAGAAGCTCGCACTTGTAAATAAAGACGAGAATAGACAGCAACATTAATATTAATTATTTGAAATAGTTTTAGAAGATGTGACCCAAATTGAACAAGTCAACAGAATTAGGCGTTTAAGATGATTTTCGACGAAAAAGTGTGGAAAACAGGTGGATTTAGAATTTTAAAATTTTAATAGACGGGAGCAAAATGGGAGACGAACCAAGTTAATCAAACCGTAATAAAAGATGGTGATTGAACTAAATAGCTCCATATATTGCTGGTAAAAACGGAGGAACGGAGTTGTAATTTTAAGACGGGTAGGTGGTGTGGACTCACCAAAATTCGTCCTGAAAGCACGTTGCTGGAGAAGTAGTACTCTCGATATTTTAAATCAAACTGGTGGACGTATAAACAACGGAAAAGTAAAAATATTTTGATGTCGATGGATAACTCAACTGTTTTATGAGAAATCTCTTGTCTTCTATCGGAAAACTTCAAACCAAACTCTCTCTTCTTGTTGAGAACTAGTCCAAACACTCTCATTCATAACGTACCATAAGAATTGGCTTTAAGTTTCTTCAAAGTCTCTTATGACTTGAACAGTAGTCCGAACACTCTCATTCATAACGGACAATCAGAATTGGCTTTTATCTTTTCTCGTAGCCCTTTATGACTTGAGTAGCAGTCCACACATTCTCATTCATAACGTAGCATCAGAATTGGCTTTTACTTTTTCTCGACGTTTCTTTTGACCCAACTCAAGAGAACTGGCGTTTACTTTACCTTGTAATGCGCTCTTTACTTTCTACTAATTTTATCACTAATAATTACTATCGACTCTTTTGAGGCTCTAAATAAAAGTGCTTTAGTTGTTGACAGATTTATTAACAAATAATGTAACCAGATTCACAATAGTGCTACAAATTTCAATCACAAGTGAAAATATTTAAAGATATTCTTGTCGCAACTGCAAGAGAAACATCAAACTGGAAAGAAACACTCCTATGTGCTAAAACATAATTATTTGAATAATTTAAATTGTTTAGGTAAGTGTCCGTACCGAAGTGATAGCAGACAAGTTTAAATCATAGCATCCGTGGGCTGAAAGAATAATCTTTTCGTGTTGTATCTGAAGGAGAAACCCCTGTCGCTTAAGAGACTGTTAGCATTATTTTATTGCAAACTAATTCAAAATACCTTCAGAGCAAGAACTTCGTTAAAATACGGTAATGTTATTTGAGCTTCCACCCTAGATACCTTGTCCGCCTAAAATAAATAAACACCCAAACAGTAAATAGAAGGATTAATAACCGACAGGCTACGAGGGCGAGGATAGATTATTTGGAATTGGCTCTCTTTACAAATAAGATAAATGCAAAATGATATTACCTGATACGTTAACCTCTGACAGACTACTAGGTATACGACTAATTCACAAATGCAAATTAGAAAAGCCGTCGATCCTTGGTACAAGTTATAATCTTCGCTGTATCGAGACGCCACACTAACGGCCGTACAATCGAGAAAAACCAACGAAACATAAAGCAATATGACTAAACTGAAAGCTTCGTTAATCTCCATTACCAAATGATACAGTAAATTATGAATTTTGATCAAAAGCGATTGTAAGCGTTCGACGGACTCGTAATCGTTCAGTTTGAAATTCAGAACGTACTCGTTCAAAGTTTTAAATCTTTGAGCCGCAATATGTAAAATAATTGTAATTAAATAAAGAAAAAGACGACGAACGAAGGTAATAACCGGAAAATTAAAAGTTTGTATAACTATGCTTCTGCATCGAACGGAACAATAGTGGTCTCTTTGGAGAACGTCGATCAATTCCCAAATTGGAAAAGAAACTGCAATGATGTAGGCCGGGAAAATAATTAAGACCAGCACAAGTCCCATCTCTTGTATCAAATTGTAGTTATACGGTAGCTGACGTTCTTTAAATACCTCGTCTATTAATTCGACAAGCTCTAAGCATCGGATAAAGTGTTTGTGCTTTATAACGAAGGTAAATATAATTAACATGGCAACCAATTGCATGGAAATGTAGTCGATTCCTGTCGTAAAAATGATAATATCGAAAGATTTGTCGTTACGTAGTAGTTCGTTCATAGTTCGCGCAACTACTGTGAGAATTATGTATAATATTGCACCTAAAATAACAATTTCATATTATTAATTTTTAATTTAGAAATTTTTAAATAATTAGGGCAAATTAATTAGATAATTCTAATACGTTGCAAATTAACCCCAACATACACACACACATGTGAAAAAATTTTAAAGGAGAAAATTTGTTTTCCACCAAACGCCTCGGGAATCGAACCCAAGACCTTGCTATTTCCGGTAGCAGGACTATACCTAATTTGGTGGAAAACAAATTTTCTCCTTTAAAGTTTTTTCACATGTGTGTGTATCTGTGTATGTTGGGGTTAATTTACAACGCATTAGAATTAATTTTTAATATTCTGGGTATACTCATGGTATACTGTAAGTAGTGCACACCCGCTCAAAGTCCTTTAGAAATGATTTCTGTTTTCACTTCTAGATTAAAAGCTAGAACCTTTTTCAAATGATTCCTTACCTTTTGGGATACCAAAATCCGATAAAATGTCGCCCTGTACGGGGTGTCTAAAAAATGCAATTAACTTTTTTCAGTTTTTATCAAGTTTGATTCAGAAAGACAGTTTTCGGCAAAGGCAGTTTTATATTATTTAAAAGTAAATTATATTTTCTACTATTTGAGACCATTACGATCTCTGTAGACTTAATGGTAACCTAGATATAAGGGAATAAAACCAAATCGTGTATTAGTGTGAGTGGTTTCTGAGCCGTGGTCGATAGGTTCTTTGAGAGATTCCTAACGTTTCGTCGGCTGCTGTGGCAAAAATCTTCAGAGGTGTTTTGTTCTGTTTGGTAAAGACCGAAGTAACGGTACCGAAGGTTTAGGAGGAGATGTTTGCCACAGCAACCTCTTGATCACGATCCATTAGCTCAGAAACCACTCACACTAATGACTAATGACGCCGACCGTATTTTTCCAACTTTTGTAAACCGTTGGATACCGTTAGGACTACAGAGACCACAACTTTTGTACACCGTTGGATACCGTTAGGACTACAGAGACCATTATGGTTTCAAATTGTAGAAAATGTAGTTTTCTTTTAATTGGTATAAAACTGTCTTGGTCGAAAAATTAGTCCTTTTGGGCCAAAATTGACAAAAACTGAAAAAAGGTAAAGAATTTCACGGTTTCTTGGATTTTTGAGTCACTCCGTACAGGACGACCATCTGATTTTGATAACCTAGAAGGTAAATCACAATTTAATTCCCTGTGCACTTCAATGTACGCGTTTGCTACGGAAGATACCTCTCACCTCCATTTACTAATAGATGGTGTAAACCAAGAGGACGAGCTTTAAAATAATATTTCTTTTTCTCATTGTCAAAATGTCTGTCATACGGAGCCATTCCACATATCTTTGAAGGCCAATAAATGTAAGCTATAATTTCGTTTAGACTTTTAAAGTATCTTGGCATACTCGAACGGTTTAGGGTCGAACAAATTTATTTTATAATCTTCAACATTGACTTACTATGTCCACTAAACTAGTCGAGAACTAAAATAAAGTCGCTGATTAGAAAACTATATGAATATTTTAAAAAATATGGAAAAACAACAAACTCGTAAGTAATTATGTCTGGATATTATTGGAAATGTAATTTACTATCGAAAGTTTAGTGGGGGTGAGTACAGGTTGTCTATTATCAGTTTCGGCGCCCTTATTAATAAATACACGGCATTTCTAGCCAACCTTTATGGCTGAAGTATAAACTCTGTTTCTGGATTTAAATCACATATTTTGTCTACTTGATTTAAATCAAATCTTGCCAAATTGTCAAGTTGGAAATAATCTTTTTCTCTCTCATGGCCAGCCTATCAGGGGACACACTGTATACTACTCTTGGACAAAATTTACGCATCACCAATTTATAAACAACTTACATAATTGTCATTTTTAATTTAAATTTAATTTCCATCATTTTTGAGTTCAATAATTTTTTTTAAAACTCCTGAAACGTAAAAATAGTCGGGAAGGGGGCTAAATTAACGCTAACCTTCCAAATGTTTTAGAGCAACCGAAAGATAGCTCTGTAATCTACTGAGCTAGCACCCAAATCTTAAAGCTAGCACCAGAGTTAGCACCACCGCCCCTACAGAGATAATAGGGGCTGAATAATAAATTCTACCTCCCGTTAGTATTTCATTTTTAAAGGGGGATCCAACGTATTAAGCTATTTTGCTGCTGGCAGCCTGATTTTGAACCTATTCTCTTCGGCCGTTTTAAATATATTTAAAAACCTTTTCGACAGGGGCTAAGTTAACGCTAGCTTCCTCCCCCAATTGTTTTAGAGCGACCAAAAGCTAGCTCTGTGATTTACTGAGCTTGAACCAGCAAGCACCCAAATTTTAAAGCTACTACCTCTACCCTTACGGAGATAATGAAGGTTGAAACGAAAGATCTTTTGGATAGAGGTTTAATCGTCTTATTTTGGTCTTAGAAATAAGTGGTAGGGCGTTGTTTCAGAGACACCATGTATAATTAGTGGAGCGAATACGTTCAAAATCGGGTACCAGGTGTTGCTTGCTCAATAAGTTTGATTCCCCAAATTTTAAAAAGTAATATTAACTGGGGGCGGCTACATCTTTTTGTAACCCCGATTATCTCCCAAAGGGTAGTGGTGCTAGCTTTAAGATTTGGGTGCTAGCTCAGTAGGTTTAGGTCGCTCTAAAACAGTTAGGGGTATACTAGTGTTAGCGGATGAAGGAAATAGGTTCAAAATCGGATGCTAGATAGTCCAAGCTCAGTACTCAGTAGGTTCGATCTGCCAAATAAAAAAAAACAAATATTAACTGGGGGCGGTCACATCTTTTTTTAAATTTCTATTATCTCTATAAGGATAGTGATTTTATCTTTAAGATTTGGGTGCTAGCTCAGTAGATCACAGAGCCAGCTTTTAGTCGCTCTAAAACAATCGGAGGAGGGGGCTAGCGTTAACTTAGGCCCCGGCTGTAAGTGCTCGTATCTTGGAAATGGGGTGATGCTAGCTTTGGGGTTTGGGTTCTAGCCGGGGCTAAGTTTTCAGGAGAATATATTCGCTGGGGAGGGGCCAAGTTAACTGACCCCAAAGCAAGATGATTAGGAGCTTAAAAATTACCGCAATGATTGAGTTTTAAAAGCGCATATGGTGTTGCTCTAATTTTGGCCAGGAGTTTTTGATTTTTGAATAATCGATTTTTTGAATCATCTGTTACGCTAATGGAGGATAAATCGAGTTAACCGTAATTACTCAAATTATTGAATTGCCGTGCTTCAGCCGGGACCATCTTAACGAGTTCTTTGTAGCTATTATATTCTAACCTCGGTAAAGGGAAAAAAGATTGCGGGTTATAGGGTTGAGACTGGAAGCATAGCTTAAAGAAAGAGTAGATTTACGTAAACGAGAGTCGCCTCATGCAGATTTTGCGATAAAAATCTACTCGAGATACAGTTTCGATAAGTTTTTCCTGTAACTTTTCGAACATGAAAGAAGGCCGACTTTTCAGTTTGGTTTATTTAGTACAAAATGGTTGTTATGTCACGATTATTGTGAGAATATTATGATGTTTATTATTGTTACCGAGATACTTGGATATTTTTAGTCAAAGGTCGAATATCTGTTACTTATTAGATGTCACTACGGTAATAGCTTAATTATACACAACTCTTATTATTTTTTCTTTATTTCGTTTAAGTGTATATAAAGTTTGTTATTTTTGCCCTTAATTTTCTTTTCTTTACGAGTTTATTTCTACAGACAGTTTAATCAATTAGGGAGGAAGTTTTTATTTTGTCGTAAACTTGATTCGTCCTTAAGTTTTATTCTTTTAGGTTTTAGGTTATAGTATTCTCTTTTTATATTATCGCAAGGGTAGTTTTTCGTCGAAAGAGCTTATATTTAATAACTATCGAGGATTGACAAAAACTACTTCAAAGTTCGTTCACTTTTAGATGTTAGTCATTGATATACGATAGCTAGTTTTATATCAGACTTTTTTATGAACTTCTATTTGGTTGTCTGATAACTCATCTATTATTGGCGAGCTTCTTATATTGTGCCCAACTTTCGTCGTTTTGAAATATCGTCTCACAAGTTCAGGTAGTTTATTCTTTTGTTTATTAAACTCTAATAAAATATCGACCATGACGTTTCATGGAGTGAGAGCAGGGAAGTCGGATTTATTTATTAACCAGGCATGGCGTAATTTTCACCCCTAATATTTCACTTTATTACTATTTTTTTCCATATGGTAACTCGACGTTTATAGAGAAAGAAGGCCTACGAAATTCCCAGATAAACCAACGCATATTTATCAGACCTTCAATAAGTACGACAACTTGTTGGTGGACACCCTGTATAGTAAGGAGAACGGGACCACTGAAGACTAAAAAGTTTTAGTTATTTTCGTGTAATTTTTCATGTACGTGATATTTTATATTAATATCTAATCAAGCAAGTTGATCGGTAGTAGAAAATGTAACAAACGTAAAGATATTCGGCGTCCTTCGAGATTGATAACGTTTGCGGGCGCCGCCGTGGTTTAGCAGTGGCGCCAACGTCGAAAAGCTAGACGTCGGCGTCTGGACAAACCAACACTAGAACTCAGCATAAAGACACTTAGATAACGATTATATAAGACGGTTTTTTTATTTTCTTTTGCGAATTTTTATTTTGGAATTCCACGACCTTCTAATGCGTTTTTCTCAACTTTTCTCGTTACAATTTTCGTTACTTAATAAAAGAGATTACGTAACGACTTTCAAGTCCGTCGAGAAAATTATTTACAATGGAAGTAAAGTTTGTTTTTTGGGGTTCAAAATACAACGGCGTTTGTTGAGAGTTTTTCTTACTGAAATTTGGTTTTGGAAAAGTTTTCTTTAAACTCGCTAAAGGTCGTTGACTCACAAATGATTTTATAAAGGTAAACAATTTTATTTACTAATCAATATTATCTAATATAACTTTGTATGAAAGAGCATAAAATGTAATGAAACTTAATTTTATCAGTTCGTTAACAATACGTAGTGCGTTATCGTTTTTGTCTAAATTCAGATGACTTGAGGATGAGTCTAATTGAAAAAGATAATAATATGTTGATCTCCAAATTTTTTGCTACGACTAATTTATCTTCATCTTGTGTTGTTCTCGCGGATTTCAGTGGTGTGAAAAATATTATTGTCTAAATAAGATAATCTCAATGGGTTAGTTTCCATTTGGAGACCCAATATTTTGAACCCTTTGACCACCTGAACCTCAATTCTTCAGAGACTAGTACAATATTTCCGTTAGACCTGTCCTTTTAAGAACACAGTACGAGTTATTAACATTGCTAGCTAGACATCAGTGTATGAGAAATCCGTCCACAAAAAATGCAAAAAAATAATTTTCTAATTGGCGACCATTAAGAGCCCTATGACAGCGCCAAAGCCAAGAGTTACAAATAACATCCAATGTAATTTGCCTTTTAATTCATGACGAATTCGTCGTCGTTTTAGGTCCCCCATATTGGAAGACCAATGCATGGCCATCGTTGATTGGGGAAGAACTCGTGAAGGTATCCACGTTTATTTTCAGCAAAATGTGGTGGACTTCCATACTGTTAATCTTATCACAAGATAATCCCCGAAAAATCATGACTGTATTCATTAAGGTCACATCGGACCTAATTAAAAAAATACCTTTTTTTATTTATTTAATTTTTTAATTTAAAATGGTCAAGCAGAAGAAATTTTTGAAAACACCCTGTACATTTTATAATTTTTTTACAATATTAAAAGATTAGCTATCCAATGATACCAAACATGTTAAATTTTAACGTCCGGTTCAACCGGCAATGAGTTTAACTTTTCTATTTTAAATGCAACACCCTGTATATTTTTAGTCGTTTGGAAGTGATATCAAACATTAATGTATATTTTAACTTCCAATTCAACCGAAAATGAGATTCGTATAGAAAATTCGAGATTCCAATAGAAACGCCCTGTATAATTTTAGTTTTTTGAAATCAGGGAGAGCTTTTGAGTATATTATTGTTAGGTACTATTTCTGATATCTTTTGAAATATTTTTAGCGCGTATCAAAAAGTCCTATTATGGCCACATCAGCAGTTTTTTCTTAAATTAGTATACAATTCTAATATCAACAATCCTAGGAGACCATACATTATTGGACTATCGGAGCTTACTTTAGTATTTCAGAGTTATGAGATTCCCCGCTTCCAGTGTGGATTTTTTTGGCCCCAATAACGGAAATATTGATATATAAATCTTATTCACCAATTACAAGAGTTGGTTGATCGGAGTTTTTTGTTTTTTTGATGAAATAAAAGAAACTAAAATTGGCAGCCCCCCCTTGCCCCAAAAAAATTATTTTCGCATTGTAAGTTTTGCCATTTTCTCATAAAATTCTCTTCTACGTTCAGA
This sequence comes from Malthinus flaveolus, assembly GCA_950108345.1. Classification (NCBI taxonomy): domain Eukaryota; kingdom Metazoa; phylum Arthropoda; class Insecta; order Coleoptera; family Cantharidae; genus Malthinus; species Malthinus flaveolus. The sequence continues at coordinate 2,434,727 of OX467285.1, forward strand.
ATTGTCTAGTGATAAATCTTGTATTAATTGAGAAGAAAATTGCTGCTTCTTCGTCTTGGGCGTCTTACAAACTGTATAATGGCAAATGTTATTACCCAATGAAATCTGTCCATACTGGGGTGTGCCAATCGTCTAGTAGGGTTAGTGGAAGATTGAGGTACTTCTTCTATTGAAAAGTACATTACCAAAGAAGTTTTAATGAATACTCTATATTTTCTTACTCTCTAAAGATTGCATCCAAATTTTTTATACAAGGTGCTCCATTGGCCTCTCAACTATCAATCGGTGAGAACAATTACTCTGTCAGAACTTATAAAGTCAAGGCAAGTGCTTATAAACAAGATGTAGTCAGTACATGATTATTATGTGTTTGATGCGAAGTCTTAAATGAACACTTCGTATAATTTGTTTTGTGCAATATGTAGATATAAAGAACTTCTGAAACTTCAGAACTGCATGTACCATCTCGTTCTGAAGGTTTAGATCCTCCCGAGTTGGAATTTACACTCTACTAATGCCACAGCCATCTTAGCCTTTCCATCTATGATGTGTAGCTTCCAAATCATGCCTTTGTCTATCGGCGTAGTAAAAATGCCAAAGTGAAGATCTTCTAGAAAAAAAAGCCTACAACATAGCACTTTTAGGTTCTTTTATTAAGAAAGCAGTGGTTGATATACAAGGTGTCAATTTTAAAACTTCCCACCTATAATATCTTCCCCTTATTATAAAATATTCAAATTCCGCGATATCCGTCGATTTTTAGAGCGAGGGGGGCCCTTTTATTGAGTATTCGCGTTTCTCCTAGACAAACTTCTAAAAGGGGGCGACTTAACTCTTAAATCTTAAATCGAAAGGGGGATTGAGTGGCTGTACGCTCTACTATTACTAACTCAAAAATAACAAAGTGCATATTGTTGTAAAGACAATTGAAGAGACTTTCCGAAAAGGTGCCATTCAGCCCCTCTTCCCATTTAAGATTTAGGGGATTAAATCTACTTTACTTTGGGGGTTGGTCTAGGGAGAACGGGAACGTTCGTTTATGGTGCCCCCTTTAGGCCCAGATGTATAAACGAGATAATTTCTGAGTCAGAGTTAACTCCACTATCTGAATATATGAGGTTAGATCTTAGCGTGGATTAGAGTAGGGTAGCTCGTAGGCACTTGGTCCAGGGTTAACCCACCAATTTTCTAGAGTCAAATATATTTCAATTTAACTCAGAATTAATTTTTGAATAGAGCCAGCAGAGATTATTCATAGGTCTGTTCGTCCGTTCATGGACAACTTTTACAGCCCCAACTGTATAAGAGCTAAAGAACTGGCATTTTAAGCGATCGTATAGCTCTGATATTAGTGGAGATAAAAAAAAATCGGAGTTTATTGAGCCCCACGTGATATAGTATTGGTGTTCAGACCTAGATATCCTCTAATCATCATCTAAGCAGGCGACTCTTCTTCAGGTTATAGTTTCGTTACTGATTACTAATTAGCATTAGGTAATAGACTTCTTTGGGATTTTAATTATTTTTCCACCACTTTCGTTACTTTTCTTTAAAAACTTATAAAACAAAAGGCAGTAGGTACGTGATTTAAAGTGTTGGATTCATCAGAATCGATGCGATGAACCGTTATGTTATTGTTTTGTTGGACCTATTAGCATTTTAGATGTATTGCGATCGTTTGTTATTGATAATGCCGCCCCGATTCTAAATTGGATATTATGTTATTTGCAGTCCGAATACCCAGACATTAAAAAATTTTAGAATTCACTTTTTATTTGCCCACGAACTATGAATATTTAATACAATTTTTGCAAAACTCGGCCCCAAACTTAATCTCTACCAGATAAAATTCGCAAAAGGAGTTAGTAGAGAGAACATTAACGAGTTTACAATAAATTGATTTAGCAAATGTCACCAGGAGTTATTGAAAAAAATTAATCTTTCACTAAGGGTGTCAAAATGACAAAAATGTCAGGTAAAGTTTGTTATAATCTGCTAGTCTCTTCTGGTGACACGATTTCACCAACATTTCTCTATGCTTGATGTAGCTAAAACCGTTAATTTGGAACGCACATAGGGGTGTCCCGCAGGGTGTTACGCAGATTTCTCACTCATAAACTTATAAGAAATGTGTAAAAAATAATTGGACGAAATTTTAATTAATTAACATTCACTTCTTAAGCCACTATTCTTCGGGAGGGTCGCTTGTCGATTATTTGCTAAATTTTTAGAGGCCAGTTGTTATTGGGCAGTCATTGTGCACCCCTACAAGAATAATTTCACACGGTATTTATGTAGTTAAAATACCATTTAATCCGTACAGAGGAGACCCACTGACATTTTTAACTTTTCTGGCATTATTATGAAGTTGTCGGAAGTTTTTCTCACAACGAGATTATATTTTAAAGATGTTTAAGCTAATAATTGTGTCCTTTTGTGTCGTGTGGTTGTACAAATGGGATAACTGAAGAAAATCACGTCAAATGATTAGGATTATAAGGTTTAGGAGCGGTTATACAAAAGAAGGTGGTGAGAAATATTTAGGGGGGTCTTATTTTTGTAACTTTCGAGTAATTGGATGTAATTTTGTGAATGTTTGGTTTCGTGTCTATTTGTGATTTTTAGAAACAAAAAATATGTGTCAAGTCTTGTATTTTTGTTTGCGTCTTGCGGCAGTGTGAAATTTTAATTAAAAAGAAAAATATAATTTTCATTGCCACTTTTATTTTTCTTGGCAACGCGTAATGAGTTTTTTATTTCACGCACAAGTGGGATTTGTTGGAATATTTAAATATAGCGCTTAAATTGTAATTTTTTCGATAATTGAAATATCAAGACTCTTTCGTACGTGTTTAGATAATTCTACAAACTTTCAAAATATTAAAAAATGCTCAGAATCACCCTTATTTCCAAAATCTAAAATTGTACGGGGTGTTCAATTTGAAATAAGAAAGGTAATCTCATTTCCGACTGAACCGGAAGTTAACTTATACAATTTTTGGTCTCACTAGATAGATAATTATAAAATCTTCCAATCAGTTTAAAATATACAGGGTGTTGTATTTAAAATAAGAACCTTTGAAGAATATTTCTCAAAAGTGCCAAACTATTTGAAGTATTTTGCTCTACACTTAAGTGGGCCTTAGTGGCCCACTCGAGAGATGACAGAAATCAGGCCACGCACATTTTTTGAAAAAAAGCGCTTACGGGCGTATCCCTGCAAAGTCGTTTAATATAATAAATTGCGCTTTTTATTAAAAATAAAACTTAATAATTGTTTATGGAAGGAAAAGTGATACTCTGCTACGTATAAATTATTAGTACGTCGCACGCTAAGTCAAAACAATAAAATGATATTTTACATGAAAATTTTGGGAAGTGTTCGTATTATTGTACTATTATAATGTTTAGATTTCTCGAAAACATAAATTGAATACCATATTTTTTACTTTCAGTCTTAAGTAATCCTTTAGTTTTAGTTTTCAAATTAGCCCAGCTATTTTAAGTCACCTTGAACAAATCGATAGTCAATCAAAAACCTGCATACTACAACAGGGTGTTTTAAATCTTTTTCATTCGTCTTGTTTGTATCATCGATGAGATCAGTGAAAATAAAGCACTAGTAAGTGTGCTAACTTTTTTCTATTCATATTATACAGTGCGTTCATTTGAAAACTTCTCTTTTGGAATAACTCGAAATCTAATTGATAAACGCTTTTAAGAAAAAACACGTCGATTTAGATGCGGAGGGGAACTTCAAAGCCACTGTTGATTAATTTTTATGTTGCACTCTTTCACCCCCAGCAACCTCTACTTGGAAATCTTTGGTGGCTAATTATTTTCATGAAACTTATGCGTCTTCCTCCGCAGTTTGTACAGCGTCATTCCATAAACGAATTCACTGTTGCCCCGTCTCCGCGCTATACAGGGTGTTTCCGGTCTCTGTAATATTTTAAGGGATGATAGTACAGGTAAAAAGAAGTCGAAAAACCCTAAAACGTCGTGGTAAAAGTTTCCTCCTAAGCGAGATAACATTTCTTTTAATTTTTACAATAAACCATTAATTTGATTCAAAATCAAGTGCCCTTTTAAGGGGTGATATTAGAGATCAAAAGGAGTCGATAAACCTGAAATTACCTTAGTAAAAGTTGCCTCATAAGCGAGATTTAAAAATCTAGTAGTCTATACTTGTTAATCCCCCGGTATCTTCGATTTCCGTACCCTCACACCGTTGTACTTTTATTTGTGGGGTTGTATGAAGACTATGGTTTAGAACACCCAAATTTTCAGCATCCAGTATCTCCGAAACCGGGTGTAAGCAGCAGCGGTGGAAATTCGTCGACAAGGTTGAGAACTATGTGGAGCCGTTGGAACACCGAGCCCGTTGTTGTATACAACAACGTCGTCATAATGATAATTGAAGTGGACAGTGTAGTAGATTACTAGATTTTAAACAAATTAATCGTTTATTGTGAAAACTAAATGAATTATTATCTCGCTTATTCTTCATTTCAAAATTCGGTGGAGTAATAAATCAAATAGTAGGTGTAACCATATTGTCGTTTGCCGCACTTAGCTGCAGTTGAACAATGAAAAACCGGAAAAAGGGCAGGTATATAATAGAAATTTTGACAAAGTGGATTGATTTATTACTCCACCGACTTCTGAAATGAAGTATAGGAAGAAACTCTTACTAAGGCGTTTTAAGGTTTATCGACTTCTTTTGACTTGTACTATTATTACCCCTTAAAATATTACAGAGAAGACCGTAAACACCCTGTATCTCGAAAAGCGTTAAACTCATGGAAAAAATGTATATAACCAATCTTGTTACTAATCCTGTTTTCTATAACTTTTATAATCAACGTCGCTTATAAATAGATCCTTCTCCCCCCTCTTGTCCTCCACTCTCAGGGACTTTTAGTATGTTTACTTCAGGTTTTAATGAACAACCATACTAATTTTCAGAACTCCTGGATGTTTTTTCCTTAAATGTCATCCATTTGTCTAATTTGACTGGACTAATATTGAGAGATATTTGCGAAAGCCCGAGTTTTCGATCGTTGACTTTAAATAAATTTTTAGTAGAAGTGGGATCGATGGGGAATTTTGACATTGCATTTATAATAATGTATTTAAAGTCTGTGCCAATTTTCAGCTCTATGCTAATTTTTCCGATGTCGAATGTTCATTTTTACTGGACTACTTTGTTTACATTAGTTTTGAAAAGATATTCCATTCATAATTATTGGACTCTTATTATTAGTTATTGATTTTAGCGTAAAAAATGTTTTTATTTATTAAAATATGTGCTTTATGCGTTATCTTATTTAAAGTTATGTCGTGCTGTAGCCTATCAGCGATGGTTGAACTTAATTTTTATTTTAGCGACCTGGATGCCTGCAAGTTATGCAGCCCATTTCACAGCAGCGTAAGCGGATAGTATAACACATTTCGGATTAATTTGTTAATCGTTTATTTTTATAACTTTTTATTTCTCTACACTATTTTCTCATTTTGACAGTACAGTCGGGTCCAGTTATAACGAGCACGCTAATGCCAACAAAATGGGCTCGGTATATCCGACCGCTCGTTGTAAAAGGTCTTGGTTATAACCGATTTATTAATTATTAATTATTATTATCTACTGTGCTTGGGCTTGATTAGGATAGAGAAACATTTAGCAACCAGAAACAGCGACCAGAGACGAATGCATGTGATATGCTATACGTTTAAAATCGCTTACGAGGAGTTACACGGCGAGCTCCAATAAGTTTGTTATCATTATCATGCTTTATTTTAGAAGCTAACCGTTCAATAAATTATCAAATCTTCCACAAGGATGGAAGTAATCGCACCAGTTAAAAACGTTTTTCAAGTATTAGAAATTGTTTGTTATAAGTGAAGTTATTCCGCAGTTTGACCGTGTTTGGCAAGGGAAATATGCTCGTTATATAACAGACCTGCTCGATATATCCGAGCTCGTTGTATCAGAGCTCAAAATGTATTCAGTTACATGGTGAATTTTTCGTGCCATGAGAAATTACTCTCTAAAATCGAGATCTCGCTATAAGCATAGCGGATCCGACTGTACTTATAATTATGGAGTTGCACAAAACATTCCGCCAACATAAGCAGTACCAAAATTTATAGTGCTGTGGAGTTGCTCGTGCAATATGCATTTACCATAATATTTGGCTCATTTATCATTAGTCATTAGTTATCTTAATATTATCATTACTGAGGTGCTACAATACTCTTGAAAATAGTTCTCACACCTGATGGAAAAAATCCTGGTATAAACTACGGTTGAGAAGACTATTATAGATCCAGCGCTTTGTAACCCTCTGCCACAGAATAATAAACTCTGCCTCTGCGCTTCCCACCTCGGGCTACACAATTTTGGCGCTAGGTCTATAATTACTCTTCTTAATTTTTGTGTTTTTTTTCGCTAATACATAATGGATGGGATAATGGCCCAAGTTTAAAACAAGTCTCAGAAAAATAATCGATAAAGAGAATTTTACAAAGCGGCCCCAGTAAAAGTATAATTTTAGCGATCGTTGAAAAATTTGGTGGCACTGGTATTATTAGTGTGTTGTGTCAGCTCAAGGGCTCTTCAGGCTGTCGAAGAACGGTTTTTACCAACAAATTTCAAATCTACAGGCGAACAAGCAATAGTTTCAACAGAATTACGCAACGAGCCATATAATCATGCATACTCTTCTCTATAGCAGTTCTTCATGAACATTTTGAAAACAGTACAAATTTCGAGTAGCTATGCTTCTCATTCACCTGCTCTGACGCCACCTGGTGCATACATTAGCATACATATCATTTAAGGGTTGTTGGTCAGTTTCACGGCGACTTTTTAAAATAAAATATACGGGACGTCCTGAAAAGAATGGAAGAAGGATGGAGGGTAGTTTTTGTTGATTAAAATAGATCGGTGTAGCTCAACTTATCTTGGCACGTTTTTCTCTTATCATTTTGCTAATAATTTATTTTTTTGTGAACATTGCATTAAAGGTAGAGTGTGCTGAAAGGTATTTCCAGAATTTTAAAAATTTGTTTCTGCAAGGCGAAAGCAAATTACTTGGACGTCAAATTTAAGTAGTCGATGTGACCTTTTTCATACGTGTTGATGCTATTCTACAAGCTGTGAATTTTAAGGGATTGTTCTCGAGCCAAAGTACGCGTAGTTTTCTAGTAAAAGCACGCGTCTCCTACATTTTCAAAAGTTAGCGAGATCGCGCATTGGAATATGATTTCTTCGAAAGTCTACGCCGTGTGCTAGTAGATGGCAGTACGAGTCCGTTTTATATTTATTTTCCAATTTTTAGTTTTCTGAAATTTCTTCAGCTAGTTTGAAAGGTTTCGTTGAGATGTCTCGTCGCTCGTGTTTTCCTAAAAAGATATTTGAATATTACTTTTGAAGTGGTAGGTGAGACAGCCAAGACCACTAAAAACAATGTTCTTTTCGTCCCAAAAATATATTAATTTACCTCATCTGTGTTTTTGAGCCATCAATCATTTTGATACTATTTTTTAGGGGGGGGGGGGGGGGTAGGTAATAAGTAATGAGTGTCGTTTTTCTAAGGAACCATTTTTGCTTTTTACTTTTTATCTATACAAAGTCTGGTATTAAATACTCCGTTAATCCATTTCCAAACAACAAATGGAAAGATGATTTTAATCCAAAAAAGTATTAAACATATTTTCGGAACGTATCGACTACAAATGTTACCCAATATTTGTTTATAAAAGGTGAAAATGCTATCTAATTTTGACGATAGCCCCAAAATTTCGGTTATAAATTAGGGGGGTCACAAACAAATCTGCTATATAATTTACGGCGTTTTTGCTCATCTTTAAACTTTCATAACTTTAATAAACAAAGTAAAGCACTCGCTAGTGATTTATCCTTCTTTCAGGTCGTCGAAAGTCGGCAACTTAAGCTTCTTGAGGCATTTTCTTATTTTTCTTTTTATTTAAAAATCTTTCTAAGACTCCAACTTTTGGTTTTTATTTTAAAAGGACTTAAATAAATTAGAGCGTCGCGTAACTTTGCATAAATGTAAAATGAATTTTAAAAAAGTTTTCAGTTCGCAAGCTTTTTCCCGTATAGTAAATATCGTTTTGAATTTGAATGTTCGAGTGTGCGCTTCCGTTTATTTCATATAAATTTTCGTAATGGCAATCACCGATGACAGATTTATGAAAATATTTGTCTGGAACGGCAGTTATTTTAAATATTCGTCGGAATCATTTGATTATGCAGATATTCGCATAAAAAGAAGATCGCGCCGCTCTCAAAATTTGTTTTGAGGTTCTTTACGAAAAATAGCACCGAATTAAGAAAACGCTTATGTGTGTTTGAAATATCTTTTTTTTGTTTCTTTTTCTCGATAGTAATAAAAATGCGCTAGTTTTATATTATACCACATCTCGACATCTTGTGGAGAGGAAAATAATTTGAACGCGACGCTCTTCTAGTCGTCCTTGTTTTTCTCCACTTCTCCAGTGTTGTCGAATTGTAATTACGAGTATTCTCAAACTTCGCATAGTCTCACACAATAACCTTTTTATAGCTAATTGCAATTGCTTTATGATTCAATATGGCGACTTTGGTTAGTTTAAAATTGATTGGCCTCTAGAGATTTTCAGTGGTCGTAAAACGATTGAAGCAGTATAAAATGTAGCCAAACTTAAGTTATAAAAATTTAATGCGTTTAGCTCGCGGATTCAAATATTTCAATATGCACTTTTAATAATTTTTCTATGGTTTTCAGGCGCATAAATATAAACTTTACAGTCCTACGTACAGGGTGACTCAAATTTTAATTAATCGTGAATCTCTTACCTCTTACTAACAGAACTACCACCGAGTGGCGTGTATGACTGGTATAATCCAAAAATAACAAATTTCTGAAAAGGTGTCACTAGACCCTCTTCCCATTTATGATTTAAGGGGAGAATTTGGGGGTTATCTAGAGAGAACGCATATACTTGATAAAAGTGTCTTCCGCGGTATTAAAACTGACGGGTGCCGTGGAATTCCAATATTTTATACTAAAGGCGAAGATTTTGTAGATGAAAAGTTTTCAAATTGACACCCTGTATACGAGTATACTACTCTTGTGCATTTGTCAAGATTTTTATTAACTTCTCGAGCATTACAGAAAGTTTTCAAAACCCATCTTCAAAATTTGATACTAAAACTCGTGACTATCATTTTCTTAAAACAAGAAACACCGTCTATTGTTAATTGGACGCCTCTATTCCAAATCTAATATGTTGATGTATTTGTTGCTTCGCTGAATCTAAAAATAGAAAAAGATAAATAATAACTAGATAAGTACTAACGCCAAACCCAAAGTCTCGTTTCGAATCAACGCGGCTTCCTGCCAGGAAGATCCGTAGTTATAAACTTACTAACCAACATCAACGAGTGGACGAGACTGCTGGATGAAGACGTACCCGTTGATGTGGTGTACCTACTTAGATTCGATCGCGTGCCTATCGAGAGACTGTTGCTTAAGCGTGAACACTATGGCATTCGTGGGAGGCTTTTAAACTTAATTGTCGATTTTTTAAGAGGGAGAAGACTCTGCGTAAGAATATGCGAAAGTTTTTTTGAGAGTCAATTCGTAACTAGTGGGGTGCCACAAGGTTCCGTTTTGGGACAGATTCTCTTTCTTTTCTAACGTTTGCGATCTTGCCAAGGCATATCCTCTTCCTGCTCGCTTTACGCAGGCGACGTAAAACTTTTCAACGCGTATTTTACTACTTTCAACAACCTGGCTGATGATCTGAAGATCACGGATCAATGATTAAAAAGCTGGCTTCTAACACTTAATATTATAAAGTGTACTGTTTTACTTCTCAGAGTGCCAATTAAACATGATTGTGAGCAGATCGATCTACGAATCGTTATCGCGAGTGACATGAAGTGGTCATCCCACATTAACGTGATAGTTTAAAAGTGCATAAGTTTAATTTACTTGATGAGGTAGGTTTTCGGAAACCTTAGCATTGCGTTTATTCTTAGAGTGTATAAAAGTTACATACACCCTCTGCTGGAGTTCGCAAGTGTGGTTTGGAGTCCATATTTCGTTAAGGACATCGATCAATTTCAGAAGGTTCAAAGAAGAGTTACAAAGCTTCCTCGCGCATAAAACATAAAGCCCTACGAAGAAAGACTCACATTTCTGAACCTTACCACCCTAAAAACGCGTAGAGTTCGTGCAGGACAAATTTTCCTCTAAAAGATAAAAGAGTCAAAACTGTAAACCGACGGGTAGTACTTAATGAGGGTATATTTCTTTGTATTTCTGTTTGCTTTAAAATAAGAAATAAGAACTGCTAACCGTTTACTATTCATTGGTAAATGAAAAAAAGAGAAAACTATTAAGAAAGAAAGAGTACAAAAACCGGCTGTTTTACTACCACCCGTCGGTTTACGGTTTTGACTCTTTAATCTTTTAGAGGAATATTTAAACTACACGAACTCTACCTAGGCTCAAACGTGACCTCATCGAATATGTTGGTGACCTAAGTGATGACTCGACGATAACACAAATTACAGACGAAACATACGACGGAAATTATACCCGTTCAACTTGCCAGAAAACGACGGAAACGAAAAAGCCGCCTGTGGATCACGAGAACCGTCGTGATAACGATGAGCAAAACTAAACAAAAAAATACCACTAACCTTTGGTTGAAGGCGATAGGTAGAATCAGATACCCACGCTAATACCCTACACGGGCTGACGGGAACCGGTAAACAGATATTAAAGAGATGGCCGGCCCCCGTTTAACGATGGGGGGGTCCATACTTAATAAATTGAAAAAACAAGTACACCACTTTACTCTTTGGAAACCCCACAACACGTCGACGTGACTCTAATCTCAAAAAGCATCCGCCGTACAACGACGGACTCCCTGTTATTAGCTACGCTCTCGCGATTGTGGCGGGGACAATTCGATTTCGTTACTCTTCCTAATGTAGGGAAAATAATGTAACAATTTATTCTATAAATTCATATTATTTGATACTATTATAGTTTTACAAAATTTTCCGGTTAAACCGGAAATTAATCAAGCAAAAAGAATTTTGGAAAACACCTTGTATATTTTTAGAAAAGATTTTACAAAATCATCTGTGTAATTCTAATGTCTATTATTATATTTTGACTGTTTAACTGAAAATGGGGATTAGCTTTCCTATTTTTCAATACGACACCCTGTATATTTCTAATTTTTTAAAAACTTATAAAATTATCTTTAGTAATATCAAAAGCTTTATATTTTGTTTTTTGGTTTACTCGAAAACAACCCGTAAAATTTTAATTTTGAAAATGAAGAGATTCTGAGCATACGATTGGTTGGTATCACCTCCGGTATTTTTTATATTTCAAGAGCTTCTAGAATTTATCCGATGTCTACATTTTATAAATTGTTACTAATAAGTTAAATTATTGTTTCAGGTAGCAATGGATCGATGCAATGGAACGAAACGGTGACGAAGTTACTTATAAAGGTAGGATTTTTTAACACAATTTGCTTCTGTTTGGTGTTGGAATTTACTTTAGTCCCCATTTCTTGCAAAATTTTACTTTTTACATCGTACCCTCCATCCATATCTGTATTAGGTACCTAACGAACCTTTGAGCAGTACTACAAAATATCTAGGCCCTTAAAACACGTTGCGTGCCGTGTCTTACGCGTTGTTATGTGAACGGTTTCGTCATATGGATAGCAGATACATTTTGTTAAAATACTCTGGCATTTATTCGTATATGAATTACGATTACGCGAATTTATACAGGGTGTCAATTTGAAAATTTTTTACCTCCAATATCTTCGCTTTAGTATAAAATATCGAAATTCCGCGAGACCCGTCAGTTTTAAAAAAGCGCTAAGGTTAAAGCTAATGATAACCTTATACAAAAAGCTAATAATCCTATAAAAAGCATGTGGCAAATTATTAACAAGCACAGAGGCCAGAGATCTGAAAAAAGTCGGGCGATAGACATCTCCCCAGATCGGCTTAACGATTTTTTTGTCGAAGCCGCGAAAAATCTTATAAAAGAAATCAAAGTCTCCAATCTGGCTGTAGGGGATCTTATTTTGGAGACTAACAATGTCCCACTACTCCCGTTTAAGTTTGATGAGGTCACTCAGAATGAAGTTAGGGATATAATTGGCGGCTTAAAAAATAAAAATACCAAAGACATTTATGACTTCAATACGCGTCTAATAAAGGATATTAAAAACATCATAATCGGACCGGTAACCAAACTGATAAATATGTGCTTCATAGAGGGTATTTTTCCAACTGTCCTTAAGCGCGCTTTAGTAATCCCTATTTTTAAAAAGGGAGACATTAATGAGCTAACAAATTATATACCAATTTCTCTTCTACCTGTTCTATCAAAAATAGTTGAAAAAGCAATGACCAAAAGAATTGTGAAATATTTCGAACAAAATAACATTTTTACTAACAGCCTATTCGGTTTTAGACGTAACAGGAGCACAGCATTGGGGATTCTGGACTTGGTGCGGTACATTCTCGAATCTTTCGAGAATTCTTGCTGCACAGTTTCGGTTTTCTGCGACTTGAGTAAGGCCCGTCGTCCATTTATACGACATGTCGTATACGACATGTCTGAAACCTGTGTTTATTAATTGAGATTCGTACACTTGACAGACAAATTATTTCTTGTTTTCTTGGTTAAAAAATGATACGACATGTCGTATAAATGGACGACGGGCCTAAGGCTTTTGACTGCGTATCGCACGACATACTGCTGCAGAAATTGGAAAAATACAACTTTCATAAAACAAGCATTAGCCTTTTGAAGTCATACCTTTCGAATAGAACACAGATGGTTAGAGTGAATAACGTCAGCTCAAGGCAGGGCTATATTACTACCGGGGTGCCCCAAGGTTCAGTTTTGGGCCCGATTATTTTTCTTATATATATTAATGATCTACCTGCGAACATTGCGGGGGCTAAGTCGACCCTTTTTGCAGACGACACTACTATCTCTGTTACAAACAAAAATTCCAATGTCGCTGTGGCTGATGCGTGCGATGCGCGGGAATCGGCGGATCGGTGGTTCGCGGCGAGTAAACTGTTTTTAAATGCGAGCAAGACTCGGAATATGCTCTTTTCAGTTAAACGGGATGGGGCTTTGGAAGCTCAGAAACCGGTCAAGTTTTTGGGGGTATATCTGGACGATCGACTGCTCTGGAATGCACATATCGATGAGTTGTGTAAGACCGTGAATAGGAACATTTTTATTCTGAGAAACCTATCGAGTTGTGTATCCAGACGGGTTGCGAAACGTGCGTATTATTCGCTCTGCCAGAGCCATGTCGAGTACGCTTTGCTGGTTTGGGGACATGCGGCTGACTCCCATAGGATTTTTAGGGCTCAACGAAGAGCAATTAGAATATTAGAGGGCCTTGAATATAGGGATGATTGCAGGAGAGCTTGTGTGAGTTGTGGAGTGCTGACTTTTCCGTCTCTGTATATATTTGTCAACCTGGTTTATGTGAAGAAGAGCTTGGAGCTCTACAAAAGGCACGCGGACCTTCACAGTCACAACACGCGAGTTAGGAATGGTCTAAGACCGGCCTATAGGAGGCTTTCAAGGTGTCAGGATGGCCCGAGTTTTTGGAGTATTCGCTTCTATAATAAGCTTCCCGAGAGTTATAAACGGCTTCTGCTGGCATTATTTAAAGAAAAGGTTAGATTGTTGCTGATCGGTGGGGCCTTTTATTCTTTTGGGGAGTTCTTAGAGTATGAGTTTTGATGTGTTGTTTGTTGCTATGTGTTAATTTATTGATGTTAGTGATGTAGCTATTTGGGTTGTGTATACATGTTTTTAAGCATCAACTGTAATCGACTTGTGTAAAAAAATTTTTTCAAAGCACCAATAAATTATTTGTTTTATTACTGAGAGGGGCACTTTAATCGATCATTTGAGCTCTTTCTAGATCAATCCCCAAGTGGGGTAGACTTAACCCCTATAATCTGAAATGGGAAGGAGGGCCAAGTAGCACCTTTTTGAAATCCCCTTCAATTGTCTTTACAACGATATGCTAATTTGTTGTTTTTGGAAGAGTTTAGAAAAATGGCGTTGTCAATTTGTCAAAATACAAATTAACATATCCTTGTAAAGGCAATTGAAGGGGCTTTTAAAAAGGTGCCACTCGACTCCCTTCTTATTTAAGATTTAGAGGATTAAGCCTACCCCCTTTAGTGGGTAGGGGGACCTAGGGGGTTGATTTTGGAAAAACGCAAGTATTTGATAAAAGTGTCCCCATCGGTATAAAAATTGACAGGTTGCGATGAATTTCAATATTTTATACTAAGGGGAAGATCTCTTCGTCTCTTTTTTACGCTTTTTAACGCAATTGCTATTGCGCGCGCTCTTATAGATATTCCTATCCGCAGGTCATACGTTAACGGGGTGTATAGGCAAAATATAAATTTCTCTCATTTGCTAAAATTTTAGTTTAAAAAACACTTCCGGTTAAACCGGAAATTAACCAAGTAGAAGGAGTTTTTGAAAACACCCTGTATATTTTAGGATTTCTTAAAATATCGTAAGATTAGCTGTTCAATGATACCAAACATGTTAAAGTTCAGCTTTCGGTTTAACCGGAAATGGGGTCAGATTTTCTATTTTAAATAAAACACCCTGTATATTTTTAGTCGTTTTAAAGATTGTTGAATTAGCTATCTAGTGATATCAAACATTTAATAGTTTGACTTCCGGTTCAACCGAAAATGTATAATTTTAATTTTTTGAAATCAAGGAGAGCATACTATTGTTAGGTTCTATTTCTGATATCTTTTGAAATATTTTTAACGCATACAAAAAAGTCCTGTTATGGCCACATCAGTCGTTAAGACCGTACGGATGACTCATTATTATTAGTTATTTATTACCGGTAATAATTATTTGATTTTACCGAGGTAATTATTTACAATTTTCCGTTGGAGTTTTTCACTTTTATATTCTACTATTTATAGCGAGTATACAAGAATATAAGGTTTTGTAATAATGGGGTATTTTACATGTTTATTGGGTTGAAATGGAAGCCATTTAAAATATCCCAGGGCGCTCGTTGGAAGCACTGCGGTCTTAATAGAACCCAATGTGCTAACATACCTACCTAACTAAATTTACTTGCGGAAGTTTTAATATACAATTAAAATACTGTTTTACACAATGTCATTAACTAAAAGGTTTTAAAACCATTTTAACTCTATTTTACATAATTTATGTAAAAATGTGATAAAAGTTTTTTCATTATTGTTTGGAGAAAATTTAATCACTTTGATTGGGATTTTTATTTGTTGGAGCCATTATCCCATTGCTGGGCAGTTCGCAAACGCTCATTTGGGCATTTATCAGCTGGAGATGATTTGAAGAAAACACCGAATTGGGCATGGCCTAAATGGAAAACTGTAGTGGGTATAGGTACCTACTTATTAAATCATTCTTAGACGTCTTTTTTGGACCACCTCTGGATGAGTCTAAAATTATGGAATGTGTGGATTTGCTCGTTTAAAATTATTATAAACGAGACTGAAACGCTGTCGTTTGTGTAAAATATTTAAAAAATTCCGTTACATAAGTAAATTGAAATTAAATTTTAGAACACAACGAAGACGATTTAAATTTGAGAGAAAAAGTGCAATTGAATCAAGTTCCTGCTCTAATTTTTGCGTGAAGAAAATTCGATATACGTAAAAGAAAATATTTAGAAAAATAAACATGTCAGAGAATTAGTAGATATCAAATTGGTAAACACAATAATACGAAAATAATCGGCTTTATTCGAACCACACACATAATTCCTTTAAGTGGTAAAATCTGGCTGAAATAGGGAAAGCTCAGGAAACTTAATTTTTGTGTCGAATGTACCTAAACAGTAGTCTGCCGAATTGATTGTCAAGTGTTTCGCTACAATCTCAGCTTGTTTGGTTGTGAGAAAAGTTTTAAAAACATGTTTCGTTTTTCTCTCTTTTATACTTGCTAAAGTTGGCGAGGAATTGGACGAGGAGAAAATATAAATTCGTAAACGCTATAGAAAACAAATCGAATTTAGTTCATTATCTACTAGCCCGGAGCACTACTGAGGCTGCTTTTCCGGTATATTACAACGCGTCATATAACCCCAAATCGCTAAACGATTTATAATGGGAAAATGCATTTTCGACTTTTTCTCAATTCGATATCGTTTTCTTTAAATAAGACGAGGATTGTTTTTGAAAAAATACCCAATTCAAATGAATTTTGCTTTGTTTTTAAATTTTTGTGTGGTTTGGTAGAGTTTTATGAAATGCTGGTGTATACAGGATGTCTCGAATTTAAATATTTTTGCTCGGATGAAGGTGCCGTGACGTATCAAGCGAAGCTATGGCCATATGCGATATTATGCCCAATTTCTAGTTTTATGGCACAACAACGGACGCCCTCGCTCATTATTTCACCCCTTAATTAAATTCCCAATCTTCCCTTGTTTAGGAGTTGCAGGAAATCGCGGAATTTAGATTTTTACGATCGTTTAGTAATCATTTATTTCGTCTTTATCATCAGTTGTCTTAGCCGCTGTATTGCCTCAATAATTAATTTTCGCACTTCCATTTAAATAGATTTTAGTTCATAATTATACGAAATCCAACAAATTTGAGAATAATTACAAATGTCGTAGGAAGAATATACCAATTTGGGTGGAACAACTAGGACACTAACTGATAAAACCACGGAATGGCTTCACCGCTACGCGCTACCGCGTTATACACTAAACTTCAACGTGTTCTCCTAACCTAAACTATTATTTGTCTGACGTAAAAAAACCTAATGGGGTATAATTTGTAGGAAATTTAATATACTTTATTTTTGTATAAAAACACTTTTTTCTAAAAGTGCGTAGTTTTCAAATTATAAGCAAAAGACTAAAAAACAGTTTTTTGGCCAATTTTGGAATTTTTGACAAACTTTAATGCGCTGTAGCGCCTAAGCCTTTTGTCAGAAGAAAAAAACGTAGGAGACTTAATTTCTAGGAAATTCAACATACTTTATTTTGTGGAACACTTTTTTTCTAAAAGTACGTAATTTTCAAGTCATAAACAAAAGACTAAAAAACAGTTTTTGGGCCGATTTTGGAATTTTTGTCAAACTTTAACGCGCTCTAACGCCTCAACTGTTAGTCTAGGGAAAAAACCTAACAAAATTAATTTCTAAGAAAATATATGTAAGTACTTAATGTTTGTATAAAAACACTTTTTTCTAAAAGTGCGTAGTTTTCAAATTATAAGCGAAAGACTTAAAAACAGTTTTTTGGTGTATTTTGGAATTTTTGTCAAACTTTAACGCGCTCTAGCGCCTAAACCATTCATCTTCAGAACAAAAACGTGCAATATAATTTGTTGGGAATTTATTGTAGTTTATTTTTCTATAGAAGTAGTTTCCTCATAAAGTCCGTAGTTTCAAATTAAAAACCGAAAATTGAAGAAAAGAGCAAAGCCCACTCTTGTCAATCCGCCCCACGTTGATGCCTCCATGTAGGAGTGACAGACGGTCGGGCTTTATAACTTATTTGCAATTCTCTTTCTTTTTTGTTTTCTATGGTTTAGTTTTAGTGTATTTGCATGCTGTCTTCTGGACTATTTATCAGTAACCCGTGCGTTTTAAACACTGTCCGTATGCAATGCTTACTAATATTTTATACCCATATACAAATCTTCCATTAACTTTTACATAAACATTACGAATAAAAAATTGTCGAATTTTTTGAATTTGACTATACCTGGACGCTGTCCAATATGCAATATTGTACGAGGGTGTAGTGATCAGTCCATTCCATATTTTCTTAAAAGCTATTTCGTTGCCACACATATTGGTTTTTGGTTCGATCTTGTGCGGTATTCAAAACAGTAGCCCTTATTTACATGCATATTTTCCAAAGCCCTCTAGGGACCATTTTAAAAATTGACTTACAACGTTTTGTGATTTTCCATTACAAAAAAAAACTGAACGAAAGTAAGATTTTGTAAAATAATTTTGATTTAGTTTTACGCGGTAGTAAGTGGCGTTATTACTTTAGGAGGTTAAAATGATAAATTTTCAATTTAAATATCACGTACGCGTTCACGTGCAAGTAGGTAATAAAGTAAGAAAGCAATTAGTATGTTAATGCTTAGATATGAACAATTAGTCTGAGGAGTCATTAGCGTTTAAGATTGTTGCTAAACCCGGCACAAGCTTGGAATATTCAAACAGTCTTAAAACAGACGACATCACGTCTACACTGTTACGATTAGTGCTTAGTACAAGTATAAACATAAGAAAATTTTACACTGTTAAAGCGAAAATTTTCGGTTGCAAGAAATTTGATTGTTGGCCATTTAGAGCGCACAACTTTTGAAGTCGACGTTCATATGCTTTTATTTGCTAATAACTGGGAGTAGTTGACGAACAAATATGACGACAGTGGAGAGCGACTTTATCAATGTCTCGTATCTCTTCAGGCACTTTTAAAGGATTAAAGGATGGTTATAAGTATTTAGGAAACTGCCATTCTAAACAAGGATCTTGCCATCCCACTCTTTTAGATTCTTATACCGAGATGCCAGTCTTCTACTTGGCTCCCTGCAACTCCAGATTTCCCCTCCATCATTTCACTTCTTAAAATGTCGTACAGGTGTGTCAGCTTTTGCCGCTTTATTGTGTCCAGGGCCTTAGTGATTGCATTTAAATGTTAGAAGAAATAATGTTTTGCACTTTATCCGTTCAGGGGATTCTAAGCATCTGTCAATAAATCCTCATTTTGAAGGCTTCTCTCTGTCTGTGAAGGCAGTGAAGGATTGATAATGCCCACCCAGCCCATCCTTTCCCCAAAGTAGTGGAAAAATGTTAACACTTGTTAGACGTAACAAGTAATCAGTAATTTCCACATTCTCGTAAATGAACGTCGTGCTCTCTCAAACTAAATCATTGTCTTCTATCCATTGGCCCACTCATCGTTAAGTTTGCCGCTGAGGCAATTATGTTTTTCAATGTTTTAAATTGTTTCGTTGTCTACAATTTTGATATTATCAATTATCTGCGTATACTGACTATTATTATTAGTCGTTATGACTACTGAAGGTTCTCAGATGTGTCACTTTTTGTCCCACCTGTATTCACTTTAATGTATTCTTCTCTCTGAAAGTCATTTAGAGAACATTAGTTTGGAAATCATAATTTAGATTAGATTTCAGCATTTTTTCCAAGTTTTACCAATTTCCAGTTTTCACTTGTCTACAGGTTATCCTGTAGCGTGCAGTCCTCACTACTTTCTCAGATATGCTCAGTCTGCTTTGTCTACGACAAAGACAATGTGTCGTTGTTTACTGATTCATAATACTGCAGGACACAACTATGACCGTTCTGTTTTAAACCTATGACAAATCTATAAGTAGGCCCTGTGAGTAGTCCTATTCCTTGTCTAAGAAGAATAATTGGCGAGGCACTTTTTGCTGAATTATAATCATTGCCTACTAATTTGTAGCCATTAGGAGATTTATTCTCTAAAATATGATTTGGGAAACCTAAGCATGCTCTTCGTCGCAAGATCCGGACAGAATAACAAACTAAACGGAAGTACAAATCTGTTTCTGGAATAATGGGCCCATAGTCGAGAGGTGAGCCTCTCTCACTCCTGAATTTTCGGTGGATTTACTTCGACCACTACAACACAGGAAGAATTAAACTACCTCTAGAGAGATGTCTGCCACAGTAGCAGACGAAACGTTTGGTATCTCACCAAGAACCTCTCGTCCATGACCCATTAGTCCAGAAACCTCGTACACTAATGCCGCGTTCAGTGAAAGCCTAAATATTCAAAAGTAGTATCCCGTCTTAAGAAAACTAGAGTTAGCACCATTGAACGAATAGAATAAATATGATGAGAGTAGTGGAGTAGAGCGGGGAGGAAAGGAGAGTTTTGTTAGGAAGCGCTTCTGTCCAGAAATTTAATTGGTCATTAGAAGTCTTTAAGCT
This sequence comes from Malthinus flaveolus, assembly GCA_950108345.1. Taxonomy (NCBI): domain Eukaryota; kingdom Metazoa; phylum Arthropoda; class Insecta; order Coleoptera; family Cantharidae; genus Malthinus; species Malthinus flaveolus. Next base: position 2,454,799 of record OX467285.1, read on the forward strand.
ACACGACGCGTAGAAAGGGCCTACAATCGATTAGTGATATAATTCGTGTACGTGCTAGAGCCTGACTTCGCGCCTAAAATCCTAAAGTTCGATCTCAGACATCTTAAAAATTTTTTACAAATGAATTACTTAAGGCTAAATTTCTCGGGAAGCAATGGCAAACCACCTAGGGTAAAACTGCTTTGTAAAGCGGCCCAGTTCAGTGTTTGGGGTTCAAGACACTGTATTTGGTGCTGCGTACTAAATAAGTCATCGGATGGGCCTTGATTAATTTGTAATTAGATGTAAAGGAACCTATAAGGCTTATAAGTGAAAAACAACACTGAGCTGCCTTAAACATTTCAACCATTTGCTCCAATTGTTAGTCGATTCCAAAAAATTTTTCACGGCTTGAATTTAAAATGTCTCGACTTGAAAGATGTGGCAAAAAGTTTTCTTTAAATTTACAGTGTAGGAAGTCCTGAGGCAATTAAGCATCTCATCTTAATTAAGGCAAGAATGGCGTATCTTAATACAAAGTCTTCATGATATCACTCTAAATGATAACATCGCATTAGCTTAATACTTAAGGGTAACTCGCATTGAATTTTGAATAAAAATTTTTCATTTAACGCCCGCGGTTTGTCATTTTTATTATTTTTTTGAAACTTTTTCCCTTCGTGACTATTTTGTAAAATATTTTTAAATACAAATTGAAAACTATGAGAAGGGTAAGAAGGTCTAAACTATCCCAAGCATTTTAAATGCGATTTATTTCGCAAATTTATTAGTTGAATGCTTAACCAAGATAACATTCTATTACTAAATACAGTCGTCAATATTTTTAGAGGGTTCTCAAACCGCGAGTGACTGCGAAAATGTTACGTTTGGTCCTCGAGTCGGGCGTTAATTATCTGGGTCGTTTCAGTTGGACTCGATGTGTCTTTCCAATAGGCTTAACCTCAAAGACGTAGAAAGGACGTTTCAAATAATCGTATTGAGCCTGGTGGTGGTGTTTTCGTTTTCGTTACGTAAAAGTTTGAGGGTCGCCGATTTAATTGATAGTTATCGCCGAAAAACATTGCGACCGCGACTTTATTCGGCTGTGACAAATCAATTTGAAGATATACATATGTATGTTTGCGGTAATGTATGCACCCTTATTTTAGTTTAAAAACATCCCTTAACACGAGATGTTCTCCGCTCAAGGGGGCAAACATACTTAGCACGGTGGTTCGATAGTTAAAAAAAAAGAGAGAAACTAATTCAATTTATATATTTTTGTTAAATTTGAAAAGCTTTTGGAAATTGGATTATCGTCAGTTCGTCGCCAAATATCAATCAATTTGTCGTCATAAATACTTCCGTTTTGATTTGATTTAGAGAACATTTCGCGATTGCCTTATTGAAAATACAAACAAAAATGTGTTTCGACGTTAGGATGGGGTGTTTATTTTTGTGAGGAGGTGCCATTTAGCAGGTGTTGGTGCCAAGTCGTTGAAGCGACTTTTTTGTTTTTAAAACAGTTTTTGGAAGTAACTCTAACTATCCACTTAGGCAAAGACCAAGTCGACATATGTGACAACTCTCCATTCCGCTACAATGAATCACAAATTTAATCTCACAAATGGATTCTGACCACATTTCTCAACTTGCATACTCTCCGCCATATTGCCTTTTACATATATCATAATCACATAACTTCAAACTCGAGTATAGTGCACCGTCGGATTCGTACGATTTTCGGTTAGAAAAGCTTGTTTTGCGACTTTTCAACTTTTTTTACATTTTTCCGGCAAAAAAATTAAAATTTGTTTTCAAACACAACTAAGCAAAAATCATATATCAAGCGCAATAAGATATATGAATCACTGAGACACATTTTATGTAAATTAGCGAAAATCTCATACATACAGATTGCAAAGCGTGCTAATATAGACATTATGACCTATTTGCGTAAAGGGAGTACACCAACGAATGCTTACAATTCGCTTTCGAGCATATATCCATATTAATGTTACCATATTTCATTATCTCATTCATATGGAAATCTCGAACAATTAGTCAAAATTCCTATAATATTATTTTGGGCAATCATTTACTCTCTTCCTCTCCAAGTATAGGTAAGCAAATGTTGGGAAAATTGATAAAAAGACTCTTCGATCGGCTTCCCCCCGAGTGTGCCCCACAAACAGTAAATTAGCGAAACGGGGGGAGAGAAGGAGAAAACTCGAAATTAACGATAAGCAGATTTTTTGTATCTACCATAATCGGATTGGTTCGTATTTAAATAAAATGTCACACCCTTTTCAGTATACTTCCATGTCTAATAAATCAGTAATTATACTTATCTAATCTTCTTGTTTGAATGCGTTCATTGGGATTTTTGGATTTAGCTCAATTTACGGCCGGCTAAAGTTTAATCGCGATTTTGTATCTATTGAATTTTTGTTTTGTTACTTTCGGCGACTGTTTTATTATAATTAATAGATTATAAATTATTTTTTTTATTCCGCAATAGGGCCGTGAAGCGTGGAGTTCGCGAATAGTCTTTTAACGTAGAAATATTTAGAAGTTTTTACTTCGAAACTCCTTATTTTCATATCAAATCAAGACTGGCGATAAACTTTTGATAAATGTACCAACTTCGGAGTTATGTCTGTGAAAGTTAAATAATAGTGCCTTAATATGTTTTGCATACCTGTATTAATAATAACGTACTAGTAATAATAAACAGGATGTTTGTTGTAGTTACAGTTATACAATTATATACTACTCAACACTCTTGGGAGCACCCCTAGCTTCTTCCGCTTCTTCCTCTCTACATTTTTGGATTTATTACGCACTACCCGTGAGAGTTTTCCTAACCAGTTCCCCACAAGACACCATTACTGTGTAAAATTTAAAATTTTAATGGGGTAGTTGCCTCACGTCACTTTAGAATATGAGGTGCTTCTAAACGTGACGTGGTTGTAGACTTGTCATTCAATGGGGATGGCCTCCCAGTTCTAGTACGTCGCCGCTTATTTTTACTATTGTTGTTATTATTGTAAACAATGAAGGCCGTTAAAATTCTTCCTTAACAAATTAGTATAGAGTGTAGAGACAGTTGGTATTGTATCTAGTATAGTCTATGAGTTTACTGAGCCCAATTCATCATCCAGTCGATTTTCAGAAATTCAGTGAAACACGGTCTACCACAACACTACTAGGCAAGGCGTTCTATTCACTCACGACCGATTTACAAGGATAAATTTACAATAATGTTTAGGGAACCTCTCTGGAATGAGTTTGAAGCGGTGGTCTCTCAGATAGATATTAGGGCTCAACGAAAAATGAAGTCATCACGTCATCACAAGTTCTTCTGGCTTTTAATGTTCAGTCTTTTTAGAAAAGGTGATATAGTTATGGGCCCCAAGTACATGATTTGTAGATAGTTAGTAGTTTCGGGCTGGGACTCTGGGCTCTGGGTTATGGAGTTTGTTTTCTCAACTATTTTGCTTATATGGTTCTCCCGTTTCCAATATTCGGCACTTTCCAATACCAGGCCGCTCAGGTAATATTGGCGGTGAGGGTGGTTTTGACATATATAACGCAATTTGACATATTTTGACGTAGATGGTAGAAAAAGTGGATGATCTTCGTCCCGTTGGCATTCTTTTCACGTTTTTCAAGTTAATTGCAAATTCGTTTATGACCGTCTTCTTCGCCACACTAATTTCAGCATCCTTCCTGATTATCAGTCTGGTTTTTGTAAGAATCGAAGTATTGGAATTGCGTTGATGAAGATAACTGGCGATGTGTCGGTTGCTATGGATAACTCTCAGGTAACGATGAAGACGCTTCTTGACTATTCAAAGGCTTTTGATAGCATCAACCACCATCTGTTTCTGTCCAAGTTTTACGACTATAATAGATGTTCGGGAAGTATTCTTATGTGGTTTCGTAGCTATCTTTAGCGTCGTGAGCAGTGTGTAAAGGTTGGCGATGGGGTTTGTGCCGGAGTACCTCAGGGTAGTATTCCGGGTCTCTTTTTGTTTGTGATCTTTTCATCGGACAATCTGGGTCATCTCTCCACCTCTACGCTGATGGCACTCCTCCTTCGGACATTACTTTTAATGCTAATATGTGGTGGAGGACTTAAGGGCTATTTCTACCAGATCTAAAGCGAACGATCAACCCTTTGAAGTGCGTGTTCTTGTGTCTTGGGGCTAAAACTTTACGTGATAGATTGTCCGTTCCTGAGTGTGGAGGGAGTGGTTTTATTGCACTGGGAGTATTTTAATTAATTTTAATAGCCATTTCAACTTTCAGTGCCATACGGTGAAAAAACGCGCTTTGGCTTATTCTAAGCTGAAACAACTATATCAGTTCAAGAACTTGCTTCCTGAAGGCTTAAAATGGAAACTATGTAACGCGCTTGTTCTAAGCCTTCTAGATTATTACAGCAGCGTTTACTACTTTTATCTTTCGTCCGAATATAAAAACAAATTTCAAATTCTGCAAAATCCTTGTTTTCGCTTTTCATTCGGTAGCATTACGCATTGGGAGCATATTGCCCCACGATACGCTTCTGCGAGCGTTCTGAAGCTGGAATATTGTTTTATAGTTGTGTTTTGTTTTACTTTGTACAGAATTATAACATATGGTGAACCTCCATACTTACTTGCCGAGACGTTCTGCTGGGCATTGAAAATTTCTGTGTTCCTCAGTTCAAAACTGAGAAATTTAAGTTTTTTTTGAATTAGTCTGTATACGTCATCGTCTCTGGGATCACTCAGATTATCACTCAGAAGAGAACTTCTTGCTCTACGGGCTTAGTGGTTCTGTTTTGTCATTTTGTGGAACGAGTTGAAAGTTGAAAGTATGTTCAATAAATATTATTATTATACCAACTAATGTAGTCTGTGTTCTGATGATGTATTGCTTGACTAATTCCAAGAGGAACTACAATTTTCCAATTCAAACTGCGAATGTTCGTAGAGAGGTATGAACGAGTTTTGCGACGTTCCTGCAAGTTAGGTGAAGGAGGTCATTGAGGGTTTTCCAAGCTCGGAAAAGAAAATGAAACAATCGCGGTACTCATTTCCAAAACACAATTTAAGATTTGCGAGAAAACCTTGATCAATGCGGTAATTGCAGATACGCGTTCGTGGTGCTAATGGTGATGGTCTGAAATCTCGTTCTCTGGGGATGCGCATCACTCATCGGACTTATATTAATCGCACCAACCTATTTTCGAAAAATCCACCAGCAGTTTCGAGACTCCGGGTAGATGTAGATGCTAATTGTGGACAAAATGGAAGAAAACTCTGCAAATAGGTCTAGGAGACTACCTCTAGGAACTCAAATAGCTATTATTTTTTGTTTTATCTGTAACAAATATTGCACCCCGATCGAGAGAACAGCTCGAAAATCGTCGTCTAACATTCAATATCTTTTTTACTGGGCTGACCAATATTCTCGAACTGTCGTCCGGGTCAGGCACCAACAGTGTTTCAGTGTGAATGTTTGTGTAGGCTGTTAGCGCTTGTAATTTGGTCCAGTTGGTCCTGCATGCCTCAAAGTTTTAATGAGCGCATTGCTTCAATTATTAATGAAGTTTTAACTAACACACGATGGTGCTCCTCCCCATTTCTCATTGGTCGTTTGAATATAGTTAAAGAAAATTAGGAAATTAGATGGGCGTGGCGTGCTGGCCTTTCTTAGATCTCCATTGAGAACCTTGTATAATGCGGTTGCCAAAAGTAACCAAAACTAATAATTTGGTACTTTGGTTGTTGTCTCATTTTTATCGACAACCATCAAAGTTATTAAAAATGCACTTGTATTGGTACTTGAAGTTTCTTTGAGCAATTTTGAATGGTCTGGCAATTTACAAGTGGTTATTGCGAAGAGAATATTGTGGATATCGACATTAGAGAAAAACTTTTGGAAATCTAATTTGACGATAGTAAAACTGAAATGAGCGCCGAGCGTATCGGAGTAAAAAATTAATAAATAACGCTCTTAATTTAATAATATCGAATATAAATCGGATCGTAAGTGTATTTTAAAAATGATTACCTCGTATAAACAAATTCAATTCACAAAAATGATTTAATAAATCTAACAAATGACACTTTATGAAAATTTATTACGTAGCCTTATTTGGACCCCATAAACGATTTATCGCATTGAAAACCATTCCTTAGTGGAGTATTTGATAGAGGCGCTGTATTAAGTTATTGGTATCGCCAAGTATTTCTATTAGTTTGATTAAACTGTGCAACTTTTCTCTGGTGCATGAGTCCGAATATGTCATAAGTGTTATAAAGGGGAACCTGTCATATCTAAGTGCCAAGTGCAGATTGCTATTTTATATATTTCGCAACTTTTCTAATATTTTTCATTTTCGCCCATAGTTACAAAACGGAAAATTTTTAACTAAAAACAATTTCATAAATTTTCGCGTAATGTGTAATTTTGGCAGAGACACGGGTCAGTTGATATACGAATCCTATTGAACAAACGGAAACCGAATCATTAATTTGCAAAGAACACAATGGTGGCAGGAAAGCACATGTTAAGTTTAGTTTGTTAATTATGGCGTCACAGACAATGGATGGGCTTCCGACGCTACCAGGTCCGGAAATGTGGCGCTCGTTCCCTGTTTCAAACTCTCACCGTTGTGAGAAAACTTTAATCCTCATTAAGCTAATGTTAGGTATAAATTTCGTATAAAAACTTTAATTTTTATTTTTTCTAGTTTATGTTTTTGATCGCTTGTCCCCATACGCGTATCGTTTTTAAAAAGGTTTTGTCTTTTAAAATTCGTTAACCATCGCCCTCCGCCATAACATCAGACGGCTTTTTTGTACGTATTACAGTAAATACAACAAGCTCTCAAAATATAAAAAAAGATATCGGAAAAAATCTAATACTATACAGGGTGTTGGATTTAAAATGATAGTATAGCTAATCCAACTTCCGGTTAAACTGGAAGTGAAAATATAAAATGAGAGCTCATTTTGTAATATTTTATAAACATTTATAACTTATACTTACTCGTATATCAGGAGGCGAAAAATGAAAATTTGTTTGGAGTGAAGTGAAGTAATACAATCGATGGGTCTCGCGGAATTTCGATATTTTATACTAAGGCGAAGATGTAGAAGGTGGGAAGTTTTTAAATTGACAGCGCCATTTTTCTAAAATACTCGCAAAAACAAATTAGCATATCGTTGTAAAGACAATTGGACGGGCTTTATAAAAAGGTGCTACTCGACCCCCCTTCATATTTAAAATTATAGGGGCTGTCTACCCCACTGGGGGAGGTTGATCTAGGAAGAGCTCAAATGTTTGATTAAAGTGTCTCTCTCAGTAATCAAACTCATGGGTCTCGCGGAATTTTGATATTTTATACTAAAACGAAGATATTGGAGGTGGGAAGTTTTCAAATTGACACCCTGTATATTAGTAGTTTGTTTTCCCGTGTTAGCTGTGATTGCCTGGCTAACATCCAATACATCTGCCGTATAGCTTTAGTCTTAGCTACTTTCTTTTAGTGAGTATAAGTTTTTGCCAAGTCATACGTCATACGTCTATCCAGATATACGTATGCCGAGATATTTTGCGCGATCTTCATGTTTTAGTTGCGTTCCATATAAAGTTACAGGAGGGCAATTATCTCTTTCCGTAGCAAAAGTTACTTGTTGTTTGCTTCCATTTTCGATTTTATCATCCGTCTTTCTATTTTATCGACAATGCGCTGCAAGTTCTTGGTACTACTTTGAGCATTAGGGTGGGAGGACAATAGAGCTGTGTCATCTGCAAACGTCGCTATTGTTGTTAGATCAGCTGTAAACATCAAGTACAAGATTGGACCTAACTCACTCCCTTGAGGTACTCCAGATGTTATAGGTTGTAATTTTGTTAGAATTTCTTGTTGCTGCACTAAAAAGTACCTTTCTATTAGATGCGACCTCAGTAATACGTAAAAGGGGTGTGGTAAGTTCCTCTTACGTTTGTTGCACAACCCCTCATGCTAAACCTTAGCAAAAGCTTTACTTATGCCTAGAAAGGCCGCACAACAGTACCGCTTCCTTTCAATTTCATTATTAATTTTCTTAACCACTCGGTGAATTTGTTCGGCAGTTCCATGATGATCGAGAATAAGTTGTCTTTCTTCTATTACACTTTTGAGCCTTCGTATTATTATTTTTTCAAAGATATTTGAGATAAGTAATAAATTGGAAGTGCACTTATCTATGTATGAACTTACTTCTTCGTTTTTTACCAGATTTGGGCTACTTTGGGCTAGCCTAAATGAGGCATTGAATATGTATAGTAGATATTTTATTCCTCCCCGAGGCAATTCTTTTATTCTTCTGCCAGTTACTAAATCGACACCTAGCGCTTTTTTAGGATAATATGGTGCTTTTAGGAATTCTTTTAATTCGAATTTTTTTTTGAGGTTACTCTGTATTGAAGGGTTGAAATATTTTTCCTAGATAATCTGCAAATAAAGCAGCGTTTTCTTCATTGTTTCTAGCACACTTTCCATTTTTTGTTTTGATTGGAGGGTTTTCTTGTGGCTTTCCACAATGAAGTCAGTTGATGATAAGTCGTGTAGTAGGTATATTCTTGTATGGATTCATTTTTTAGATCGAACATCAGATTTTTAAGGTCTTTTGCAGCTTTGTTATAGGTACTTCTGTTTGTCTACTTCTGATCTTTTTAGTTGTCAACGCTTTCTCAGTTTTCTTTTTTCAGATATTTTGTGTTTCGATATATTAAGTTTTTTTCTGTTACATTTTTTGCTCTGGAGTGGCTGGTTTTGTACAGACCTTTTAGAGACACGTATAGCTTAAAAATAATAGTTACGAATGACATTTTCGTATCGGGACACCGCTTCCGACCGGACAAAAAATCGGCCCATGAGTATTCTCTTATAAAAGTTTTTGCAGGGTGTCTTCAAAAACTTGTTCTTTTGGCTAATTTCCGTTATTTGAAAACTAAAATAGTATCAAATAATAGATAGAAAGGTAGAGAATAAATTATTGCGCCAACTCGAAATTAGAAATTTAGATTGCGGAAAAATGATAAATTTTTGAACTTTTGATATTCAAAAAATCATAACTCCGGTTCTGGTCATAGTGAACAAACCAAACAAACGGCGTTTGATTAAGAATTTCAATATCTACAACATATCCAAAAATGAAAGAAATGGGCTTAATCAATTTTGAGAAACTCACTTTCCAAATTTGGGTCCCTTAAAAGTGGTCAATTTTGAAAGTTTTGAAAATTTTTTATACCATTTTTAAATTCAGGGTCACTTTAAAACGTCAAGAAATTAAGTAAAAAAAAATTTTTTTTTTAAAGTCGACTAAAGGAATAAGTAAAATTAATATGCCGGGCTCTGGAAGCCTGATTTTTGCTTGGTCGCGTTAATTAATGCCTTTATACAGGGTGTCCGGATAATCCGTCAGGAAACTTCTAGGGGTGATTAAACAGGTTAAAAGAATGGTAGAAGTTCCTCTAAGAAAAATGTCAAATCTCGGTAATAACAAAGATACAGCTACTCAAAGTTCAATATTTTGTTTTTTCTTTTTGACGTAACTCCCTTAATCCTTGACCAATCAGGTTGATTTGTGGCATGCTTATTTAGCGTATCGAGTTTTATCATTCCATCATTAAAGTGGTTCATTGTTGTACTACCAAAGAGTACTTTACCTAAAACTCAACATTTATTTCTCACCTAACTTTTGTGTCTTGATAGGTATCACAATATTTACGATACATTTTTGAAGGCAGTCAAAATTCTGAAAATCGATGTACTCTTTATTCTAATCGATAAATGTAACCGTTTAGCTAAAAATCCACCTCAAAGTTTTGACAAATTAATTTTAAATAAGCGACTTTGGGATCTAGTAGCGTTGGACCTCGATCAAACCTAAAGTTTTAATAAATAAATTGAATTTTTGGTAACGAAAATGTAATAATTAATAATAAACAACTGCCAGTTAATAACCAAAAGTAATAGACTTTAATTTTACAATAAATTTTACAATAAATGCTCGAAATGACCTCCATTCATTTCAATGCAGTTTCTAAGGCGTTTTAAAAATGACCTTCTGGCACGATGAAAAATGCCAATTTTGTTTCTTATTATGTTACACCCATTTATTATCCTTTGACGCAAATCATCAATATTATTTACAGGAGTTTCATACACAAGTGCTTTTAAATAGCCCCAGAAGAAAAAATCCATTGGATTAAGATCCGGAGATCGTGGCGCCCAAAGTACTGGCCCGGCTCGTCCTATCCATCGTTCAGGAAATGCCTCATTTAAATGTGCACGTACATTCAAACTAAAATGTGGCGGAGCTCCGTCTTGAAGCAGCCAAATGTTTGCTCTTATTTCTAAAGGAACATCTTCAAGTAAATCGGGAAGATCGTTTTGAAGGAATTGTAAATAGGTTTCTCCATTCAATGTTCCATTAAAAAAATGAGGTCCTATAAGTTGATCGCCTACGATTCCGGCCCATACATTTAGAGAAAACCTGCGTTGACGTTTTGTTTCCGAGTACATATGCGGGTTTTCATCAGACCATACATGACTGTTATGGGAATTTGTGACACCGTCTTGATTAAAACTCGCTTCATCAGTAAACAGTATAACATTAAACAACCGATTATATTCTTCGTATTTTTCTAAAATTTGATTGCACATGTGCAAACGACTCAGCGCATCTTCACGAGAAAGTGCTTGTACGTTTTGAATGTGAAACGGATAAAGAAGTTGATCGTGAACTACCTCCCAAACTGTAGAACGACCAATACCCTCCTGAGCAGCAATTCTTCTAACACTTGTACCTGGGTTTGCATCAACAGCGTTTAGAATTCTTTCTTCTGTTTCTACAGTTTTGGTAGTTCTCGGCCTCCCATTATCATGACGTGGGTTTCTAAAGCAGCCTTCCTCACCAAGTCTTCTGTGAACGTTTACAAATGTTTGAGCATGTGGTACACGCCTGTCCGGATAAGCGTCGGTATAAAACCGCCGTGCTTGTTCTGCATTACCATTCGCCCTTCCATAACAAAAATGCATATCGCGATATTCAGTACTTGAGTATTCATTATTAGCCATTATTTAATTTAAGTCAAAATAAAATTTGTACTACTTATGCCAAACGATCAGCTTAAACTTACAAAAACAAAGTTACTAGATTCCCAAAGTCGCTTATTTAAAATGAATTTGTCAAAACTTTGAGGTGGATTTTTAGCTAAACGGTTACATTTATCGATTAGAATAAAGAGTACATCGATTTTCAGAATTTTGACTGCCTTCAAAAATGTATCGTAAATATTGTGATACCTATCAAGACACAAAAGTTAGGTGAGAAATAAATGTTGAGTTTTAGGTAAAGTGCTCTTTGGTAGTACAACAATGAACCACTTTAATGATGGAATGATAAAACTCGATACGCTAAATAAGCATGCCACAAATCAACCTGATTGGTCAAGGATTAAGGGAGTTAGATCAAAAAGAAAAAACAAAATATTGAACTTTGAGTAGCTGTATCTTTGTTATTACCGAGATTTGACATTTTTCTTAGAGGAACTTCTACCATTCTTTTAACCTGTTTAATCACCCCTAGAAGTTTCCTGACGGATTATCCGGACACCCTGTATTTAATTTTCTAGAGTTTATTCCAAAATATTTCGACTAAGGTCGCTTGCACTTAAAATTAATTTAAAAATGTAAATAAATGGTATAATTTTTGATCTCTTATCAATTCTTGCTCCGCATATGGTTTCTGTCGATTAATTTTGCATGTTCGAACTCATATCAATCAGTTGACCGTATGAGTTTAAAATGAAAAGGTGTAAATTTGTTACAATTTATTGTAATTTTAGTGACGCTAAATAATATTTTGTGGGTTATTACAGTTAATTACTGCGTCTTGTGCAATGAAGATGGTTACATCATTTCGTTACGAACGTACATCGTAATTCATAATATAATAAGTGAGTAATTGCATTGCGATTGGATTTATAAAAATATTTATTGCTACTATCGTGTACTATATTATTAGGTATAGTAAGGAGATCATTTCGAAAGCCAACTGCAGGTGTTTTTGTGTCTCGTCATCATTCACAACTTAGGGCACAAAAATGGCCTCAAGTGAAAATTTTCTTTCCGGTGAAATTTCTATTTCTATGGTGAGTTTTCTTACGACCAACTTGGAGTTTTGTTTCACAAAAACGATATTTTGTTCTCGTGTTAGGTTAGAAGTTTTGGCGAGTTACATTTTCCTACGTACTCTATACACTCCACATACTCGATCGTGCAGGAGAAAGTGCAAAGTTTAAGTTAAAAGCTTCAAATTTTTACTTTTTCTTTGACTCGTCTCTACTTGGAAAAAATCTGTTTGTCTGGGCGTGTGTGCATGGGTGTCTGTGAGTAACGCCTTAAATCAAAAATTTCTAAAGCGATTTTGATGAAATTTAGTTTGGTTATCTGTCTAATGATGCTAAGAATTATATATTTTGACTTCCGGTTTAACTGTAAATGGGGTTAGCTTTCTTATTTTAAATACGACACCTTGTATATTTGAAATTTTTCGGAAAATTGTAAAATTATCTGTCTAGTGATATTAAATTTTTTTTAATTTTGTCGTCCGGTTCAGCTGGAAATGAGATTAGCTTTCCTATTTCAAATAGAACACTCCGTAATTTTCGATTTTGGAAATGAGGGAGAGATTCTGAGCATTATATTGTTCGATACTACGTCCGGTATTTTTTATATTTTGAGAGTTTCTAGAATTAGCCAGAGAATTTTCGAAATTGTTACTAATAATTTAAATTTTTGTTTCAGGTAGCAATGAAATGGAATCCATGGAATGGAGTAGTAATGAAGTTATATTATAAGGTAGGATTTTTTATATAATTTACTTGCATTTGGTGTTGGTGAAAATTTACTTCGTTCTAAATTTTTGTTCACTCTGTATATTCATATTCTTATTACCTAATAAAAATACTTTCTATAAGTAATATAAATGTAACTACAAAATATCAAAATTTGGTCCTAATTATCTAGGCTCATTTTATTTTAAAAAAGGTTTTGTCGGGTCTTCGCTGTGGGGTTTCAGGCGCGTTTTACAGTTTTTGAACACCCTATACATCATAAATAAGTTATTTACCGTGCACATGTTGTACAAGGTTTGGACTTGATTTACTTCGATTTTTTGTGTTATCTTATGAAGAAAAACAAAATGTTTTTTACCTGCATAACTATTATACAGGGTGTTCCATTTGAAATTCCCATAACTTGCTCTATCTATAGAAATATTAATCGAAATCTCTGTAATTTATTGTAAAATTTGTACGACTCTTTTGCGACTGGTTTTACCGGAAATGATAACGACTTAGGCTTTTCAATTGGAACACCCTGTATAAGTTTACTGTTTTGATTCGGGAAGTTGTTGTAACGTATTCTATCGCTTCTATACTTTATTCAAATTCAAGGTGCAGTAAATCTCAACACATAGGTACATGCAGATATCTTGGTAAATTACAAATTGAAAATTTTTTTTTAGATTTTGAGTACGGGCTCGGTGGTCCCTAGATATTCAGGGAGTTGTAATAATATCTGCATCTGCAGTCAATTGCAGTCCTTACGCGATGATCAATGATCACTGATCACTGTTGCCATTTACTGCACATTGAATTTGAATGATAGACGACAATAAACATGAACTATAATTTCTAATCGACATGTTCTGCGATATTTATGTACAGGGTGAGTCGGGAGGATTGCACCGAACTCGAAGAGCATATTTTACACGCAAATATAAGACAAAAAACCCAAAAGTTGTTATCCGATTTTTACTTGTTTTAGAATTACAGCATTTTACAGTTCAACAATAATTTTCAAAAATACCTCTACGTGGAGGTATTTTTGAAATTTTTTTGTGAAACCTTAAAAGGCTGGACGCTTATCTGTTTCTTAGCTGTATTAGGCTCAAATCGCAACTTTATACACTGATTTCTTTTAGATTAATTGCTCAACCACGAGACAGTCCCTTTTCTGAAGGGAATAAAGTTTCGTGCTTCATGTAAATGTCTCTTCGGAAGTCGCCAAAAGTGGTGGTTTCATAAGTCATAACTTCAACTGTAGGTGACAAAATTATTTTTTGGGGAAGATTCGCCACCAATTAATGTTTTACAAAACCAATACTACTTACATGACTAGATAGTAGATATCACAAAATAAAATTTATAATAATTTGCCCTTGCGACCATCCAGTATAGCTATCGCTTTAAAAGTAAATTAATGTAAAAGAGGGTAGACGTTATACGCTGGGAAATTTTTAACAACTTATTTGAGCACCCATTACAGTTAGCACCTATTGCTTTCGAAACACGTAGAACAAATCGAAATGGAACTGAACTTTTCTGAAAGCCAATGCTTTCGATCTGATTTAGCTCTAAGAAATCCAAACTAACAATAATCATGTCAAAGCGAATTCGACATCATTATTAGCAGATATAAAAGAGGGACATATTCTCCCATGTAATCTTATGATACGGTGCATTCAAACTGCCCGCGCTTACAAGGCGTACAAAATCAATTATAATTGGCTCAGCGATCGAATTGAATAAAATCTAAACCTAAGATTGGTTACGCTTCGGCACGTGACTCTTATTTCCTCCTTTTCTTTTTTCAAACAAATTATTTCTACGTCATTTATTTTGTAGTGCTCTGTAACTCGTCTCGAATAATTTAATAATGAGGCGCGTCGAAATTCTTTCTTTTCGATAATTAATTTATATATTTTTGTTTTCGACATGTGTGCTGTGCTGGATCGAATTATTATATAAAAGAGTCGCGGTGCAATTTCTATCTGTACGTGTGTATTAGCAAAAGCGCAACATTTCAAATTGTTGAATATTGTCGAATGCAAGTCGCTTATCATGGCATTTGCAGACCATTAATTTCAAATCACGTTACAGAGATTCAAACATTATAAAATAAGCGCTTCATTTCACAACCACCTATTGTTTAAGAGAGGGTTAAATAATTGAATTAATGTTACGATGTAAGAATCGACGTGCGTTTTAAGTCATTAGCCGCGAGACTAGAATTGAAAAATATATCGAATAATTGAAAAATATTTTTATTTTTAGAAAATGATTAGTTTTGATTTTGATTTGCGGTTCAAATTATCGTAATTCGAATGACGGCATTTGTTTTAAATCGATGTTGAACCCGCGAATGAACAAGAATTAGGTATACGGTTACGGTATACTCTACGTAGAATTATTTGGAGTTTACTACGCTCAGATTTATACAATTTCATGGATATTTATGTAACGATATGTAAATTTTACAAAAAGCTACACCTTGTCCAAAATAGGAGCAACCTTAAAATTATTCTTCGGGTGCGTACAAAAAGAGCGGAAATGCTCGGTGGAACTGAAGTAAAACGATAATTTTACCAGTGCCCATCGTTGAGGCGGTCATAACTACAAATTTTTACCGGTTGTTCCTATTATTTGCAATATACAGTGGGCCTGGAATAACATGTCGCGGCAAAATTATCCATTGCTTCTGGAGTTCCAAATTTTTTTTTTTTATCCATTTTTATCATCGTCGAGGTTTGGATTCAGAGCACATAATCTCTTTCGAAATTTTTGAAACAGAAAAATTAAAGCGATATTGTTGAAATTTGGTTTCGGCCACTGTAGCAAAAGTTCATCGACAAAATAAGCTTTTAAACGAAATCCACACAGGGTGGTCCAAAATAAGGAGGTTATTTAGGTCGCATCTTGGAAAATCTTGACTCACAGTATTTATACTCGGCGATAAGTTAGTACGTATCGGCTCTAATCACAAAAATACTTTTTAAAATTTTTAAATTTAAAATGGCGGCCAGTATAACGATCGTCCCATTTTCTAGTTTTTTTGTTATAACTCTGGAGATAATAATTATTATTATAAAAATCTAAAAACGGGTATATGTAGGCAAATAAAGCAAATTTGATAAAGTCGATTTTTAAAATAAATTTAAAATTGACTACTTTTAATAAAACGGATTTTCTCAAAATTGACCCCGGTACTTTTGTGTATATTTTGGTATGTTGTAGATATCGAAGTTCTTAATGTGTCAGCTGAGTTTCATTTTCCGATATGCTCTAGTTTCGAAGCTACGATTTTCTGAAGCTCAAGATTTCAAGAATTTATAATTTTTTTGTAATTGCAAGTTGGTATATTAATTTATTCTATGTATTTCTATTATTTGCTACAATTTTGATTTAAATAACACTTCCGGTTAAATCGGAAACTAGCCAAGCAAAAGAAGTTTTTAAAAAACATCTTTTATATTTTATGATTTCCTAAAGTATCTTAAGATTCGCTGTCTAATGATACCAAACGTGTTAAATTTTAACTTCTGGTTTAACCGGAAATGAGATTAGCTTCGTATTTCAAATAGAAACGCCCCGTATAAATTTAGTTTTTTGAAATAAGGAAGAGCTTTTGAGCATACCATTGTTAGGTACTATTTCTGATATATTTTTATTCTTATGGCTACATCAGTCGTGTTGTAAAGAATGACGAGTCTAATAGTCTAGTATTCATTTTATATACCGGGTGTAAACTCCAACAACTTTTTAATCTTTTGAGCTATCACGTTATCCGATCTGTCTGTATCTTGTACATGTTTATTCCTTTGAAGTTTTTTTTAGAGGACTTATTTTGAAATTGTAACAATAATCTACTCCCCATAGAAAGATTTTCCGGCGATTTTGTACCAAAGATTCCATAATTAATTTACTAAAAGCAGACAAATGATAATTTTGAATCGAATTTTCTGTCAAAATCGTCGAACCTAAGCGCTGAGAGCTATAACGCAAACGGATAATAAATAAATGGGAGAAAATATCGAACTCATCAGCTCTGCTCAATATAACGATATTCCTTCAAATAGGGATTTTCCATCGATTTGATACCAAATATTCTATAATTAGTTTACTAAAAGCAGATAAATGATAATTAATTAAATTTTCTGTTAAAATCGCGAAATTTAAAGCTGAGAGCTTGAAATTAAAATAAAGATTGAACTCATCAGCTCATTTTACTCATCACACCAATAAAACTATAGATTCACTTAAGCGATATATTATTGCCTTCGGTAGGATTTTTGTATTAATTTGGATGAAGGTTTATTTCTTTCTGCTCATCAGACTTATCACTGGACGATTGCTCATTAAATCGTGTCTACTGACGACCTAAAATATTTATTTTTGAACCATTTTACTGGTAACCAAATGAAACTAACACATAAAATTTTAAAATCAATAACGTATTTATTAAATAATGAATCAATTTGATGACATATCTATAATTAATTAATTATAATAATAATAGTAGGTACATACAATTTATAACTTAATATTGCACAAAAGTCAAAAAATATACATAATTTACACAGAAATGTACATAACTTGGTTTCCGAAAAATTAAATTTTACTACTCCCAAACGAAATTCTCACAAAAATCACTTAAAACTCTCCTTCTTTTTGCGAGTCGGTTCTTCGTCGTCTTCGTCCTTATCTTGATGAGCAGTCATATGTCTCGTAAGATGGTGTCGTTCGCGAAACGATTCGGCACATACGGGACACTTAAGCTTTTCCTCTCTCCTTTTTCTAGTCGAATCCACCGTATCATTTTTATGGTGAGATCGCATGTGATAGACCAAATCTGACGTCATTCTAAAGCTAATATTGCACTTTGCGCAAACATTTTGAGCCGGTAACGATAGGGCGGCCAAGGATGGCGGCAATAATGTGCTCAAGATGGCTGCTGCTGGATTTCTAATATCGGGCGTTTGGGTAATTTTCAACATTTCGGGTGATTGGAATTGGGGGTAGTTGTAAGAGAGTTCGTGGCGATATTGGTTTAGCATCGGGCGCATTTTGGAAAAGTTAGGTTGGAGGACGTCAGCTTGGGATTTGGCCAAAAAGTGGTTTTCTAGAGACATGGTGGTTGGAACGGCGAAATTTTCTTGGATAAAATTTGTTTGATATGCGGGGATGGTTTGGGATTTGAAAATGTGCATATTTGGGTAAGATCGTGTTATTGGCGGCGACGGGCTTAGGGATGTTTGGTAACTTATATCCGGACTAGCCGAGAGGCTCGGAGAAGCGCGCGTCTCTTTCGGCAAGAGGTTGACTTTCGTGAATGCACTCTTTTGTTCGCTTTGGATGTAAGTGACATCGTTTAGTTTGGGTTTTGTTAAATTGGGGTCGTCAAATATTTGATGTTTGTGTAAATACCTGTTGTTAATTTTCTTTTGCAACTCTGACGTTTTCGGGTGGAATTCTTCTTCACTTTCGGTGTCTTCGACGTTGTTGTTGTAGGCTTGCGTTTGTAACAACAATTCTTCGGCAGATTTCCGCTTTTGTTTTAATTTATCGTCCGGTAGCATTAAGAAGGCGACATCGAACGATCTTTTTACAGTTTTTATCGGTGTCGTTTCTTCACAATTCGTTAACTGAACTTCCGATTTAATTTCTGATCTTCTGCCGATATCCATAGTCATTTTTGTATAATTTTTTCTTAATTCTCACTACACAAGTGACACACTAAATAAAACACGAGTATTTTAACGAAGCATTTTGAACAATGTGTTCACCCTACAGTCGATGTACGTATTGTGGAAAATCACAATCGTAACGTATAAATATTGTCGGAGCTTCAACCTACCCTTAAACGATACGAACTCAAAAGTAGCCAACTTTCCGCGTCCAACAGAAAGGTTAGATCTGATAAAAGCTCGCGTTAGAGTGAGCGCGGTTTGAAATTTTTGTCGCGTTTGCTTCCTGAAACGCAGTTAGTTAAGCTCAAACCACCCTATAGGGATAAACTTAAGTTCGGGGGTAGTTTCAGACCAATAGAGCTTTGGAGCAAGGCGGAGCGCTCGAATACGGTCACCCAATACGGTTTTCATTGTACGATGGTTTAGAATGTGATGCTTTTGAATGCTCGTACGCTTTCAAGATTCAATGCTGCTGAAAAGCATATTCTAATTCGAATATGTTTTCTTGTGGCAATTTGCCGGAGTTTTAGTTTAATTTTTTGAAATTCTCCTTTTTATTTTTTTTCAAACTTTAATTACGCGCGCGAAAAATATTTTTGGCTCTGGCGGGCCTAATTAAATTCGTCGCGAATTTAA
Organism: Malthinus flaveolus; assembly: GCA_950108345.1. Classification (NCBI taxonomy): domain Eukaryota; kingdom Metazoa; phylum Arthropoda; class Insecta; order Coleoptera; family Cantharidae; genus Malthinus; species Malthinus flaveolus. The sequence continues at coordinate 2,473,998 of OX467285.1, forward strand.
CGCGAGGAGTCACATCAAATTTTTTTTGGGAAAAAAAATTAGAATCATCTAGGAGGAAGTTGGGGAATATTCAAAATTAATTGTTGAAAAAAGTCGCCGCATGATCGCCGAGTGCATTTTTTCTAAAGGAAATATAATTGAACACCCCTTCGAACCGACCGCCCGAGTTTGCTATTAAGCAAAATTGACTAATAATTGAATTAATGGATAGTTTGGGTTGCATCGACGTCCCTCAAAAATGACGTTGGACGAATTGACGTGTAAATCGATTAAAAAGGGAATTTTTTGAAATTCGTAACAAATGGCTATTTTAATATTTTTTGAAATACGTTTTAAAAAGGGCGCACGCTCCATTAAAAATAAAAGTAGTAATTAATTTTTCTGACGCACTAAGATTGTACAAATTGCGATTTCATTACAAAAATGATTAATGGCCGTCCTCTGTATGTTTGCAAACTCACACCATAAGTTGCGAGATGGGCAGAGAACGTTTTTGCTAATACGTTTGCCAAAATTCTTTTGTTTTTCAATTTTTTTATCGAGTCATTGTTTGTCCAAAACGAGAATTTTATATACTATTTAATACGTTTCGAGGGGTGAGTTATATCATCACCTAAAACCACCTGCTATGTGGTTTAAGCGCATATGGTAGGAAGCTGTACGATTTTGACCTCCTATCGAGAATAGGGGGTCGATTCGGGCATATTGTCGAGTATACACTTGGCGGATTAAAAATTCGCCGACTCTCTTAACAAAAAAATAATTTTCGGTTTATAACTAAAAGTTTTCATCCCCCTAAGAACGTTACTATTAAGTTAGGAGTTTAAAGTTAGCTCGATGTGAGTCAAGAACAGAACACATATTCTACCCCGAGCGAAATCCAGCTTGTTTTTGTCGTTTGGCTGGCGGGTTCTCTCTTTAGTTATACGGGATAGGGCAGTTCATTCGTATTGTATTGCGAATAAATAGGTTTTGACAGGTCTCCAGGGTTATACATAATACCACTTGTCCATATGTTACAGAAACGCGAACCCCTCGTCAAGGTACTTGTTACTACTTTGATGCGTCATGAATTATGAGGATCTAACCTAATTTTATTAGAGATTATTGATAACTCGAGACGCTATTTAGATGAAAGAAGACTTTATTCGATTTTTGATTCGAGAGAATTGAAATTTATTTGAAAGGGTGGGCTATGAGTTGGGAGAATTATGGAGTCCTGGAAGAAAATACGTAAGCAGTCCCGAATTATTATACGGATTTTTAATTTACAACCTCCTCTTTAATGAAAAGGCCAAATTTACCAAATTTTGATACATTTCCATGGAAAATGTACGTGAACACGTTAGTATCCAATTGACGCCACTTAATCGGCCCAAACTTAGCGCTTAAGCTTATGTCCCTGATAGGAGACCCACTCAAAACCATTGGCAATATGTGAAGCAAAAAGGCGATAATTCATCATAACTTGGAAACAAAATGGAATCTGCATAAATATACAAGGACTGTTTTCCTAGTTTTGCTCAAATACTCATACACACACAAATGCAGCCTCTTCAGTGGCATTCACGAGCACGGGTCGCCATCTGGACTTCTATTAATTGTATCTAGAATTTTATTGAGGGACAGTGCTGCTACTTTGGTGTTTATTGGGCTACTGGGCATGAGTCTTTTGTAATGAACAGCAAGTTTCTTAAGTCTCTGGATGTCCCAATATTTTCTTTGCTCAATTATGAGCCTTTCTACAATGTTTTCTTTGATGAATCTGTAGATACTCTAAGAGCCGATTCGGAGCCGCTGAAGGTGCTCTCATAGCACTCCCGTATGAAATAGCATGCTTTTAAGTTTCAAAATAGCTGAATACTCTACCCAGTACCCAGTCCTCATAGTTGTTCACCTAAAGGGCACGCAGCATCTGCCAGCATTCCAGAGCTAGATTAGGTCTTTTCTTAGAGTTCCAAAGATTCCTCAGTCCTAGCCTGCGAGTGACTGTCCGTTTGAATGTGAGTTTGCTTACCTAAAAGTTTGTTGTATATACAAGGTCAGCCCAAATCTTAGTTGTCACAATATTATTCAGACATCGATCTCGAAAGGGAAAGATGAAGCCAATATAGCTCAATGAATTCGGTTAAATATTGAGAGCCCGTTTGTTCCAAAAATTTGCTTAACGGAATTCGTACTTGAACTGTAACGTTTGGGTCTGCTTTGCAAAGTTTTAAAGACGCTCCTGGCTACAAGAGAGGCTTGATTCGTATACATCGTCACAAGTCTTCATGTCGGCGTATTGAGATTGGACTATTCTTTATTACGCTCACGTAATTTTGGTTGATTTTTTCTTTCTACTTCTGTCCCCACCTCTTTTCCGTTGAAGTACCAAACGAATAATTTGGCGTAAGAGCCGTAGGAATTATATTCGTTACCCAATGGTAATCTTGAATGAGATGATGTCGGTCTTTGAATGGTAGATGTTTTGGATTTTTTGCTGTACAAAACTGAAAACGTGGCTGGTGTGAATTGATCAAAAACGGGAACGCCAATGTCCAAAGTCGTTTTGTTTGTCTTCCAAAAGATCCAATTGATTTTTGTTCACGATTTGCAAAAATAAAGTCTTTTCTTATCAAGTTACCATCACTTAAGGCGGAAAGTTATCCACCGTCTGTAACTCTTGCTTACAGCTCTTAACTTTTTGACCATCGATCTGCAAGTCTTATTTGTCTAAATTTCGTCCACCAGAAATTTCACATTTCTAGATTTCATACTACTTTAAATGCTATAATCTCCTGAAACTGTAATTTTAGTAGATAATAGCCTAAAGGCCGAAACAATTGCCACGTTTTCGAACGTTTGTGATTTCTCTTTTCACTTCCAGATGAAAAGCTGGCACAATTTTCAAATGATTCTTTACCTTCGTGGATACCAAAACCCGATGGTGGTCCTGTAAGAGGTGGCTCAAAAATTCAAGAAACTTTACCTTTTTTCAGCTTTTAGCAATTTTGACCTAGAAGGACTAATTTTTCGGCAAAGGCAGAATTATATTTTTTAAACGTAGACTAAATTTTCTACAATTTGAGACCAAAATGATCTCTGAAGACGTAATGGTGTCCGAGATACAGGTGTACAAGAGTTTGCAAATCTGGAGGATCGCCGAAGACAGCAACTTGGATTTATTATTAGGTCTTCATCATATTATAGAGTTTACCAAAAAACTATCTCGGTTTTTGTGTCAAAAATCTAAAACTAACTCGTGTATTAGTGTGAGTGGTTTCTGGGCTAATGAGCCGTGGTCGAGAGGTTGTTTGAGAGATTCCTGACGTTTCATTAGCTGCTGTGGCAAACATCTTCAGAGGTGTTTTGTCCTGTGTGGTAAAGATCGAAGCTACCATACCGAAGGTCCAGGAGGACATGTTTGCACAGCCCCATCGAAACGTTCGGAGCTTCTCAAAGAGCCTCTCGACCACGACCCATCAGCCCAGAAAATACTCACACTAATGACGCCTGCCGGGAAAGCTTAAATTCTCCAATAAATGGTGTATATTTTTCCAATAGTTTGTACAATTGTATCTCAGATACTATTAGGTCTACAGAGACCATAATGGTCTCAAATTGTAGAAAATATAGTCTACTTTTAGAAAGTGCAAAACTATCTTCGCCGAAAAATTAATCCTTCTGGGTCAAAATTGACAAAAACTGAAAAAAGGTAAAGAATTTTGCGGTTTCTAGGATTTTTGAGCCACCCTGTACATGACGACATTTTAACTACCATTTTGGTGCCCCAGAAGGTAATGAACCATTTGAAAAAGGTTCTAGCTTTTAATTTCGAAGTGAAAACCGAAGTGAACCAAGTATTTTAGACTGTTACGTCCTTGCTGAAGCTTGTCATTGTGTCATAGACATCCAGATACTCGTAGGTAAGCGCAGAGATGAGCACAAATAGAAAGACGTTATCATGAAGGGTTTGAGATAAATAGCGCGTTGGAAACCGTGATTCGTTATTAGGAAAAAAAGAAAAATAATTTACCTCCTAAGGATTTAAAAAAGAAACATGTCAGCTTAACCTGAAGTGACTGAAACAAATGACAAGTCAATCGGTAGTTTTTTAAGCTCAGATGTTCTAAAAACACTTAATTCAATCGATTCCCTCAGGATGAACTAATCGAGTTTGATTTTTATCTTAAATAACTCGCAATTTAATTTCGCAACTTTTTAGATTAAAAAGTCGTAGGAAAACAAGTTAATTATAGTTTTTCCCCAATTTCTTAACTAAAATTAAGACATAAGCTGCATCAAAATACAAGTTGAGTGATGGCCGTTTGATTTCTGAACTCTCGCAGGAATAAAAGCAATTATAACCACATGTGACCTACGAAAGGACCTTTACATCAATCAAACTGCATGCCGTGGGACTATAAGGAAAGTCGGAAACGAATCTGAAAATTCATCAACTAAAAAATAACTTTTCTCGACTCGATTTAAGCTTCGGGATTTTTTTTCTGTGAGATGAGTCGAATACATAAAGGGTCCTAAACTTTAATCCTCGTGAATAGTTTTCAATACGAATCGTATAACCTGCACATATGTTCATTTACACCCCTGGAAAATAATTTCGAGCGATATTTAAGTTTTGGCATTAGCGTCGAACGTGTCGTATAAATCGATACTGCTTTCGTTCTACTTTATACCGAGATCTAAATAAGGGATTGCTAATACACCAGACTATTTATTCATTTTATTCATGCAGGTTTAGGGGTAGTTTACTGGGTATAGTTTGGTTTAAAGCACTGTTGTGCCATATGTTGGTTTTGGCCGCGAACATTTGAACAGATGGGTCGTGTACGCCAAAAAGTCATTAGAAGATATTGTTCGGAATTGACAAGTGCTTTCGATGTATTAAGTATGGCTTTAAATAATTTTACGTATATATTTCTATTCAACACATTACTTTTTATGTAATTAATAAAAGTTTTTATCGATTAATCAAAAGCATTTGCAAGAGTACTCGTACGTATTCTGAAAAATGTTCCAGTTCAAGTTTAAATATTGGTGTCTTAATAAGTACAATATGACCCTACTAGAGTGTTATTCAGAACAATAAGATGACAAAGCCGGAATGTCCTCTTAAATTAATGTCTTAGATTGGCCAAAGACCCGGATAAGGCATTTTGAGGAGCTAAAATACTGATGGAACGCGTCTGACGCTGTATAAGGAAGTCCACCTTTAGTTCGTGGTGTGAAGAGGTGGTGGTGATCTCTATGAGGATCCAAAATGTATAGATGAGGTAGTTGCCAGACGCTTTGAAAGCGTATTTATCCCAGCTTGTCATATGAGATGATTATACAGCGTGTTAAAAAGGTATGGAGCACGCTATAGTACAGCTCAGTAAATATTCGTTTTTTACAAAAAAGTTTCAAACAAAAATTGTTTATTAAGCCGTTATCTACCATGTTACAGCCATAAACTTGACTTTTTGTTAAAAACAAAAGCACAGCAAATAACACTTGAAGATTCTTAGATTCTTAAATTACAAAGTATGACGTCATTATACTCATTCGATAGAGGCATTTTTTCTCTTTTTGGCTATCCAAAACCTTAGTACCCTCACATAAGAAAATTTTCTTGAAAACCCCCCCAAAAAAGTGCTTACAACATTTATTTTATTGTTCACAACTTTTGTTTGAAACTTTTTTGGAAAAAATAGATATTTACTGAGCTGTAGAGTATATTCCACACCTGTTGGACACACTGTATGTAGATGTCCAGGCATTCGACAGCAATTGTGAGGAGAGCTGATTTTAATGAGTTTTGGAAGATTCGTAGGTAAGAATCTTAAAAATTGGGGAGGATACGTTTGGAACATTTCGTAAAATCAGAATCGCCCCATGTGAGATAAGATTTTGATTGCTGTTGAGAATGGGTTGAACTAACTACAAACTTGCTATATCTTCAATTATATTGATTATGGAGACCAGGCAGGTGTTCTAAGTACTGACCATTAGTGTCGTTGTGGCATTTTCTCTTCATCTTATATCAAGTTTTTCCATTTCTTCTCAAAAACAGTTTGAATTAGACTGCTTTAAATGGCTAAAAGGCACTGCGTTTACTTTTTGGCTAACGGGGTAACTCTGTACCTCAGTCTTATAACCTTGGTCTTCGGCTATTTTACTTTTTTCTAAAAGAAAGGAATTTTTTTCAAATTTAATTTCTTGACGTTTCGGGCCCCCTGAATTCAAAACGTTAAAAAAATAAAACTTAGAAAATGTCTGTCTGTCTGTTTGTTTGAATGCCATTGAGGCGATTTTGTTGCAATTTGTTTTGAGTCACCAACAGAATTTCATCGACAAAGTAAACATTTAAACGAAATCGATGCAGCAGCATGTTCCAAAATAAAACTGTTATTTCGGTCGCACTCGCGGATCTATTTTGTACGGTTCCGCTGCTAATACCTATTTGAAAGATGTCGATAAAACTCAATAGGTATAAGGTGTTTCGTATTTCTTTGGGAAGCGCTGCTAGGGAAGTCGGGAGAATCGTCTCTCTTTATTCGTTGAAACTTAGCTGCAAAGTTCTCACTGAAAGTGATCGCTTTGGAGAACGATATTGTTTTAAAAATTAATCGTTTTATTGGAATTTGAAAACTAATTCTCTACTTGTAGCTGGCTATCGATAAATTGTAGGCTATAAAGTCCACGTTGCGACGTTTTCTATGCTACCCCTATTTTCCTCTCCGTATGAAGCCGTTTCAAGTACTTCCAAGGCTACAATTCATGTTCATGGATCTCGAGAATTGACAAGGTCTAGGTTTTGGTGGTTTTGAGGTTGTGGATGGTTACAGTAATTTTCTAAAATTTTTTTTTTGACGGATCCAAAACCGGTAACGGAGTGAGTTGTGGCATGTATATCCCATGTTTAGATTTCCAGGATAGCAAAAAACTTTTTTTCGCTGAGGCAGAGGCTATATTCGTCCTGAGGTTTGCTATCACTTGCCAAGATAACCAATACTTCGCAATTTTAACGAATTCCTTGTCGGTTTTACCGCGTCTTAGCAATAACTAGAAGGTATCACCTTGCAATGGTCTAATTTTTGAAGTTTTGCAGCAGTTGCACAATCTCTCAGAAAGCCACAAGCAGGTAACCTTTATTTGGGTAGCGGTCCATAGGGGTATCAAAGGAAATCAGGGGACTGACAAAATAGCTGAAGCAGTAGTTAATGCTAATCATGCCGTCGGTGGTCTTAATGTCGAGTTTACAAATAATGTTCTTCCAACACTAAGAAGCGAGTCTCTGGCTAGGTGGCAGTATCATTGGGATGGTTGCCTAGACTCAAATCGGTGTATTTAGGGTAGAATCTTTGTATCAGTGAACTAAAAAACCAGTGTATTCAATATCGGGAATGTCTAGACGCACCTACAACAAACTAATTCGATTGGCACCGTAGCCAACACAGAACTTTGGTATTAAGTTGCCTATTGATAGCACGATTTTATTGCAATACGCATTATCAGATGCTTGGGTGTTTGATTTGGTTCTAAAATTTGTGCAAGACACTGGTTTTTCAATTTGAATATTTGCTCTCCGGTTTAACCGGACAGTAGGCGAGGTTTTCTATTTTATACACAATACCCTATATATTTTTAGTGGTGTGAAAGACTGTAAAATTAGCATTCTAGTTATACTAAACATTTAATGTGTTGACTTCCGGTTCAACCGGAAATGAAATTAGCTTCCTATTCGAATATAAACGCTCAGTATAATTTTAGTTTTTTTTTTAATCAGGGAGAGTTTCTAAGCAGAGAGTTTCTGGCCCATTTTTAAATATTTTCAACGCATACGAAAAAGTCCTGTTATGGCCCCATCAGCCGTTTTTATTAAGAAGGCGGCCTACGAGATCGTCTGTAAGGTCAATTTTATTATTGTTATAAAAATTTTTTCAAGAGGGGAGTCCCCTAATTATATTAGGTTTATGTAATTGTGCCTCTGCTCAAGAATGAAGATATTAATCTTGTAGGGAATTTTAACCTAAGAAGTTTTTGGGAATATAAAGGTTGTACGCATTCGGATCTATTTATGTGGGCATTTTTATGGTCTTCGAGCTTTTACTGCAAATAATTTGGCTTTTATGGATAACTTAAGGTTTTTAGATAATAAAACCATTCCAAACTTGCGTAAAGTTACAGTAATTTTTAAGCCCCATTTGTCCACTTAATAAACAAATAATTATGGTGCACCCTGTATCGGCCTCTTCTTAAAGGGGGTGTGACCTAAAAATAACATTTTTCACGGATATACCTATGTAAACAAAATATCTAAGAACAGTTGTTAAAACCGCACATCTAAAATCCAAATATTAATGGAGATATAGGCGTTAGAAGTTTTACTGAAGCTGCCTGTGACGTCATACCGACATCGGTCGTCAGCGTACCTAGTCGTATTTGGTCGTTTCACAATTGTATTCAATTGTAATGTTATTTTACACCTAGGTAACTAGAAAAATAAATAACGAAATAGAAATCAACAAACTGTCTTGCGCTACTAATGTGTTGTGAATACGACCAAATACGACTAGGTACGCTGACGGCAGATGTCGGTATGACGTCACTGTATACTTAAAAACGTTATATCTTCAAAACGGTTTGTCTCAGTGATGTGCAATATTGAAATTTGTTCTTAGAATTTTTCGTACTATAACTTTAATTTTTAGGCCACACCCCCTTTAATCGATTTCCAAAATTTCATTCATATTAGTAGTTTCTTGCTAAAAATTTTGATTTTATCACGATTTACTCGAATCGCTTCATATTTGCTCCCTTTATCGTCGGTTATGAGACACAGAGGAAGAGTTAAGAAAAATATTAGAGAAATTCGAACAGTAGCAAAAGATAGGAATCCCCTTAAGACTTAAGAACCGCTTTCAGTAGTAATTCGTAATTCAAAAAAAATCCATCGAGACGCCGGTTACAACTTTTTAGTTTATTATACTTTAGTAACGAAGCTGTAAGTTCATAAATTTCAAATTATTTTTCAATGTTGTTATAACAGACGTCGACTTTGCATAGAGCGTACAATTTTTTTACATAGGGATCGAGTTTTTGGGCACAAATAGCAGGAAACCGGAACTAAGGATATTCTTTTGGTGAATATTTTTACGACGCTTTTTTACATTCCTACTCTCCTATATCATTTTTGGCTCTAATTATTCAAAAAGTGCGATTGTTATATTTTGACGGTCGTTGATTACGTACTAAATTTAAACAAATTACGTAAAAATTATTTTTTTACTTACCTCTCAAGTTAAATATTAAAGCGGTAAAAAGTTAAAAGTATCAAAATCCTATAAGTTTTGTTCGAACGTACGATTCGAAGATGGCGCCTTATTTGCATAGGACGACGCTTTATGCTAATATTTTTGATTTATTGTTATTTTTATTTGATTCCCGGAATTATTATATGGACTGTATCCGTATGGATGAAAATCATATTTTATGCGCTAAGAAAAAGCTTTCTGCGCTTAAAATCGATTTCTGAGCACGAATTATTTTTGTGGTTTTGATTTTACTACCCCATGTTTGTTTCTTTTTATTTTTTTCTTCCGTTATTATTGAGAAAATACGTTCAATATTTTATTATTTTTTTTTATAATGATAAGGATAAAATACGTTGTAAATATTTTTAACGACAATTCAATCGATACTAGCCTTCTCTAGCTCCGAGCGAGTTTCAATATTTACGTTTTTTGAATTTATAAAAACGAATTAAGTCACCAAATTGCCTCAAATAATGTTTATTTTTACTATCCTACTATTGAAATTTTTACGAAATCCCAAAAACTTACTACTTTCCGAATACCATTTCTATAAATGGCGCAGTCCGAACGAGAAATTTTTCATTTTACTTTCCTGAGATTTTTATAAAAAAATGGGCTCCTATCCTGTGCGCCCTTACTTTATTTTAAACTGTTAAAAAAAGTTAAAAACGTAATAAATTTCTTTTGTTCCAAACTTTTTTTTTATCGTCCAACTAATAACGACAATAAATAACTGTTTTTGAGAGGCGCTGAAATGTACAGTAAAGATAAATTTAAATTAGTGTGACGTCATATTGGGTAGTCATTAATCAGAACCACTTGATCCGCTTTGCGACACAATGCAATGCGGTAAAGCGATTATATAAGCAGATCACTGCTGTATTTCGCGTAGGGATGTATCAACTGTTTGTGTCGTCCTGTCTATATTATATTCTGCTTGTTAAATTCACACCTCTGTTTCGAGCTTGTGCTTAGTTATTATCCTTTATTAACGTGTATATTGGTTGTCCTGTTATGTTCCAAATATGTAACGTGGTTACGTGCTTATGTCAAGTTTTGATAATCTCGAAAGCATTTGAATTTAGATTGAATCGAGGTTTGCTCTCAAATTAATTTCGGAGTTACGTTACGCGAATTTGCAAAACACTATTTTTTGTGCTTCTTATGCCAGTTTCTAAAAAAGAAAATAATTGCCACTTTTTGACTTTTTTTACAGTGAAGGGGTTCCCCTATTAAACCAAGAAATGCAATTTGTCCCCTCAAGTTCCCTCCGTAAAAGTACAACTTGATTATGCGTTTCGGATGCTTTGATAAAGGCATGTTCTTAAGCTTTTAAATAGGCGTAGAAGAAAGATAATAGTAATAATATTGGCTCGTGCCTAACGTCACTCCTTCGTACTATTTTTTTCTTTTTCTTTTTATTTTGTTACTCCTTGACGAAACTTTTCTTTAAAAACGTAGATTAAGCCGTCCACACACAGACCTCATGATTTGTCATCGGTCATCGGTGACGTGACCAGCTATCGTGATTGGTTTTTACAACCACGATGAGCTCACAGGTCTCGTGATTTTCAAAAAACATAATGTTCAATCACGAAGGTTTGTCACGATGACCGATGACTGATGAAATATCACGAGGTTTGTGGAGACTCATCCGACTTGAAATTCAGTCACGATGGCTTCTCACCAGTCACGATCACCGATGACGATGACAAAAAATAGGCGTCCATAATGTCTCCTAAACTTTGAGTGTATCTAACCATTTTGGATTCGATGAGAGTCTCAAGCTTAACAAGTGACGTTACGTTAGTTCTGAATTTATACCGTTCGTAATTATCTATCGATTTGTTTAATTGGGCGGATGGGTGGATGAGTTTTATTAGATTTGATAATGACAGTTAGTTGTAGTTTTTTGAACTTTATTGGAGCAAGTACTAAAGGGTGGACCAATAAGAGTTTCACTACGTGAATAGTAAATAAAAAGTTATTGCGTTGGAATGATCTTGGTTTCTTTATTGAATCATGCTTATTGAGTGTGAAAGATAATATCGGCCAAATGTGTCGGGGAACTTCTCGTGCAATATAGACATTGTTGCGTAGCTTGTATGTTATGTGACACCCTCTTGTTGAAGCCACATATCGGCCACATGCATATCATCCAATTCGGGGCCATAGAAAGTCGGCTGTCGTGCTACGATAGTGTTCAACATTCACAGTAACAGCATTACCGCCATCATTTTCGGACAAAACGGTACAATAATTCTTCTAGCCCAAAAACCACACCAAACAGTGACTCTTTGAGGATGCATCGGTTTCTAAACCATCTCTCTTGGGTTTTCATCGGCCCAAATGCGTTAATTTTGCTTATTAACGTATCCAAAAAAATTACGTAATGCGCGATATACATTTGTTTTGACCGTCTATTTTCATAATAGGCTTCGATAATTAACAGGGATGTCAATATGAAACAATTTTTTTACGTTCAGATTTTATTCGATACTCGATTATAAGTGGATCGCATAAGCATGGCAGAGCACAAGCGATGTGGTGAGGGCTTTAATAAAGAGATTACCACTGGACCTCAACGACCTATTATACTTCTGATATGCTTTTTATTTCATTTAAAGTGCTTTTGCGCTTTATTTTAATTTCTACTGCTTTTGAACTCTTTTTACATTTTCCATATACAGGGTGTTTCCTATAAGCGCGTCATAACTTTAAGGGATGTTGAAAGAATTCAAAAGAAGTCGTTTGACCACATTTTTCTTTCACCGAAAGTTCCTCCTTTCAGAGATACGGTGTGTGTTAGCTGAAATTGAGAAATTTTTAAAAATATATTGTGAAGAAATGAAAGCAATTGCCCTTAGGTTATGCGTTTGCAATTTTTTATTTTATTTAAATCTCTAAATACTTATCAGATTTGCCGACGAGTTTGTTGAAAACCCATGTATCCAAAATTTCGATGAGCGCCATCTTGGCAGTTGAAAAACAAAAATACTGCATCTGTCTTATAGACTTAAAAATACATAAGATATCTTCACAAAAATTATTTTCGCAACTGCTTTCGTTTACCCACAATAAATTTTAAAACATTAAACAAAAATTCACCGTATCTCTGAAAGAAGGAACTTTTGACATACGAAAGTTGAGGTCAAACGACTTCTTTTAAGTCCTTCTAACAGCCCCTAAAGTAAACACCCCCTGTATAAACAGCAATCACCTCGAAATTTTCAATACATTTGGAAAAATGCCGAGTCTAATCGATTCGTTTATTAGCAAAGTTAAAGGAGCGATTATCAAGTTGTAGACCTTCCTAATCATGGGTCGACTCAGACCATAACAGATATGCACCTGGTCGATTTGCTTTTTAATTTACTTATTATGTTTCTCATAAACTCATAAAGTAGACGAATCTGACGAAAAATTGAGTCCATCATCAAGGTTTGTTCGTGTGGGGGCTTGAATTCGGGTCTCAACTCGAGACATCTTTGTGGTTCTTGCATTTTTTGACACGGCAGCAGAGAAAACTTTACTCGAGCTGGTGACTTTATTTTTACATTTCGCACGTTTTCTTACTGGTATTTTTTGTATTGAAGTTGCCCATCTACTGCATTTATATCTGCTCTATTTTCATGGCTGTGTTGCATCGATCACGTTGATTGATCTTCAGCGTATTGTGAGTTGCCCACAATAAAGTCTTTGACGTCCAAGCAATAACCTTAATATCTTCCAAGTTACTGTCCTCGCACCTTTAGTTGGCACCTGATAGCTGAGGAAAGACGGATGGGGTGTGAAGCAGTTTTGACACTTGTCGAACCATAATTGAGTGTTATCAGTTGATCGAGCGCAATAATCATTTAGAATGTCTCCAAAATTTCTCCGTTACAATATCTTTACTCGTAGTTTTATTGCAGTTTTAACCTTTTTGCGCTGCGTATTTTTTGAAATTACTTTGCTCTCGCTAAACACAGTGAATCCACGCTTCGTTAATCCACGTTAATCCATAGCGTCGAGTTCTAGGACATCGTTGGACAAGTTGAGTTGCGAGGACAGTATAGAAAGACTACTCCGTTCTGGTGCTGGTGACTTTACCATCAGTGGATAGGTACAATAATGAATAATCTCTTTCGATTCTTTTCTTATATCATTCTATTGAACCTCTCTATGGGTAGCGTAAGTCACCGGTGCCACAAAGGAGTGGTTTCTCTATACGAAGATTAGAACTAAATTAGTTGGCATATCTCCCGTCGGGTTTGTTTGCTTGATTTGACTATATTTTCTTATTATAAATTTAATGAAACAAATTTTCTAACTCAAAGATTGTTGGTTTCCTAGCTTCCAAAGAAAAATTGTTCAATTGCAAACTTTATACCCTCTGCAAAGTGTGGTGAAGTTGTAATTTTTCAGTCAAAGCCTTCTAAATTTAAACAAGCAAATTACTCTCTTACTTATTTTCTTTTACTTTTGCACAACTTATTTGTGTTTTGTAATTGGTAATTTTCAATGAGACTGACGAATAAAGCAATACTATGGGACTATGGGATAATGGGTAATGGGATAGAAAGACAGCGATATAGTTAAGGGTGGAAGGTACCCTAGCTAAATTCGTAACATTTTAAATAGGCAACCCAACTTACTTGCCTTATTTAAGCCTACGTATACATCGTGTAAGGCTAAGTAGCAGAAAATATAAAAGAAATAGCCAACTTTACCGATAACAATGAAGAAAATAAAATCGACAAGCAGGTACACATACTCTTTTGTATGTACCAAACAGGTGGCGACTTTTCGTTGCATTGTATAAGAACAGTAAAAGTGCCAAGTACTTATGCCAATAGCAAAGATTACCTAGTTGTTATAGTATTATTCAGCAATCTTGGCGCGTACATGCATCAATTTATGAGATTCATTATTGTTTCCACTCTCATCCCAACGTTACTTAGCATTAGAAGTGAGTTGATACAATAAATGACTTACGTTTTTGATTTTATGTTTGTCAGGTTCCCTTATTTTTCCGTATTTTATGAATTATGCCCGATAATATATAATGACGCACACGCCAAGAACGCTGAATGATACCATATTATAGTATTTATTATCAAATTATCATTTTATACATGTATTTACGTTTCCTTATTTATATACGTACTATTATAGATTTAGCGCCAGGATTGTAGCCTGAAGTGCGAAGTGCCTAGGGTTACAAGACGCGTGGTCTATAATAGTCTTCGCAACGTTAGTGTATACACGATTATTTTTACTACTAGCACTTTAATCTCATTAAATTAAATCACAAGTTCGATCTAATATATTTAATTGACCTTGAATTTGATAAAAAATATTGGTAATTCTTTTAAAATACTATTTACCCCGCTCAAGTTTTACACACATATTGTTTTGCTTATTTTTTTAACTTTCCTTAATTTTTTGGGTTCTTATCGAATACAAACACTTGACTTCCACCAATTCATTATCATTCACTAGTCTATCAGGGCTACAACATAAGTGAGGGTATTCTTTAGGTCTAAAAAAGCTGCTTGACTTGACTTTCCACTTTCTAGATTTCCTCATATTTTTCTATAGCAACATTTTCGTGTGTTCTACCATAAAATTTCCACTAGAAAATTTTGCCACAAGACTCGTATAAATACCTCTCCGTATAATTGGTAGTGACATTTCTAGAAAGACGATTTGATTGAACAACGTTGTCATTACTTTGCAAATCTCTTCAAACAATGCACTTGTTTGTAGCAAAGGCATATAGTTATCATCTTTAATTGTTTTTAAGAGTTTTAAGAATATAATCTATCCGTTTGAAACGTCTGCTCAGTTTTTTAATATTTGTATTATTATCATTGTTTTTGAGTAGTTTGATTAGCTGTTGAGAGTAGACTTTTAGTCATTAGTCAGTAAGAAAGTATGAAAATGCGATTCATTAGAATACATCAAAATAGCACGATAAATGAAATTAGCATAAAGGTTTAAAAAATGAAAAAAAATAGGCTAGAAATCTAATTTCATTTAATATGAAATTGGAAGTCTCGTAGTCTCATAAAATACATTTTTGTTGTAATTCTTCAAAAACTTAGAAAATGACCCCGGGCGAGAAGGGTTGTGTCTTTTATATCGCAGGTAAAGTGCCGAAATTCGTGTACTTCTCTATCCTTTTCTGGGCTCTACCGCACTTACTCTGCGATATTTTACTAAATTATTTTAGATAAGTACGGCTTTAATTACCTATCGAATATAAAATTTTAAAAGTATATCTTATCATCGTGATTCAGTTCAGGGTATAACAAAATTTGAAGCAAATTGGGCAATTAGGTAAGATAATATGACTACTTTTGTGTTAGTGAGACATATTACAACTCTAATAAAGTTGAATTGTACAAGTATCAAAATAATAAACAAAATTTTAAATATGTCATACCCTGGAGTAAGGGATTCTCTATAACATGGTTTAAACGCCGATTTAATTAAACTGATATTAAGCCCGTGAATATCTAAAAATCTATCTTTTAAACTATAATGATTATGACTTTTATATTACACAGATATTAACTACAGCCCTAGCTAATATTTCCCACATCATCGATTTCTGAAAATAAGTTTTTTATAAGCTAGAAAAAAAATTTTTAAGTTCTAAAATTATCGGGTACCTTCCCTCCTTAAATAGGCGGTCAGGGGAATTTTGATCAATTTGAATGTAATTTCTATTTCACTCGCGCTCATACATTTGGCCATCAACTGGTTGATTATTAAAAGGATGTGTCGTGTATAATAAGCTGATAGGTATATACCTAAGTAAATGAAAGTAAAACAGTACTCTTATTTTTTATTTAAAATGCTACTTTGGACTACTATTTTAACTACTATAAAACCCCTTTTACACTTTTCAAATCATTTTCAACTTTTACATTTTGTATTATAGTTGAAGTTCTTGTACTTTTGATTCGACGTATCCCATCCCTTTTTCTAAGTTTAGCTCTTATTTATTATAATTTTCAGTTGCTTACAAATCGAGTGTTTTTTAAGAGCTCGTGTACACGTTCCAATACATTTTAGAATGAAAACTCTCTCAATCTCAACAAAAACATTGAGATCGTCAATAATATTCCCATGTGCTTGAAAAAAGTTATAAATTAATAGTTTTAAGTATTAAATAAAAAACCTCATTTTTACCGCTGTTACGACTGTCATGTCTAAATCGTAAAATTGGTTGGCGGTTATCACCATCTTTTCGTGCGTCATTTGTAGTAGTAGGCACTTGCGCTAAAGGAGTGCGTAAAAAGTGTTAGTATATCGTATTGTTAAGAACACGATAATGTATTGTCTCAATATTATCTATGATATATCAATGGTCCTTAAAAATGTTAAGAGTGCCTCAAAAAACGACGATATAACCAAATTTATACAGTGTGTCCAAATGGTATGGGATGTACTATACAGTCTATACAGCTTTAGTAAGTATCCACGCTTTACAAAAAAGTTTAAAATAAAAGTTATTTATCAAGTAGTTATCTACCACCTTACAGCCATAAACTCGATGTTTTGTTACAAACAAACAATACTCATTTGATAGAGGCATTTTTCTCTTTTCGGCCATGTAGAACTTTGAGAGCCCTCACGTAAGAACACAGTGTGTGTAATGTACAGTACGGGAAGTCAATTCCAAGACATACAAAAGTAACATGCAGTTTATTGTTACATTAAGTATCAATATTGTGCCAAATAATGTCTTTAAGAGAGGGATAAAAATTATCACCCCCCCCCCCCCCAATACACTCAAAAAAATCTAAATTTACTATGATTCATAATCTGCATGTATGTCATTTCTTTCATAATTAATTCCCCGTACTGTAGTGTTACGTACATTACCTTCAACGCAAGGTCTTTATGGAAATAAGGCAGAGCAATTCGCCATTCGGTTCTTCTCAGATTCTCCGCCTGTAAAGTTAAAAAGTAAATTTTTAAGCATCCATTTTAAAAGAAGAGTCAGGTACTTACCTCAAACTTCAACGCTTGACAAATGATGAGTTGTAAAATCATTTCAGAAACGTAGATGCCCAAAGTTAGTGATGCCTGATACACGTTAAGATTAACGGTATATTTGAACGTAGCCATTATGGCCATTATCTCGAAGAATGTGTGAGTGATAACAAATAATATCGGTAAAGAGAAAACTTGCCCAATTTCTCTAGTCAATCGAAATATTAAATTGTGCAAGTGCATAATTTGAGATAGTAATTTGTCGACTGTCTCGTAATCTTTGGATTCGCATTGCTCAATTTGCACTATGTACTCGTTCAAGCCTCTCAATCTATCGTAGGCAATGTATGAGATTACGGAAAAGAAGTACATCGGTATGTGTCGTATGACGTGATCGACTGGTAAATTTATAAACTGGAGAAACATATTCCTGCATCGATAAGAACAAAAATATTCCTCTTCAATAATTTGGGGCAACTTCCAAAATGGAAAAGTAACGTAGAAAGTGTACAGAGGCGTCACAAAGAACAAAAGAATATATCCACCAATTTGGAATAATTTATAAGAGAACTTCAAATTTAGTTTGGTAAATATTCGGTCCAATGTTTCCACCAGTTCGAGACATCTTACGAAATGCTTTTGTTTCAAAACAAAGTAGAGTACCATTGCGGCCGTGAAGAATTGTAAGAAGACAAATACTCCTCCGATTATGATATCGGGGACCGTTATTTTTTGTTCGTAAATTTCGTTAATTAAACGTAAACCAGCAGTAAACATTACGTACGCTATTACACCTAAAAGTAAATTATTAATTTATTATTAGGATCAAATCCATCTGTATTGAGTGGGTAGGGATTTAATGACGTCATATAGTTTTGTAATAGCTCATTGCTAATTTTTTGAGCTAAAGCCCACAAGAAATTTATGATGGGCGTTAATCCTAAGAGAGATGGCAGAATACTCCATACTGAGTATGGTGTCTGGCAGAATAACTAGAAAAATACCATCGAAAAAACCTACGGAATTAACATTCCAATAAGGGAAGAATGGGAATGCAAAACACAGAGGGCTCTAAAAAGCCAACAGGCACAGGAGCTGGAATCATCGGGGATGGAAACTTGAGGCAATGTCGCGGCCGGACGCGACGTCCCAGCAGTCGCGGCTGGACGAGACGTCCCAGCAGTCGCGGCTGGACGAGACGTCCCTGCAGTCGCGGCTGGACGCGACGTCCAGAAGTCGACCACACGGTCGAGCACTGCTTCTCTCTTCAGTTACATTAAAGTGCATTGTAGCAGTGCTCGACCGTGTGCTCGACTGCTGGACGTCGCGTCCCGACAGCAGCGACGTCGCCACGAAATCACACCTAAAGCCTCGGGGAGCACGTAACCACTGTCTTCCAAGCAGAAATTTACATTATTCTAACATGTGCGCAAATACTGGTAGATCAAGGTTATCACAATCAGATAACCTTTGTAGCCTCTGACAGCCAAACAGCCCTTAAAGAGCTGAACGCCTGCGAGGTGGGGTCCGGACTAGTAACGGACTGTATCCGCAGACTGAACGAGCTAGGGGGCCTTGGGAGCATGCCGTCATACCAGGGAACGAGAAAGTAGACGGCCTAGCTAAAGAGGGCAGCAGAATAAGACCCATTGCACCAGAACCAGCCTTTGGCATTCCCTATGAAATGGCAGAGAGAAATAAACTCACTTCTGGTGAAGTATCGTATTAAACACTGGAGGGAAGCTGCTGGACATGGACATGTCCTATTGGAGATATCCTCTGACAAAAGAACCCGCTCTCTACTCAGAATGGACAGAGGCGAACTACGACAGGCAACCGCAATAATCATCGGCCACTGGCAGCTTAAAAGGCATCTGCATACGATGGGACTTCTAGGAGAAGATCCACTATGCAGAGGATGTGCAGAGGAAGAAGAAACTCCAATTCATCTTCTGCTACGCTTAGAGGCTTTTACAAAAAGTCGTCACAGCGTTCTCAGAAGGAAGAAGATGTTTTAATTGCCCAAATTATCAATAGAGGAAGTTCTGAACTTTATCAAAAGTACAGAACTCGCATAAAGGAAGACCACATCCGAGACGCATACTAAAATCTAGAGTTTGCGATGTAAGGAGCCACTTGGGGCTAGCCTCAAAGCCGAATATAATGGGCAAAAAGATAAAAAAATGGCTTTACATGTATAGCTACGAGGTTTTTGAGATAATAATCCGCATTCGTAAACCTCAGAAGTATTGCACCAACTCTGTGAGACCGTTAAAGCAAATTCCACTCAACCCGTAACGGAACGACCTCTAAAGGGATTCTTGGCTATATGCTGCTAAAGAACCGTGTCGACGGTTATAGTTAATAAAAAAATTAATTTCTTACCCCCATTAATTAGAAGATGTTGCAGACCAATAGGGCGAGTTTTGTAATAGTATTTTTTGGTTACTTTATTCAATTTCTTATCAAATGGGGCGACTCCAAAAATTTTCGCAGGCAAATACACGGCGTCCATAATTTCTCCCAAACTTTGAGCGTATCTGACCATTTTTTCTTCGACTAGTTTACTTTTAGAGAGCTACTCGTCTATTAACAAGTGGCCCTGTCACTTATTAACTTTTACCATTTGAATTTTTATACATCATCAAATTAGAGTTACGAATATTTTTTGCGTTAGTATCGTAATTATAATATTGGATTTGATAATTAAAGTTGTAGCTTTCTAACGCGGTCAGAGCGTAACTTTATGAATATACGTACATATTTTTTGTACTTAGGCGCGTTATTACTAAATTTATTACAAGAACAAAAAATATTTAACCCTAAAACAATCGCAGTAATAGACGTACTACTTGTATTAGCGTATAAATTCATCGTTAGAATTCAATCAAATAAAGAGAATTACGCATTTACCATTAACCTTTTTGTCTAGCGGTAAGGCGATAACCGCGACACCGATGTAATGTAAAAGTTCGGGTGTTTTTCGATGAATAATTACTTCAAAGTTTTATGTTTATATAAATATTTCAATAGAAAATTACTCCATGCAATGAGACTCTCAAAGTACCTAATCGTAGGACTTCAAAGAGGTACTGGGACCTTAAATTGGTTATCTTAAATCTATTTAGTTACGGAAAAAAATTACACGGGCATTTAGCTACTGTTTGTTCATCAAGCAAAGCTCACAATTTTAAAATCGTTTTCAATAAAATAAATGTTGCAAACTTTTTGGCTTTTCACGAAAATTTTCTTATGTAAAGGCGCTAGAGTTTTACATGGATGAAAAGAGAAAAAAGGCGTCTATCGAATGAGTATAATAACGACATACCTTGCCACTCAAAAATTTTAAAATGTTATTTGTTGTGCTTTTGTTTTTAACAAAAAAACGCGTTTATTGCTGTAAGATGGTAGATAGCTACTTGATAAACAACTTTTATTTGAAACTTTTTTGTAAAAAGTGGATATTTACTGAGCCATACTTTTTGGACATACAGTATATTACGATATAGGTACATATTACATTCATATTACGATACATTTTAGATTTTAGAATCCAAACTGGCGCAGTTTTAACAAAAACATGGATATGGTCAATAATATTCCAATGTGCTGTAAAAAAGTTAGTTATAAGAATAATATTTTGAAAGGAACTAGAAAAATATTAGTTTTACCGTCGTTATGACGCTCATGTCTAATTCGTAAAAGTCGTTTGCCGTTATTACCATTTCCTCGTGCTCCATTTGTAGTCGTAGAGTTATGCGCTAAAGAAGTGCGTTAAAAATTTAAACTGTTACCCTTATACTTGCACAAAACTTGATTAATATTTAAGTGCATCGTAACCTCAAAATATAATTTTACATAAGATGTTCAATGGCTGCACCATAATTTAACATTATCTCCGGTTCAGGAAGTCATGGCCAAGCGTATTCCACGATTATTCGTGGCATTTTAATCAAGACCTTGTTATAGCGTTCTACATATTTGTCGTCTTTACACCGTTTGTCGTCGTGCGATCCTATTTGAACTTTTCGTACTCATCAATCATCAAGACCCATCAATTTTATTACAGGTGGAGGCACTTTTATGGAGCATTTGCGTTTTCCCTAGATCAACTCCCAAAGTGGGGTAGCCTTAACCCCAACAAAAGCGATCTCAACAAAGTTCAAAACAGCATAATAAAGAAAGACTACAAAGATCAAATAACGGCAAACACACCGACAAACACAAGAGACAAGGTAGTCATATATAGAGTAATAACGACCTCAGAAAAAGACCTTACAAAAGACATACTAGAGAGCAATCCCGACCTGAACAGACAAATACCTCAAAACGAAACAGACAACTACCTAAAAGCGACTAAACTACCGGGAGACACCTATATAATTGAATACCGACGGGACATAAAGGACTACCTAATAACTGACGACAGAATTAAAATAGGGTGGACATTTTACAGAGTGGTCCTATACGCACCTATCCTAAGGTGCAGACGCTGCCAGCTATTTGGGCACATGGCAAGAGAGTGCAGCAAACCCCAGACTTGTCCTGATTGCGCACAAAATCATAACATAAAAGATTGCACAACCACCACCAAAAAATGCGTTAACTGCACCAACGAAAACAAAAGAAATAATACCAAACACGACGAGAACCACCAGGCAAGCGACATCAACTGCCCGACTTACAAACAGGCAAGACTCGAAGCCAGAGACCGACGAGCCACCTAATGTAGACACCAAATAGACAACAACAAAAGACGAAAAGGACAACCCTCCAAGACAATAACAACACAAGCACGGTACTGACACAAAAGACAAGACAGACGACAGACACGACTCCCTCTCCTGGCTAATGGAAACGGCCCAGGGGAGGTTAAACTTCGATAGAGGAGACGGGTTTTAGTTGGTAGGTAGCGGGCATCCATCGCTGAATCCAACACTCCCCCTACACGAGCGTCGCAACGAGAGGGGGGTCTTTTGAAGATTTCCCGAACTTCTCAAAAAAAACCTCAAATCTTAAATAGGAGGGGTCGAATGAATTATTGAAAATGTTCTCCACTATGTTCTAAGTTCAAAGCAATAATAAATTCTATTTTGAAACTTTTAAAAGAGGTGCTACTCGACCCCCCTTCTTATTTAATATTTAAGGGGTAGTCTACCTTCCTTTGGAGAGTCATCTAGGGAAAACGCAAATACTCCATAAGTAGTCTCTCCCTCGGTAAAATATAATTGACGGGTCTCGCGGAATTTAATATTTTACACTAAAGGCGAAGATAATGGAGGTGGAAAGTTTTCAAATTGACACCCTGTAGAGTAAACTTGATTTATTTTCTGTCGCACATGTGAACTACGTCGATTAGCTGCCTGACAAGTTTTTAGTAAAGAGATACTTTTCATAAGCCTAAAGTAGATAAGAGTTTTCGTTAAAAATACCTTTTCCGTAAGTTTCCTGTTGAAGTAGGGCGCCGTAATCTGGCGTTCGGCTCTTCTCAGATTCTCTACCTATAAAAAAGTAGTAAATTTCTCAAGTATAAGTTAAAAAATTAGTCACCTGAAACTTCAACATTTGGCAAATAATAAGTTGTAGAATCAATTCAGTAACGTTGATGCCCAAGACTATTGATGCTTGATGCACGGTAAGAAAATCGGAATATTTTAATGTGGGCATTAATGCCATCATCTCGAAGAATGTTTGAGAAATAATAAATAATATCGGCAGAGAGAAAATTTGACCGACTTCTTTAATTAATTGAAATAATTGATTGTGCAAGACCATAATTTGAGATAATAACTGATCCACCGTCTCGTAATCTTCAGATTCACATTTCTCAGTTTGTAGTATGTACTCGTTCAAGCGTCTTAGCCTATCGTAGGTTATGTATAAGAAAACGGAAAAGGAGTATATAACTATGTATCGTATAGTATGTACAAGTGGTAAATTTACGACTTCCAAAAACATATTTCTGCATCGATAAGAGCAAAAGTATTCTTTTTCGATAATTTCCGGTAAATTCCAAAATGGAAAACAAACACCAAAAGTGTACAGGGGAATTACAACAAGCATAAGCACGTAACCGCCTATTTGAAATAGTTTATAAGAGTATGGTAAATTGAGCTCCGTGAATATGTTATCTACAATTTCCACTATTTTCAGACATCTCACGAAATGTTTTTGCTTTAGTACGAAGTAGTAAACCATTGCGGCTGCGAAAAATTGCACGAAGAGAAATGCTCCTCCTATTATCAAATCGGGGACTTTTATTTTCTGTTCGAGGTATTCGTTGAGCAGACGTAAACCACCAGTAAGCAGTATGTACATTATTACACCTAAAAATAAGTTGTAATTAACACAAAAGTCATCCGTAGCGAGTGGGTATGAAACTTAGTGTTTCCACACTACCCCATTTTTTAATAGATCAAGATTTAGATTTAAGGGGTGTTTTGGGTGGAAATATTTGACAATAGTTAACAAGAGCTAAGAGTAATGAAGTGAAGAAATTTGTGAAGTGTGGGCCGTGAGGGAAAGACCGGCAAATTTCGCGGATTTTGAAAACGTTTTTTAGGTTTTCGGTTCGAAGCATTTAAGGTTTTGCCGTTTTAAGAGTAATTGTCTTGGTTTTGGTTGGCATCTGAATTTTTTCCGCTTTAATGGGCGATAGTTCGACAGTCGTCACAGCGCTTGCGTATTTCAAATACAAAAATAATTTCGTTTTAACCGTGGCTTTACTATCGGCAAGCTTGTGTGCCTGCACAACGTTTGAGCTAATTCTATGAGCTCTCTAAATCAGTATGAATAAATAGTGTGCTCAAGTTACTCTCTCATTTCCAAAATCGAAAATTATACTGGGTGTTTTAATTTGAAATAGAGAAGCTAATCTCAATTCCGACTGAATCGGAAGTCAAAAAATTAAGTTTTTGGTATCACTAGACAGACATTTTTTTAAATGTGGTATTTAACGTCCGCTTCAACGGCACAGGTTATATACAGACGGGACCTACAGCTTACAGCTTTAGGTGGGTTCCGAACCACCCGGGACAAAGCATTTGACACATAGAAAAATCTAGTGGTGTCAGCGAGTCTCGAACCGAGTACATCCAGATCTAAATCCGATGCTCGGCCCGCTCAGCCACCCTGGCCCCTACAGACAATTTTACAGTCTTCCAAACAACTTAAAATATACAGGATGTTTAATAAAAGTATTAAGGCTTTTACGGTCGGCGTCATTAGAGGTAGCTTTCCTATTTTAAAGACAACACCCTGTATTTGAGGTAGAGGTTCTAAGACAATTCTATTTGTGATACCTGACGTTTTGCCTACTACCGTGGTAGGCATTTTCAAAGGGAAGTAAATCCTGTGCGGTAGCGGTCGTAGTACGCGTACTACGTGAGTGAGTGAGCCATTAGTAAGCGTACTACGACCGTTACCGCACAGGATTCATCCAAATTTGAAAATTCCTACCACAGTTGTGGGTGAAACGTCAGGTTCAGGTATCACAAATAAAACATTGTTATCACGCCCAATTAGCCTTAGAACATCTACCTTTAATACAGGGTGTTGTCTTTAAAGTAGGAAAGCTACCCCTCTATTTGCGGTTTAACCGGAAGTTTTTAAAATTTTTTTTTACATTTTTGGTTTGTGGGTGTCTAGAAATGTCTAGAACTTAATCTTTTAAATAAGTTAGTACAAAATTTATTTCTTACCACCGTTAATTAGAAGATGTTGCCAACCAATGGGGCGAGTTTTGTAATAATATTTTTTAGTGATTTTATCGCGTTTCTGATCAAATGGGGCGACTCCTAGTATTTTCGCGGGCAGATAAACGGCGTCCATAATTTCTCCCATACTTTGAGCGTAGCGAACCATTGTTAATCAAATTTTCTTTCGCAGAGAGCCTGTCGCTCATTAACAAGAGTGCCTCTGTGCGACTGCTTAATTTACACTGTTAATGATTACTAACTTATCGATTGTTTCCTCAATGAATATTAAGTTATTACAAAAAATCCAATTAGAAGTAACGGACTTGAAGCTTTCGATCAGTTGCTAATCGTTATATACCGAGTGGCCACTATCAAAGCTGGTCATAGGGAAATACATTGTACTAAACGTTTGAAGACAGAGCGAGTTAACCTATACGAAAAATAATGGCGGCAATACATAGATAAAATTAGGTATACAGTTGCAGTTAAACAACTGTTTTTCTACAAATTATTGGCACACCACGTGTATAACCGCAGTAATTACAAACTTAGTAACAACCGAATTTTAAACCAAGGAAAAATATACAGGGTGTTTTGCTAAAAAAAAGCAGTATAGTTATAAAACAGTAGGTATAAAAAACACAATTTTGCTTCTTGATGAAGCCTTTTAGCCAAAAATTAAATTTTTGTAAAAAATGATTTTTTTACCAAAAGTTTCTCTAGAGACCAATCGGCAAACTCACGACAGCTACGATGGTCTAGTTGCTTCAGTTCTAGGGTCAACACGATCTTATAGGGGTGTCTACCTATGTCTTTTCGCAAAATACCCCAAGTTATCGTTGTTGAAAGACCTAATTTTTAAGAACGACGAGGAATGGGTAAATTTACATCTTCTGTACTACTAGCTCTTACAGCACCAATATTCGCTTTACTTCTTGCATGTCTATGTTTTGTTAGTCGTTTAGTATCCCGCACAGTAGTCCAATCCTTCTCGAATTCAGTGGCGTAGCGGGGGGGGGCAAGGGGGTCTATCTTGCCCCGGGCGCCACTCGGCGAGTGGCGCCAAATGGTTCCCAAGACAAACAATATTTTCCTCAAAATTTCAATTTTTATTTTGATCGATTTTTTGGAAATATATTTTAAATTAATAATTACTGTAATATAATTATTTTCTTTCTTGATTTGTCTGATAAAATATGCAGTAAATTAATGGAATATCTACGGTGAAGATGGTCCTTTTTATAATTGTCTAAAATTTGTAGTTGGTATTCTAATTCCGCTCCGTAAAGTTCTTTTTGACTTACGCCACCAGCAGAGAGGTTCAATACAATCAATAGAAGAATAGAATTGAAAGAGATTATTCATTATTGTACCTCTCTGCTGGTGGTAAAGTTACCGACAACTTTACTGAGCGTACTTACCATACCGGCATGTGCATGATATTTCCCATAATAATTTTACGATCAGCTTGATGGGTTTATTATTATTTTTTACAGCCTTTTCCTGGTTGGCAACTAATAACTTATAGATAAAGGGTCTATAACTATAGGGTTTAGACTTTAGACAGAAAGCTTTCAACGCGTTATAAACAACAACTATTTACAATGCGTACTGCATCTGTTAAAAACATTTGTGTTTCTCCAAAAATACAGCAAGTGTTATGTGAATAGGTAAATTGCTACTAAAATTTCTGAAGTTCATTTTAAGCCGTTTGACCATGAACAAACCAAAATTTTCGTCTGCGGCGCTATATATTCTTTTTTTAGAACTTATTGTATTATAAAAAGTACATTCTATATTTTATATTACCATTTTTCGGGGATGGGGGCGCCCAAACGGTATCGTGCTCCGGGCGCCAGTTATGCTCGCTACGCCACTGCTCGAATTCAGTAACAATCCGACGAATAGAAAGCGCAGTTAGGCCGATTATGTTGACCATAAGTGGACACTAAGTGCCCACTGAGTGTGGTGGAAGAGATTTTATGAAAAATCAAAGTACCTACTAACTGCTCTCTCTCTCTCGCATCTTTATTTTTGCCGTTATTATCTTTATTTCAAAAGTTAGTAAGTACAAAATGTTGTTCAAATTATGTTTTTTAAATTGCCGCACATAAAAAAGGCAATACGCGGTTGGTTGCTAATGAGCATCTCCCTCACATTGTGTTGCACCGACTTGAATTTGCGTAAAAAGAAGTAAAAAAAAAGTGAGCGAAATGCTCATATAGCGACTAACGGCGGGTTAAATATGGTTAACCCAACATCTATATTTTGTACATCGTTCTTTGTATTTTTAGCAATTGCTATTTGGTTAAAATGTGCTATTATTTCCTAAATTTGCTGATTAGGATTGGTTCCTTTTCCAAAATGAGAGAAGGAGTGTGGTAGGTGCGTGGAAAGTTGCTTCTCACTTGCCAAGTGCCTTCAAAAAGAATTTGAGTAAACAAGCTGCAATACTTTCTTAAAATCCGAATCGACGCAATCTCAACAAAAACATGGAGATAGTCAGTAATATTCCCATGTGCTGTAGAAAAGTTAAAAGTTACTATTTTTTTGCGAATGAAAAGTCGCATTTTTACCGCCGTTATAACGCTCATGTCTAAATCGTAGAATTCGTTGGCGGTTATCGCCATCTTTTCGTGCGTCATTTGTAGTAGTAGAGCTTTGCGCTAAAGAAGTGTTAGTACATTACATAATATAATTATTATTTCACGCCTATTTTAATTGTACTGGGTGTCCAAGAAGTAAGAAAAACTCACTTTAATTTTTTTTTGAAATTGCAAGCTGTCCCTAATTATTATATTCATTAGATGGAGATGTTTTGTCTCTTTTCTATTTATGCAAAACGTTTAGCAGGGACGTATTATCATGATTTGTATAGTAAACTTGCACTTCATTCATAAGAGGAATCGAAAGTGAATTGTAATCTCGCTGACAGAGTCTCGGCCCTTGCCGTGGAATTTTTCGAAGCGCTTTTTTTTTCTAATGAAACTTTGTTCTCTAATAGAATAAGGTTCAAAGTAATTCCGTGTCGTAGTGCTTTTTTAATTTTTTTTGTAAGTATTTGTGGAAATACCATTCAAAATACGTCATTTTATTACGCACTTCAACTTTGAAAGGTATTTCCATGAATACTAATAAAAAATTTAAAAAAACACTACGAGACGGACATACCTTCAACCTTTTTCTATAAGAGGAAAAAGTCTCAGTTGAAAAATTTTTTTTTCGAAAAATTGCATGGCAAGAGCGGCGACTCTGCATCGGGCATATTCTTAAGCCCCATTTACATAGAACTTAGTGCAGATTGATAATGTAGTTTGCTGGTCTAGAACTCGCCAAGTGGGCAACGTGGCGTAAAACCATTTACATAGACTTTAGTGGTAATCATTTTTTTTTTCTTATTTTTTTTCCTATTTTTTTTTTCTTATACTTGAACGATGAGATTAAAATAGTACTACCGAAAACCAAAATGAAGAAATAAAATCAAAGCTACTATTTTGTCAAATCTTTGTTTAAATTTCAAATAGCTGGGCCGCGGGGGAGAGATGCGCTTCTATGATTGGCTGGTGCCGATTTACTAAGGAAAGTGGTCTAGAAGTTTAAACATTACAAACTTTCTGACCATTGTTAGCAACGACCTTGCCAACTATACTTCATTGTGAACGGGCACATTGAAAAAACCCTATTCAAGCTTCTAGACGATTTTTGCCCTTACTAGAACGATTACACTACTGTCTATGTAAATGGCACTTTAGACGTTTGCTATAATATGCTAGCGAGTTTACGATTTCACTACCCACTCCGTGAAGAATAAAATTATATCTTAAACAGAATACCTTTAATGCAAGTTTTTTGTTAAAATATGGCGCTATAATTCGACTTTCGAATCTTCTCACATTCTCTACCTATAGAAGTTAGTATTAAATTCTTACAGTATCGTTTAACAATAAATTACCTGAAATTTTAACATTTGACAAATAGTAAGCAGTGAAATCATTTCTAGAATACAAATGCTCAAATATATGCAAGTCTGATACCCATTAATATTAACGGAATTATTAAATGCAGCTAGCATAGTCATGATGTCGAAGAATGTCTGACAATTAACGAATAATATCGGTAAAGAAAAAACTTGCCCAATTTCTCTAGTCAATCGAAATAATAGGTTGTGTAAGATCGTAATTTGGGCTAATAATTGGCGCACAGTTTCGTAATCGTCAGATTCGCACAACTCGGTTCGTAACATGTACTCGTTCAAGCCTCTCAACCTATCGTAGGTTATGTATAAGAGGCCAGAAAAAAAGAACGTCGATATTTGTCGTACAATGAAATTGATTGGTAAATTTACAAATTCCAAAACTTTATTCCTGCATCGATAAGAGCAAAAATATTCATTTTCGATAATATCTTGCAAATCCCAAAATGGAAAACAAACACCAAACGTATACAGAGGCGTTGCAATAAGCGCAATGATGTAACCAGAGATTTGAAAAAATTTATAAGAAATCGACAAGTTAAGTTTTATAAATATTTTGTCCAGCGTTTCAACAATTTCCAAACATCTCACGAAATGTTTTTGCTTCAATACAAAGTAGAGCACCGTTCCCAACGTGAAGAATTGTGCGAAAAGAAACGATCCCCCTATTATAATATCGGGCACTTCTATTTTCTGTTCGAGGTATTCGTTGAGCAAACGTAAGCCACCAGTAAGCATTACGTACGATATTACGCCTAAAAAAATAAGTTGTGACTACGGTTCTTCAAACTCTCTTGTAGAAATGGCCTATTGTTGTGTCATTGTAAGTTTAACTCGCAAGTAAACTTATAAGGGTTGTTACTGGTTACAAAATTCCCATACGAAATCGTAAGGTCTCTTTTAAAATTTCTCAAGCGTTAAACTTACAATGAGACAACAGCAGTCCTGTGTCTATTGGCGGCTGGGTCACTGGCTCTAAACTGTCCTGCAAAGTCCCAAGTGCTGTTTTATCAATTTTGGGGGTAAGTTAGTATCAATAATCCTATTAGAAGTCCTGCGTTACTTTTGCAAGAACTACTCGTCAACAAAAGCTAATAAGAGGCTGATGAGTGGGAAAAATAATTTTGGAAAGCGTCCCTTTTTTGTAATTCTAAAAAGAGCAAGTTTGAACACTGGGATTTGGCAAAGAAATTGTTTTGGGTCGAGTGGTCACTGTTAGGAAATGAGTATAGCATTTGAGTTCGTCCAAAGTAGAAACAGTCCTGTCAATCGTTCTAATTCGTAACGCCGTTGATTCAAAGCGCTGGCCATTACGCCGAGTAGGCACTTAAAGGACGCTGGCCAATGAAAGGTCCCGCCTCGAGCCCGTTTCTGCTTTGGACGACTTCTAATCGCTATATCGATAAACCGGTATGCTGAAAAGCCGTAGCAAAGATTGGTTGATTTGCTTATGTTTGGAGAGAACCCATTTCTTACTTCCATTAATTAGAAGATGTTGCAAACCAATAGGACGAGTTTTGTAATAATATTTATTTGTGTCTTCATTCAACTTCCTATCAAATGCAGCTACTCCAAAAAATTTTGCAGGCAAATAAACGGTGTCCATTATATTTGCCAAACTTTTGGCGTATCTAACCATTGTCGCCTTAACCAGGGTTCTTCCAGAGACCCACTCTCTCGTTAATAAGTGGCCCTAGAGTAGTACTTTTATATTTCATCGCTCATGATTATTTTTTATCGATCAAACACGCACGGCATGGACTATTACAAAAAATCAAATTAGAAGTAGAGAGTATTTTTTGTGTTTGCCATTATAGTAATTAGATTTGATAATGAAACTTGGCGCTTTTTGAATCGTGTGGAATCCTCAAATTTAATAACGAGAAACATTCAGAGCTATCGTTTCAAATTTCAGCTGTAAACATTGGTATACTTCCTGCCACATGTTACCAACTAAAAACCGCAGAAAACTAAAATTTGTACTGCGTCGTAACCAAGGTTTACGCCAACCTAAAAACACAGATTACACGTCTTTTTCTTAGCTTTCTCAATTGTTCTTCTACGCATTTTTTTTCAA
This sequence comes from Malthinus flaveolus, assembly GCA_950108345.1. Taxonomy (NCBI): domain Eukaryota; kingdom Metazoa; phylum Arthropoda; class Insecta; order Coleoptera; family Cantharidae; genus Malthinus; species Malthinus flaveolus. Next base: position 2,505,033 of record OX467285.1, read on the forward strand.
TTTTACGCTTAGAACTCGAAAACTACGCTTCCATACAAAAATAAAGTACAGTAAATCTATAATTACTTATAAAACGAATTTTTTCCGATTTTGGCATTTTTGAATAGCCTGTTAAGACATTTAGTACTCTGGAGGGAAATTCAGAAAAACCTTGGTCGATTTCGGAATTTTTAGCAAACTTTAACGCGCTCTAGCACCTAAGCCGTTTGTCTGAAGATAAAAACCTAAGAGACATACTTTGTAGGAAATTGAATTTTTTCCAAAAGTGCGTAGTTTTCGAGTTAGGAGCAAGAAAACAATGTTTTGACCGATTTTAGAAATGTTTTTTACTTCAACGCGCGCTAGCGCCTATATTGTTCCCCAGAGGGGTAAACTTAAACGAGATAATTTGTAGGATATTTAATGTATTTTAATTTTTAATAAAAGAATTTTCCCAAAGTGCTTAGTTTTCGAGTTATAAGCAAAGAACCTCAAAAGAGCTAAAATCCACCCTTCGTTTTCTAAAATAGTATATTAAAGAACGAATATCATAAGTCACGTATTATAGCACGACTCCAAGTTTAAAATGCGACTGACGTAGCCAGGAGCGTTTTAATGGAGGAGTGCTATAATCGCTATAATGACTTATGAAATGAGTTCTTTATACAATTTTTTCTATTTTGCGCCTTTTAAAGTCCATTTGCAAAGAAAAAAATCAAAATATAAAAATTTAGGGATTTTTGTGATGGTTGGCTGGTTGGCAGTACTAATTGGAAAGTGACATTTCGTAATTTAAAATTCAATTAAATTGTTTTGTAGTTTGAATTGGTCGTTAATTGATTAATTTTAATTATTATGTTAAAAATAGAACATGTTAAAGAGAAAACGACAATTTTTGTAATTAACATGTTCTATTTTTTAACATAATAATTAAAATTAATTAATTAACAACCAATTCAAACACAAAACAATTTATTTGAATTTTAAATTACGAAATGTCACTTTACAATTAGTACTGCCCCAGCCAACCATTACAAAAATCCTTAAATTTTTATATTTTGATTTTTTTCTTTGCAAATGGACTTTAAAAGGCGCAAAATAGAAAAAATTGTATAAAGAACTCATTTCATAAGTCATTATAGCGATTATAGCACTCCTCCATTAAAACGCTCCTGGCTACGCCAGTCGCATTTTAAACTTGGAGTCGTGCTATAATACGTGACTTATGAAATTCGTTCTTTAATATACTATTTTTACATTATTTTAGATTCAGTGGGCCATAAACCATTAAATTATAAAAAAAACAAATTATGAATTGAAAAAAATTATAAGACGACCCTGGCCCTGATTTACTTAATTGTTTGTGAATTTAACTAAAATTTGCTATTTTGTGGTTGCGTTTCTATCTTTATCGATAAGCAGCTGCTGCCTTCGTTGCCATTTCATTTCAAAAACTGAGTAATTCAATCGCGCAATACCTTTTGACGTATTTTGATAAGTTTATCAATTTTCGAGTTTAAATTGCAATTTTAAGACCATTCTCATTGTGAACTGTGTCGTTAAAACTTGTTTAATGCGATTTACATAAGCCTTTTTAGTCTTTTCAAAATTAAATTTCAAAAGTGAGTTGGGTAATTTTGGATATATTATAAACTTTAATTGCTTTTCAATTTTTGTTATTCTTATTATTAATTAATTTCCTTTGTTACAGGTCACATCAAGCCACGTTTGATACGCATTTGGGGTCCTTTATTCGAGTGAATTCGTGCCAGCAACCCGGGGATGAAATACGAAGCCATACAAACGACCTAAGGTACCTAATTTGTTAAGTTTAAGTGTGCATTATTTATATACTTTTGATTTTGATGTGTAATGTGTATCCTGAACGTTTGGGGTCCAAAAAGGCCGTCCGAGTCGATATCTATTGCCAAGTAACTTCGCGTATTAATTTACTCGCTATCTCTTTTCAGTTAGTCATGTAGGCTAACATCAAATGTAGCACCTTGTAGATACTTCAATTTCATTTCTATTTTTGAAGACTAATATGTTTTTCTTAATTTCAGGAATGGAAAGGGACGTCCTCAGCAGAACCTGTTAAGGTAGGAACTTTTCTTATACCGGGAGTTGTTTTACTAATGAATTGATTTACATCTGTCATAATTTTTACTAACCGTGGTTTTTGGCGTAATTTAAAATTTTTGCGAGCCTATCGTGTACTTTTTGAATTTTTATCAAATTTTAATGCTCTCTAGCGCCGAAACCATTTTTCTGGGAAAAACCTAAGCAGACAGAGTTTGTAGGAAATTTAATGCACTTTATTTTTGTATAGAAACACTCTTCTCTAAAATTCCGTAGTTTTTGAGTTATAAGCGAAAAATTAAAAACATTTTTTTGACTGATTTTGGAATTTCTATCAAACTTTAACGCGCTCTAGTTGCTAAACCGTTTGTCTGACGTTCAAGCTTTGAAGAATTATTTATAGAAAATTGATTGTGCTTTATTTTTGTATAGAAACATTTTTCTCCAAAAGTGCGTACTTTTTGAGTTATAAGCGAAAAAGACAAAAACAGCTTTTTAGCTGATTTTTAAATTTTTGTCAAAGTTTAACACACTCTAGCTTTTAAACCGTTCGGTAAACCGTTAAGGTAAAAACGTATTTCTCTCGTCTCGTCTCGTCTTGTCTCGTGACATCATTAACCAAAATTATCATTGACAGTTTTCAAAGTTTCAAAGTTTTTGAATATTTTTTAGAGATTTTTGAACTGATACATTGGGAAAATATGAGTAGAAACGGTTTTACGTTAAGAGGACCCCGAAGTGAAACTGTAAAATGTAAAATCGCTAGTATAGTCTTCACTCTTGCCTTAGCATTTTTCGAGGACATTTTTTTAAATTGAAAGTTTTTCTCTTATAAAAAAAGGTTCAAGGTATGTCCGTACTGCTGTGCTTTTTAAAAAAAATGTCAGTATTTGTGGAAATACCATTCAAAATTTTACGCATTTTACACTCAACTTTTAAAGGTATTTCCGCGAATGTTGACAAAAACTTAAAAAAACATTACTAGACTGACATACCTTGACCCTTTTTCTGTAAGAGGAAAAAATCTCAAGTCAAGAAAAATTCTCTTCGACAGGACCACCAGAGACTCTGCATCGGGCATATTCTGAGACGCTGGCTGTATGCTAGCGGGTTTACAATCATTTCACTTTTGAGTCCCTATAATCAGAATGAATACCTTTATTGCAAGTTTCTTGCTAAAATACGGTGCTATAATTCTACTTTCGGCCCTTCTCACGCTCTCCGCCTATAACAGTTAGTATTAGATTGTTTAAGTATCGAGTTTAAACGTAAATTACCTGAAATTTCAACATTTGACAAATAGTAAGCCGTAAAATCATTTCAAAAATGCATATGCTCAAGTGTATGGACATTTGATACTCGTTGAAAGTAACTGCACTTTTGAATACAGTCAGCATAGTCATTAGGTCGAAGAATGTCTGACAATTAACGAATAATATCGGAAAACAAAAAATTTGGCCAATTTCTCTAGTTAATCGAAATAATAAGTTGTGAAAGATTGTGATTTGGGCCAAGAATTTGCGCACAGTTTCGTAATCGTCCGACTCGCAGAGCTCGGTTCGTAATATGTACTCGTTCAAGCCTCTTAATCTGTGGTAGGCTACGTACACGAAACCGCCAAAAAAGTACATCGATAAATGTCGTACAATAAAATTAACTGATAAATTCACGAAGTCCAACAATTTATTCCTGCATCGGTAAGAGCAAAAATATTCATTTTCTCTAAGGTCTTGTAGATCCCAAATGGGAGACGAAACGCCAAAAATATAGAGGGGCGTTATAATAAGCGCAACGACGTAACCACTGATTTGAAAGAATTGGTAAGAAATCGGCAAGTTGAGTTGTTTAAATATTTTATCGACTGCTTCAACAATTTCTAAACATCTCACGAAATGTTTCTGTTTGAATATGGAGTAGAGTATGATTCCGAACGTGAATAATTGCGCGAAAAGAAACGATCCCCCTAGTATAAAATCGGGGATTTGTATTATCTGTTCTATGTATTCGTTTAGCAAACGTAAACCACCAGTGAGTATTACGTACGATATTACACCTACAAAAAATACGTTATTCAAGTTGGTGCAATATAATGTGAGAGGAACGGTCATATAGCGACTAACCGCGTATTAATTATTTTATTATCGTGTGACAATTCAAAAAACATCATTTGAACAAGATTTTGATCTTACTAACTTTTGCAATAAAGATAATAACGGACAAAATTGAGATGAGAGATGATTGGAATCGACACGATTTAAAAAAATTTTAATAAATTTTTTAAATATTATTTGCTAATAATATAACGTTGTTTAAAGAAAGTGGCAGTTTTTTTGTAATAAAAAAGTATCTTATTGCCTAAAATTGTGCTTGTGAGGGAATCCCTCGCACGCGACTACTGCCGGGTTATAATGTGTTCGTAAAAAAGTTAATTTCTTACTTCCGTTAATTAAAAGATGTTGCAAACCAATAGGACGAATTTTGTAATAGTATTTTTGCGTATGTTTATTAAACTTTCTGTCAAATGCAACGAGTCCAAATAATTTTGCGGGCAAATAGACGGCGTCCATAATGTCGCTCAAACTTTTAGCGTATCTAACCATTCTCGCTTCAACCAGTTTTCTTCCAAATATCCACTCTCTAATTAGCAAGCGACCCTATTTACTTCTTTACTACAACTTACGCTTATTTATCGATCAAGCGCGGTATGGGCTATTACAATAATCAAACTTGTTTTTGCTAGTAAAATAATTATAGTAACGAAATGAAAGTAATGATAATGACAATAGATAATTTGTGAACGTTAAACGTATAAGCTCTAATGTTCGGTTTTGTAGCGCCTCCTGGCTTCTTGCTATTCTTTTGTTGGGGCACTGGCGAGCTTACAAGATGACAATGCCCATAATATCGTTTTATTCTTAAGTCGTCCTCGTAGCTTTGATTTATCATCGGTCATAGGTGATCTTGACAAGCCATCGTGATTGTTTTTCAGTCCCGACGAACCCACAGACCTCGTGATTTTTAATCGGTTATCGTGACAAACCGTCATGATTGAACCTCATGTTTGGCATTATGACCGTTGAAAAATCACGAGGTTTGTGGGATCATCACAATCACGATGGCTTGTCAAGATCACCGATGATCGATGAAAAATCACGAAATCTGTGGGCGACTTTAGAGTTTATTTAGTGGCGGATGGTGACTTTTTAGGTCCTGATGTTAATTACAGTTCAGAGTCCCTTGGTAGCAAATTATTTAGAGGAAGGGGTGGTATAGGGTTTCAGTAGATTATATTTTTATTTTTCAAGGTCAAAATTGATAGTATCTCCAAAAAAAAGTTTTACATAAACAAATAATTCAGGGGTCTCTTTTAACCAGGGGCCTTTTAACCATTTAGCTTAATGGTAAATCCTGGCCTGGGCCTGAAATTTTCTGACATTGATTTTGAATCACTCTGTATAGGTAATGGTTCTTACTAAAAATTAATTTTGAATATTTTTTATCAAAAATCATGTTTTTACATTCATATCTATGGATAGACTCATTATCAATAAATAAATGATATTTTTGGTTGATTTTTTCCAAAAAACGCGCTATAAGGAGTTAAAAGTTATAATCTTAATAGGTATAATAATTATTATGTCTATACACTTATTTTTAACTCATCGTTTGGATTTAATAAACTAAAGTGCATTTTGTTATTAGGCTATCATTAGTTATTACTGTTTTTGGTAACGCGTTTGTGACGCGGTTAATGATTTAAAAACAGGAAAGAGCACAAGCGGTCGGAGCTCACTAGAACTGTTTTGTAGTAGTAATTTACCAGTTCACCACGAGTAGAAATTTTAAAGGTTGTTCATGTTATTGGCGGCGTGTAGTTATCCTTGGACCTTGAGAGGGTTAAAGGGTGTCCACCACATTTATTTGTACTACATGCGAGACTGCATCTATTTTGGAGAGGTTGAGGTGGCTGCCACGCTCACCACAATTAAATTCGTTAACTTCCTGCCAAATCTCAGCAATCTTAGATGCGCAGAAGAGCAAGTGAGAAAGTTGTAAAAAAAGATGCCCAATCCGTGTTTTAAGGTTGTTGTGGAATCTTGGTTACGACATTGTACGAAATTTAGATTTCTGCGCAGGTCGGTAAGGTTTGGCAGAAAGTCTACGTCCGTGCAACCATTAAAGCAAGAACAATACAGTAATCGAGACCTTGTGTGGAGTTAGGGCTCCTTAGCTTATTCCCATTTTCAAAGTAGGTAGTTGCAGATATCTTCAAAACGTCTAAGTTGGAGAGATCACTGATCACTGGTCAATACTAAACTATTTTCAGTAATTTGAATTTCATCTTTTATTTGTTGTTCCTATCCCTTCAGTTTATCTAATTTACGAACGGCTTTCTTTTGGATAGACCAACCGGAGGGGCGTACACTTTATCGCTAAATTACCACAATCACGAGTGTCTTTGGAGAATTTTTTTTTGTATGAACTAAATTAGAATAGCCATTTGCACTAATTTTGTCAGTTTCGTTGCTGACAGCTGTTTCGATACACTGTATCATCTTCAGAGCGAGTTTTGAGCTCTGTCAGCAACGAAACTGACAAAGTTAGTGCAAATGGCTATTCTAATTTAGTTCATACAAAAATCAATCTCGATTTGCACACAGTAAAAGCCAAATCTATTCAAGTCTTTGGAGAACGCTGCTTGACGTTCAACTTTATTCACGGCCGTTCATTCGACCTAACCTATGATCTCCTAGTAAAGACCCTACTGGTTTTTGATTAAGCTTTTTCATATTTTGATACCAGGATCCTCACATATTCCGTGATACAAAAAGTGGGACAGAGTGAAGTGGTTCGATTGGGCTGTTTTGACATTTGATTGATTAAAGATAATCTAGGGACCCAGGTCATCGTTTCTCATAGAGAAGATCTAACTTGTTGATCAAAACAAAGAGGAAATTCTGGTATTTCCAATACTTATCTGCGAATGCTTTCACTTACTCGTAAGCAGAAACCTACAGCGCGCTCTTGTGCTCGCATATAGTTTTCTTTGAGATATTCGTAGCTCGAGACCACCTGCATGCTCAAAAACAGATGCTATAGGTGCTCCTTTCAAGTAAGTCTCGAGAATAAGATCACTCCCAGGTACCTACTTGACCTTACTAGACTGCTTTAGAGTTAAGGATCTCCCCTTTGCTAGAAAATGAGGACTAATCAGTTTTATTTACATTGATAGGACCCTTTACAACCCTTTGAGGGCTTGATTATCACCTTTCAGAACCTAATCAAACTTTTTTTAACATAATTTAATGTGCTTTGTTATACTTTATTTACATACAGACACATTTTTCTCTAAATTGCTTAGTTTTCGAGTTATAAGCGAAAAACAAAAAAAAACTTGGTTGATTTTTGAATTTTTCGAACTTCAACGCGTTGCGTTCTATCACCCAATCACCCAGCTAAACCGTTAGTCTGGCGTAAAAAACTTATGAAAATAATTTGTAGGAAATTTAATGGCCTTTATTTTTGTATAGAAACATTTTTCTCAAAAAATGCATAGTTTTTGAGTTATAAGCGATTTTGAGTAATAAACGAAAAACTAAAGAAACAGTTTTTTGGCTGATTTTGAAATTTTTGTCAAACTTGAACACGCGCTAACGCCTAAACCGTTTGTCTGATGTAAAAATGCTATAAAAAATAATTTATAAGAAATTTAATGCCCTTTATTTTTCTATAGAAACATTTTTCTCTAAAAGTGCTTCAGGACCTGATTATCACTCTTTAGGACCTGATCATCACCTTTCAGAACCTGGTAACCCTTCAGGACTAGATCATCACCTTTCAGGACTTTATCATCACCTTTCAAAAGCTCTTTACCCTTCAGCACTTGATCTGCACCCTTTAGGACCTCATCATCACCCTGCAGGACCTGCTCATTGTTAGATCATCACCTTTCAGAACCTGATCACCTTTCGGCACTTGATCACCTTTCAGCGCTTGATCATCACTCTTCAATACCTGACCATCACTCTTCAGGACCTGATCACCACTCTTCAATACCTGATTATCACCCTTCAGAACCTAACAACCCTTCAGGATCATTGCTCTTCAGGACCTAATCAGTATCTTTCAGGACCTAATCATAACCCTTCAGGATTTGATGTATACCGACTGAAATTCTATTAAAATTTGTCATTTTACTCTTATCTCATGCTCAAGTGGCACAAGCCAGGCTTGTCGAAGATAGCGTTAATTTGAGAGGTGTCAAAATGATTAAAACCAACTCTATGTTGAGCGTTGCTTATTCGAAAATTTTCCGACGCTCTGGCCCGATGAGCACTCTTGGTATTATTTTGGTTTTTTAATTTTGGCGTAGTTGGAAAATGAATTATAATAATTTTAAAAGTAAAACAACTACATCGCCTCTTATTATAATTCTGATACAGATAAAGTATATCTAATTAACTATTCGGTATAACTGTTATCATTTAGTATAATATTTGCTTCATTTCAGACGGAACAAATTAATATTCGGTACGCTTAATAAATCATTGCCCGATTGTTTAATATCTTCGTTGTGCGCATTTAAATTAAAATCTTATTGTCTCTCTCCGAGAAAGGGTTGGTAATTAAGTTAATGGTCTCGAAACAAGATTGCATTTGGTTAGCAGTTCAACTGGCTTACTGATAAAATTGTTTCTTTATCTTACAAAGTGGTGAATAATAGTCCTACTTTAAACACGGCGAATAAATTTCTTATTTAGGGGTGCAAATTTTTCAACGTAATATGCTTTAAAAATATATTTTTTTAACGCCGTAAAAAGGCAACCTTTTTGTAGCGCTATTTAAATATTCTCGAATTTTCGTCGAGAGAGCGTCGACAATGGAAAGAATAGTTTGGGATGTTAGTTTGCCGTCCTTATGAATATAACATATCTATTTGGCACCCTCAAAGTGTTATGTATCAATAATAATTTTCACGCTCGCGACTTCAATAGGTCGGAGCGAGAAAAAGAATAATTTGTAAACGGATACGGCCACTGCAATGTGCTCTGGTGAGATAAGAGAGGGAATTGGAAGCGAGTGCAAAAAAGACGAAAAATCCTTTGAAAATCTAAAGAAAATATGATTCGTTTCGGGCTCAAAATCATAATTCACAATTGGAATACGCTTTCTGAGTCTTTTGACCAATAATATATGCCGATGCATTTGTACGTTTGGGCATCAGTTTCCTGTACTTTATTCTACATTTTTGATGTCCCTGAGGAACATTTACATGAACAATTTTTCGTTAAATATTACAAGTGAGAGTTTCGTTTTTTTAGATTAATATCTCACACTTTGTGTATAATCCGTTAACAAATGTTAAATTTCCTAGCGACAGATTTGCGTTAATATTTTTTAACCTTATAATCTGATCAAATCTTCTTCCTTGTCCGCACGGCTCAGTTCACGACCCGGAAAATTAAGTTTGTGTCCTGTAAAAAACGGCGAACAAGTGTTGGGTTACAGCTTATTGTATCAGAGAGTGATTTTCGTTTCTTGTTCATTCAAACGGATTGTATTTTTATCCACACAATTATTATTTTATTTACTTATTCTCTTTTTGTTATACGACGGACTATTTAATGGGCAAAAAATTACTAATTTAATTTAGTTTTATTTAGGAAATCGATGGTTGGTAGGAGAATATTTGAAGGGGCGATTTTGTTTTAATTTTAGAGAGTATAATTGTTTCTGTGGGGCGATTTTTTAGATTTAGATCTCCCTTAAGTGACCTCTTAAGAGCGTTGTTTTAAAGCTTTTTGCATTTTAATTTTTAATACGGAATTGGCATCAAATGCGGAGAAAACCGTAGCTATATTTTAGTTTAAGAATATTAAGAAAATACCACGGGAAAGCCGCTACGTACGATATACGCTAAACTTCAATGCGCTTTAGCGCCTAACCCGTTAGTCTGACTTGAAAAGACTTTGAGAATAATTTGTAGGAAATTTACTGTGCTTTATTTTTATATAAAAACGTTTATCTCTAAAAGTGCGTAGTTTTTGAGTTAAAATCAAAAAACTGCTTTTTCATTGCAGTTTCAGGTCAATTTCGGATTTTATCAAACTTTAACGCGATCTAGAGCCTAAACCGTTTGTCTGGCGTAAAAAACTTGCGAAAATAATTTGTAGGAAATTTAATGTACTTTAGTTTTGCATAGATACGTTTTTCTCTAAAAGTGCGTAGTTTTTGAGTTAAAATCAAAAAACTGAAAAAGCAGTTTTTTGGTCAATTGCGGATTTTATCAAACTTTAAAGCGATCTAGCGCCTAAACCGTTTGTCTGGCGTATAAAACTTGCGGAAATAATTTGTAGGAAATTTAATGTCTTTTATGTCTATATGAAAACGTTTTTCTCTAAAAGTGCCTAGTTTTGAGTTATAATCGAAAAACTAAAAAAGCAGTTTTTGGTCAATTTAGGATTTTTTTCAAACTTTAACACGCTCTAGCGCCTAAACTGTTTGTCTAGTATATAAAACTTGCGGAAATAGATAGTAGAGAATTGAATTTTTTTTATTTTTATATAGAAACGTTTTTCTCTAAAAGTGCTTAGTTTTCGAGTTATAAGCCAAAAACTGAAAAACGAGTTTTTTCAATGATTTTGGAATTTTTATCAAACTTTAACGCGCTCTAGCGCCTAAGCTGTTTGTCTAGTGTTTATACTTGCGTAAATAGATTGTAGGGAATTTAACGTCTTTTATTTTTGTATAAAAACGTTTTTCTCTAAAAGTGCGTAGTTTTTGAGTTATAAGCCAAAAACTGAGAAACCAGTTTTTCACTGCTTTTGGAATTTTTATCAAACCGATTGTCCGGCGTAAAAAATTTTGAAGACTAATTTGTAGGAAATTTAAGGTACTTTATTTTTGCATAAATACGTTTTTCTCTAAAAGTGCCTAATTTTTTAATTAAGAGCGAAAACTTAAAAAAACAGTTTTTTTGGTGAATTTGGTTTTTTATCAAATTTTAACGCGCTCTAGCGCCTAAACTATTCTGCTTAACAAAAAATCTAAGGTATCTAATTTGTAAAAAATTCAATGTAGTTGGAAGCGCTTTTGCCAAAAAGTGCGTAGTTTTTAAGTGATTAGCGTACTATTGCGAGATGGCAAGGTTGAAATTCGTATTCAGTACCCCAAAAAACGTAAACCACGATAGAGAAATAAAACTTCTATATTTTTTCTCCGCCAAACTACCATTTTACTAGACTACATTGTTAGTGGATCTTGCTATAAAAGAGTCAATTAATTCGTCTGCCCAACTTTTCGCAAAACCAAACGTTTTCACTAAGGTCCACTAGAAAGGAAAAGAACTTTTTTTTGTAGTGAAGTCTTGTAGAATAACAAATGAGTATGTTACATTAGTGTGAAATAAAGTTGACCGAGACAGATCTAGAATTTCTTGCGCCGAATACTGATGTAATCAGGTGCAAATTTTCGGACCTTCCCCTAAGTACCTGTTAATCTGTAAAACGTGACGCGAAACGTAATTTTGGAGGATTTTCATATGCTCGCCCCAAAAAGTTTTTTTTTAAACATTTGTATTTAATCGACTTACAAGATTTTTTTAAAAAGTCATAAAAGAAAATTGAATTTTCGTTTATTAGAGCAATAAAAATATCCAATAATTTTCAGCGACTCGAATGACTTTTAATAAAGTTTGCAAAGTCTTAAATTAAAGGATTATAAAGCGATTACAGAAAAGCTCTTAAGTTTTAAAAACGATATTTTCTTTCCGACTCAACTAAGTTATCGCCCAAAAGAAAAGCTGATAAACGAAATACAATTTTAAAAACTATGTGGAAAATGTCAGAAAGGAAAAATATATTATTTGATTAGTCTAAGGGTGTAAGGAACTAAGCTGATTTAAACGATTTTAGTTCTAAAGTTAAGATGAAGGAAGGCTTTTAGGACTTTAGCTTTTTAATAACTCCGCGATAAATGACGTCAGCGAGCATATAGCCGATTCTTTAGAATATGGCTGACAGTGTCGTTTGGAAATAATAATAATTTTTCCTCCGTGGCTGCTGCGAACCAAATCGATTACGACTTTACATAAAAATAATGATAGGTACTTTGAGACGCAATTAATTTATTTTTTAAGTCTCAGAGTTTTAAGAATAAACTTTAGTCGACGTAGTTATTTAATAGTTTACAGGGTTGGCTTCGTTTGTATTTTATTTAAATTTTGCGGAAACTCTCTAAGGGCATCGAGGAATTTTTCTTTTTTACTTTTACGTTGACTTTGAAAAAGTATATTTTGATTTTTGATATGTTGTGCTTATGGAAGTTCTGAGTTCCACACCGTTGTGATTCATTTGCTATGAGTAGATCCGGAGTTATGATTTTTTGAAGGATAAAATTTTGAAATTTAGGCTCTTAGAGTTGCTCCCAGAAGACATTGGCCAACTGTTTGGTTTCGAATCTGCTCACTGAAAGTTTATTTTCATGATTTCAATGGTCTCCAGTAGTAGCACGTGCTTAGTTCTCGCTCTGCTATTCTTTTATGATGATGGTTTAGAAAAAGTGTTTGGGCAACTCTTTGACAATTGCACGAAGGAATGCGTTTTCGTGAGAAGCCGAATAAAATTTATCTTTGGAGCAATTAATTGAGACTTCGACCACTAATAAACTCCAAATGGTGATCACAAACTAGTCCAATGGTGAACGACACGTTTCTACATTGGAAATGTGGATTCCATATCTTCTGCAATTCTAAAAAGTTTTCTGCCCTTCCTATACTGTTTCAGTCTCTCACATTCTAGGGCTAGTAGTGCTGAAGTTTTATTCCGTGTTTGAGGCTCATTGAGTATACGTTGGAATCGCTACTTCTCGTACATTAGAACACGGCTTAATTAGGTTTTTCGACACTTGGTGGTCGGTAGTTGGGGTGGCTTTAAGTTTAACGTTATAACTATGGCGTAGACAGGTATGGTCTTACCGAGATTGATTTTGAGTTCTAGTAAAAGAGATTTACTTTGGGAAACTGGGATTTCTCTTCGCATCTTCAGGCACACGGTAAATCTTCGTGGGGCTACAGAGCATAAAAAATTTAGAAACAGCTCGACGCTTTGGGTGGAATTCAAGAATCAAACTCAGTTTACGATTGTCGAAGTTTTCGATTTTTATTCCGCGCTTTCTCATAAATTCGATACCATTGGACAGATACCAAATTGTTGAAAGGGGGTTGAGTTAGCAGACAATTAAGCCAAACGCAAATTGAGTTTAGTTTTTTAATTTGGCCTCATTTGGCTTAAATTCTACGTATAGTTTAGATGCAGCTGTTCTTATTTTAAACTAGAGCTTAATCAGCGTTCCACACATTTCACTTTTGGATTGAAGAGGGCCTTTTAAAGTCTCAAGTCAGTCCCGGCTGTTTATATAATATGGGTTGAATTTTAGTAACTTACAATGTTAGACTTAAGCCAGGTACGTACTCTTCAAATTGAGACCAGTTGGTGAGTTTTGGCCCTTGCAGGCTTTTGCTGTATTTGAAAAGGGACAAAAACTGCCGGAAATAGACATTTGTGTGTTCCGGCAGCGATTTGACTTACTTATTAGTCAAAAATAACCTGCAAAAGTAACTAAATTTAAATTCCAACCCTTTTATTATAGCATATAGCATAGAATATTATATATTCAACGAAGGGTAAAAATAAAAAAAACTTTAAAAATGTGTTCGCAAGCAGCTTGGGCGCCTTTTATTAATGGCCCAAATAATGATTTTGTCGTGTTGGAAAAAAAGTGAAAAAGATTCGAAGGCAGTCATTTCTTTTAACATACTGAGAACGAACAGGGCGCTAGGCGTCGAAGAAAATCGGATTGTGTGTTATCTTTTTTACCATTCGTGATTACGGTGCTTCCCCTCGGTCAGCAATAAATTATAATATAACTTTTGAAGTTGATTTCTACCGCAAGTTAAAGGCTCTCGTTTTAAATTTATCATTGCCTTTAATAATAGTAAAGTCTTTTAGGAGAGATTTTCTTTTTAATTTATATTCGTGAGCGTAAATGCGACGGCTTTTAGTTTAATATCGCATTTTGATTAAATTTTGTTCGTTTTAGTGAATCTTGTTTTTGAATTAATATTTTAGTACGTCTATAAAATATCGTTTTCTTTACGATTTTACTTCAATTTCTAACTATATAAAGTCGAATTCCCTTCAGAGTTTAATATCGAAGGTGGCGATGGCAATTCTATTAGGATTTTAGATGGACATACAGTTATTTTATGGTCTGTCATATTGGCAACTTTGCCTTAGGGTTGTCGGAGTGTAGCACTCGATGTAATTTTATATATTAGGAGAGACTGCAATAAAAGTGTTGATAAAATGAAAGGATTTGATATAAAAATTTCATTGTATTTGACTATATACACATTAAATATAATCTAAAATACATCGTCGTACATTTTTTAACGTAAAATTCCGTCTAATACACAACTTAAAAATTATTAATTCTGTACAAATATTTCTAATATTTATATAATAATATATTTCTAAAAAACTACTTTTGATTTCTGTATAAAACTCTACATTCACATTTAATTTCCATTTTTGGGTGTCTCAATTGATTTTTTAAATATTTACTAATATACCAATACACAGATCGTTTATTTATTTTATTAATAAATTAATTATAAACGATTATTCGAGTGCCCTTATTAACAAGTGTCGCAACTTGTAAAAATTGCACGAATTTGGAGGTCTCTGGTCCCCACTCCCAATAAACAAAACAAAAACATTAAGCTTACGCAATTCAGCAAACTTGATCGCTAACATTTTTTTGTTTCTACTCAAAACAACAGTCATCAATTCATCAACAACGTCGGCAACTAAGAGATAATTGCACTTAAAAATTTAATGTACAAAAGTTAAGTAGAAGTTTAAAGAAAACAAGTAAGATACGTTTTCGCTGAGCGAATTATTTTTTGTTTAGCGCTAAAGGGGTCGTCGTTCGTTTCAGTAAGACAAGAGAAGTTACAAAAATACGGGGTTTTCGTTAAAAAGTGGCAAACAATTCTAGATGATTCTTGGGGGAATGTTGTAGGGTGTAGGCTACCAGATGAGTGGGAGTAAAAGTTTCTAGATCTTCTACAACATAACACAGCTTGTTTGATCTTCAAAAGCCCACATTCTCGATTAAGCGTACAATGGCTAAAGGGCCATGAATTCGGAAAATGGAAAAGAGTCTAAACTCAGAAAAAACTCTTACATAAAATTACCCAACGACAAAAGCATGTGTTTCATCCCCTATTAATGTCCCATGCGTAGTCAAACGAATTATTTGCAAACTACTTTTGGAGCTTCCCGTACAATCTAAGGAGAATCAAATCTTTAATTCAGTTTCCCTATGCTCTTTGAGGATCTTGACCATCTTCCTACATTTCTCAAATTAGTCTCTTACGCCAAAGTTCAACCCTCTCAAACGTCATACGCGTAAAGTCTTCACTCTAGCTAGCCGTCCAGGCTAAATAATGATCTTATGACAAACTACAGAATTTTGGATTTTTACAAAGAAATGAATACCTCATAAGTATTTTGGGTAATTTACACATATTTACCAAATATATAGGGTGACTTTGTGACCTATCAGAATTGAAATTTAAAACATTTTGTAACGATACTTCATGAACTCTACGTAATTTGAAATCCGTTAGTCTCAGGTCTACTAAACCTTTTAGAAACTTTGATGTACACTTCATTATGAATCTAAATATGTAAAATTATATAGGGTGTTCTATAAAAAATTTTGGAAAAAACGCATTTTGAGTCATAGATGTAGTTGTACAATCAAAGTGTCAATAACTTAAGAACAGTTAGTCTTAGGCCCACTATACCTCTTAGAAATTTTGATCTACACTTCATTGTGTATCTAAATATATAAAATTATATAGGATGTTCTATAGAAAAATTTTGGAAAAAACGCATTTTGAGTCATAGATGTAGTTGTACAATCAAAGTGTCAATAACTTAAGAACAGTTAGTCTTAGGCCCACTATACCTCTTAGAAATTTTGATCTACACTTCATTGTGTATCTAAATATATAAAATTATATAGGATGTTCTATAGAAAAATTTTGGAAAAAACGCATTTTGAGTCATAGATGTAGTTGTACAATCAAAGTGTCAATAACTTAAGAACAGTTAGTCTTAGGCCCACTATACCTCTTAGAAATTTTGATCTACACTTCATTGTGTATCTAAATATATAAAATTATATAGGATGTTCTATAAAAAATTTTGGAAAAAACGCATTTTGAGTCATAGATGTAGTTGTACAATCAAAGTTGTAATAACTTAAGAACAGTTAGTCTTAGGCCTACTAAACCTCTTAGAAATTTTGATCTACACTTCATTGTGTATCTAAACCTGTAAAATTATATAGGGTGTTCTATAAAAAATTTCGGAAAAAACGCATTTTGAGTCATAGATGTAGTTGTACAATCAAAGTGTCAATAACTTAAGAACAGTTAGTCTTAGGTCTAATAAACCTCTTAGAAATTTTGATCTAGAGATTTTGAATCCAAATATCTAAAATTATATAGGGTGTTGTAGAGAAAATTTTTGGAATATACGAATTTTGAATCATAGATGTAATTATTGTACTATCAAAGTGTCAATAACTTGAGAACAGTTAGTCATGCTCGTAATGACACTGAGATATTTAATAATCATATTTTGGGATCCCTCCGCTACGGTTAAGTGTAATAGAGAAACTGAATTCAGACTCTTCCCCAGGGAAAGAAATTTGAGTACTTACTAGAGCTATAAGTACAATATTATGGCACATATCTTAGCAAAACAACATCTTTGCATTCAACATCAAAAACGTACCTTTACAAATTACAATAATCAATTATGTACAAGTTAAATATAATAGTTGGTTCGTCATTACAAAAAAGTACAAAATTTGTTTTTATTTGTCCTTCAGTTTTAATCCTCAAATTGGGCCAACAACTTTTTTTCTTCTCAAACAACATAAACTCGAGCTTCCTTTTTCTCATTCTTTTCTATCAACACAACAAAAACCAATAAAAATTCTCAACCACAAAACAATTTATAACCAGTTAGGACCTAAACTATTATCCAAAATAGTGGCAGCGTCGTATCGTTCCATATCCCTCAAAATTTTAACCAGCTCCGTGAGAGCGTTGCTCTGCCTATTTCTAGCTTCCCATAAGTCTAAGATACATTCGGTGGGCGACGGTTTAGTTGCGAAGTAATTAATATATCTATCGACAGATAAAGCGTGCGCCAACATTCGCCAATCGTTTCCTCGTGAATTCGGAGGATCCAAGTGTTGGCACAATTGTTTTTTGACGTGTCTATTTAACCTAAATAAAAAATCTTCGCAAGTCGAGACGCCTCTATCTGTTAGTATTAAATTTTTGGCCAATTTTGGCGTGATTGGGTCGTCTTGGTTGGCTAATTTGAAACTTTTGGCACTTTTCGGAGTGTTGGTGTGTTCGTCTTGGCTCAACTGCTTGTAGGATTTGGACGAATCCGTGGTAGATCTATTCGTATCGTTTTGTATCGTTATTTTTGGCACAAATGGAGAATTGGTTCTGTGATAATTATCGTCTCTACAAACTACTCTAAATGTTTGGTGGTTGTTAAAGCATTTTTGATTGACCGTTATTGTGAAGTTGAGATTGTGGTTTATTTCGTACGCTTCGAGAGCGAAAGAGCAGTGTAAACTGTTACTATTCGCTTGCCATAAGTGTCTAAATGGTATTTCTTGGTAATCTGAACTAGGTTTTGCTTTCCAACCTTCACTAATGTTGTCTAAAGTTAAACACAAATTATTTCCACCGTCTTGAAAGTGTATTACACAAGGTTCGTCCATTAGGCTGCCACCTAAACGTTTTTCTTGTCCAAAGACGGTTTCCATAGAACTATCGGTGTCTTCCAAGACGTAAACTCTCACACTATAATCGGCAGATGATTGAAAGCACAGTTTAGGTGCAAAAACGGCCAATTTTAGTCTCTTTACGGCGTATCCATTAGCCGACTGACCCACAATTACATAACGAGAAAGAGAGTCGGTCACTAAATATGCCATTTCATTATCTAATTGACAAAAAACTTCGGTATTTATAGTCTCTTGTCCTAAAGTAACTGCGGTTTGCCATTGTGAATCGCTACAGTCGCTTTGTAAAACCGAAATTGACCACATATTCTTGCATAGGTCGGCGCAATGTGGTACCTTTAAAACGATGGCCTTATTTAAAGCGATGTTAGGTCCGCAAGAAACGACCGGACTTAATTGCGTTAAATTTTCGGCTAATTTCGGTCTAAAACAGTCTTCGTTGAGTATTGATAAAAATATGTCGTTCTTTCGAGCTCGCGATAGAGCGCCATCTGGTATTAAAAGGCTGACCGAGCTTTCCGGTAAGTTGAGATAAGCGCCGCTGTGCGTCACGGTTGCGCTGGTGTAGTTTCCCGACGTCGCCGGCGTCACGGCGTACGCTGCCGGTAAGGACGTCAATGGGAGGGTTACAGATTCCGTCGCAACTTCGTACGTCGAGTCGGCTGCAAAAATAAGGGGATCTGTAATTGTAGTTTCGTCGCTTAGGGTTAGAATTCGCTTAAATGTACTTACAATTGTTTGTGAGTCCACTAAGTTGGCTTCTTTTACCACTTGATGATTCTAAAGTGGAACTTGTAGCGGGAGACATTTGGATATCGCTCGCCGATGTTAAATGGGGTACGTCGTAATGGTGCTCGGAGACGGAACGTGTCACAGACGTAGCCGGTGTTGTATACGGGTATTCGTAGCATGGAGGCACTGTTTGTGTGAGGTCGGGCTGTAACGATAAGGACTTTTTGTCGTGTTCTGGGAAAAACTCCGGGTGGTATTCTGTAAAAAGAACAATGATTGACGTTAACTAATGACGATGATGGAAAATGTTTTAACACTTGTTCAAAAAACGCCTACAAGTTTTCTGGTTTTTACTCAAAAATTTTAATTAAATTCGTTTAGACAAATAATTCAAAATAGAAGACGAGGAATAAATATCATTAAACTTCTAAGATTAATAGAGTCGAAATGTGATACATCATCTTCGTAACAATTCATCACACGAGGGATGCGCCAATTCCTTTACTGTCACTTCCTATAATCTACAAAACAAAATATTGCCGTCTGAAATGGACTAAAATAGAAACAAATGAAGTAATGAAACAGTTGAAAAAACTCCAAAGAATTTAAATGTGACATAAGGGAGTTCTACAGTTACCAATTTTACTTTTTTGTTTTAAATTTCTTAACACAGATGGATTTAAGTTATATAATGTCATTTTCCAGTTGAAATTGTATCCAATAAAATAGTTAACAAAAAATTCATTACAGAACAAACATACTATACAGTATACAGGGTACAATCAGGAAAGTTCCCCAAACAACTTTTCTTACGTAGATGCACAATAGAAGTTCATTGAATCTTTAGAGCAATTTGTTTTGGGCCTATCGAACCCAAAATAATTGAGATTCAAATTGAGATAATTAGGGAATCTAAATATGGAAATATATACAGGGTGCTCGTTGGTAAAATTTTTAGTAAAATCGAGTTTTGTATAATGATCAGTAACGTTAAGATGAACAATCATAAATGTGCCAATATCTTGAGAACAGATAGTTTTAGGCCCATCAAACCTTTTACAATTTATGAGGTCACTTTTATAGAGAATCGAAATATGTAAAAATATATAGGGTGTTATTTGGTAAAATTTTTAGTAAAATCGAGTTTTGTGTAATGATCAGTAACGTTTAGATGAACAATCATAAATGTGCCAATATCTTGAGAACAAATAGTTTTAGGCCCATCAAACCTTTTACAATTTATGAGGTCACTTTTATAGAGAATCGAAATATGTAAAAATATATAGGGTGTTATTTGGTAAAATTTTTAGTAAAATCGAGTTTTGTATAATGATCGGTAACGTTAAGATGAACAATCATAAATGTGCCAATATCTTGAGAACAGATAGTTTTAGGCCCATCAAACCTTTTACAATTTAAGAGGTCACTTTTATAGAGAATCGAAATATGTAAAAATATATAGGGTGTTATTTGGTAAAATTTTTAGTAAAATCGAGTTTTGTATAATGATCAGTAACGTTAAGATGAACAATCATAAATGTGCCAATATCTTGAGAACAGATAGTTTTAGGCCCATCAAACCTTTTACAATTTATGAGGTCACTTTTATAGAGAATCGAAATACGTGAAAATCTACAGGGTGTTCTTTGGAAAAATATCGAATAAAATTGAATTTTGTATGATGATCTGTAACGTTAAGATGAACAATCATAAATGTGCCAATATCTTGAGAACAGATAGTTTTAGGCCCATCAAACATTTTACAATTTATGAGGTCACTTTTATAGGGAATCGAAATATGTAAAAATATATAGGGTGTTATTTGGTAAAATTTTTAGTAAAATCGAATAGTGTATAATGATCAGTAACCTTAAGATAAACAATCATAAATGTGCCAATATCTTGAGAACAGATAGTTTTAGGCCCATCAAACCTTTTACAATTTATGAGGTCACTTTTATAAAGAATCGAAATATGTAAAAATATATAGGGTGTTATTTGGTAAAATTTTTAGTAAAATCGAGTAGTGTATAATGATCAGTAACCTTAAGATGAACAATCATAAATGTGCCAATATCTTGAGAACAGATAGTTTTAGGCCCATCAAACCTTTTACAATTTATGAGGTCACTTTTATAAAGAATCAAAATATGTAAAAATATATAGGGTGTTATTTGGTAAAATTTTTAGTAAAATCGAGTTTTGTATAATGATCGGTAACGTTAAGATGAACAATCATAAATGTGCCAATATCTTGAGAACAGATAGTTTTAGGCCCATCAAACCTTTTACAATTTATGAGGTCACTTTTATAGGAAATCAAAATATGTAAAAATATATAGGGTGTTCTTTGATATTATTGTGGTGCACAGTAACGTTCAGGTTAAGAACAATAAAAGTGTCAATATCTTGAGAACAACTCACTTTAGGCTAATCAAACCTTACACCATTTGTGAGATCTCGTTTATGGGAAATCTAAATGTATAAACAAAAACAGGGTGATATACAAATACAAATACAAATTTTGTGTGAAGCACAAAATTTTTTTTTCTTTAATTCAGTCTCTATCCACTTAGGACTTACGAGACGCCCGTAACTGTATCTCTATATTTCATAATGGATCATAACCAGACAGCAATTAATCGACGCAGCAACTATTTTAAGCGTGTCTTGCAATAGAATAATTTACTGAATTACATCGTAGATAAGCAGCACATGATACAAAAACGAAATCAAAATAAGAGAAAAGGAAGTTAAACATATGTTAATAGAAAAAGACATAAATAATATAAGCAACGAACCGTTTTAAACAATTTAATATAAAAATATTAATAATAAACAAAGCCATAAAAATGATTATATCAAATATTTATAATAATTATAAATAGACGTAAATGAATGTTTTTCTGTCCAATTAAATATATTATTAACATGATACAAATTAAAACCATATGCGATAAGAAGAAATGTAAATTATGAAAAATTTGAGCAGCTACTAAAGGACGCTTTTCGAAATTTTTTCAGACAATTATAAAGCTTTAACGCGCATATATCATAACTAGAGCTAATTAGTTGGGTCGAAATAGGTGGGACCGAACACTTACTTAAAGCTCTTCGACTATTAATAAATATTATTTTTTGCCAAAGGAAACCGACTGCGCCATTTTTACCACTAAAAAGAAACCGTTTGTCTAATCTTTCATCTTCAGCACTTTTGGGTGGACGAAAAAAATGTTTTATTTCTTTTAAGTGCACGAGATTGTCAAAAAGAATGTATAATAAATCTCGACTTAATCTTAAAATTAATTAATTCTTTGACAAATTCTAATTGTGTGTCATATTTTAAAATTCAAACAAAAATAATAATTAATTTGCACTGCTTTATTTGACGTGTCGTAATTAGTTTATTTACAGTTTGAGCGATTGTGGCAATTTGTTTTTGTTAAATCAAGTAAGTTTGGGAATTACAAAGTTTTAACAACTTTGTCTTTCTTATTGTTAAGGGAAGTTTTTTTCAAGAATTAATTTTCAAGAGTCCGAGTCAGTATACGGAAGCTTGGCATCCGTGGGAAATTGTGAGCTTTTTTGCTCATAAGTAGGTGTGTTGTGGTCTTTATTGCTAGAGACTTTATAGAGGCATACGTTTATAAAAAAGGTCGTCTCATTAAGCGGTGACTCGACTGACGTTAATTGATTATAGAGGGTTTTAGGTGATGATTTTGTGATTACGCTGCTTATTTTGGGCAATTTAAAATTAAAATTGGCATCCTCGTCCTAAACCAAACTTCAATTACGAATTGGATAGCTGCCACCCTGTATATGTCTTGAACGAATTCTAGGAACAATCAATTTTTGGTGTTTTAATTTACCCAGTTAATTTTTTTTACGAAAAAAAGTGCTGAGCAATAAATACGCGTCGATAATTAATGATGCTTACCGTTAGCAGCCATGTTATACAGAGATTGATGGTGTCCTTTTTTTCTGTAAACACGTATCAGGAAGAAAGACAACAAAGTCACCAGAAAAATTGCAACCGTAAGTCCAATGTAAAGAGCTAGATCTGCTTGTGTATCGGCTAAATTTGCTGTAACAAAGAATAAACATTAATCACAAGGGTGAAAATGTGAAAATACATTTAAGTCTATTTTGGATTCGTTGAAAAATTTCTTTTAATTTGGTCTTTTATATTGAATTCGCCACCCCCTAAAGCCTCAAGTGGTACTAAATTGGTGTTTGAAGTCGATATTAGGAAGTAATTAGAAGGCGTAAAAATTTAACCCCAACTTGTTAATTTCCCAATAGTTTAACCATGATTGTTTAGTTCTGAAAATGAATTTCCTTTATTTACATTAGAAACATAGTATAACGTGCGGTCGAACGGAAGCAATATACCCCCGCTTGTCAGGTTGGTTGCTTGCTAACAGAAATCTAAACAGAGATTTTAGATTTCACTAGAAAATTCGATTGGGATATTTATGTGTAAATACGAGCCAGGAAATTTAAAGCCTGGAGCTACCTTTCTTCCTACCTTCTTTTACTTCACCGGTATGGAAAAAAAACTTAATTTCACGTTAGTTTAACCCTCACTCTTTAGAATTTTTATCGATTAAATTCGACAAATTAAAATATTCGTAAGCAACTTTTCAGTTTTCCACCTTGATTGGTTCGAAAAGACTTTTATAACTTCTTATTTTAAAGTTTCTCTTATTGAAAGCTTTCAAATACGCGCGTTTGTAGCTTAAGAAGCCCGTTTTCGAATTGTGCAACTTGAAAAGTTAACAACGTTCTAAAGAAGCTTTCTAATTGTGAGCTTTCGTTTTGTTCCAAAAAAATAAAGTTTAGAGTTTGTTAAATAATACCAAGCTGAAAATGTTGCAGCAAATTAATTCTACAGGATGGACTTATGAGAGAACGAAGTGAAAAGAGTATAAATACCCTTACGCGAAAACTTATTTTTTTCTTTTATTTTGAACGTAACGCCCTGTATATTTTCAATTATTTTAATGCTCAACATAATTTAGAGCAAATGTGGTAAGGAACTTTCTGTAAGATAATGTCACTCGAAGTGAAAAGAATTGACAGTTACGTGAAAACTTAGTTTTCTTGATTATTTTAAATATAACACCCTGTATAATTTCTAATATTTCAATGTGCAATATAATTTAGAGCAAATATGGTAAGATGTTTAACGTCTCAAAAATAAACTGTTCGTGAGATAATGTCACTCGAAATGAAAAAGTAGACCGTTACGTGAAAACTTAGTTTTCTTGATTATTTTAAATATAACACCCTGTATATTTTTAATTATTTCAATGCTCAATATAACTTTGACCAAATATAGTAAGACGTTTGACATCTAACAAATGAACGGTTCGTGAGATCATGTCACTCGAAGTGAAAAGAATAGACTGTCACGTAAAAGCGCAGTTTTATCGATTATTTTAAACGTAACACCCTGTATATTTTTGATTATTTCAATTCTCAATATAATTTAGAGCAAATATGGTTTGATGTTTAACGTCTCAAAAATAAACTGTTCGTGAGATAATGTCACTCGAAGTGAAAAGAATAGACCGTTCCATTAAAACTTAGTTTTCTTGATTATTTTAAATATAACACCCTGTATTAGTTATTTCAATGCGCAATATAACTTAGAGCAAATATGGTAAGACGTTTGACATCTAAAAAATGAACAGTTCGTGAGATAATGTCACTCGATGTGAAAAGAATAGACTGTCACGTGAAAGCGCAGTTTTCTCGATTATTTTAAACGTAACACCCTGTATATTTTTAATTATTTCAATGCTCAACATAATTTAGAGCAAATATGATGGGATGTTTAGCATCCCAAAAATGAACTGTTCGTGAGATAATGTCTCTCGAAGTGAAAAGAACAGACTGTCACGTAAAAGCACAGTTTTCTCGATTATTTTAAACGTAACACCCTGTATATTTTCAATTAGTTGAATGCTAAATATAACTTAGAGCAAATATGGTAAGACGTTTGACATCTAAAAAATGAACGGTTCGTGAGATAATGTCACTCGAAATGAAAAGAGTAGACCGTTACGTAAAAGCACAGTTTTCTTGATTATTTTAAATATAATACCCTGTATATTTTCTAATATTTCAATGCGCAATATAATTTAGAGCAAGTATGGTAAGATGTTTGACGTCTTAAAAATAAACTGTTCGTGAGATAATGTCACTCGAAGTGAAAAGAATAAACCGTTACGTGAAAACTTAGTTTTCTTGATTATTTTAAATATAACACCCTGTATATTTTTAATTATTTCAATGCTCAATATAACTTAGAGCAAATATGGTTTGGCATCTAACAAATGAACGGTTCGTGAGATAATGTCACTCGATGTGAAAAGAATAGACTGTCACGTGAAAGCGCAGTTTTCTCAATTATTTTAAACGTAACACCCTGTATATTTTTGATTATTTCAATTCTCAATATAATTTAGAGCAAATATGGTAAGATGTTTAACGTCTCAAAAATAAACTGTTCGTGAGATAATGTCACTCGAAGTGAAAAGAAT
This sequence comes from Malthinus flaveolus, assembly GCA_950108345.1. Taxonomy (NCBI): domain Eukaryota; kingdom Metazoa; phylum Arthropoda; class Insecta; order Coleoptera; family Cantharidae; genus Malthinus; species Malthinus flaveolus. The sequence continues at coordinate 2,530,277 of OX467285.1, forward strand.
AGACTGTCACGTAAAAGCGCAGTTTTCTCGATTATTTTAAACGTAACACCCTGTATATTTTCAGTTAGTTGAATGCTAAATGTAATTTATAGCAAATATGGTAAGAAGTTTTACATCTAAAAATGGAACTGTTCGTGAGATAATGTCACTCGAAATGAAAAGAGTAGACCGTTTCGTGAAAACTTTTTTTTCTAAATTATTTTGAATGTTGTACTATTGTAACCACCCTGTATAGAAACATAAGCTTCTCGCTTTAGTAATCGATTTAAATTTGACTGTTATGACAAGTGCTAAAAAGCCTCAATTCCACACAGGATTCGTGTTAAAACTAAAAAATAGCCGAAATGTGTGAAGCTTTTAGGATTTTACTTCGCTATCAAAACAATTCGACTCTTTTGTTTACTTAAAATTCGAAAATCGCCGTTTTTTTATATAAAAAAAGCAAACTTCAAAAAGCGATAAAAGCCCCAACGCAAATACTAATTATAATGTACGTGCACAAACTTTCTAGTTTTGAGCACTCAACTTATGCGGTGAGAAGTCCAGAAGTGGTTTAATAGTGCCCATGCATCAAGTCGACCCCTTTACAACGTCTGCAGCAGTTGGAAGCTTGGAAAAATTCACTGTCCGCCCTAATAGTTGACCAGTTTCACTTTGCACACCATTATTTTATGTATTGATATATCAATAATCTGTCCCAGATTCGTTACCCTTTAAAGGGTGAATAACCAATTTGGGTTGCTTGCGTCATCATAAAATTAAAGATCAATGAAGAAGACACGTGTCGCGTCAGATGCATTTTTGAAAACGATAATTATTTTGTACTAATGAGTCGGAAAATGCCCATTTTAGGAGAAGTAATTCAGAAAATGGTTTGGGAGGGTAACGTATTACTTAGACCACTGAAGTGGACATGTCGAATTTTTTACCAAATTTTGAATGCCCATTGTTCTCACTTTGCAAAAATTAAAAAATCGAGAACTAAGAGCCCTTCGAATTTAATAACCGAATTATAGATCTGTTGTACACACATTCCCTCCTCGTTATTAAACGTGTTTTGATTTTTGGTGTAAGGATTTCTAATTTAGTATCGTTACGTGTCGAATAAAGTACGTGCAATAAAAGGGCCAAAATTAGAAAATACAATGCGTCCCCTAAAAATTAAAGCCATAATAATAAATAATCAGTAGGCACATTGTATTTCCGCTGTCTGCATTCGCTTCCGTTAAATTTGGTGTTTATTTTCAACATGTTCCTCAAGTTTTTGCTTGCAAATCAGAAAACTTTTATTAAAAAACTAATTATTTTCAGCTTATAGCGTAAGTTAGGATTGCGTTTCGTTTTCCACTTCTTTTTTTTTTAATTGAAAAGTATTCGGACTTTAGTTATTAAATCTTTATGCTCGAATTATAATTTCGCTTTAAGCTTCCACGTAAAATAAAACCTTACGTTTTAACTTAATCGAAGCTTTGCGATGCGGGCGGACTTATATCATTTTATACGTATACGAAGGAGGAAAAAAAAGTTTAAAATTGCTACCCGTGTGTTTTAAGTGATGACACGTGCTCGACTCCACTCACATTAATTGTAGTGCATCACTTCTTTCAAATTGGACTTAAAAAGCTCGCTCACTTTAACTCTCTCTGTGTGTGGCACGAATTTCAAGTCGAAACAAAACCTCGTACATGTTTGTCTTTTCCACTTTATTTTAAAGAAGTTGATTAACCCTCATCTTTAATTCGTTACGAGACACTTTTGAAAAAAAAAACTTTTCCCGAAAAAGTAAAAAATAAAGAAAATTGTGAGGGAAAATCGATCTAGTTAAATTGATTTTACTCGAGGCTTCCACTATTCATGCTGATTATGTAAGAGATTAGGACCAGATGTTTAAGTGATTCTAGGGGATTTATGCTCTTAGATAGAAATTGTGATTCTGTACAGCTACAAGAGTAGACTTTAATTTTATGCAGGGAAAGCTTTTGCCAGTGGTTTTGTCTCATATAAACGACTTACTTCCTTCTACTTAGCAGGAAACTTTGCCAAGATATACATTTTACTAACTTTTTTTTGGAAAATTATCAGAAGTTTTATTTTCCGAAAGAAATTAGCTTCAATTAGAGCTTCTTGCGTTCAGGAATTTATCATCAAGTTTGAAATACTTTCTTGGTATACAGGGTGTCTAAAGTACACCGACAACTTCTACAGTCAATGATTCCTTACTTCCACTATACTGCGTTAGCACTTCTTTTACCTTTGTCCATAAATGGACCCGCTAGACTAAATTGTTTCAAACGATCCCACAGGGTTTTGTTAATCAAGTTTAGAAGCGTTTAAACGTTGTTTTTGTCCTCGTTTTAATTATTATTTAGTTAATTAATTCTGCGAATTTAGAAAGTAACGATTTTTCTTAATTTCAGGAATCAGGCGAGTCTACAGCAGGACCTAAGGTAAGATTTTCTTCGTTATTATCGATTAATTTATTTTACAAATTCGTCTTATTTAGTTATTTCGAAATAACAAACAAATTAATGTGTATTAACGATTATTTTCAAGTTGTAATTTGAATTGATGTCGGTATCCAATCATAGAAATTGATACCTAAATTGTTAATCGATAGTTTTCGATTAATCGTTAAACCATAAAAACAATGGAGTAATCTAATCTAATCTTGCAGTTGATTAATCAATCAAAAATCTATAGCTGTAGATTAATCGATGAATTTCCAGTCCAAGCGTTAATCAACGATAATTAATAATTGATCATTAATAACCAATATTTCTGAAAGATATCGAAAATGATCGATTTTTTAATTGATTAACAATGAAAAATCGATAGTTTTGGATTAATCGGCAAACGTCAAAATTTAAGATCTAATCGTTAACCAACGGTAATGAAGAATTGATATATAAATATCGACATTTCTGAAAAATATCGCAAATAATCGATTTTTCATCTGCGTAATCAATAAAAAATCGATAGTGGTCGATTAATCGGCAAACGTCAAAAACTAAGATCTAATCGTTAATCAACGGTAATGAATAATTGATCTTTATATATCAACATTTCTGAAATATATCGCAAATAATCGATTTTTCATCTGCTTAATCAATAAGAAATCGATAGTGGTCGATTAATCGGCAAACGTCAAAAACTAAGATCTAATCGTTAATCAACGGTAATGAATAATTGATCTTTATATATCAACATTTCTGAAAAATATCGCAAATAATCGATTTTTCATCTGCTTAATCAATAAGAAATCGATAGTGGTCGATTAATCGGCAAACGTCAAAAACTAAGATCTAATCGTTAATCAACGGTAATGAATAATTGATCTTTATATATCAACATTTCTGAAAAATATCGCAAATAATCGATTTTTCATGTGCTTAATCAATAAGAAATCGATAGTGGTCGATTAATCGGCAAACGTCAAAGTTTAAGATCTAATCGTTAATCAACGGTAATGAAGAATTGATATTTAAATATCGACATTTCTGAAAAATATCGCAAATAATCGATTTTTCATCTGCTTAATCAATAAGAAATCGATAGTTGTCGATTAATCGATAAACTTCAAAAACTATAGTCTAATCGTTAATCAACGATGATTAATAATTGATCTTTAAAACCAATATTTCTGAACAATATTGTAAATTATCGATTTTTCAATCGATTAATCAATGAAATATCCATAATTATTGATTAATTGATTAACCTTGATAACTATGGGGTAATCGTTAACCTGAAGTAATTACTAATTACTGATGATTGTTAAATACCAAGATTCTTGGAAAATATCGATAATTATCGATATTTCAATTAATGAATGACTTAAAATTTGATAGTTTTGAATTAATCGTTCAACATAAAAAATCATGAACTAATTGTTAAGCAATAAATCGCTTAATTGAAAATTATACCATTAGATACAAATAATTTCTTTCAAGCGTCGAAACTGATCGATATTTCGATTAATTAACCGCTGAACATAATTAATTATCGATTATTCTGTGAGTATCGACAAAAAGTCGTTATCGTTTATCGAGAGAAAAATCTAATTATCGGAGATGCCTAACACTATTTATGGGCTATCGAAATAAAAACGTAACGAGAGGGTTTTTGTTTTACACCAATAAGTCATTTAATATTCTATTTCTTTTGATAACTTTTTTCAGCGTCACTGTGTAAATTTAATATCAAGAGATAAATTCCTTCTCGTTTAAAAACGGTTTGATGTTAAGCATGCGTTTGTGTGGAATAAATAACCGAGGCGCCAAGATATCTCTCTATTTACGTCTTTAAATTAAATAAAAATTAAACGCCGACGTCCTTATTTGCCACATTCAGTTTCGTAAAAAAAAATTTCATTGTCAATTTAGAATCGGTTTTTCTTAGCTCGCGACTACGCTAAACGACGGAATAATATTTACTTAAAAGTTACGACCCTTTTATGAAATTAAATTTCAATAAAAATCGTCCCATCGAGCAATAAATTAGAGCCGATTGTCATTTTCAAATTCAGAACGAATGGTGGTGCGGTAATAAATTGCCAAATCAAGTGGCTAAAATTATCAATGACAACTAACAAGTGCCCCCTACTAAATGGTCTTAAATTATCCAATTGTAAATTCACCCCCCTGAAAACGCCTACTTGTTACAAAAAATCAAGCCCTCACATGAAAAAACGATGCGACTTAATTAATAGCCCTCTTCGTACTAATCAATATATAATCACCCCTATTGACCCCACGTTAATAACAAAAAAGTCTCTATCACCCCATGCTGTAACATATTTTTACCCACATAAACCTATAATAATCCTCGTGGCGAACGCAAAATTAATTTATAAAATTTATTAATTTTTATGATGGATTAAAAGCCCCTGTAATCAAACAACGCACGGTTTAATCAATTTCTCTAAAGTTAAACAACGACACAAAAAAATTATTTTAAAGGGGAAAAGTTATCATTTTTATTAGCGATTCGGTATTCTCTTAAAGTTGCACACGAAATGTTCATTTAATGGGCGAGTTTGCAAGAAAATTACAGTTTGCCAAAGATTGCCATGTATTGAACAGACGAATAAGAGCTCACTGGGGCACTTTGATGTTGTGAAACTCGGCAGTTCTTGCATGGTCGGAAAAGTTGCCGTATCGTGAATAAGGGGTTTCCGATGGAATTCGCTGAATAGGGCCATTTTGCGAAGCAGACGATGTAGTAACTTCTAAAACGTTGAATAAAGTGAATGCGTTTCCGCTATTCGTATTTTGTATGTCAGGTATATCTAACTGGCGCATCCCATTACATAAATTTGAATCGAAGAGAAAGAAATTCTTTACATACGATAAAGAACCTACTAAATATTGATTTATTTATTTCCACAAAAAATTTATTTTTATTGCTACTGATCTTCCTCACTTTATAAAATTCGCCTCTCCTTTTTGTACTCTTTCTCTTAAAGTTGCTCATAAAGACGGTAAGGAGTAAGGAGTGAGGGTCGTTTTCTACAGCGAATAACGCCGAAACTATGTGTAAGCGCATCCCTTTGAGTTTCAAATTTCTTTTAACATCAGTTCAAGTGAAATTTCCTGGAGATGGTACATCTAACTATTTAGAACAATAATATTCATTTTTTTGTACTTTTTGCTAGAAGCGGGCTCTTTGAAAACACAAAAACTTGTGGGGCGCTTTAAGCTTTTGGCTTCTCTGAACGTGCAATCCACAAGAAATTATTACTAGTATTTACTGTTATAGTCCCGTAGGCAGCGAACACTTTTACTTTTTACTAAACTATCAAGTACAAAATTTTTGACCGTCTTCCTGTTAAAAATGTCAGTATTCACTTGGGCGGCTTGAGAAGGGTGGATTTTTGCTCTTTTTTCAGTTTTTCGCATATAACTTCAAAACTTCACCCTTTTTAAGAAAACTGCATCTATGTAAAAGAAAACTAGATAAAATTTCCTACAAATTATACTCAAAAGGTTTTTCCCTAAGATGAACGTCTGAGGCGCTACAGGGTGTTCCACGGAAAATTTTTTGGAAGAAACGCATTTGGGCGATAGATGTAATTGTACAATCAAAGTGTCAATAACTTGAGAACAGTTAATCTTAGGCCTATTAAACCTCTTAGACTTTTTGATCTAGACTTCATTGTGAATCCAAATATGTAAAATTATATAGGGTGTTACATAGAAAATTTTTTGGAAGAAACGCATTTGGGCTATAGATGTAATTGTACAATCAAAGTGTCAATAACTTGAGAACAGTTAATCTTAGGCCTATTAAACCTCTTAGACTTTTTGATCTAGACTTCATTGTGAATCCAAATATGTAAAATTATATAGGGTGTTACATAGAAAATTTTTGGAAAAATCGCATTTTGAGTGATAGATATAATTGTGCAATCAAAGTGTCAATAACTTGAGAACAGTTAGTCTTAGGCCTAATAAATCTCTTAAAATTTTTGATTTAGACTTCATTGTCAATCGAAATATCTAAAATTATATAGGGTGCTCTATAGAAAAATTTTGGAAGAAACGCATTGTGAGTGATAGAAGTAATTGTAGAATCAAAGTGTCAATAACTTGAGAACAGTTAGTCTTTGGCCTAATAAACCTCTTAGAATTTTTGATCTAGACTTCATTGTGAATTCAAATAGCTAAAATTATATAGGGTGTTCTATAGAAAAATTTTGGAAAAAACGCATTTTGAGTGATAGATGTAATTGTACAATCAAAGTGTCAATAACTTGAGAACAGTTAGTCTTAGGTCTAATAAACCTCTTAGAATTTTTGATCTAGACTTCATTGTGAATCCAAATAGCTAAAATTATATAGGGTGTTCTATAGAAAAATTGTGGAAAAAACGCATTTTGAGTGATAGATGTAATTGTACAATCAAAGTGTCAATAACTTGAGAACAGTTAGTCTTAGGCCTAACAAACCTCTTAGAATTTTTGATCTAGACTTCATTGTGAATCCAAATAGCTAAAATTATATAGGGTGTTCTATAGAAAAATTTTGGAAAAACGCATTTTGAGTGATAGATGTAATTATACTATCAAAGTGTCAATAACTTTAGAACAGTTAGTCTTAGGCCCAATAAACCTCTTAGAATTTTTGATCTAGACTTCATTGTGAATCCAAATAGCTAAAATTATATAGGGTGTTCTACAGAAAATTTTTGGAAAAATCGCATTGTGAGTGATAGAAGTAATTGTAGAATCAAAGTGTCAATAACTTGAGAACAGTTAGTCTTAGGCCTAATAAACCTCTTAGATTTTTTGATCTAGACTTCATTGTCAATCCAAATATTTAAAATTATATAGGGTGTTCTACAGAAAATTTTTGGAAAAATCGCATTGTGAGTGATAGAAGAAATTGTAGAATCAAAGTGTCAATAACTTAAGAACAGTTAGTCTTAGGCCTAATAAACCTCTTAGAATTTTTGATCTAGACTTCATTGTGAATCTAAATAGCTAAAATTATATAGGGTGTTCTACAGAAAATTTTTGGAAAAATCGCATTGTGAGTGATAGAAGTAATTGTAGAATCAAAGTGTCAATAACTTGAGAACAGTTAGTCTTAGGCCTAATAAACCTCTTAGATTTTTTGATCTAGACTTCATTGTCAATCCAAATATTTAAAATTATATAGGGTGTTCTACAGAAAATTTTTGGAAAAATCGCATTGTGAGTGATAGAAGAAATTGTAGAATCAAAGTGTCAATAACTTAAGAACAGTTAGTCTTAGGCCTAATAAACCTCTTAGAATTTTTGATCTAGACTTTATTGTGAATCCAAATGTGTAAAATTATATAGGGTGTTCTATAGAAAAATTATGGAAAAAACGCATGTTGAGTGATAGACGTAATTGTACCTATAATCAAAGTGTCAATAACTTGCGAACAAGTCTTAGGCCTATTAAAGTAAAATTACGATGTTCAAAAATCTTAAAACGGCAGGAGTAGTTTCCTAAAATACTCTAGAATACTAGAATAATTTTCAGCAACTCATATAATCGCAACCCAAGGAATGCCTGTCTCATTTCTAATTTCTAATTAAAGTAAATATCAATGACGTCGTCTGCCTGAGGGCATTTTCGCTAAACTAAGAAAATTGGGGAAACTAGAAAGCGGCCGCATTTAATAATATTCCGCACCATTGCCAATCGAGGCGTTTCACAACCTTCGTTATTTCTCGAGTTTTCTTTTAAAAAAATTGAACCACCCTATAATTTTTAAATAATGTGGAGATTTCTTAAAGTAACTAAGTAATGTTATAATACGCAGAGCGAATATAATTTCTGACACAAGCTTCTGCTACCTATCTCGAGGCATCCGAGTGTAAATTTCCTATTCGAAAGCCAACCTTTTTCACCTTGTCATAATTTGAAACGTTTAGTAGTTAGGGTGTACTATAACTATGGTAAATATTTATATAAAAAGTTCTTCGGATGGTTTTCGGTGTATCATAAAAATAAATTTAACTTTTATAGAGTATATTGAACATAACTTTTTAGGACGTGGCACATGTGCATCAGCACGTGAGGGTTAGAATAGATGGGTTGTTACTACCGAAGAAATCGACTATCGTAGCTCATCTTTTTGCTCCTCGGGGTGCCACGATGTATGTGCAATAAGAAACGTAAAAAAATCAAAATATGAAAAAGTGTATACTCGTTTTTTCCTCCTCCGGTTGTTTTATTTTTGAGCGTCTAAAAAGGGTAAATTAGCCCCGAATGTAATATCGGTTTTAGTATTAGACATTAGAACACCTGTTTGTTTTAACCCAAAATGTAACCACTCGGTGCGCATATTAAACGGGCGCTTTCCAATTTCGAGCCAAACAAAATATTTACACATACAAACTATCAATAATCCCGCACTCGTGCCCTCTCACGCACACATCGAAGAGCAAAATTTGTCCTCACCCTTGCGATATTTCCCCTTAAACGACTAGGGAAAGTGGCACACTTTGCACACGACCTAACTGAGTAGCTGTGACACTGCACAGCAGCATTTCCGCCGGAATTCCCAACATTCCCCACGACCCCGCTAATTGCCACCATCCACCCTCGACCCTCTAATGACGCCCCTTTAAAGGGACCATGTGTGTACGCTTCAAATTTCTGATTCTTGATGTGTATCAGATTCACTAAATTACACGCAATTTTTTGAAAGCACTAAAATTTATAGTACTCTCGTGACTAATTATTTTCGCGTCATTGGAAAATTGTTTTTAATGACTTTTCACAAATCCGACTGCAATTTAGATTTTTTTTTAATTCGTAAAATACGAAAGACATCAAATGAAAATTCGCATCTGCGTTTCGAAAATGTGTCCTCTTAACTAAGTTACGTATTCATCCGATGCGTTAGGAGGTGAAATGGTGTCATTTATACTAAAGGTCACGTAATGAACATTTCCAAAATTTGGTATTCAATTCTAATACCCATTTAGGGTATATCATTTTGTTACGTTTACGTTTACGTAGACTTTTTCCTCTTGTTAAAAGCTCGACATTTTTCTCTTTACTCTTGTTCTACTTTTTTTATTTTCTCTTTTAAATTTACAGTTTTTAGTTAGTAATGTTAACACACTTGTTTTAATCAGAAGGTCTCTTAAGAGCTTTAAAAATGCCAGACCTACATTAAAATTTATGTTGAAAGCTTTTAAAAAGATTTTATGTATCCTGTTCGATTAGTTTTACAATTTTACTACACGAATTTAATTTAGTAGAAAGATTTAGGGGTTGATTTAAAAAAAATTAACATACATAGTTGCGGAAACTCGCCGCTTTACTTGGAAAGTTTCTCTAGAGAGTTTTCATTTTGAAAAAGGGTTTTTAACTCGTCGCTAACATACCTTGATTAAATTTTTATCGCCTTTAATAGTTAACTGAAACTTTTTATGAAGAAATGTGGGGTTTTGGGAAGGCCTTTTTAAGTCTGTTGGGTGTTGGGTCTGTATGTAGCCAATTTCAAATAGAAACGGTCGATATGGCAATAAGAGGATTTTTTCGTACTCCTTGAAGCCACTACAATTATTGTCAAAATACAAGAACAGATACCGGAAGTAATACCACACAATAATAGTCTGCTCAGAACTTCTCCTTCATTTTCAAAATAGAAAAATATACAGGGTGTTCTATTTGAAACAGGAAAGCTAATCTCATATCCGGCTGAACCGGAAAAACTACTGAAGCGATTTTGTTAAAATTTGGTTTCGGCCACTGTCATAAAATTGCATCGACAAAATAAGCTTTTAAATAAAATCGATACAAGGCAGGCCAAAATAAGGGGGTATTTTGGTCGCATTTCGGATAATCTTGACCCGGAGTATTTATACTCAGCTATAAGTTAGTAAACATCGGCATTAATTAAAAAAATACTTTTTCAAATTTTTAAATTCAAAATGGCGGCCAGTATTACGACCGGCCCATTTTCTAGTTTTTTTATTATAACTTTAAAAATAATAATTATTATAAAAATATAAAAACAGGAACATATAGGCAAAATATAGGGCTTTAGTTTTGCTTTAGTCGATTTAAACAAAATTCCAAAATTGACTACTAAAGTTGATCAAAATTTTAGAACTGATTTTCTAAAAATCGGCTTCGACCGTTTTGTCTATATTTCAATATGTTGTAGATATCGAAGTTTTTAATTAAATACCTCAATTTAGTTCATTTACTATGAGCAGATCCGGAGCTATGCTTCTTTAAATTTATCATTTTTCAATTTTTTCTTTTAATTTTACAGAGAGTCATTATTATAAACATCTAAGAGCAGGAATGTGTAGACAAAAGCCGATTTTAAAAATAATTTTAAAAATGGCGACTAAAAGGACCAAAGTTGACTAAAATGTTAAAATGGGTTTTCTCAAAATCGGATTCGGCCGTTTTGTCTATATTTTGATATATTATAGATATCGAAGTATTTAATCAAACGCCGCTAGTGTGGCTCGCTTGCCATGACCAGAACCGGAGTTATGATTTTTTTAAGTCAAAATTTCAAAAATGTATAATTTCTTTTGCAATTAAAATTTGTAATTGCAAGTTGGTATATTAAAGTATTCCATAAATTTCTATTATTTCTCACAATTTTGGTGCCAAAAACACTTCCAGTTAAACCAGAAATTAGCCAAGCAAAAGGAGTTTTTGAAAACACACTGTATATTTTATGATTTTTTAGAACATCGGAAGATTAGCTGTCCGATAATCCCATTTTCAAATTTTTAACTGCCGGTTTAACTAGAAAAGGAGTTAGGTTTTCTATTTTAAATACAACGCCCTGTATATTTTGGGTGGTTTATAAGATTGTATAATTAGCTACTATCTATCTAGTATCTAGCTAGTATCTAGGCTTGCAGTTCAACTGGAATTGGGATTAGCTTGCTATTTCAAATATGTAGAAACGCCCAGTATAATTTTAGTTTTTTGAAATCAGGGAGAGCTTCTGAACATACTATTGTTAGTCATTTTAAATATTTTCAACGCGTACGAAAAAGCCCTGTTATGGACACATCAGTTGTTTTAAAACACGCACACAAACGGACCCTTTCAAGCAGATTTTTGTTTTTTTTATTTAAGGAGGCCAAAAACGTCTAAAACTCATTTTAAAAAATTTTTTTGTTTCGATCATTATACTTTTTCAAAGTAGACGAAGTGAATACAACAATAGCAACCCTCTCTAAGGTTCGAAAATTTGAAAGGACGCACATTTCCGTCCCATGTGACGCTCTGGGTACTTTATCTCAGTTAATTGCATAAAACCGCAATTGGACAGAAACATCAGGACTTTCTCACTTCCTACTTACTCCCAATGCACTTCTCCATTATACTACAGCTTCCAACTACTAGAGGTGGCTAGTCAGCTGCCCTTTTCTCTAAATTATAAATTGATGATAATCTGTAATCCTTTTTGTGTTTGCAATTTCAAGCCGATTAGTTGAAAGTTGCCAGCGATTGGGGGAAGGGTAGAAATTTATTCAATTCTTCTGGCGATGATAAGAGACATAACTATTAAATTGAAAATTGTTACGCGCAGGCAAATATTCCACTCGCCACTCTCCGGACGATTACAATCTTTTGCAAGGTTCGCATTCGTCCTTTTAAATTGGAATAATAACGCTGCTGCAATGGAGGGAGCCGGTGTATGAATAGGATGAGCAGAGAAATTTCTTCAGCTCTTCACAGGTTTGTCTGTTCGAGTCCTTTCAATTTTCGTTGCTTTCCTTCCAATGGGGGGGGGGGGTCGTTGGAGATGCGAGAGCTGTAATTATTACAGTTTGCATTCTCGCTTCGGCAATTTTTAGCAGATTTTTCTACTGTCTCCTGCTCAAGGTTTAGCATCCGAGTGTCTAGGCGTAACAGGCCCTTCAAAAAACATTTACGGGTAAGTGGCATTGTATACAGAACTTGATAGGAAATCATAAGGTTTTATAAAATACAAGGTCACTTCTTAGGTTTTATGAAGAGGTAATGCAAGAAATATGGCAGGGACGCCTCAGAAGACAACAAAATAGGATGGCGTAAGCCATCTGAGTATAAAGATCGTTTTAAAGCCACTTTTTAAAGACAAACTGCAGTCTATTGTCCTCCTCTCCTTGAAAAAGATATGTGTGGACTGTGGACTGGTGAAAAAAATTGTGACGAAGAGAGTGTAGGACCTCCTTGTTTTTTTTCCGGAAGGATGAGGTATCGGACCCACTGAATCCTTGTCAAAGTGGACGTTTTGTTCTCCTAACTTAAGAAGAGTTCTCAAAGTGCACCAAACCAATTCTGAATCGGTTGTTGTGAGGCTGTCTGGTTGGCCAATACCGACATGTTCTGATTTGTGTTAGATAAATATCGAATACTTATTACAGGAAGCATTTTCTTTTTCGGTTTTCCTTTCGAGAGCTTCCATTTGCAATTTTTACTTAAAAAACCTTCAAATGAACTTGGAAACGTCAGATCTAGTTAGTTTTAAAGCAAGAAATTGGTAAATGTAGACATAAATTGGTTATAAAGTTTTGAATTTACTAAACATTTATGGAAATTTACTTGTACATATTGAAACTCATAAATGAAAATCATGTGCATAGACGATGTAGGTAATAAATTCACATACATTTAACCTCCATGTTTTCACACGATCTCTAAAGACTCGGAAATCATTTACGATTGAAAATCGTGTAAGTTCATAGTTCACACCGGAATTCATCTATTGTTGCTCTTTTTCATCTTTCTCTTCCTGTCGTACGAACGGATTAACACGCCATTTTTTCACCTTTCTTTAAAAAAGTAACTTATATTTACTCTAAAAAGGAATTTCTCGCCTCATTTTTAATGTTCCTACTCTCCTCAAATCGCGTGAATAGCATTAGACAGCTCAGGGAGAAACGGAGCATTTTTATTGTAATTTTGTGATGTACCTTGAATGGAACGAATTAGCGGTTATTTATAAATTAGTCGAGGAAAGTGCCCTATTATTAGGTATTTTAAAAACAAAGTTGACACTTAAAAAAAAAGTTCAAAATGAAAAACTATTTTAATTTAATTATGTCTCGGCGTGACAATTTCAATTCTAATTGGCTTCAGCTTTGAAAGCAGAATAGGCGGAATTCTTCTTTTACACATGTCAACGTTTTAAAATTTTCTTTACGCCGCTCCATTGATTTTAATTTGAAATTCTTGGTAAGTTAAGAATATCAAATGTGAGAGGAATTTGACTATTTTTAATTAATTAAATTAGAAAGGCGACTTTTGTTTTTTAATGGGCGATTAAAGTCGTGTTATCTTTTTTAATTTTTTAATGAACTTCTCCTTATATGGGGTTTCGAGTTTCGGACTTTTCGGAATTCGAAAACAATGCGGAACTGGACCGGGAAATGGGCAAGAATATAACTGCAATATCGTCGTAGCAGATCCAGTTGCTGAAAGTGCATTCCAGGTCACTGGGACCAAATCTATTTTTTTCAGAGAAGGAACACCAATATACAGTCCTTTGTGAAACTCCTTTTGATGATGCATTGCTTTCCCATTAGGTAACGCGAGAGTGCATTATTTGAGAACAGCTCTTCCTAAGAACCAAAATACCTAACCTTTACAAACATTCCCAGAACAGCGTTGTTTTTTAAAATTGAACACTTAAAATTTAGTTCTACTGGGTTGAGCAGAGTTCAGACTATACTCTATGAGCAGTTCAATTGATGATACTCATCGTTTCTGTCCAAATATTTTATTGTGCTCTGTTAAGTGCTTTTAAACTGGCGGTATTATTCTTCTTCTCCCTCTTCTTCGCTTTTCAAGTGACCCGTTGAAAACTCTCGCCCACTCTACTCCAAATATGGCTGTTCTGGAGAGGTCCACCGATGGTATTCCCATAGACTGCCTTAAAGTTCTTTAATCGAACGCTGCGTCTCTGTCCAGAGATTTTATTCATTTCTGTTGAGCAAAAGGCGCTTCCGGAGCGATGACATTCTTCTTCTTAATTTGATAAGTTAGCCGTTGACGTTGGTAATAAACTTGCACCCAGCTTACTCTAAATACGGTCGCTCTGGAGAGTCCAACTGATGGTATTCCTATCTATGGATGGCTTTGGCATTCTCGACCTCCACTTGTAGCATTTGACCACGGTATGACACTTTTATCTAGTGTTTGCGTTCTCCCTAGATCAACCCCCAAACGGGGTAGACTTAATCCTTTAAATCTTAAATAGGAAGGGGGGTTCGGGTGACACCTTTTCTGAAAGCCCCTTCAATTGCCTTTACACTGCTACACTAATTTATTATTTTTGGATTAAATCAATGCAGAAAGGCGATTTTCTCATAGGCACTACAGTAAAGGCATTCTGGCACACAAGCAAAAAGCGCGGGTAGTTCAATTAGAATTTTACACATTTTACTTAATCCACACGAAATTAATTAATAAACCCCATCTGTCGTTTTACGTTAACCGCTCTCGTTAGTTTTTTGACGTAAGAAGTTATTTTATTTTGTCTGTCTGTCAGTAGCACACATTCGTCTCTGACACGCCACCGAGACGCGTTCTGATATCCTGAAGGAATATTAGTAATCCTACATTGTGTCGCGGCGGGTTGAGTGTGTAGGACTCGACAGTTGTTGCTTATTAGTTACGCTTTCTTGAAGCGTAATTTGAAAAAAGGACAGTTTAGTCTAATATCACTTCGAGTGTTATTACACAAGATTGGTTATATACAGGGTGTTACACGAAGGCACTACATTATAATACAAATTTTAACAACGTCCTAGGACTTACATCAGTTAATTGATTATAGGTTTATTAGTGACTTTTGTAACGCCCTGTATGTAATTCGCTCAAGTTTCAATAATTAGTTGTAACCGGACAAATATATTAGGTCTGCCTTAAATTATAATTAACTGGTAAATCGTAAATTTGCTTGTCGTATACCTACAATGGATTAAGTTTCGAGTTACTGTTTGTTTCTACTCTAGATAATTTGCTGGAGAAGAGAGAAGAACTTTGTCGTAAGCAATTTGCGACGGGGGATTTTTAATTATTTAAATCGTTAAATGTTACTCGAAGATTGTTTTCCGTGCGCCAATTAGAGTCGCTTACAGAATGTTTATTTTTGCGACGTCCCGTATATTCGTTCGTTTCGTTCGTGGGTTTTATATTCAACTCATGAGCGCAGGCAGTCATTTGTAAAAGTAAAAAAAAATGTAAGCAGGGTGACATGTAATATGTGCACTACTTGAGATGTAATAAGAGTTGTAAGAAATCTGCAATTTTTCTACGTTTATAATTTTCTTTTTTTCTCTTTTTTCATTTTTCTTTTATAGAAGAATAGCAATTCAAAATGCAATTTCAGCAAGTCTGCGCGAGCTTTTGTTATATTTTCTTAGAGGAATAGAGGGTGAGTTTTGTATTAAATACCGTACTTCTTCTGTACATTTGAAAGCTCACCAACTGTTTCTGAACAAAAATACAGGTAATAAGCGTACGCGTTTTGCATGCAAAATTACCCATCTTGACGTATCTATTATTTTCTGAATACTTACTAACAAGAAGTCGGTCGTGAAGGGCGTTACGAGAAGAAGAGGGTGCATTTATAATAAATTGGAAACGTCTGGAAATAAGTCCTTGTTGTTAATCGTCTTAAAATTAAGTGTTCGATGTTAAAACAAATTAACCGCCACGAAAAATGAGACAACTTAACCCAATTTTTCTTTCTTCTTCCAGACGACACGTCCTTTTTAAACCGTAACACCCTTTTTTCGAAACGCCAAATTTTCGACGTGGGTCGTGTTGAATAATAAAGAGATCACAAAGGCTTTTTGTATTTATACGACAATAACACCCTGTAATCATTATTATCTTGTATTCTTATACGTCACATTCGGGTTGGTTTATTTTTACATTTCCGCTTTAAAATTGAGAGATTCTTTTACTCTTTTGGGCGAAAATAACAAAAGATTTTTCTCTTCTCACATTTCCCTAACTCGATTTTAAGATCGATGCGTTACAAAAGAGAGTGATATGAAAATTACATCAGAGGATGAACTTAGAACTCTCTGGTAAAAAAAAATTTACAAGTCAGTGGAGCTAAAATTTACTATCGATTAAGAAATTAAATGTTGCAATTGAATGTTATCTTTCATCTTTAACAACGTAAGACAAAAGGCTCATCGCGATTAGAAGTTTCAGGGTTCAGGGTGCAGCTCATGCGGGTTAAGATAGTGGAAGAATAAGAAGGAAAGCTTCTGGTCACTTTCTTTGAACGGATAAGTTTCAAAAACTGTCTTCTTACTTATATCTTATGTAGTTCAAACTACTGCATTTCTCGAACATCATAGTGGAGACACCACTATACAGTGTGTTCAAAAAGTATGGAATACTTTGAATGCCACGTATCATAGCAAATATCCACTTTAGGGATAAATTTTTCAAATAAAAGTTGTTCGGTACTTAGCTATTCACTACCTACGAGACAAAATTAAGATTTTATTTTTTCAAAAAACAAAAGTGCAATCTATTCTTTTTATAGAGGTTGGGAAATCCATCATGGACTGCATTGGTTGGATATAATCTGTCGAGGGGTATGAATGTTGGAGACTCATCTGGGAAGTTTGCCCAGACACCTACCAACTAAGCCCCTTTCCTCTCTTTGGTATTGCTATAGTTGGCTCGGGACCGCCAGTTTTCTGGTATCTTCTTTAATTCTCTACTCTGAGGTTGCCGGCCTTTAACCTTCTTTCGCAGTCATGATTTTTGCAATTAGCCTCTTTATACTATCCCAATGGCCTCCCCTTTCTAGCGTTCGTAGTAATACCACTTGCGGCGAAAATGGATCTCCGCTCTCCACTGCCTTCATCTGCGACATTCAAATATCGAACTAGTAGCAAGCATCAGACTGTGCCTTGTGTATCCCCTTTAGGTAATTTCCGAAGCACCCGTGTCCTAACAAAAGCTGGGTTAACTGAAACGACAGCTTCTCATAATTTCTATTTACCCAGAAATCAAGGTATTGGTATGTGCATGCCCTTTCATTATGGTTTTCTTCCGAAGATCCTTGCGACCCGTCACCCGCCTGCTTCATCTTGCCGCTCACCCATTAGTCAGAAGATTCATTGGAATCATCCAAGCCATTCTGTAGATACCGTTCAGTAAGCTCTGCTTACTCTAAGAGCATCTTTCCTTTGTTTTGTGCTTTTGAACTCCCGCGATAGATGTCCATACTAGCACCGCATATAAGACGCCAAGATTTTCCTTTTGTTGCCTTGTGGGCGATGGATTCCTGGCATCAACCTAGCTAGCATCTTACAGGCGTTGTCAGTCCTTTTAGGCACTTCTTAGATATGAAGACTACAATATGCACGTCGGGCTTTTATCCAGGGTTACTTCCAAGTACAACCTAACCTAACCTGACCCAATCTGACCTAACATAACCTGACTTGACCTAACCTGGCTTAGCCTAACATAACTTGACCTAATCTGACCTAACATAACCTGACTTAACCTAACCTAAACTATATCTACAAATTTCGCGCTTTGTTGCCAGCCCTGTATATCAATGAAAATAGAATTTACGATTAATACGATAACTAAGGATTTCAGATTTTTTTAGAACCCCTTATCATCTGCCACTAATATTTCTGCAAAATGACAGTCCCATATATTTTAATTAGAGCGGGAAACTTAAAAGGGGGCTATGAGAACCCACACAAAAGAAGCTTGAAGTCTAAAATATTTTTTGCAATGCCCAAAGGACGGAGATGAAAATTTTACCTTGCCTTGGTAATGAAGACGGTTCAAACCTAACCTGACTTGACCTAATATGACCTAACGTAACCTGACTTGACCTAATATGACATAACAATCTGACTTAACCTAACTTGAACTTATCTACAAATTTCGCGCTTATTCTCAGCTCTGTATATCAATGAAAGTGACAGCTAAGGATTTCAGATTTTTTGACAACCCCTCATAACCTTCGACTAATACTTCTGTAAAATGACAGTCCCCTATTTATTAATTAGGGCGTGAAACTTAAAAGGGGGTGATACGAACCCACACAAAAGAAGGTCGAAGTCTAAAATATTTTTGGAAATGCCCAAAAGACGGAGATGAAAATTTTACGCACGCATGCCTTGGTAATGAAGACGGCCCAAACCACCCTAAGCACATTCTTAAATATTAAATTTCGAAAGATGTCCCAAACCTCTCATCTGAAATTTTCGCAAATTACTTCAATTTCAATTTAGTTATCGTCGTATTGTTTTTTTCTGCGTTTTTGAACAAATTTATTATTTAGGAGAGAAAAGACAAAATGTAACGTTAAATTTTACAAACAAAAATAAATGGAGCAAAAAATTAGACAGCGTATACTTGACAATGCCCGAAAGCGAAAATAATATTCAAGGGGTTGCACACTTTACACGAAAACTTTTTGCACCCAATCCTTCAGTTTTTCAAAGCCCCCCTAAAGCGACATTTATTGCGATGGGGATTTTGTAATGTAACATAGTGATGGTGACAAGCAGCTCGCGGCCATTTGCGTATCGGTTTCCCTCTAAAACAATCCATTCTAACCAAAAAGAGCTAAAATTAACCCAATGATGGGATTTAACGTTTGAAAAATTAAATTTTTTGCAAAATTTTAAGACACAAATTCTTTAATGCCACATATTTTTATGAAGGGTATAGAAGTGTAATCACATTCCACAACTATCGCCCCTCTCGTATATGGAAATCTCTAGAGTTTGCACCCTTAAAGTCACAAAAGCTCGCCCCTATACACTAGGGTGCTTTTATTTAAATCTTAACGGAATGCCTTCACGTGTCAACGCCGAATTTAAAAAACTTCCTTACTTTGTTCCATTTTTTTGTTTTATTAAAGTTTTAAGGGCTTAATTTGTACTAAAAGCGAGGAGGAAAAGTGTTTTCAATTAAGCCGCGCTTACATATGTCGAACAATTAAGCTATTGTTATAAAGGATTAGCAAACCCCAAAAAGGGGTTAATTAATTTCTTATTATGTCATTTATTTGTTTTTGTACTTGTTCGCGTTTACCTTTCGAGTAAAATGAAGAAATGCTGAGAGGTACAAAAATAAACGTTTCGAGAGTGCGAAATTTCCATTTTTTCACTAAAATATGCAAATTTTCTTTTGATAAATTTTGTGGCCTCCTCTAATATGCAATATGCATATAATTTCACACGGCTTACCAAGTTATTACTTGTAGTAGAGGGTTGTAAGACAATAGAGCGGCAAAATTTTATCCCTTTCACATACAGCGTGGTTCATTCTACTTCTCTAACAGTTCGAGTTTATATTGGGGAACCAACGGACATTGCGGACAATTTTTTAACATCTGTCCATCTTCTAAAGGATCGTACGTAGCTGGTCAGTTCCCTCAAATCTCCCTAAAGGCGTTTCTTTCTACTACTCTCCAGCGCCTCACGTTGGGCGCCAAAGTTCTTCTTCATTTCTTATGATCCCTTCAACGGTCGTCGTGAACACTTCGACAGCTCCAGTTAACCTTTTTAATTTTCCCTAATAGTCTCGAGTTACGGTAGCTTCGAATCGAGGTCCTTCGACTAAATAAGTATAATTAGAGCGACTAATTCCGTTACTGAACGGCCAAGTAGAATGGGAAATAAATAAAATTACTATTGGGCACTCCACGGGTACTTTAGTTGGAATCGCGCCGTATAATTATTTTATTGAGCGAAAGGCCTAATAGAAATCAAGTAAGGGGGATTATATTATTATGTTTTATAGATTATAGGGTGGTTAAAAATAATTTAAGCGACAACCCTCTATTTTGGGTGTAACAATCGTAAAAGGAGTTATTCGACGTAATATCAGATATAACTTTCATTACCTATAGAAATTGGAACTAATAATAAATGAGGGAATATTGGTCTGGATTTGGTTTAAGGATTAAGGACTAAGGTTGACGGTCAATATTAACATTTCTAGGCGCTATAAACGGCTGCCAAATGTCTGTTTTAATCCCAAGTTATGTCGAATGCGGTCGGGACTGCGCCCATCATTAACGAACCAACAGGAGAACCGCCGTTAAATATCCTTCTATATTGATTCAGCTATAATAGTTTCCGCCTTTCGGAGCGCTCAGTTATGAGAATCATTTAAATTAGTAACGCTGCAACGCACTTTATATCGCTTTATGTCGCTTTTCTATTAGTTAGTTTGTTAACCGTTATCATACTTTGGATAAATTATAATGCGAGTCTCTCGAGATTCATTATAAAATGGGGGACGAAGAATCGGAGGACATCCCTTTTCGATCATTTTACTTTTGACGTCTCGAAAAAGAGCCGAAATAAACTTTACGCGCCTAACCTACGTTTAAATTTTAATTTACAACTAACAACCCTTACACATTTTATAAAAGTAATTCAATATTTATATAAAGCACCATCCCTTACGCTTACTTGAATCGCTATCCGAATATTTTGAAACAAACACACTTGTTAGGATGTGGTTTCAAATTACAGTAGGGCTACATGAATACTCTATTAAACTCTCGTAATTATTTCTTAATAAAATATTTTGACCAAATTAAATTCCACCCTCCAACCCGAGATTAAATATAAATTAAAATTACCTTCGCGAATTCCTGAAAGTTGAGTAGATGGACACGATTCCGATGAACATTGACTCGTTTGAGATTCTCTTCCATTACATTGCTTACGTGGTTGACCGGAACTAACTATACATTGGCGCCGTCTGGTGCGGGTACAATCGGAATTACAATCGGACCATTCTGACCAGGCGGACCAACGTGGTGGCGTTTCGGCTAAATTAACAATAATTTGCATTTTTAGTCGAATAATTTTTAAGATTAAATTAGATTTACTTACGGTACGACATTTCGAAATCGTCGAATTCGTACGTAGTGTCTAACACCAACTCTTCTACGTTAGCGGTTAATAAACGAGCAAATTAGCGGTTAGTGTTTCGGTAAATGTTAGTGCAGTCTAAGCTTTAGGATAATCAAAAAGTTTATAACTCTTACTTTTAGGCTAATCAGTAAATTCAGATACAAATACAGTGATGTGGGGCTATACTAGATCGACGGAAGACTTCGCTACGCGCCAGGACGCCAGTTATGGAACTCGCTCCGTTATATGTCATTAATTGTAGCTCATGGGCCCAAAAAAGAAAAGTATATTGGAAGGAGACAGACAGACGTACAGAAAGACAGTAAGATGGAGCGATAAAGTCAGGCAGATAAGAGAATTGGCGGATTTAAAGTCAGAGAGTGCGACAGACAGTCATAATGAGACTAATAGAAGACTCCCATCAGAATGTAAGACAGATATGTAGAGTGACAAAGGCAGGCCAAGTGAGACCAAAGACTTACAGAGTGTAAGATAAAAAGACTCACAGACAGTAAGACAAGCAGATGCAGTGAGAAAGGCAAGCAAAGAGCAAAACTGGCGGATTACTAGTCAGAAGTGCTCGAAAGACTGTCAAAATAAGACAAAAAGACTCACAGAGTGTAAGAGAAGAAGACTCACAGACTGTGCGATAAGTAGATGAAGTGAGAAAGGTAAGCACAGAGAGACTGGCGGTTTTAGTCAGAAGTTCTCTAAAGACCCTCAGAATGAGACTAAAAACTCACAAAGTGGAGGACAAGAAGACTCACAAAATGCGAGACAAATAGATGGAGTGATAAAGGCAAGCAGAGAAGAACACCGGCGGATTGCTAGTCAGAATGCGCGAAAGACTTCCAAAATGAGACAAATAGAGTCACATAGTCTAATACAATAACAGTCATAGACTGTAGTAAGACACGTCGATGTAGCAAAAAATGCAAGCAGAGAGAATGACTGGCGGATTGCTAGTCAGAAGTGCATAAAACATTGTCAGAATGAGACAAGAAGACCCACTGAGTGTAAGTCAGTCATATAGAGTGTGGAAGGCAAACAGACAGAAAGACTGGCGGATTGATCCATAGTGCAACAGTTAAAGTGAGACAAGAGTCTCAGAACCTAAGACATACAGATGGAGGCAGAAAGGCATACCTATAGGAAGACTGGCGGATTTTGGTAGTCATGGAGTCCGATAGACTGCCAGAGTTAGACAACAAGACTCACTGAATGTAGGTCAGTTCGAGAGTGGTAAAAGGAAGTTTTTTAAATTAATAAACTTCCTCAAAGCGATCTTGTAACTGGGTCTTTTCCCGACACTTTACTGGTCACGTAAGACAAATCTCGCAAAACAAATTAATTGACGCTTTTATAGGTAAAGCCTTAAAAGCAATAAAATCCCTCGAGTATAGTTTTTTAACCCTTAAGGCTCCTGTATATCCGTGTATCGAATTAAATAAAACAGAAATAAACGTCTGTTTTAATGGTACCTCGTTAAAGAGGTTTAAATCTTGTTCAATGAGCGAGTAATTAAGTTTAGCATATAAATTTAGTGATTATCCTTTCTCCTATATGTAATTTGAGAAACTACTAAGACGGGATTAAAATATAATTGATACCTTGAGGACATGTTTGACATTCTTTAGTCCTTTGAACGCTAATTCCTTGGCACTGAAGACCACCATTACTCGGAGGAGGGTTAGTACAAGTGCGCGTTCTCTTTTGTCCTGTCGCCAAAGTAGTTCCAGGACATCTACATTCCGTCCAAGACGACCACTGTGACCAACCTCCGTTAACTGAAAATTAAATTCCAAGTTTAGTTCGACACGACTTAAAAGTTTACAAATTACAACCCGGTCAAAAACACACGAACACAATTTACGAAAAAAAAAACTTTTTCTTCGCCCACATTTGCTTCAAATTTACACACAAAAAAAGAAAGAGCTGGGAAAAAGTTTTCTGCAGAGATTTACACATATAGCCCGATAATTCGACTTCGTTTGTTTACATAAAAGTTACTTGCGTTAAGTTTACAACTTGTTTTGCTTACCGAGCTTTACCCCGAGTGTAGTTGGCGAAAAGTTATCTGACTCGAGAATCTTTAGTTTTAAAACTTTTAGAATGTTAATGTAATTTCTTTTAAATTATAAAAACCCTTCTTCTATATCTATATAACATAAAGAACAAAAGAAAAAGAGAAACGGGACAAAATTTATAAAAGTTAAAAAAGAAGTGGCGAGCTTTAGCTTTCAGGGAGTTAATAAATTCAAATAAAATTGCAAGTTAATGTAGGAAAAATAAAAGGATAGATATCGTTTTTAAAAATAAAGTAGTTTTCCACTAGGTTTTCCACCACACGCCCACACACATCATGGTAAGAATCGATGATTATACGCACTGTGACAGACTTATACAGGGTGTCAATTTGAAAACTTCCCACCTCCAATATCTTCGCTTTAGTGTGAAAGTCCGCGAGACCCGTCAATTTTATTACTGAGGGGTACACTTTAATAGAGTATTTGAGTTCTTCTTAGATCAACCCCCCAAGTGAGGTATACTTAACCCTTATAATTTTAAATGGGAAGAGGGGTCGAGTAGCACCTTTTTAGAAAGCCCATTCAATTGTCCTTACAACGATATAAAAATTTGTTTTTTGGAGTAGTTTAGAAAAACGGCGTTGTCAATTTGAAAACTCCCCACCTCTAATATCTTCGCCTTAGTATAAAATTCGAAATTTCGCGAGAAATTCGATATTTGTGTAAAGTTTTCAAATTGACACTCGTATAAGGCCAAATTCAATAAACACCCAAGTTACACGTGATTCTTGAATTTGGTCCCAAGTCGTGGTGCTCTTCGCTATCAAGTCAATACTTTTGAAATAATTTTTGATGACTGCACTAAAATGGAAGTAGTGAGAGTTCGATGGGACAGTTGGGGAATTCTGGTTAGTGTGGTACAGTGCCATTTTTTTACTGAAAGCTTCAGGAAATTATGAAAATCGTGTGTTCTCTGCTTCTCTAGACTTATTTTGTTATTCGTGCCGGAACATCAAATAATATAACAGTCAGTAGCAAAAAAGAAAAAGT
Source organism: Malthinus flaveolus (assembly GCA_950108345.1). NCBI lineage: Eukaryota > Metazoa > Arthropoda > Insecta > Coleoptera > Cantharidae > Malthinus > Malthinus flaveolus. Next base: position 2,554,733 of record OX467285.1, read on the forward strand.
CAGAAGGGGGAATTTCTTGTTTTACATGCTTCTGAACACACTTTAGCTCTTTCTTCTACTATCTATGCTCAGGGTGTTGCCGTAATTATACTTGTAGTGCGATGATGTTCCATTATTTCGATTCCCAAAATAAAATTGTAGTAAGAACCTAAATCGAGCACCAATTCCTCAGCATATAGAAACCAATACTTTAACTTTAAAAGCAAAGAACACGAAACATTTGGGCCCCCTCCACTATTTTTGAAAAATCTGTGTCAATAAATAATCGTTTTTTTTCACTTATTTCGATTATTTCCACTTTTTAGGTACCCACCCAAGAAAGAGCCGCCCAGAGATTGAGAATCGCTGATCTAAGCTCTAACGTCCATTTTCATAATCAACTTTAACTTAAAGTCGTCATTTACTTTAGCATATCCTTAGTTTCCTAGGACAATTTTAGTACTTTTAAGGTTACTTTAAGAAACCTCGCCGAACACTTTACCTTAAAGTAGCCTTAAAAGTGCTAAAATTGCTCTAGGAAACCATGGGTAAGCTAAAGTAAATCACGACTTTAAGTTAAAGTTGATTATGAAAATGGACGTAAATTCGAGAATAATTTTTCTCTGGTTAATCAGAATTGATAATACCTACTCCAGTTTTTTTTTCCAATTTTTCAATTGTTACGGCATAAAATGGCTAATCTGCACTCTACTGAATTCTCCTTAGTGGCTTCCTCTTTCATTTTTTTGCATCTTTTGCCCTTGTTAATACTTCTTTGTGACGTTTGTCGTTAATTTTGTTATTGTCGTGCTTGTCATTCTTATGTTTCACCTGTTTTGAGAATGTGGTTATGCCTAGGAGACGACAGCTGACAAATTACTGTTAGTTTAGGGAAGATAGGAGCCCAATTGTTGGCTTACGCGAAGATGGTTTTCACCATTAAGAGACCGATTCTCCAGTACCAGATCCAGTGACGGCGCTAGGGTTTTTTAAATGGGTGGGCACAATATTTTCGTGATACGCACATACATTTTCAAATAAATGGGGGTTGCAAGTAGAATTCGCCAATTTTGCATTTCTTGCGTTAGAAATTAAATGAAATAGCGCAGCAGGCGCAAATTTTAGGTTATTCAAGGTCAAACGGCTTAAAAACGAAGTTCCGGAATTTTAATAGCCATTGATAGTCTAAAGAGGATGTTTCACAAAAACAAGAGGGATGAAAATTAAGAATTCAATTACTATATGTACTTTTTTAAATAAAGAAACAATATTATGAAATAATTACGGGGATCCTTTTACCTAAGACCCTATAATATCCAGGACTGATAGAACCCAATTCAAATACTTACTAATTTTACACACAGTTTGATTTTGATTTTAATATTCTTCTTAAGCTTTTTTTCGGGAATGGGGACAAGATGCAGAAAAGTACTTAAAGTGTAAATTATTTCGCATTTTTTAAACCTTTGAAAACTGGTAACTGGTAGCTGGTGAAATATTTGGGTGGGCACTCGGGTGGGCAACGCAACTTAAAGGGTGGGCACGTGCCGCCCCCCTCCGGCGCCGTTACTGACCAGATCTGGAAGACCTATTTTTCAGCAAGATCTCGTATCGCAAGAACTTCCCTTAGCCGTTTTAGGGAGGCATACGTCAGTGTCTTACTATGATCACCCAGATTTCCTAACCTATCGCCAATGGGGGGGGGGGGGGGGTCAACCCATTATTAATAAAAATTATATTTATTTTCATTTGTTGTCAAATTTTATTTAAAAATTCTTAGTCCTTATTGCTGTTGTAATTTCCATGCCACTGAGTACCTACCTATACTTTGCGCATATTACACGTATCATGCAAGAGATTACGGGAAGTTAAAAATGAATGATGAGTCCCTAACAGAACAAGTTTTTAAAATATGAAAAATACAACAGAAGTAGTACCAAACAATAGTATGATTAGAATCTCGCCCTCATTTCAAAAATCGAGAATTATACAGGGTGTTTTATTTGAAATAGTAAAACTAATCTCATTTCCAGAGAAGTATTAAATTCTTGGTATCACTAGACAGACGATTTTACAATCTTCCTAAAAACCTAAAATAGACAAGGTTTTGTTTTTGAAATAGGAAAGTTGACTGAGTTTCCGGTTAAGCCGGAACCCAAAATTAAAAAGCTTAGTATAGTTAAAGAGATAGTTTTGCGGTGTTTGATAAAAATGTTTACAGAAACTCTTTATATTTGGCTCTATGACTCTAGATTTACCAAAATATCACCAAAAGAACCCCCTCCTTTTGGGCCACCCTGTAAAAGTTTCATTTAAAAGCTTATTTTGTCATTGAAATTTCGTTATGGTGTCTAAAACTACATTTAATCAAAATTGCTTAATCGTTTTTGTTTTTCGGCGTTACACACGCCCAAACACAGACAGGCAGATAGGCAGACAGGCAGGGAGGTCAGAAGAAGTCTCTTCTTCTTTGAAGAAGAAAGAAGAGGAGATTTTTCGTTGTGAGGCCACGTAATTGGCCCCAAATAGCGGTTCCGTGGCTCCCCTTATCAATTCTCTTACAATTTCAAGCACTAAATGAAATGGTATTGGCACTAAGACCATCCTGGAACGAGTACAACACCTTTGTGCAATTGCAGTGGCACTTTCATAAATAAAGCGCCTCTTGTACGTTATAAAAAAAATTTCCACGACATAAATTTAGACGAAAAAGGAAAAATAATTTCCACGAGTCACTTCGAATCCTAATAAAAGTCGAGCGTAATTTATTATTTTAAACTTTTTTTGCAAAAAAAACGTTCCAAGGACCTTTTTTCTTTATTACTCAATAACTACGTCAAATTTAATTTTTTTCCTATCCGTATATTATAAAAATATAATATGTTATAGGTATACGCCTTTTATATTTTGTATTCAAAAAATTCAATCTCCTCACAAAGAAAGGAATAGAAGATTAATGTTTTCGAAACTCAGAAGCTTACTCTTAACACAAAAGTACGAAAAATAAAGAAACCGCGAACAAAACGGATTTAGTAATTAGAATTTTCTTCTATTATTATTAATTTATAGTCGTACAAGCATGTACAAGTAAAATTTGGTTGGAGTGTGCTTGTAATCGACCCCTACCTTAAAATTGACCGACTGGGAATTTATATTGCTGCAGCACAATTGTGCCTTTTATAACAAAGTTTCAAAAGATTTAAAGCCTAAATACTTAATTAATTCCAAATACCCCTACTTCATTATTTTATATTAGATATTTAGTATTACTATGATAATATAGACGGTTCATTTTAAGAATTTTGTTTTCTAACCGCCAACAATCGATCGGAATTTTAAGGGAGGAGAGAGAGTTCGGGTGGAAATTCGAAGATTTAGTTAACATCTCGGAATTGTTTTAAACTTTCACATTTTTAAATTAAAATAAACTCGAGGTTTACCTAATTAATGTTGGAATTTTTTATAATTTTATCTCAATTTATACTTGACGGTTTACGTTTTTACGCTGTTAAAAGTCCACGCCGCGTTAAATATATGGCCACTCTGAGTAAAGAAAAAAAATCTTAAATCGTTCCGTTGTATGTAAAAGAGGCAAATATATAAATTTTTAACGATAAACCGAATTTACGTTAATAAAAAATGAGCACCCTTCTCCTCGTGTTTATTATAAAAAACGCAATTTTTGACGTAGCGCTATTATGTGCGTCTCGTAGTGTACCTACCCTCAAATTATGCGAGTCGCTCTACTTTAGTTCGTAAATGTGTTAATTAAAAAGTACGACAGTTTTATAATTTTGTGCAAGTTTGAAATTGGTACAACTGTATAATTCGCGAAACAGCATCAAAATTATTCAATCCCTAGGGCGTTGAACAAACTAAGCCGCAATAAATGGCATAATTTGCGTATTTGCGAGACCTCACTGACTTATTTAACTTGAAGTTGTTAAATTGTTGTTTATTATGTTTCGTATCGTATCTTAAACTAATGGAACTTGTAAAATTTCTTAATTAATTAATTAATCGTAAATTACTACGTGTGGAGATGTAGCGTATTTTCGCGACTATAACATACCCCGAATCTATCACAACGCAGTCGAGTGACTACTAGGACTAGGTGATGGTATGTGCTAGTTCCAATATATAGGTACGTCGGAATATCGATATACTTATCGGAATAAAGATATATCGGAGTATAGATATAACAGAATATCGATATATCGCTATATCAGAATATCGAAATATCCCAATATCGATAAATCGATATTTTTTTAAACATCGTTATTTATATCGATATAAATATCGATATATCAAATAAAAGTCCCGGCCCTAGTGACGACAATTGGGGAAAGCAGTTTTGAAAAAGAAGTGGAAACTTATCATTGTGGTAATCTAAAGCATAGTATGGAAGGCGTATTCTGTATTCATGTTATTGTATATGTCGCTTTACGTTCGTTAAACTGACTAAGTTTGTTACAGACGGCACCAACAGATTTAGGTGGGTTCCGAACCGCCATGACAAAGTCATTTGTCACATTTAGTCACATTTAACCTAATGTAATCTAACATAACCTAACCTAACTTTCTTTTTGTTTTATGGATGTGGAAATCTTCAGAAAGACACCGCTACTTTCTGCTCTATCTATGGGATTATTTGCTGTTCTTTAACCGACTCGAGAATCCTCTTTCGCATTGCTTCCGATGTCGAGTTCGTTAGCAATTCTTTGCTCTTTCACGGATTCAATACGGTCTTTTCTTGAGCGCCGTCTTTCCTGACGTATTCCAGCTTGTTTCTGTTGTTTATTTGTTGGAATTTATCTGATATAGAGCTGTAATGTTGAGTTGACTAGAGGATTTTGTTTTTCTTTTTGGTTGTCGAGCGGCTTCTCCACACGTCCTCCATTTGGAGCACTTAAAATCGAGGGTTACTGCTGCTCTCTTTCAGTTGCTTTTCTATGCCCATTATTTCGTGGGCTAACTCTACTATAGTTGCCAAACCCTCCTCGTTTTGGAGCATGATGAATACGACGTTGGCTGGCTTCAGAGCGACGTGATGGTCCGTTTCTGTTCCCAGTCGAGGCAGTGGAACAGGATGTGCTGCGGGGTGTTGTTTTCGTTGCAATGCTTGCCTAGATGTCCTAGAAGCCACCTTTCCGATCCGATACTTACAGTAGTTGTATCAGGTGGTGTGACAGCTTCCGTGTTTTCTCTCAACCCATTTTTGGGGGGTTGGGTATGAGGGATCGGTTTAACTAGCGTCTATCCAGCAGCATTGTCACGCGACGATGGTGTCGGCGCGGGTTGTCGGATGTTCGTCACGCCTCGTGACTCTCTCCAGGGCTAGTAGATGGATCGGTGGCATAGAGGCCACCACTAACCTAACCATACACTAACTTAGCCTACGGACCTGATCCCAAACGTTCTTAGCTGCTCGGTCACCCTGATGGGCTATAATACTCACTGTTTATTTACAGGGTGGGTCGCTTTTCATTAGCCACTCTATATTTTCAAACTTACAGGGAAAGGGGGGGGGGGTAAGTTAACTGATTGTGCCACACTGTTGCCCACTGTTAATTTACTTTCTTGGCAATTGATGATAATATAAATAGCGAACAAGTGCTACTGTGCAGCGATAGAAGAAAACTCAATAAATAATAATCCATTTGACAAAATTATACAGAGTGTACATTTGAAAAACTAAAGCAGGCCCTGAAAAATATTATTTTCACTTAAAGGACTGTGAACTCTTTTTCTTCAACTTTTTCTGTTTTTTTTAATCAGCGAAAATAATATCGTGCCAAGAACCACCCTGAATACGGTTGGATGATTTGCACTTCAAAACCGCCTTATTCTACTTCTTTAGCCATCATTTCATGAGGACGTTTGCGTAGCTCTAAGTTTAAGGTCTTCTCAACAGAAAATTGAGATTTAGCGTCTTTTTGGATAAATGAGAGGAATTTTTTCCAACAAAGCGGTATATTCAGTTTTAACGCCCTTGCAGTTTGACCCTTTGGGTTATTAACTGTCTGTGTGTCTTCAGAAGTTGCCGGTGGTTACAGTTCATCAAGGAGTCATTATCTATGAACCCGTTTTTTACTATCATGCTCACGGAAGCCTTGCTTTTAATGTCATAATCTCTGTGAGATATTGGAATATGACGGTTTTCAAGCTTTCCTACGTCATCTGTCGTTACGGAAAATTCCCAATAAGCATAATTTCCACAAACGAGTGGTGGCAAATTGCAACTTCCCAATTTGGGAGAATAAAAATAATAATTTTTTGTCGCGTACGCGAGTTGTGTAAAAGTTGCCAAAGTAAAACAAAAAAAAGACAAAAATTAGCATTTAAAAATCGTCGCTTATATTAAATAAAATAAATGGAGTTAATTAAAGTGTTTTATTAGGCCCATTATCCAACTTAATTGAATTAATTATAGTCTTATTTGGCCTAGTAAGAATTTAACAAATTAAATTAGAGCCTCTCGGTCATTTAAAAATGCCAAATGCTAAATTCCACATTTTTCATAAAAAACCTTCGCCATTTTTATCGTCCAATAAAGTTGGTAGACGCTCGCCAAAAAATCCACAACCTCGCAACCAACAAACTAAATTAAATATGTTCCTTTGTCTTTCTTAATGAATGGGGAATATTGATTAACAAGCAAAGCACTGCCTCTTTTTTACCGAATTTAAAATTTCGGTTTACCTTTCTGTTTTTTTCCTTCTCTTCAAATTTTCGAATTTAGATTGTGCGGTTCGAATTACAAACTTTAAATTGGACGCAACAAGCTCAATTTTTTAAATTGGATATTATATTGATTTACGAAGTTTTTCGAGGCGTATTCAAAATTTGTTTACTCGCTTTTTTCACTTAACTTTTGCTTTTTATGCACAAACTGTTAAAATTTTTCTTTTAATATCGGGAAAATAAATTCCAAGTTGCTGTTTTGTAGGAAACTTCGTTTTGTACGTCATGCGAACTAAAATCCAAAATGAATCTCGATTTAGGCAAATCAAGTATTTTCAAACCAGTTCATCATTAGCTGGTCCGATTTATACGCAAATGGAAGAGTTTTCAAAATTATCGATTTCGTAATTTGGCTTGATTTTAATTAAAATTTCGAGTCAAATATAATTTTTTCATCTCTCTTCCAGTCTATTATACTACCTAACGATATAATTAAGCTGATGATCCACAAACAACTCGTACATTTTAAGCTAAATTTTAATTAAAATTTTCATCTCAAAAGCGTTTGCTTAATTGTAGCCTATAATCCTTTCCAGCTTCGTTTTCAACACGCAGATCTGATAAAACAACTAAATTGAGTAATTAAAGTAATATCAAAAAGAAAGAGAAAAAGCGCAGCGTTTTCCATTTATAGGGTGGTCACAAACTTGTATCTTGCGGAATTTTACAGGATGGTCGTAACGGCAACCCTATTAGGTCAATTTCTATTGAACTGAAAGAATCGTAACTCTGGTTCTGGCTATAGCAAGCAAACCAAACAAACGGCGTTTGATTAAGAACTTCGATATCTACAACAGGCCCAAAAATGAAAAAAATGGTTAAAACTAGTTTCGAGAAAATCAATTTTTAAAATTTAAAGTACCCAAGTCTTCAAAAGATACTCTGTATATTTTCTGGTTCTAAGAGGTTATGATTGGTATAAGGTCATCACCACTCGAAGGGTATGGACCAACAAAAAAATTGATTAATGAATATCTCCAATAGTAAAGAACATAGTGGATAGTGGCGATAGTACACACCATTTAAAATGGACCACACACGCCCCCGCATGGTAAATACAAACAAACAATAAATAAATAAATACGAAAGGCATCATTAAATATAAATAAACTGACAAGCTCACTTCCTTTTTTTTAAGCAAGCACGGTACCTGAAATTATGCTTGTCATAACATTGGAACTCTTTCTTTTTATTCTAAAAAGCAGCGGGGTGTTTGGAATGGGGCCCATTGTCTTTGGTTGCCGCAAGAATTTTGAGCATAATCGAGTTTGATTTAAACGCTCGGTGTAAATTTTTGCCTTCATACAGGTATGCGATATATGAGTTGGTCAGTATTTTTCTCTTCTCTTCCTACTCATCCACTCAACTTGCGATTCGTTTAAGACGTTAATTTATTCAAATAAGGAGAAAAAAATGGCGAAACATTAAATTGCCCATTATGAATGGAGATGAACGGCGTGAAATACGTTTAAAAATATTGTCGACTTGTTAAAGATGATTCGTGTAAACTAAATTAATTTATAAGCCATGAGAATCAATTTATTTTGTAATATTTAGAGTCGTGACTTTGTACCTGTCTGCGCATCGTGTTATTAAAGTTATACGAAAAAGTATTTGTACCAAGACATGAGTTGTATTTATTTTCAATAATTCATAAACTAATTACATGGTTTGATAATCAAAAGGTGTAATTTATGTCCAAAAGCTATTTTTTCTTGTGTATATTGGCCTTTATAACATTTTAAATGAGTTATGTAAACGTCCTGTATGTTTAATTTTAAGTGTGAGTTTAGATGTTGAATCGTAAGGGGACGAAATGCGTGGGCACAGATTACACCCATGAGGTGGTAAACTGGTAAAGATAAATTGATGGAGATTTTAACTACGGATTTGCTCGCATCTATTCGATCACGAACTGTACTCATCTACCGTAATTCACTCTTGGTTCTTGAGCAGCCGTACTAAAGTTTGTTGAAAAGTACTCGAAGATAGATCTTGTGGACATCAATCAATTTTAGAATTTTCTCGGGTTCAAATTCTTTTAAATTTCCCAAAATTTTAAGGGAAACAGGTAGAGGTTGGAAAAAGTGTGCGTCGTTGGTTGGGGCTGACGTCTAAAATAGGAAATAGAAAAAGGGGCTTAGGAATGGCGCACATTTTTTTAAATAGATCATTCAAATGCACACTTTTTTCCATCAGGATAGAAAAAGTGTGCGTCACTGGGTGGGGCTGGAGTCAAAAATAGAACATAGGAAAAAAGGATTTAGGAAGAGTGCACGCTTTTTTTACAGTATAGACCAGGGGCCGGCAACCTATTTGTACTGGCGGGCACATTTCAGAATTTTGAAGTCGTGGCGGGCACCTAGGATGAGGAGGGGGGCTAAAATTTGAGAGAAAATAGCGCATTTTGATTGTTCAAGGTCATGCGGCTTAAAATGAAGTTCAGAAATTTTAGTAGCGATTGATAGTGTCTCCAAAGAAGGTATGTGTCATTTGGGTGGGGCTAACATCTAAAGTAGATCATAGACAAAATGATGTTAGGTATGAGTAGGGTGCACACTTTTCCAAAGTAGACCGTTCGAATGTACACTTTTTGCTCAATTTTTTTTCACCAGGCTTGAAAAAGTATGCGCAACTGAGTGGGGCCTAGCATTTAATTGGACCGCTCTATTTTGATCTAGGTAACTATTTTGAAACCGTTATGAGTGCACACGTTTTGTGTATTACACCATTCGATTGCACACTTTTTGCACTATTTTTCTGGCCAGATTAGAAATAGTGTGCGACACGGGCGCATAAAATAGATAATAGAAACAGGGGGCTTAGGAGGAGCGCACACTTTTTTAGAAATACACCATTCGATTGCACACTTTTTGCACTATTTTTACACCTAGCTAAAGGAAGTGTGCGTGGATGGACAGCTTTACGGACATAAAGAGAGCTCCAATTCTTATTACTTAACTTCTGAACCCATTCGATCTATGGCTTTAAAAAGATTGTAAGAAAATATGTAGTAATCCGTAAGGGCTGTTGCCTCTCGTAAATGAAATTAATTTGCACTGGAAGGCAGAAAATGCTCGCCTGTTTTAGATGGTGTTAATATACTCGACGTGTTTTCAAAAATTTTGCTTTTCCTCTGCATCAATTGGCGTAAACGCGCTATCGACATATGGGACATATTCGAACCCAAGCCTATATTTATTGTTTTAATCTATTATTAATTACCTATTGTTATCAAGTGCTCGATTTTTTTTTATAATCGATCTCCCCTCTCGTATAAAATACCAGCACGTTTTCTCCATTCAAGTCAAAATGAATAGACGAACTAGGCAGGTTTTTTTAATTGGAATTATGTTAAACGTTTAAATTAAAAATCTCCACATGATAAAATCGGTTTTATAAATACATAAAATTTTTTTGTCAAATAAGTTAACATTAACACAATCGAAATTGGTCTTCTAGTTCCCCTTTTAGTGCTCCAAAGGGAGTGTTGTCGGGGCATTATAACAATTAATGATGTTATCATCCACATCTGATAGCGCAACCGGTAACCGCTTAATTAGTTATGTACCGTTCTCGACTTACAAGTTGTAATACGAACATGCAACAAGTTTATTTTTATCGTAATAACGTAGGGCACTAAGTTTTATTTTTAATGAAAAATTATGTTTCGCTACAACAACAGCGCAGCGGTGGATCTAAGGAGAGCAAGGGGGCTCATACATCATCGCTGAACTACCTATTCAGTGCTAATGGGCGAATTTAGTATCTAACCTTCTTTATACGTCTTGACGAAAAATTCCAAACCCACCCCTGCAGTAAAGTATGGACGTTTCCCCAATTCCCACTCTAACATGTCATGCCGCCTAGCTACCAACAAAAAGAAAGTGCAAATTGCTTAACATTTCTCATGAAAAAAGTTTCCAGATACGAAATAAATTATTATTGCCTTACAAGAGCTTAGCGATTTCATGACTTTCATTTTTCTTGCAAAATGAGTCCGCCCTTAATGTTGCCATTAATTTTGTTTTGTTTGTCTGCAATAGAAACCTTTTTTTTCTGCTTAAATGTCCCTATGTTTAATGGGGATATTCTAAGATGATTCATTAAGAGAGGGTAGTTTTAAGAATAAATAAACTTCAAATAGTTGGATGCATCACTATGACTAGGGGATGGATGATTCTTACGAAAATTCTTAATTTTAACTAAATTGTTTTTGACAAAATAAGTTTCTTTTATTTCTCGTTATTCCCAAAGGATAAACGCCGTCAACCCGTCCCTACTGTTCCACTTTTATTCGGTTACGTCGAATTAGGGGGACTCGGATGTCTGTCACAGTGCGAGTTACAATCAATTTTCCAGATTATATCCCAAATATTTAACGAGAATACCGACTCGATTCTAAAATAGAAAAAATGTGGTCCTTCGAACCGGATAGGAATAGGATAGTTTGAAAAAAGCACATCTTTTCGTTGGTTATCGTTTACGTTGCAGAAAACCAGAACTAATCCGAGTAAAGAGCGCCATTAAACGGGACTAATACGTGTACAATTAGAACAAAAGCTTGGTTGTTCTTTGTTTTAATTGGTTTACTGTGGCCTACAGCTGTCTAAAAAGGCCATTTTCCGAAACTGACGAATCTAGAATGCTTTTTGTTCTGTCTCTAAAGCTCAAATATATTTCATTCACAGCTTTTACTTCACATTTGATTAAAAAACTTTCTTTCTACTCAAATACAATTAAAGTACGCAACACACGTTAAATTTAACAGCTGCCTACTCTCAAAGTCCCCTACGCTTAAGCGTTTCCAAAGTTATTTTTGATAAATTTTTGATCATTGTTTTTTTCCTTGTCTCAAAAATGATTATATGACTAGATTATGTTGACATTTGTGACTCTTTTTATTACCTTCTAGTTAACTATTTGTGTATATTTATGTTCGTTTTGAGAATCTAATAAATAAAATTAGATAAAGAAAAGTCTTTCCCGAGATTTACTAACTCTAACTGTCACTAACGTTAAAACCACATTTATAAAAAGGGATAAATAACTTTTGTGCTCTCAACGCTTAACTTCTTCGTGAGCCAAATAATCCACGTTCTATATTAAGGTGGCGTTTCTAAATTTTTTGCAAATGATTTTATGGAAAATTTTGTTTTTGCGCATTAAAGTAGAGAAATGATGTAAAGTAGAACTGGTGAAGCACGATTGGAGCTCTCTTAGTGCACATAAAGAGTATTAGTAGTGAGGAGGGTACGATAAGATAAGAGAATAATCGATAAAAGAACCTACAGATCAATGTATACATAACTCCATGTGAGCATTACTTTATGGAGACTAAAGATCCACTACGTGAATAAATGAAACAGTTCAGCTCAATGAGTTGAGTAAACCGTTCAGTGGACGCCATCAAGAGATATTTTGAAAGTTTCTTCTACAAAAGTTGAAAAAGATGATGGTAGGCCGAAAATTTGCTCACTTAACCATTACAGTCTTTTAAGCAACATGTGGTAAGAGCGTAGCCGAGTTCCACGCCGGTTGCTTGGATAGAGGCACAAAATCCACTACCCTACACAAACTCTGAATAAACGGAACTGTTTAGCTCAATGACTCTAGTAAACGCTCCAGTGGACGTCACCAATAGGCATTTTGAAAGTTTCTTCTACAAAAGTTCCAAGAAGATGATGGCCCAAGAATTGCCCTACTCAACCGCTACGGTCTTTTGAGCAACATGTGGCAGGAGTGTAGCCGAGTTTCGCGGTTGCTTTGATGGACACAAAAAATCCACTACCGCACACGAACTCTGAATAAACGAAACTGTTCAGCTCAATTAGTTAATTAATGCTCCAGTGGACGTCACCAAGAGATATTTTGAAAGTTTCTTCTACAAAAGTTGAAATAAGACGATGGACGGCTAGAAACTGGCTTGACAATTAAGTGCGTTAAGGTCTTTTGAGCAACATGTGGTAAGAGTGTTGCTGAACCCCACGTTTGCTTGGAGTTTGAGTCTCAGGACATCTCAGGCTCCTTCCTTGCACTTAGAGGTAGAAGTCTAATCGGACTTCGAGTGGCTGAATATTGGTTTTGAGTGCCGTATTTGCCCCAACTAGAGAGAAGATGTGGATGACTCATTTCGGAGAGTTATACGAATTTTTATTTTTATGTAGCAGCCACTTGAGCCAAATTTAGCAGCCCGGGTCACCACAGTATGCGGTTATACTTGAGCCTGTACAGTTTAATAAACGAGGAAGTGAGTCTGTGAGTTTTTAGATGCCCTTTCTGATTCTATAGCTCTGTTAGTCACTTGTTGCAGCATTACTAAATGAATTTTTAGAATTTTGTGCCTTTTTACGATAATTCGAATTTCTAGAAACAAGGAAGAGATAGGAGGCGTTTCTGAGGAAGAGTTTGTTCCAGCACGATTTGCTTTTGTTTCGTGGTGGTGGACCAAAATGACAAATTGCTAAAATATTTTGGCATCGGGGCGCCATTTACCTTAGAACCGGCCGTAATGTGTAAGGCGATACGATACGATACTGACCTAAATAAAATTTGTTGAAAATGACTAGCGTTTTAACGAGCGGTAATTAAGATCTAGTGTCGAGGTTAAAATTTTGAGAAAAGTCAGAATATTTGACACTAACGCAATTAAATCGAAGTATGACTTAAAAATAATATTAAGAATCTTTAAAATGTTCAGTTTTATTAATTCCAAATTGGAAGAAAAACCAGAAGTTTACGACAATGTGTTGGAAGGCTTAAAAAAAATTTACAAAAATAAATTGTATCCTTTAGAAGAGCATTATGGCTTTCACGATTTTCATTCTCCCCAATTACATGATTCGGATTTCGACGCGAAACCATTAATATTATTAGTAGGACAATATTCAACAGGAAAGACGACGTTTATTAAGTACCTTCTCGAAAGAGATTTTCCTGGTATGCGAATTGGTCCGGAGCCAACGACCGATAGCTTCAATGCGGTAATGTATAGCGAAAAAGAAGGGATCATACCGGGAACTGCATTAGTCGTAGATCCGAAAAAACAATTTAGGCCATTATCGAGATTCGGAAATGCATTTCTTAACAGATTTCACTGCTCTTTAGTAAAATCGACAGTTTTAAAGGGAATTTCTATTATTGATACGCCGGGAATTTTAGCGGGCGAAAAACAAAGAATCGACAGAGGATACGACTTTACCGGAGTATTGGAATGGTTCGCCGAAAGGGTCGACCGCATCATTTTACTCTTCGATGCTCACAAATTAGATATTTCGGACGAATTTAGAAGGTCTATCGAGGCACTAAGAGGGCACGACGATAAAATACGCATAGTTCTAAACAAAGCGGATATGATAGACCATCAACAACTCATGCGAGTGTACGGCGCCTTGATGTGGTCGCTCGGGAAAGTACTTCAAACTCCAGAAGTCGCTCGCGTATATATAGGCTCGTTTTGGGACCAGCCGTTGAGATATGACATCAATAGAAGGCTGTTCGAAGACGAATCGCAAGATCTCTTTAAAGATCTACAGGGATTACCGAAAAATGCGGCTATGAGAAAATTAAGCGATTTAATTAAGAGGACTAGGTGCGCCAAAGTGCACGCTTACATCATTTCGGAATTACGTAAAGAAATGCCGCAAGTTTTTGGAAAAGACACCAAAAAGAACTCGTTAGTTGCTAATTTGGAGGACGTTTTTAAACGTATACAGTTCGAAAGAAGCATTTCACCCGGCGACTTTCCGGACATCGTTAAAATGAAAAATATGCTCCTAAAGTACGATTTTACGAAATTCCACACGTTTAAACCCAAGCTCATGGAAGTGGTGGATAAAATGTTAACCGACGACATATCTCTACTAATGACGATGATTCCGCACGAAGAAAGCACGTTCGATGAGCACAATAAAGTTTGTGGTGGCGCATTCGAAGTGGTCGAAGATCAAGTTTCTCCCTTTGGTTACAAACGAGGCGAAGGTGCCAACGCCGGTTTCGGCGAACCAGATTGGGTCGTTAACAAGGATAGAGCCGCTTACGACGAAATGTTCGACTCTTTATCCCCAGAAGGGGCAAAAATTTCCGGATCGGTTGCCAAACTCGAGATGCTCAAGTCGAAGCTACCCAATCAAGTTTTGGGTAAAATTTGGAAATTGTCCGATATCGATAGAGACGGATTTTTGGATAAGGACGAGTTTGCGCTTGCGATGCACTTGATGAACGTCAAACTCGAAGGCAACGAATTGCCAATAGAATTACCCGAACACTTAAAACCTCCCTCTAAGAGGGAGTTTATGTAAATTTGTAAGTAGCCGCTGTGTAATAAAACGTGTGTCAAAATAAAAGTTTTACGGCTGTGCCCGAAAGGCGAGTTATTAGTAGGTTTTCCAAAATTGAAATAGCGGCGAAACTCGCGAAGTTTTAGAAGTAGGTGGAAATTTACTTTTGAACCACCCCATATATTAATTTATGTTGCCGGCAAAATATTTTTCCCTTGGTTAATTTTTCTTTTTTCGTGTCGTGGCGAAAATCGATTTTCGATAAATTTTGGTAGCTCAGGTGCAACCTCGAGTATTTACTTATAGAGTCGATAGTTTATTTTTTCTAAAGTAGAAAATTGAATTACTTGATTTATATTGTATTTTTAAACGAACGTAATAAAAAGAAGGTAAAAGCAATAATACTTAAGATGATTTTTCCTCGTACCGACGACTTTCTGTTAGAGGAAATAATAATATATAAAGAGCTTTTCTCCACAATGCGATGTTGTTTTTTTTAAATTCTATTTGTGTGATTTAGTTGGGAATTATTGACCAGTTACGGATAAAAATGAGACTTTTTTTGCTTCTAGTAGTTTTATTTCCCTTGTAGTATGTACAGTGAGTGCATTACCAGGAAAATTCTAAAGTTGAATAAGCGCTAAAACCTCTGGTTACTCTCTCCTGTTTCGTTTCATCGTGGATAATGTCTGAAATACATTTTTCGGCGCGTTTCAAAAAAATAATTCTAAACTCACTAATGAGACCAAAAATATTTTAATAATTCTATTATCCTGAACCCAACACTATTCTCAAAATTG
This sequence comes from Malthinus flaveolus, assembly GCA_950108345.1. Lineage (NCBI taxonomy): Eukaryota > Metazoa > Arthropoda > Insecta > Coleoptera > Cantharidae > Malthinus > Malthinus flaveolus. The sequence continues at coordinate 2,570,535 of OX467285.1, forward strand.
AAACGCCGAAGGAACTTCCCCGAAGACTAAATCGAGAAGTCTCAAGACTGTTGTTGGAGCCCGACGATGGGAAACATTCGATCCAAAAAGGCCTAAGTATTTCAACTATGATCGTTCTAGACCAAAACTCCCATAACAAATACATGGGGCTCAAAAAAACATCTTTTAGTACTTCTGGTTTGAGGTGCATGACCTCGGGTCCAATTCAAGTTCAACCGAGGTATTTCTTATGGGATCATAGTTTAACTACTGGCGTATCGCAGGAGGCTCGGCAAATTTGTCCCTAAGACTTTTGATGACCTTCATAGAGTTTTTTATGTCATAGTCTTCAAGGACTTCGGTTCCACTCCTTTTGTGATGATAGAGCGCACCACTCTGAGCAGTATTTTGCGAGCCTCTTCCAAGCGTAACTCGGAATTCCGACAGTATTTGGGGAACAAAAAAAAGCTTCTCAATTTACAACTCCCTAGTCCTTTGTGGTTGGAGAGGGGAGGACTGACCTGCTAATAATTTGGGCTTTTTCAAAGCCATCTTTAGACTAAACGGGTTAAATTAAGGCAAAAATTACAAAATCACATTGGCAGATCTGGGAAGACCGTGCCCAACACGTAAGCTCTGTGTGGCTGACACTAAAATAGAATCAACCTAACGATCGTGCCGCAGATGCCACGAAACTGCTAGAAGTCTACATATCCCAAAAATTCGCACTCTCACAGTTTCTTTATTAAGCATACCTGTTTGATGACTTCTTTTGTATGTATTGAATTTGATGAATGTTTTACTCGAAGGACCTTTATTATTGAAATATCCGATATGGATATGTTAATTTCCCTTAATATAAGGACAGTTATTATTTTATTGAAACTCTGTAATTTTATGAAACGTCGTATTTATTTATTCTGTAACTATCAATACTAATAATTGTTTTTTTTAAATTACAAACAGCACTCTCGCAAATGTTTAAAAATGTACAAAACTTAACAATACCCAATTATTAGATTCACGCTAAAGGTAGTGAAACAAAAAGGAAAATCAACAATTTGGACCTCATCATCAATACTTAGTTATTAGAGGTGAGAAGCTAAGCTAGGAGTTATAATATCAGAAATAGTACCTATCAATATATGAAATGTTTGGTATCACTAGATAGATAATTTTGCAATCATTCCAAAACACTTAAAGTATTACAGGATGTTGTACTTAAAATAGAAAAGTTAATCCCATTTCCGGTTAAACCGGAAGTGAAAATTTAACATGATTAATATCATTTGCCAGGTAATCTTACAATCTTTTAAAAAAATTATAAAATAGGTATACAGGGTGTTTTCAAAAACTCCTTCTGATTGGCTAATTTCCGGATGAACCGGAACTGTCTTTTAAACTAAAATTGAAACAAATAATATCAATTTGTGAAACAAATTAATATATCAGCTGGCAATTTCAAATTTTGATTATAAAAGAAATTATAAATTTTTGAAATTTTGATCTTCAAAAAATCATAGCGGATCTGCTCATAACAAATGAACCAAACAACGGTGTTTAATTAAGAACTTTTATATCTACAACATATCAAAATATAGACAAAAAGGCCTGAGTCGATTTTGAGAAAACACGTTTTTAAATTTGTCATTTTTAATCCTTATAAAGTAATAAATTTTGAAATTATTTAAAAAATTGACTATGTCAAAACGAAAGCCCTATATTTAGTCTATATATTCCTGTTTTTAGATTTTTATAATAATAATAATCTCCAAAGTTGTAATCAAAAAACTAGAAAATGGGCCGATTGTTATACTGGCCGCCATTTTGAATTTAAAAATTTGAAAAAGTAGTTTTTTAATTAGGGCCGATGTGTACTAACTTATACCGCGGCTCAAGAGTTTCCAAAATGTATCGATTTCGTTTAAAAGCTTATTTTGTCGACAAAATTTAGTTAAAGTGGCAGAATCCAAATTTCAATAAAATTGCTTCAGTAGTTTTTATTTGGCGGTGTTACTTACACACATCCACACAGACAGACTTTTTCTAACAGTGTTTTGGATTGGGGAGGGGGTGATTATCGAGAAATTAAATATAAACAAAAATTTTATTCCACCAATACTTTTTCAAAGTAGACGAAGTCAAACGATCAAGGAAAAAGTAAAATTTCATTAATAACCTGATGATAACCGAATCTTGTCAAAACCGGTCGCATATTTTACAAAATTTCCTTGATGGGACCTACTTTGTCTCATCAATGACTTTTTCCGACAAAGTTACTTTTATTCCAAACAGAGTTGTTGTAGAAACTGCATCTTTTATCGGAGTTGGACCGATATCAGTTTACGCGTTCGATAAACGTAAGTTTCTGAGCCCGGTTGTGTTTCCGTGTCAAAATTAATTATTTAATCGCCTCCTCGTCTATTTACGTTTAGTTTATATTAAAACGATAATTAACATCGCTTGTACACGTAATTATTTACATTTTCCTAACCCAACTTTTTGCGCTATTTCTTCATCAAGTCGGCGTTGACACGTTTAAAATCTCGCTTTTAACTAAATTTATCTGTCACTTAGATTGTTATTAAGGCGTAATAGCATTACGTCACGTCTTTTCGTTTAATATCGCGTAACCGAGACTAGAGAAATCAAAAATTGTATTTTTAGTTTTGGAAACGAGACGAGACAGGTGTCTCTTCCGGCAAATATTGAGAAGCTCTGTGAGCTCGCATTACGCATTAGATAAAATAAATTATTAAAGGCGTTTTGCTTGTGGTGGTGGTGGTGGTAGACGATTTTAAAACACCTGCAGAAAATAGTCGACAGGTGAAATATAAACCTCAAACCAACCTCTTCTCGAAAAGACCACAAAACGTATAAGGGCAGCCTAAAAATATTTTAAAATTCATGGCTAGTTCGTGTTCGAACTATAAACATTTTTGGAATTATTTAGTTTCAATTTCAAAATATTATTTTTTCAGATGGTTCTATGATTAGAAAGTACACGTGGAGGGTGTATATCGAGCATTGTGGTGTAACAAAACAGCCGCATTGTAAATGCATTGAAGGTAAACACGAGTTTGTACTTTATGCATACGCTTTTCGCAACGGGAGCCCTGATGTCTGACGAGAAATGTTGGAAAATGGAATCAACTCACCGTAAAAGTTGTTACACTTCCCTAAGCATAGGAAAACTAATCCAAAACGAAATTTGCACTTAAACTTGTTTGCAGTCGACTTAATTAAAATCACGAAAGTTTCCCTCTAGGTGATTGATACGTGATACCTTTCGAGTTTAGAGTCGAATTGGGGTACACACAGTCATTTTCTCGTTCATTTTTGACTCCTTCGCGCATCGTTACGTTACAACTTGAAACTAATTAAATCTAATTTTCTTTTCCTCGGAGTCTTTTTGTAAACAAATAATTGACGACTTTCTGTCTTTTTCAGGCAACTCGATCAATTTCTAGCCGTGACAAATTGAATGCCATTCTAAGGTTAGTTAATAGTACAATTAACATTAATTTGTAATTAATTATTAGTCAAAACTATACCTAAATGGTAATTGTTGCCATGTTACTAGTGAAATGTGCAATTGCGTTTGTGGCATGCAATCAGAATTAACCATTCAATTAGTGTAGCATTAAGTGAGTTCTCATTATCAATTTATACGTCGTTGTTTAAATTGATGTTAATTAGAGATTATATTTGAATTTGGTTTATTTTGGGGTTTAGGTTGTCACAATTGTTTTCTTTGGTTGCTTTGCACGGCCGTTTTCGCAGTTTGACCATTTTTTGCTTTAATTGAAATATGTTTCGATTTTCGATAACATCGAAACGACTAACTTAAGTCATAGGAAATGGTATATATTCAATTGAAAGACCGTTAAATTCTACATCAGATGGTGATATAAAAAGTACCATCTACTACCTCAAAATTTGGAATGGCAGGCCATTAAAGGTAAGAAAATATAATGTAGTGCAGTGAACACCCTGTGCAAAATTGTTGACCTTTTCTTTTCAATTGTGACCCCGAAGGACTAATTTTTTGTCCAAAGTTATTCTATACTTATTTAAATTCGACCAAGTTTGCTACAATTTGAGATGAAAACGGCTCCTGTAGACCTAATGGTGTTCGAATTATGGCTACTCAAAAGTTTGCTCATTTTTCATTTTCTGACATTTTTAATGAAAAACTTTGAACAGCTGTATCTTGGACACTGTTAGGTCTAGAGAGACCGTTCTGGTTTCAAGATATGGCAAATTTAGTGTACTTTAAAAAAGTATAGAACGGCTTTTGAAAAAACATTAGTCTTTCGTTATCAAAATTGACATAAACTGTAAAATACAATGATCCGGAGGTCTGTCGAGGTCGAAAACTTTGAGCAGTTCCACTTATTAAGACAATGGCGATAGTAAATTTAACATGGATATGGCTCAGATATTCTTTTCGCAGACAAATTCAAACTTCTACGCGAACGTCAAGAGAAGACACTGAGAGTAGTATGATATGGGAGTAGGGCTGGGACAAAAATCGATTAATCGATGTTCAGTTAATATTTCAATTCTTCAATTTTTCAAGTAATCGATTTTTCTATTAAACAATCGAATATTCGATTATTTAAAAAACTTAACCCAAGATCGATTGTTCGATTAGAGATTGTTTTTTTAAACGAATATTGGGTTAATTAGATATTTTACGACGATGGTTTTATTAAATTGCACCTTACTTAGTCTATGCTCCAGCTGCTTATAACTTATAAGCGTTGATTGAGAGAGTCAATTCCTTCAATCAACGTTACAGAGTTTCAGAGTGTCTTTTGTGTGATGTTGATTAGGGGTGGGTAATAAAATCGATTATCGATGTTTTAATCGATGTGTGGTTAGGTTTTGAAAATAATCGATTGTCCGATTATTAGATTGTTTGATTAATCGATTGTCCGATTATTAGATTGCTTGATTAATCGATTGTACAATTAATTATTAACTGTTGAATTAGTCGGTTTCAAATTAATCGAACAATCGACTAATCCATATAATTGATGTTTCTGAAACAATCGATTGTCGATTGTGAAGGAAGGACTGTTCGATAGTGCCTTGTAGTTTCTAAAAATTCGGGAAGAGAACCGTGTATAACCATCTGTAAACTTCTAGAAATATAAATATAAAGTGGGGTACACCCAAATGGTCGACGCGCATCATGGGAGAGTATAACCTCCTGATCCAATATAATACGATCACAGTGAGCCCCAATACGAAGACCAGTTAATTCTACAGAAACGCCATATTATGTACGTTTTTCCACATTTCGCTTTGTTTAAGGGAAAACGTGTCTCTGAAAAAACAAATTTCAAAAACTTTCCACTTTATGTGGGTTAGTTTTGACCCCAGCCTCAAAATAGAATGTTGCTGTTTTTATTCGCCAGTTATACATGTGACAGCCCTAATCAGGCTTTACACTTTGACAAAATCAGTACACGCTCGGGAAGTTATCCCCCCCCCCCCTTACACAGTTTAAATATTTGAAAATTTATTGCTGGTGATTTGCTAGTACATGCTATTGCAGCCGTCCATTTCATCTCTGGGTCTAGTTGCAGGGCCACATTGCTCGCTCACTCGACCGTAATCCGTCATATTTTTAGCTTTTCGGGCATAGTTATATACAGGGTGTTTGTAATTAGGTGTTATAGAGTCAGAAGCCGTTTCTTTTATGTCAATTTTTGTTACAGATTTAAAGAAAATCCGTACGCTGCCACTGCTAGATTGCAAATGCACTTTGGAAGCCGTTATGAGAAACTTATACAGGGTGAGTTTTCTATTATTTTTTCTATAATGGTTTCGGGTATTATAACAGATAAAAGGGGTGCGAACTAAAGAAATTTTGTTGAAATTCGGTTTCGGCCACTTTAACAAAGTTTCATCGGAAAAATACGATTTTAAAAGAAATCAATCTAGGGTGGCCCAAAATAAGGGGGTTTTTTGATCACATTTTGGAAAATCTTGACCCACAGTATTTATACTCAGCTATAAGTTAGTACATATCGACCCTTATTAAAAAAATCCCTTATAACGATTGGCCCATTTTTCAATTTTTTTCTTTTAATTTTATTATAAAAATTAAAAAACAGGAATATGAAGGAAAAATATAGGCTTTTTGCGCTGATATGGGCGATTTTTAAAATAATTTACAAATTGACTACTTTTAAAGGATCAAAGTTGGCTAAAGTGTTAACGGATTTTCTCAAAATCGGCTCTGGCCGTTTTATTTATATTTTGTAGATATTGAAGTATTTAATCAAACGCCGCTTGTGTGGTTTGCTTGCTATGACCAGAACCGGAGTTATAATTTTTTGAAAACCACAATTTCAAAAACTTGTAATTTCTTTTGTAATTAAAATTTGTAGCTGCAAGTTGGTATATTGATTTATTACATAAATTTCTATTATTTGTTACAAGTTTAGTTAAAAAAACACTTCCGGTTCAACCGGAAATTAGCACGGAAAAAATAATTTTTGAAAACACCCTGTATATTTTACGATTTTTAAAAATATCGTAAGATTAGCTGTCCAATGATACCAAACATGTTAAATTTTAACTTCCGGTTTCACCGGAAATGGGGTTCACTTTTCTATTTTAAACACAACACCCTGTATATTTTAAGTGGCTTAGAATGACGGGAAAATTAGCTATCTAGTGACATCAAACATTTAATATAGGCACTAGGTCATTCCTTTCTTAGTGGCACCACAAATGCTGCTGCTTTTGGTATGAAAAATGCACTAGTTCCAACTTCATAGAACTTCATCCAGTACGGCCCGTTGTAGTTACAACGACTAGTTAGTCGTTCTGTAGAAGCAAAAGTTATACGGCAAGTCTCATCATCTCATCAATCTCAATGATAACTAGGAATATTATTTAACTCTGCATTAAATGCAGAATGCATTAGGATCGAGCTAACTGTCGTAGAGGATGACGAAAAAATCACAGTCGCCCTGAGCCCCGATTTTAAGTATTTTCGTGTGAAAGACGCTGTATCGTATAACTTTTGTTTTGTTACACCATTAAGTCTTTTTTCGCCAACTAAAATTCCATTTTAAAATAAAAGCAGCTCGTTAAAGTAAAATTTCTCGACATTTGGAGAGGGTGGTAACGTTCAGCTGCATGTAAGTTATTTCAACCACCCCCAAGTTTGCTTTGGCGATGACAAACGGAGCTTATATACTATTATTACCGTTTGCTCCACAACTATTTCCATTATTACAAATCGAAACCGCAATTAAAATTACGATTACAAAATAACATTACAAGTTTGAACTCAACTGCATAAGTAAACATTCGATAATTGGTATTGCATAGTGCAATGGTGATAAAATAGCAATTAAACATTAAAACTGTTAAATCGGCATTATTCTGGAACAATAGTCAGTGCGAAACTGCAGCTGCTTAATTCGATTTAAACAACTAAGTTCAAAAGATAAATTCGTAAGGGAGTCTAAATTTCTAAAAATATCCCCTACTTGTGCAAACTTACAACTCAATTTCCAATTTACATGTTCTGCGTTTAGTTTTGCACATTTGCCCACTTGAAATTTTCTTTTCCAATAAGCCCTAAATTCGAAAATCGTCTGTTTCAATAATTTCTACGTTTGCTCCTCGAAGAGGGAGGAATTCGACAGTGCACGAACCAATTTCTGAAGTGGACAACTTTTGAGATTTTATGTTGGAATTTAATGGCGCGTTTTAAATTGTTTTAGTTTCTCTCTACGAGCTATACGGTAGTTATCAATGTCTTTAATAAAAGATAATCCCGGATTTAAGATGCCTTTCAGTCTGCTACATTTCATAAGGGATTATTTTTTGATTAATTACTCACGTAAGTGGGAGAATTTTTTAAGTTTTATTTTTAAATTGACTCTTGTTTTGTAACTTCGGTAAATGTATTTTTAATTGACTTTAGTTGTATATTACAACCTTCTTCTTTTCTTCTTCTTCTTATGGTTTTTTCTTTTTTAATGTAGTTGAACTTTAACCTACGCTCGTATAGAGATAATAACGTTATGTACTACACACAAACAGGAAGAATCTTAGAATTGCATTGTTTTTCATTTTTTTTAAATTTTCTTCTCTTAAAGGCAAACATTCTTCACTCATTTAATCATGCAATGCAGCATAGTCCAGCTCAAAACAGAGACAAAATTTCTTAGTCCAGTTTTCAAATTTTTAACTTTAGAGTTTTCCCAGACCATCCTCAGAACGGCTCTTTTGAATTTTCCTTACGACCATCTGTGGCCGTGTTGGGCCGTAAATGAAGGAAAAGGCTCTAAAACATCTAGATGGCGCTGACGCGCTAAACAGATGCTCGATTTTAAAAAGACTGGTCTAGCGTACACCTCTGTGCGCTACGCAGAAGATTCCCATCACTCTCTAAGTTAGTATCAAATCTAACCCTTCTTTACTCAAATGCATCAGTAGAAATGAAGGAATTGTTTGATAAAGAACAGAGGTCCTCAATCTTGTTACTTCTTTTAGTGCCAGAAGGGACAGCCTGTAGAATTAATTGTGATAGTTGTTGTTAAAAATCAAACTTAACAACTTAACGGTTATCTAAAAACCTCCAATTTAACACTTTCAAAAACTAATTAATTACAAAATGAATAACCGACCTGTCATGGGAAAATTTTTTTCGTAAATACCACAACAAATTTGTCAAAATTAATAATAATAATAAGCAGACGTCGATGCTATTACGAGCCCATTTTAGGAAATTTTTGATTAATGATTTTCTCGCTTTAACTTTGAAAAATGTAAAAATTGAAAATTTCGTCTAAATTTTTGTACTTTTCGTGTCGTTCGGCACCGTTGAAGTGTGTCGTCGTCTTATGAGCTTCCGAAACTAATTATTTTTTTAAAAATAACTCACAACTTCCAGGACGGTTCAACCGTATCGTATATTATATACGATAAAAGCTGAACACAAAATAGAAAAGCAAATGGTATTTTCCCTTATTTTTTCTCTTATTTCTAAGGGCTGAGTTAAAATATAATTGACTGCTTTTGCCTTAATTCCAATTTAGTACTTAATTGGTGCTTTTTTACTAATTACTTCGATAGAATTATTTTTAGAACACGTCATTAGGATGATTAAAGAACAAAAATGCTGAGAAAAAACCTTTGTCGAAACAAAAGAATTTTTAACATCGGACGGGACTCTTTTTTTGTTTAATTTCGACTAGGAGTGGTTTCAATTGTTTAATTGTAACGGTGATGTATCAGCGTCATTTTCGTATTGTTTTTGACACAAACGAACTTCTTTTTGATGATGAAGGGGTCGATCTCACTCTATAGAATGATGTATAGCTCGTCCCAATCAATATTTCTGATTAATTTCAAATTGCTCTTTTTAAGGAATTTTTAGATCCTCCTCAGTATGAGAAAAGCTGGAGCTTTCTCTCTAGTCCGTAGGTTAAGGAATTAAAAGACGTGGAGAATTAACGAAACCGACATTGAGAACGGGCTAACTGTGAGAGACTTTCTGATAAGTCCGTAGTTTCATCAAAATACACCTTTTGAAATGTCTGCTCACGGGGCAAAGAAAACATTGATTGAGACGCATAGAGATTCAGAAAGACGCGGCTCTTTCTAAAGCGGCATCATATCCTAAAAAAGCCAAAACACACCTGAGGACTACAATTAGTCCACTGACAGGCTACTGCTCTCTCGCAATGAAATTCTAAGCACTATGGGAATCTAAAAGGACACCTCGTGTAGAGGCTGCGGAAAGAAGGACGAACACATTTTAAGACGATTGTTCCACCGTAACAGTCGGGAGAGACACCTAGATTTGCTCCTCAGGAATCAGTGGACATACAAATAATTCACCTGAGTGGGCTCGCAGTCCTCTTAGGAAAGACTGGAGCGTAAACAGGCCCATAACTCGTATGGGAAGCAGAGAGAATCATCTGGATAAACTGTGAAGACCAGTTTTTTTCAAAGAGACCCACAAAAGACAAAATGTTGTTTTTGGACATATAAGAGGTTCCTATAAGATGATATTTGATTATAAAATCATCACGCCACCTGTTGATGATACATGGGGTGACCTATAAAGAAATGCTTGGCTAGGTTAAGTTAGGTTAGGTTAGGTTAAGTTGCAATAAACAAAAGCAAACATAAGTGTTGGGATAAACTGATCAAAGATCTTGAAAACGACATCTGAGGAAAGGCATATAAAATTGCTATGAGGAGACTGGACAAGTGGAGAAAGCCTATATCCGGGGAAACGATAAAGGAACAATTTGCCTTCATTTTCTCATGGCAGCCGGAAACATTGTACCTGGAAGGTACCGAGAGGGATAGTTCCACTGCGGTTACCTTAGCAGAGATCGAGAGAGCTATCGCCCGCCACAAAGCGGGAAAAGCTCCGGTCCCAAATATTATCGAAGCAGTGATGATGAGCAGTAAACTAGCAACTTTCACACACAAGACACTTCAATGAAGCCACCTTCTCGATCGGATGAAAAAAAAGCCGAAAAAGAACAATGACGAACGAAGCCGCCGCAGACTCGAAGACCTAATAAAAGAAATACTTTCGACGGAATTAGACAACCGAGATCCGAGAGTTGATACACGACCAACAATTTGGCTTCAGAAAAGGGTACTCGGTTCTGAATGCTCTAGAATCGGTGCTCGATGCAAAAGTACTCTTCCGACAGGCGAGGTTGGGCCAATGGCGGCAGGCGTACCGCGAGGCTTGGATCTGGGCCTTACGTTATGGAACGTCTTCTACGACAACTGTTTGCGAGTGGAGATGCCACCCAGAGTTCCCATTGTGGCATATTATGCTGATGACCTTGCCTTGGTGATAATGGCACGCACCGCTACGGTACTACAACTACAATCCAATTGGTGGTCCGCGGTCCGTTTCGAACATGTAATTAACTTCCATGGGGTCAAAAATCACACAATCAAGCATTGTATGGGCATAATGCTAAACAGAGGACCATCAATGAAAGCCCGTCAGTTTATGACAGCAATTCAACAAGAACACCGAAGCCGGTTTATAATGAGCCCACCGCGCCCCTCTTTAATGTAATATCCAATATAGATGAGTTCTTAGGAGGTCCACCTAATGGCGCACACTAAGAAGGGTTTTAGTGGGTACGCGACTGGAACCTTTTCTAGTCGAGTACCACACTACCTCCGCTATACAGCTAAGCGGGGGGCTCATGAGGGTTTTCCCTAACAAAAAAAGGTTAGGTTAGGTTGATAATACATGGCGCGGCCTCTCAACTATGAAGCTTGAACCAATTTGGGATATCTCTAAAAGTTGCCAGCAAAGTTGCCAGCGAACGCTAATTTGGCCATACATTTTATACAAATACATTTTAAACGGAAACGCGCATCAAATATTCCGAAATTTAAGAATTTTCCAGACTCTCTATCTGGATATAGTCGTCACAAATACCATCTGGAGAGGTAGATAAATCTGAGGACGATATATTCCTTGCCGAAACGTGACAGTTACGGTTCTCAGGGAGAATGGAAACATCGATACATGGTGCTATATCGAATTATCGATGCTTCGGCTTACCAATGTGTCGATAAAAATATCGTCAATACAGTAGAACTATACAAAAAGGAAGGGACACATACAGTGTGTCCGACAAGTATGGAGTATACTATACAGTTCAGAAATATGTAGTTTTTACAAGAAAGTTTCAAATAAAAGTTGCTTGTAGTTAGCTACCATCTTACAGTCATAAACTCGATCTTTTGTTAAAAACAAAAGAACAGAGAATAACAAAACTACTTGAAGATTTTTAAATTGCGAGATAACTGCAATTTTCAATTTTTCTTATTTTACGTCCAGTAGATGCATTTATTTTGGTGCTAGATTAAAACCAAAATTTATTGTTATTTATTTTGAACAATAAAAAAAATTACAAATTTTTAAATATTTAGGGTTAATTAGTTAGATAAATCTAATACGTTGTAAATGAACCCCAACATACACACATAAGTGAAAAAACTTTAAATGAGAAAATTTGTTTTCCACCAAACGCCTCGGGAATCGAACCCAAGACCTTGCTATTTCCGGTAGCACGCTTATACCAAATCCGCTAGGAATTTGTACGTTGTAAATGAACCCCAACATACACACATAAGTGAAAAAACTTTAAATGAAAAAATTTGTTTTCCACCAAACGCCTCGGGAATCGAACTCAAGACCTTGCTATTTCCGGTAGCACGCTTATACCAAATCCGCTAGGAATTTGTACGTTGTAAATGAACCCCAACATACACACATAAGTGAAAAAACTTTAAATGAGAAAATTTGTTTTCCGCCAAACGTCTCGGGAATCGAACCCAAGACCTAGCTATTTCCGGTAGCACGCCTATACCAAATTTCTAGCGTATTTGGTATAGGCGTGCTACGCTAGGAATTTGGTATAGGCGTGCTACCGGAAATAGCAAGGTCTTGGGTTCCATTCCCGAGGCGTTTGGTGGAAAACAAATTTTCTCATTTAAAGTTTTTCCACTTATGTGTGTATGTTGGGGTTCATTTACAACGTTTTAGATTTAATAAAAAAAATGTTGTAAACTTTTTTTGGCTTTTCACAAAAAAGTTTTACATGGCCGAAATGAGAAAAAATGCCTCTATCGAATGAGTACAATACCTTGTCATTTAAAAGTCTTCAACTGTTATTCGTTGTGCTTTTGTTTTTAACAAAAATTCGAGTTTATGGCTGAAGGTGGTGGATAACTACTTGATAAACAAATTTTATTTGAAACTTTTTTGTAAAAATTGGATACTTAATGGTTACTGAGTTGTATAGTATATTCCGTACTTTTTGGACACACTGTATAGTGATCGTGACCACGATTGATGCGATGCAATATCGATGGCGATTAGACGTGTCATGGTTAGTTTGATCCGAGCGCCACTTAGCAAAATCAAAATTTGCGAATTGGTAATGAGGCAACTAGAGACTAAAGGCTAATTCACAACCGAAAATGTAGTAAAAAATCTTAATTAGCCTTGTGAAGAAGGTCTCCATCCCCATATCTGTTAGGTAATTACTATATGAAATGGAGAATCATGGCATTAATTCTAAATAAACCCTAATGAAATTTTATCTAAAGAGAGATAAACTTAACGTAGAATCTACGACGTCGGCTTCACTTTTCCGGTAACTTCGTAACCATAGTTAAAGTAACTTTTGTTACTAATTTGTCTTAGAGAGACGATAAATCAAATTAGAATGTAGATAAGATAACCCTTTAAACCTATTTTAAGGGTTATCGTTTAACAAAATGTTCAGTTAAGTAATTGAACTAAAAGAGTTTAAATATTTTTTTAATAAATAAATACTATCCGGAGTTTTCGGTCGGAAAATAATTTAATCTTCGGTTTCCTTAACCGACCGAATAAAAATACACGAGGAAAATTCGCTTTAGCATTATTTATAACCCTTCTTGTAACGTTTTATAAAAATTATCAAACTTCAAAGTGTAGGGAGTGTTTTTACTTTTAGCCAACTCGTTCTCTCATCAAAAATTCAATACAAAAACGAGCTTTACTTACCGTAAACTGTAATTTGAGCGGGTGCTGCCGTGCGTTTGGCGGCAATATTTTCGGCAACGCACGTGTAATTTCCAGTATCCTGTGCTCTCGCTTGTCCTATTAAGAGGTGTCCTTCGCTGGACACGAGAACGTCCGTATCTGAGAGCAGTGGTTGTCCACCCCTTAACCAGTAAACACGAGGAGGTGGTAATCCTGAAGGTGGCACGCAGCGCAATTCCATTTGATGCCCTATTTCTACTCGAGTTGAAACTGGATTCGCATCGAATTGTTTCTTCAAATCTACAACAAAGTAAAAGTGCTCGTTTAGAGAAATTTTTATTTCGCGTTTCACTTCAAAGAGGTTTTTTTTAGAAATATTTAGGTCGCGCAGTTCGCGAGTCATTTATAAACCCCCATTTTTTTTAGACGTCAATTTTCGCGAAAATGTAAAAAAAAGTTTATAAGGAAAATTTTTGAGAGCGCCAACTTAATAAATAGTCGAAGGAATAATACGGATAAGTGCATTCTTGTGTACGTTCGTCTTAAAAAGACAAGTGAACAACAAAATAAGAAAGTTAAGAAGTTTGACACTTATTAGTTCGAAAAGTATCTATTGTTGCAATTTACAAACTATTCAGATTATCATCATCATCATCTAATTCCATTACGGTACTACGAGAGAGGGTCAAAAACATCGAAATGTTTTTAATTTAATTTGTCAGCATTGACGATTCCCTGGCATACGCTATATTTTAACCCCTTTTGATGCTTTTACAAACAAAATTACTCTAAAGCCATTTGGAGACAATTACATAGTTGCACAGGTGAATTGTATCATCGGTGCTTCCCCTAAAGCGACCGTAATTCCAACTTTCTTATTTTACCTTTCAAATTTTCTTCCAAATTAAAGGCATCTGCCTCGGGGTTAAGTTGGCGTTTTAAAATTCGGTTATACTGATAAAAAAAAGGGCAGAAAATCACCGTCAGCTGACTCAGACTTTTAAAGATGAAAAGCCAAGAAATTATTAAAGGTTGTCCAGAGGTCTTACGCCGAGATCATCTTTGAGAATTCGCTTTGTAATAGTTCGCCATAAGAGCCTCCCTTATCTGATGGAAGTGGGGCAAATCGCGAAGGAGTGAAATAGCCCCCTGGTCCTTGAAAATTAAAAAAATTAAAAACGTGGGATATTTCACGTCCTAAATTTTTTTTAAGTGATTTTTAAACCGTTCAATAAATTTGTATCGATAGATCGAGCGTAGAACATAACAAATTATCTAAAATTATGGGTTAGTCTTTTGAATTATGGTACCATTAGATGGTAATTCGTTTTAAGAATGTGGTTTTCAATTTGCGACTATACAATTAAAAATTTATTAAACGTACCACGTTACAAAATTATGAAATTAATACTTTGTTTTAATAGCGCAAGCGGCAAGGTGTGTTCTTTAGATGAGAAACTTTTTCAATTTTTATACTAAACGAAATCTATATTCAATTTCAATTATTTATAAAACTTCTCAAATCCGCTCACATTCTGTTTCAATTTAATTTTTAATTGAACCCCAACTTTTACAACGAAATGACGAAATTTGATACAGAAAGTTGGTAATTTGTTTAAGGAAAGGTCGCCATTTTAAAAAGTTAAAGATTCAAAAATTTTGCTCGGTAATTATCATAAATTTGAAAGCAAATTACAATGCCACCCAATGTGGTTATTATGATACGAAACGGTCGTTTATTTGCAAAAACTTTCAGAAACTTGATACACTTGAACTTCTTTTAGTTTTCTACTCTAACAATGAGATTCGAAAATTTTGATAAACGACTATCTATAATTAATTTTATTGCCTCATAATAATTTATTCCCATAAAGTTTAGAATTTCTGTAATTCTAACTCAAAAGCCGTAAATTTAAGTTTTTAAATTTTTCTCTCCGAACTGTCCAAATGATTATTGCTTGTAGACGTATTTAAAAGGATGAAAAGTTCGGTCCATTTTAATGATTAACCATAAAATGATGAAAAAGTTCATCGAGACTGACATTTGGGCCACCGCCTTTTCAATTTTTCTCATTTAGAAAAACAATCGACTTGCTTACCTAAAACCATCCTTTATTGTTTTCTATTGGCTACAGCTTGACGTAATGATAAGAAATGTGTTGGATGCTTTCTTTTACAAATTTATACTTCAAGTTCTTCTTTTAAACTGGAGTTGAAAACTGAGTAAACTTTTTAATTTTGTCGTTCTGTTAATGACAGTCGAGTGAACAACATCGATAAACTGACTGTTTCTTTTAAGAAAATACAGTGTTACTAAAACTAACTGTTCCCGAGATATTGTCACATTCGTTTAGAATGAGCTTCAATTCAACTCCGATCTAATTAGACAAAATAAGAGATTCTCTTAATTTTTTTACGTAACACCCCGTATATTTTTCAAAATTTAATTTCTCTATGAAAGTTGGGTCAAAAAAGTATTCTTATTAAATGCCATTAAAACTATCAGTTCCTGAGATATTGTCACATTCGCTTGGAATGGGCATTAATTTCAATCTTCTCAGGCAGAAACAAACTTTTCTTAATCTTTTTATGTAACACTCCGTATATTTTTGTAAAATTTGCTTTCTTAATGAAATGTAGGTCAAAAATGTATTCTTGCTGAATGCCTCTAAGACTACCTGCTC
The DNA here is from genome assembly GCA_950108345.1 of Malthinus flaveolus. Classification (NCBI taxonomy): domain Eukaryota; kingdom Metazoa; phylum Arthropoda; class Insecta; order Coleoptera; family Cantharidae; genus Malthinus; species Malthinus flaveolus. Next base: position 2,586,762 of record OX467285.1, read on the forward strand.
CAGAGATATTGTCACATTGGTTTAGAATGAGCTTCAACTCTGGTTTCGTCAGACAGAACAAGCTTTTCATAACTTTTTTATGCAACACACCGTATATTTTTGTAAAATTTGCATTCTCTACGAAAGTCAGGTCAAAAATGTATTCTTGTTAAATGCCTTTAAAACTATATATGTTCCTGAGATATTATCACACTCGTTTAGAAGATTTTTAACTCCGACTTCGTCGGTCAGAACAAGCTTTTCTTAATTTTTTTATGTAACACCCCGTATATTTCTGTAAAATTTGAACTTTTTACGAAAGTTGGGTCAAAAACGTATTCTTGTTAAATGCCTCTAAAACTATCTGTTCCGGAGATATTGTCACATTTTTCTGTAGTACGAGCTTCAACTCTCGTCTGACAAGAACTTTATGAGTCATATACTCGTACCACTACATATTAACGTTTTTGAATAATTTTTGTTGACACCTCGTATATCAATAATTAACAGTGAGCATGTGTGCAATCACCTTTAACATTTTAGCACTATCAACAAACAACAAGTGACGATAAAATATAAAATTGTGATACCATTTTGCGTTAAATTGTCCGGAAAAGTATTTAGCATAATTTCTAAAGTCATTGATCTTTTCACATCATGTTGTATTCGATAAATAAATATTAATAAATAAAGTAATTGAAATTGGATGCCGAATATAAAAAAAGTTAATATTTAAATCGTAGTCTTTGGAAGTTTATCGAGCTCTTCTTCGTTCTTTTCTCCTTTTTTTCTACTAAAAGGTGAGAAAATAAAATGATTTTAAAATTGTGCAAAAGTATCATTAAAAAATACAAATTTCCTGTTAATGTTTTTAATTTCCTGTTTTAACTTAGCACTTGTTGGTTGTCACACTTAATACTAATGTAATTTTATACTATCGACGACACGAGTTGGAGAAATGGATTCCAATTTCATGAAATATGATCATTTTTATATAATTATTACTTGAAAAATTAAATGAGTAATAAATTATACGTTTTTTTCATATTTTCTTTTTGGCAATAAATAAGTTGACTCTGTTTTATATTAATGGATGAAATTTTGTACGCGAGAAACGTCCAGCTTGCCAAGAAAGTAACCCGTAGTTGATATCTTTATATCGGCGAGGCGGGTCTATTCTACTCTATCAGGCCGAAGTTGTTTAAAACTGCCACTGAGTGAGTCTTGACTTATATGACTCACGAGCTACGACTTATACGCTTAATAACAGATTCCTTCTTGTAGTCTAGCAAGCCGAAGTTGTTTAAAAACTGTCCTGAAACTCTGCAAATGTGTATCCTATGGGCATTGACTGATATGACTCATGAGCCACGACTTATACGTTTAACGTCTTTCGAAAACATATTAGGAAAGCGTTCCAAAGAGTTATTGCTTTGAATACGATTTAGGAAGGCGCTGTTATCAGTGGAAACCATTGGAGAGTGGCCTTGAAGTGGGTTGAATCTGATATTACAGACACTCTAGAAAAAATTGAAGCAAAAAGGTTTAAAAGCGAAAAACAGTTAGCAAGGGTTGCGAAAGAATAGCTAAAACTAAAGTTTTTAAAGAAAATTCCAAAAGAGGTAAAAAAGTTTTTAAAAAATCGGAACCATTCGCTGAAACTGATTCCGACACGGACACCCAAATATCTCTTCACAATGAATCTCCGTCACCGACGATGTTCCAAGAATGATTGAAACAGTTAGATCTTAGATCAAGATGCACATGATTCTTCTCAAAACAGCAAGAATGGATCCAGCGATAATAACAACTCCGTCTGTTTAATTCGTAATGCGAAATATGGCCTGAGCGAGGAGGAATCGTTTTAGTGTCGGCTTTGTATGAAATGGGCTCATAAGTCTTGTGGCATCATGAGAAATTTACATTTTTTTGTTAAAAATGTTTTTAAAATACTTTTTATATCGTTGTCCACTTCATAAACCCACCTGTCCATTTCAAGGCAAGTCTACCATGAAGTGGACACTTTTCAAAAAATAATAAATGAATCATTCTCTAAAGGTCTTACTGATTTAAATGCACTTTTATATGACTCCCCTACTATTTAAGTTCATTTCTTGAAACCAAAGAGATGCTTGATAGTATTGCTTAGGCAAAAACCAAAAGTGGTTGGACGTAAAAAAGGTCCATTTTAAAAACTTGTAGTTTGGCTACAAAAGAAGTAGAAGTGCCCATAAAATGTACGTCTATTTAAATTGCTGCCGTTGTTGGAGAAGTTGTTTATGTTTTTTGAATGTTGAAAAATTTTTAACCTACGCGTTTTACTTGATTTACCTACTATTTATGTGCATGTTTAGCATTGGTTGGATAATTTTAAAACTTGTATTATGTAAAAATAAGTTAGGGGCTGAATAAGTTACAGTTTAAACATTTCAACAATGGGTATATAATCGTATAATAATTAAAGGTTACAACCTTCCCCTTTTGCTTCTTTTTCCTAACTTGAAATACGTTTGACCTTGACACTGGGAATATTTTACAAGAGATTTCGTCCTACTGTTCTTTTTTGAAGTACTATTGGTTCTTTTGTCAAATCAAAAATATAATTTACATAAAATAAACAATAACATTGTAAAATTGGCCGAGTTCCAGGTTCCAGATAGAAATATTTGCTTGCGGAAAAGCAGTAAGTTCGAGTATGTTGTTGGTGTAAATATAAGCGGCGTATTATAGACAACGTAGGGAATGTTGAAATACAACGTCTTGTCGGATTTCTTATGCGTGATTCCATTCGGTAGCAATAGTTGGAATTGTATACAATATAAGCTTAACATGACAATATGTTCTTATATAAACATTTCTTACTTGAGTTATTTGAACGGAGAAAGAGAGACAGAATTTGCAAGCCGCCTGTAAACTATTTAGAAAATAAAGTTTTGACAACGTACAAAATACAGCAAAATACTGCCGTATAGAAATTTATTTGGTAAATTCGAAAATTGTACACTATGGAAGTAGTCCTCAAGTATAGAGAAGCTAGGGACAACCTCTGGACTGGACCAGAAAAAATATTTAGTCGCAGGGCCTCGAATCTCTAACTAACTTCAACACCACGATCACCACACACAAATCGACAAATGTTTGAGAGTTGTTTTGCTGATTTTTTAAGTTTTATTTCGCTGAGGCTGAAGCCCTTAACGGGGTGAAACGACCATTGAGATTACTCGTTGTTTATTCGGATTACAAAGACCAAATTCGAGAAGACCAGCTCGGACGTTGCTAGATCGCAGAAGGCTACAATTGAAATATTTTCTTTAAATGATTCTTCTCGTCCTTCTTGTCTAGGTCTGAGGCCTTTGTTTCCTGATCATTCTCCTCTCGTCATTTAAATAGCCAAATGTGTTGTCAGTGTTTTTGGTGCGAGCTTCTCAACGAGGATCTCGTCGCAAATTCAAAGATGAGAGTAACTGAGTAACTTTACATTTAGAGGCTGCAGGTAAGAGAACGAATCTTACACACATTTTAAGCAGTTGTAGCTCCCTGTATTTTGCTTATTCTGAACCAGTGTACACGTGTACAGGTACGCAAAAGATTTATCCTAGCACTGAGAAGGAGCCGATAACACGTCCGGTATGTTGTACAGGGGGGGGAGGGCTAAGTTTAAATGGCCTTTCTGTAAGGAACTCCTGGAGAAAAGGCATTACACGAAGAACAACTGGTTCAGTCAAATGGTAGTTTGGCCGGGGGGGGGGGTCGCTATCGTGCTGATGTTTTTTGGGGCGCTGAATTCGAATTTCAACTTTGCCACCTCTACAAAACTGCGAAAAATGTCACTTTTCCAGTTATTCGCTTATAACTTGAAAACTAGGTACTTTTTAATAAAGGGGCTTCTATATAAAAATTAAGTACATTAAGTTTACTATAAATTATATATTTTAGGTTTTTTTGTCAGACGAGCAGTTTAGACGTTAGAGCACGTTAAAATTTGATAAAGATTCCGAAATTGACCAAAAAACTACTTTCTTTTAGTTTTCGCGTGTAATTCGAAAACTACGCACTTTATAAAAAATATGTATCTATACCAAAATACAGTACACTAAATTTCCTACAAATTATATTCGTTAGGTTTTTTTGTCAGACGAAGTGTTCGGGCGCTAGAGTGCGTTAAAATTTACAAAAATTTCAATATCGACCCAAAACACATTTTTTTCAGTTTTTCGCTTATAACTTGAAAACTAAGTACTTTTTGATAAAGGGGCTTCTATATCAAAATTAAGTACATTCAATTTCCTATAAATTATATGTTTTAGGTTTTTTAGTCAGACGAGCGGTTTAGACGTTGGAGCGCGTTAAAATTTAAAAAAGATTCCGAAATTGACCAAAAAACTGCTTTCTTTTATTTTTGAGTATAATTCGAAAACTACGCACTTTCAAAAAAATATGTATCTATACCAAAATACAGCACACTAAATTTCCTACAAATTATATTTGTTAGGTTTTTTTGTCAGACGAAGTGTTCGGGCGCTAGAGCGCGTTAAAATTGACAAAAATTTCAATATCGACCCAAAACACATTTTTTCAGGGTTTTGCTTATAACTTGAAAACTAGGTACTTTTTGATAAAGGGGCTTCCATATAAAAATTAAGTACATTAAATTTACTATAAATTAAATATTTTAGGTTTTTTCGTCAGACGAGCGGTTTAGACGTTAGAGCGCGTTAAAATTTGGGAAAGATTCCGAAATTGACCAAAACAACTACTTTCTTTTATTTTTGCGTATAATTCAAAAACTACGCACTTTCAAAAAAATATGTATTTATACCAAAATACAGTACACTAAATTTCCTACAAATTATATTGGTTAGGTTTTTTTGTCAGACGAAGTGTTCGGGCGCTAGAGTGCGTTAAAATTGACAAAAATTTCAAAATCTACCAAAACACATTTTTTCAGCTTTTCGCTTATAACTCGAAAACTAAGCACTTTTAGAGAAAGGTATTCCTATACAAAAGTAAAGTACATTCAATTTCCTACAAATTACGTCTTCTAGATTTTTTTGCGAGATGAGCGGTTTAAGTTTTAGAGCGTGTTGAAGTTTTCATCAAGAAACTATAAAAGATTACTAATTTAGGTTATTATTTATTGCAACTCTTATACAGTTTAACCAGCGATTAAACCACTAGAATACCAGTATCAGTATTTTAATCAACTGTCTAACAACTTGATGATTCGATATTAAGGACGACACTATGAGTAGAAATAACAATTAGCAAATAGGGAAGATCAATAGGCTCAAGAGACTCGCCCCTAACCTGATGCCAATTGATTAATCAAAGATTTTGTCAAATAAACCCAGGCGGCAATAAATTGATCGCCTATTATCGGACCGCCATTTTAAATAAAACTCGTAATGTAAAACGAAATAATAAATAATACGCACTTTTAAGATGGACATCGACGAAGAAAATAAATGCGGAGTGGCCTTTTTAATAAAATCGTCGAAAATAAACCGCTCAACCATGATATGATTGTATCTCTCTTATTCGATCTCGTTTCCATTCACTTCTGTCACTCACGATGTGATAGACGAGACATTTGTTACAAAACCCCACTAAGGAGTTGGAAACGTCTCGTTTTATTTTTGCTTTTGTTTTTCCATTTACTATAAGTGTACACTTAACAATTCCTAGACGAAGATTTACGCAAAGCTTCTGCTACTAATCAACAATAGCGTCGAGCAGTGCTAACTCAACCACCACAAGTGGTAATAAATTTCTTGATATTCACACGACAAAACGTACTTACCTAATAAAACTTGCTTTGAAATTACCTGTTAAATGCCAACACTTGGTACATTGTTTAAAGACTCGTTAACGCTTGGCGTTAAATTTGTTCCGCTTCTACGAACAAATTTTGTATTTTTATTGTAATTTTTCGCACGTTGGGACGTTCGTTGGCTTGGCATCAGTACAACGACACCATGACACGATGGGAAGAGCTAACACGACGATATTATCAAAACGTTCCAATCATAAAACTAACCAACCCTCTCATTTCGTATTGCTGATGTACTGATGTTACTCAAAGCAGCAAAAGATAACTTTGTCAGTTGTTAGCAATTAACATAACAAAGGTGGGTTATGTACAATTATATAGAAAGCTTATACGTAAACTTGCAAAGTGCATATGGTTTCTCGTACTAAAAGGCTTTAAATTGTTGAGGCGGTGCCCGTAAACGTTCTCACGTTAGTCACTGCACAAACAGTAACCTTATCTTAAATACGTCCGCAAATAGAAGAACCCTAAATTAATGCCGTACTTAACGTTTACGTCTTTTTTTTCCCTTCTACATGTTGTAGCGCAAAAGTGAGGAGTGGGAGGCCTCGTAAACCATTTGAAAATTACACTTTGGGCCACAACTCGGATCATTTCCCAACAAAATTAATTTTAATTCCGAAGAGCTTTCATTTAAAAGCAAAAGCTCATCTTGACGAAGTTAGCGCTTTTTTTTTGTTTCAATTTTAAACTAACGATCGGCTCGGGGAAATGCACAGAGTGCAGCATTGTGTCGTTATATTGATTTAGTATAGTATGACCGACTTAATGCATTATAATTTTGCACTTAAGTGTTTCTGGATTTAGTTTCAATTTGTGATTCATAGTTTTGTTTGAAACGACTCGACTTAATTCCATTAAAATTACAACGAGCGTTGTAATGTTTGGTTAGGAGTTTCTAAAACGACCTTTTTTGTTTGGAAATTGCAGATGTAGAGTAATAGTAGTACATTAATTAATCTTACGAGATGGAAATTTTAATGAAGAGATGGAGAAGTTTGTGGACGCTTTTTCTGATTGATGGTTTTACAGTGTATTAACGATATCGTCTCAATTTTAAGACGATTTGCCAATTCATCTAAGAAGGTCTCTGCTCTTATTATTAATGTCAAAATAATTATTTTCTTTGATGTTCGAGAAATTTCGGATGACCGCCATTTCTCAAGTTCTAAAATTGTATCATCCGTAGAAATCCCCACGAGACACCGCCGCTACCCAAACTTGTTTATTATATTTGGGGTAACTATCTACGAGGCATCCATTAAATATCTAATACAAATATCACTAATGTGAGTAGTACGGACTCTTTATTTTAAAGTTCGAGTTACACCGGGTGAAAAATACGTGGAATAATAATGACATCAGCTTTGGTTTCTCAAATAGAGCACTTTGTATAATTTTAGATTTTTGGACTCAGACAATTTTAGATATATTCTTTCATTTAAAAATAGGGATTTTGATGAAATTTGGTTTCACCCAATTTAACAAAATTTTATTGACAAAATAAGCTTTTTACTCAAAATGAAATAGATATAGGTTGGCCCAAAATAAAGGGGGCTATTTTGGTTTCATATCGCAAAATCTTGATCCACTCAGCTATAAGTTAGTACACACATCGTCTCTAATTCAAAAAATGGCCAAAATGGCGGCCAGGACTTTTTATTTTTATTTTGCAGGTACTTATTATTATAAAAATCTAAAAACAGGAATATGTAGGCAAAACATAGGCCTTTTGGGCTGATATAGCGAATTTTTAAAATCATTTAAAAAATGGCGACTTTAAAAGGATCGAAATTGACTAAAATTTTAAAACAGATTTTCTCAAAATTGGCTCAGACAGTTTTGTCTATATTTTGATATGTTGTAGATATCGAAGTACTTAATCAAACGCCGCTAGTGTGGTTCGATTCCTATGAGCAGAACCGGAGTTATGATTTTCTTAAAGTCAAAATTTCGAAAATTTATAATTTCTTTTGTAATTAAAATTTGGAACTGCAAGTTGGTATATTGATTTATTACATAAATTTCTATTATTTGTTACTATTTTGGTTTAAAAAACACTTACGGTTCAACCGGAAATTAGCCAAGCAGAAAGATTTTTTGAAAACACTCTGTATATTTTATGTTTTTTCAAAACTTCGTAAGACTAGCTATCCAATCATACCAAACATGTTAAATTTACACTTCCGGTTTAACCGGAAATTGGGCTAGATTTCTTATTTTTATAACAACACCCTGTATATTTTAGTTAGTTTAGAATGACTGTAAAATGATCTATCTAGTGATACCAAACTTTTAGGATTTTTACTACAGATTCAACCGGAAAGGAGATTTGCTTCCTATTTCAAATAGAAAGACCCAGTATAATTTTAGTTTTTTGAAATCAGAGACAGCTTCTGAACATAATATTGTTAGGTACTATTTCTGATATCTTTTTAATATTATTAACGCGTACAGAAAAGTCTTGTTATGACCACATCAGCCGCTTTTTCGTTACAATTTTCACTCTCAATTAATTCGCCAGTTAAGAAAATAACAAAAGCTTATCCAATCGTATATTAATCGCTTTTGGAGCCCGAACGCGTGTTTTCGAGTGCATTTATTCTTTAACCCCTCATATTTAATTTTGTCCTGGAGCTAATTTTTCCGTCAGAAAACAATATCATTAACTTAATTAAGCATTTAAAACGTAAACGTCCGAAGTGTCACCATTAATTCAATTATTCGTTTAAAAAAAAGTTAATAAACGAGCGTTTAAAATAGACAAAAGTAATACACGCGTTTAACACGTCTGCAAATCTATTACGAGCTTAAAATTGCCAACTAAGACCTTGTTAAATCCCCTTTGTAAAGCTTGCCAATAGTCAGCAAACGGCATGTGCATTTCCATCGTTGATCCACTTTTAGTTTCGCGAAAGATTTACTAAATCCTCCTTCGTCAAACATTTCCTTTAATTAAATTTAAACAAACGAGCGAAAAAAGTGGGTTAAAAAATTTAATTTAACCAAAAGGACGAGGGCGTCGTTAACTTCTTGATGCCTTTCAATAGAAAAGAAGACCCAAATAAGAGCCAATTTCTATTCCAGATTATAAGTCTGAGAAGCCTCGATGGGCGGATTACGGTTGGAGGGTTGGTAACCCTAAAGAACCGGACGTTGCCTTGTGGTAATTGGATGAAACCAACGTCTTACTAATAAAAGACTGTATCGTATATCAGTTATTAGCCGCTTTTATTTCTTATTAATCCCATTTATAAGGAGGTTGTAGGTGAAGGATTTCTTTATTACACTTCAATTACTTAAACTTTTAATTTAATTATCAATTTTACAAAAAAATTAAGGGAAACTTCTCAAGTACTACCCATTTTTATTTTTTTATCCGCAAAAAATTCTTTATTTGGCTCGACGACTGGTATTAACGAAATATTTAAGGATGCATTGTATTAATTAAATTTTAATAGCCGCCCATTAAAGTGCCCTAAAATTTTAATAATCCTCAAAATAGCATTTTCAGCCTTTAATAGATGGCCGTATTGTAAGGTATACATCACAATGAAAACCATTATAAAGTTTAAGCTCTGACAATTTTGTGGTTGGGGTCACATAATACAAACACGATTTTCATCCCGCTACTAAAGAAAATTTACTTTAAACGTTTAATACGCCAGTTTTTTGGATGAAAGTTATGTTAAAAGAGGTTATCTGTGTTAGTTTTCGGTACAACTTGTACGAGGGTCGGAAAATTTGCATAGTGGATGATGCACCGAAATATTATGTAGGTTGAGAAACTTCCCACTGATCACGATTTACGTTTACGACAACCGAGGGTGAGAAAAACAGCTGTTTTTGACAGTTTTTTTGAATTTGAAAGAATTGCCGAAGACATTGTAATAGCGTAAGGTACGAAAATAAACGAATTCGGCGTTTTATGAAAGTTCAAAATTTTTTGGGGTGCCACAATGACCTTAACTACCAACGTTAAAATTTTGTTCAGCCTTCAAACTGACTTTGAGTTGATAAATGCCTTAGATGCAGCCACCTAAAAATGAAAACACATAAAGATACTGTGAATTTAGCAAAATCAAAAATTATTGTTATTTTTAAAACGTCATAACGGCTAGTCTACTGAAGGTAAAAATTTGTAATTCGAGAGATTAGTGCTCTAACTGTGACTTAATTGGAATTTCTGAACAAAATTACTTTGAGTCGACTAATGTCCCATCTGCAGCTACCCGAAGACAAGAACCGTAAAAAAACTCTAATTTGAGATGAGCCAAAATTATTTTTGTTTTTAAAACGTCATAACGGCTAATCTACTGAAGGTTAAAATTTGCAAATCGAGAGATTAGTACTTTTACTCAGACTTAATTGAAATTTCTGAACAAAATTACTTTGAGTCGACTAATGTCCCATCTGCAGCCCTCCAAAAACGAGAACCGTAAAAAGACTCTAATTTGAGAGAAGTCAAAATTATTTATGTTTTTAAAACGTCATAACGGCTAATGTACTGAAGGTAAAAATTTGTAATTCGAGAGATTAGTGCTCTAACTGTGACTTAATTGGAATTTCTGAACAAAATTACTTTGAGTCGACTAATGTCCCATCTGCAGCTACCCGAAAACGAGAACCGTAAAAAAACTCTAATTTGAGATGAGCCAAAATTATTTTTGTTTTTAAAACGTCATAACGGCTAATCTACTGAAGGTTAAAATTTGCAAATCGAGAGATTAGTACTTTTACTCAGACTTAATTGAAATTTCTGAACAAAATTACTTTGAGTCGACTAATGTCCCATCTGCAGCCCTCCAAAAACGAGAACCGTAAAAAGACTCTAATTTGAGAGAAGTCAAAATTATTTATGTTTTTAAAACGTCATAACGGCTAATGTACTGAAGGTAAAAATTTGTAATTCGAGAGATTAGTGCTCTAACTGTGACTTAATTGGAATTTCTGAACAAAATTACTTTGAGTCGACTAATGTCCCATCTGCAGCTACCCGAAGACGAGAACCGTAAAAAAACTCTAATTTGAGATGAGCCAAAATTATTTTTGTTTTTAAAACGTCATAACGGCTAATCTACTGAAGGTTAAAATTTGCAAATCGAGAGATTAGTACTTTTACTCAGACTTAATTGAAATTTCTGAACAAAATTACTTTGAGTCGACTAATGTCCCATCTGCAGCCCTCCAAAAACGAGAACCGTAAAAAGACTCTAATTTGAGAGAAGTCAAAATTATTTATGTTTTTAAAACGTCATAACGGCTAATGTACTGAAGGTAAAAATTTGTAATTCGAGAGATTAGTGCTCTAACTGTGACTTAATTGGAATTTCTGAACAAAATTACTTTGAGTCGACTAATGTCCCATCTGCAGCTACCCGAAGACGAGAACCGTAAAAAAACTCTAATTTGAGATGAGCCAAAATTATTTTTGTTTTTAAAACGTCATAACGGCTAATCTACTGAAGGTTAAAATTTGCAAATCGAGAGATTAGTACTTTTACTCAGACTTAATTGAAATTTCTGAACAAAATTACTTTGAGTCGACTAATGTCCCATCTGCAACCCTCCAAAAACGAGAACCGTAAAAAGACTCTAATTTGAGAGAAGTCAAAATTATTTATGTTTTTAAAACGTCATAACGGCTAATGTACTGAAGGTAAAAATTTGTAATTCGAGAGATTAGTGCTCTAACTGTGACTTAATTGGAATTTCTGAACAAAATTACTTTGAGTCGACTAATGTCCCATCTGCAGCTACCCGAAAACGAGAACCGTAAAAAAACTCTAATTTGAGATGAGCCAAAATTATTTTTGTTTTTAAAACGTCATAACGGCTAATCTACTGAAGGTTAAAATTTGCAAATCGAGAGATTAGTACTTTTACTCAGACTTAATTGAAATTTCTGAACAAAATTACTTTGAGTCGACTAATGTCCCATCTGCAGCCCTCCAAAAACGAGAACCGTAAAAAGACTCTAATTTGAGAGAAGTCAAAATTATTTATGTTTTTAAAACGTCATAACGGCTAATGTACTGAAGGTAAAAATTTGTAATTCGAGAGATTAGTGCTCTAACTGTGACTTAATTGGAATTTCTGAACAAAATTACTTTGAGTCGACTAATGTCCCATCTGCAGCTACCCGAAAACGAGAACCGTAAAAAAACTCTAATTTGAGATGAGCCAAAATTATTTTTGTTTTTAAAACGTCATAACGGCTAATCTACTGAAGGTTAAAATTTGCAAATCGAGAGATTAGTACTTTTACTCAGACTTAATTGAAATTTCTGAACAAAATTACTTTGAGTCGACTAATGTCCCATCTGCAGCCCTCCAAAAACGAGAACCGTAAAAAGACTCTAATTTGAGAGAAGTCAAAATTATTTATGTTTTTAAAACGTCATAACGGCTAATGTACTGAAGGTAAAAATTTGTAATTCGAGAGATTAGTGCTCTAACTGTGACTTAATTGGAATTTCTGAACAAAATTACTTTGAGTCGACTAATGTCCCATCTGCAGCTACCCGAAGACGAGAACCGTAAAAAAACTCTAATTTGAGATGAGCCAAAATTATTTTTGTTTTTAAAACGTCATAACGGCTAATCTACTGCAGGTTAAAATTTGCAAATCGAGAGATTAGTACTTTTACTCAGACTTAATTGAAATTTTTGAACAAAATTACTTTGAGTCGACTAATGTCCCATCTGCAGCCCTCCAAAAACGAGAACCGTAAAAAGACTCTAATTTGAGAGAAGTCAAAATTATTTATGTTTTTAAAACGTCATAACGGCTAATGTACTGAAGGTAAAAATTTGTAATTCGAGAGATTAGTGCTCTAACCGTGACTTAATTGGAATTTCTGAACAAAATTACTTTGAGTCGACTAATGTCCCATCTGCAGCTACCCGAAGACGAGAACCGTAAAAAAACTCTAATTTGAGATGAGCCAAAATTATTTTTGTTTTTAAAACGTCATAACGGCTAATCTACTGAAGGTTAAAATTTGTAATTCGAGAGATTAGTGCTCTAACTGTGACTTAATTGGAATTTCTGAACAAAATTACTTTGAGTCGACTAATGTCCCATCTGCAGCTACCCGAAGACGAGAACCGTAAAAAAACTCTAATTTGAGATGAGCCAAAATTATTTTTGTTTTTAAAACGTCATAACGGCTAATCTACTGAAGGTTAAAATTTGCAAATCGAGAGATTAGTACTTTTACTCAGACTTAATTGAAATTTCTGAACAAAATTACTTTGAGTCGACTAATGTCCCATCTGCAGCCCTCCAAAAACGAGAACCGTAAAAAGACTCTAATTTGAGAGAAGTCAAAATTATTTATGTTTTTAAAACGTCATAACGGCTAATGTACTGAAGGTAAAAATTTGTAATTCGAGAGATTAGTGCTCTAACTGTGACTTAATTGGAATTTCTGAACAAAATTACTTTGAGTCGACTAATGTCCCATCTGCAGCTACCCGAAGACGAGAACCGTAAAAAAACTCTAATTTGAGATGAGCCAAAATTATTTTTGTTTTTAAAACGTCATAACGGCTAATCTACTGAAGGTTAAAATTTGCAAATCGAGAGATTAGTACTTTAACTCAGACTTAATTGAAATTTCTGAACAAAATTACTTTGAGTCGACTAATGTCCCATCTGCAGCCCTCTAAAAACGAGAACCGTAAAAAGACTCTAATTTGAGAGAAGTCAAAATTATTTATGTTTTTAAAACGTCATAACTGCTACTGCTAATCTACTGAAGGTGCTAAATGAGTAGATTTAATCTACTCATGTGAGACAATTACTCACTTTTCTTTGCAGTTTTGTGACGCTCCCTATACATCAAACTAATTTAATCTTCGCCTATTTTATTAAAAATTTAAAAATTATTTGCACTTCATTGTTATTCCTATCGATAAGCCGAGTTTGATCGCATTCGATTTTTGAAAATATTTGTTGAATAATTCACAGGTGTCACACCTTGCCACACATTTTTAACAATTATTGAATTTAATTTTAGTTTGAAGCTTTTAGTTTAAATTTAATGTGTATGTTATTGTTTCAACTTGTTATTTGTTACAGTTTGGAGTGTGCAGTGGGCAATTTCGAATTAATTTGGATGAGAAGGCCCATCAAGTGCAGAACGTCTTTTCCAAGCATAAAAATGGTGAGCTAAATTTTTTTAATTTAATTTTCTCCTACCCCCCATCTACTCGACTAAATTTGGGAGATAAGGGCTCGAAATTTCCAAAAATTTGTTTTATACCAAAATCTCGAAAAATATTGCGTATATGGAAACAATTTCTCGAACAAAAAACATTGATCATTTAATTCTCGAGACATTTGGTTATAAAATTTTTTTTATTGGTGCAAAGGTGGGGCCTTTGAGAGAGGTTGGAGCTTCCAAAAAAATTGTTGTTTTTCAACAAATCTCGAGAACTATCGTGTACTATTTATATGGAAGAACTATTCCAACAAAAATTGTTATGGTAAACTTTCGAACGTACCTTCACCGTACTTCCGAAGGCATGTAAAGCCACCGATCTTAGTAGCTATATCATTTGGCAATCGGCCTCAGGCTAAACTCGACTTTGGATTATAATTAAAATGAGAATTTGTTTTTTCTTGTAGCTACGTCTTAATGTGCTCCCTAAACATCGGAAATCGGAACGTTATTTGGTTACCTGGGGTTCTCTAAAGGGGCGTTTTCAATTTACGTGAGGAGATTTTTGACAGTTTTTTAATTATTTTGTTTTTCACTTTCAAGAATGATACGAGGGCACGTTATAGCACTACTTAAAGTAGGATTTTGTCTGCATTTCGTCAGATACCCACCCACTCGAACTACCCCGATTTTTATATCCGTTGAGAACCAAAACAGAGATTTGAAAAACAATTTAAAATTTAAATTTCGCCAGAGCACAAAATAACGATTTTCTCTTTAATTTTGTAAAGTTTCGAGTTTTCACGGTTTGGTGAGCAGAAAAAAAATTTTTTTTTGTATAACAAGATATAAAAGAAGTAAATTTTCAACAACTTTTTCTTGCGCCCCATTAACTACATGGTCTCCCCTATTTGAAAAACAAATCAATAACGCATTTAAGATTAAAACTGACTCATATCAAAATGTCATCTCGAGGAAAAACAAATCTTTTTCAAACTGTACAACTTGCTATTTACCCTAAGAAGAACAGAAGAAGTTTTTCTATTGTGTGCGTGGGTTCGGGGGTGGAAAAGTGAAATAGTTTGAGCTTAGGGGGAAAACGGGAACATAACGGAACACCCTCCCGCTATTTGTCATTGCTAGTGATGTTTGATATATTTATGTTGGTGAGATTGTCTGCAACAAAGTGCCTCATGCTCCTATTAATCGCAGTAAAGTAATCCCTCTTTTAACAATTTTTATATTCAAGACTCGAACAATCGCC
Source organism: Malthinus flaveolus (assembly GCA_950108345.1). Taxonomy (NCBI): domain Eukaryota; kingdom Metazoa; phylum Arthropoda; class Insecta; order Coleoptera; family Cantharidae; genus Malthinus; species Malthinus flaveolus. The sequence goes on from OX467285.1 coordinate 2,602,003, forward strand.
GTTTGTTTTTCCCTTTTTTTGTTTTTGTTCACAAGCAAAATGTTGCTGCTCTCTTACGTTAATATGGAAAATAGAGGAGAAAAAAAAACTAGTAACCGTTAGCTCAAAGCGAGTGTGTAAACTTTAAATCGAATATATGAGTACTTAAAGATGAGGTTACGTAGACTTATGAGGACAAAGAAAACGTGATATGGAATATGAAATTCAGAATTGCAGATTTTGTAGAAAAGCTAACATCTAGGATTTGCGGTTACGTCAAGTGGCTACATTTAAATTTTACTCTAAAAGAACGAATTGCATTTGTTCGGCCGAGGATTACGTACGGTACTTTATGCTTTTTTTCCGAAGTTCTTTTTTTATACTTTGATATAACAAAAAAGACATGAAAGATTATTTATTTGGTCGTTTCTAAAACACCTACGCTTGACGTAATAACTTGGGGATTATAATTTTTACTACTAGGAAAAAGAAAGGGTTAGAAAATATTTATAGCCGGATTTTAAAAGTTAATCTTCACAACTTGACGTAATATTACATAATATATACATATACAGGATGGACGTGAAAAAATTAATTTCGAGGCCATCTCATTTGAATTAGAATTGCGAGGTGCTGAAGTTGAGTTCCTGCTCGATGCTTTCGTGAGCAACCAATTTGTTATTCCAATACCTTTAGTTTTAGCACACATTGATCTTATAGGCATAGGCTCTTATACAAATCTGCAGTACCTAATAGTATAAATGGACAATCTCTCAGACTCAGAAAGATATTTACGTACAATAAGGCTCTGAAGCTTTTCTTAAGCCCCTGTAGACGTTCGTAGAGCCTTATAGTCTGACTTAGAAGCCTACCACTTTTCATAATGTCTCATAGGCTCTTATAAAAGATTTCGGACTTCCTAAATCTCCTGTAGCCTTTCAACTTTTAACCTGTTTAACCACTGAACCCCCCAAGTAAGCCGTTTAAGCCTTTTTTCGTATATACCGTATCTGATTCTCTCAGAAATATCTATTGTTTTCTATTAATGCTCTCATACAGCCTTGTAGTCTTTTACAAAGCATCGTATCCTTTCTAAAATAGTGCCGCCTTTCAAAGCTCTTTACCATCTCAAACAGCCCTACAGCATTTAATAAAGTCTTGGGTGCCGTCACATACAGCCCTCTAATGTCTACTGTCACACAAAGCCCTGCGCCGCCTCATAAAAGCCCAGCGTTAAAGTCATGTGACCTTAGATGATGTCTTGTAGCCTTTCATACGGACATGCTGTTTCTCAAAAAGGCCTGTGGTGTCAAATAAGACCTTCATTTAGGGCTGAAATTTTTCGTAAATTCCTGTGGTCCTTTCATCCCAAAGGATGCCTTGTGTCATCTCGTAGAGCCCTACAACATTTAGTAAAGTCCCGAAGGTTCTAATGAACCTTTCTTTAAGCACGTACTATCTCAGGCAGGTCTCAAACCCCTGTACGGCCTCGCAAAGCCCTGGAGCATTTAGTAAAGTCATATGAACTTTCATAAAGTCTTGTAGCCTGTAGTCTTTCATACGGACGTGATGTCTCGCTAAAAGGTTTGTTGTGTCTTATCAAACCCTCATGTAGCGCTGAAATCTTTTTTCCGTCTCTGTAGCATTTGTCCTGCACCATTTAATAAAGCGGTTCATAAACCTCTGAAGCTTCTAATAAATATACAGCCATTCATTAAACGCATCGTCTCACACAGCGCTCCATTGTCTCACAAAGCCCTGCACCGCCTCATAAAGGCCCAGAGCTTTAAGTAAAGTCATGTGACCTTAGATCATGTCTTGTAGCTTTTCATATGGACATGCTGTCTCTCAAAAAGGTCTATGATGTCGTATAAGACCTTCATTTAGAGCTTAAAACTTTCGTAAATTCATGTTTGTGGTTTTTTCATCCTGAAGGATGAAAGCTTCTTAGAAGCCTTGTGTCATCTCGTAGAGCCTTACACCATTTATTGAAGCTCTGAAGGTTCTAATGAACCTTTCGTTAAGCATGTAGTATCTCACGCAAGTCTCAAAGCCCCGGAGCGTTTAGTAAAGTCATGCGACCTTACATAAAGTCGTGTAGCTTGTAGCCTTTCATACGTGCGTGACGACTCTCTAAAAGGCGACTTTGTCTTATAAAACCCTCATGTAGAGCTAAAATTTGCCTTTCTGTGGCCTTTGTTATGATCCATTTTATTAGCAGTTCATAAACCTCTGAAGCTTCTAATAAATATACAGCCTTTCATTAAACGTATCGTCTTACACAGCGCTCCACTGTCTCACAAAGTCCTGCACCGCCTCATAAAGGCCCAGAGCATTTAGTAAAATAATGTGGCCTTAGATTATGTGTTGTAGCTTTTCATATGGACATGCTGTCTCTCAAACAGGTCGGTGGTGTCTTATAATGCGACCTCTATGGAGCGCTGAACATTTTTAGAACATATGTGCCATCTCGCAGAGCCGTATAGCAATTTATAAAGGCATTTTTGACCCTTTAGGTAAACCTAAAGCCTTTCTGCCTTTCTTGTAACTATACTGCTTTTGTATAGTTATGCAACGTCTGGCTAAGCTTTCATAAAACATCTTGTTTGAATATGCAGACGAAACGTGTTGTAGTAAATGTGAAAATCGAAAGGTTGTGACTTATAATAAAAGTTGAGAGCGTCATTAGTTAGCGCACAGTTTGAAAAGACAAATATTGAACATCTAACGTCGATGTTAGCTTTCAAAACGTAGGTTAACTTGATTTAACATCGACATTAGTTTACTCTGAACACATTTTTAACATCAACAACGTCGCTCTATTAAAACCCAACGACTTTTGCATACTAATTGGACAACTTGAAAATAAATTAGTACAAACTTGAAACGCTTTATACTCTGTTCACAAGCCAAAAAATAAAAAAAATGAAATAATAAAAAAAAACTTTTTTCATATAAATATAAATGCGTGGCTTAAAAAGAACAGTTTAAAAATGCTTCCCAAAACGCAAGGAAAATAAAGGTGACAAATGCATTCGCATATCCGCAAAAAGCTCAATTTATTATCCAAGCATTCCACCGCCACGAATAAAACTATAATAATTCATTCAACTTTGGCACTGTAAAAAGCTTTGTGTTAACCTCAATGCGGTATTATGCTCTTTCGTCTCTTTGCAGATTTGAGCAGAAATTGATCATGTCGTAATAAGTTAAACTTCCCAAGATTTTTCCAAACGGAAAACTACCGGCAGGAAACATTTTTTAAATTCCACAAAGTTCAAAAATTAATAAACGATTAAGTAAGGCGTAAATTAGAAATTTATATCGTTTGGTGGGGGTGGCGCGCGCCCTTAACAAAGCAAAAGATATATGGACGTAATTAATTCAAATAAACAATAGGTAGGGAATGTGGAGCAGCATGGTATCGTTTCTAATTATAATTTTAAATCAACAAAAGTGCGATTTAGCAAGAGCGTCTCGTTTCTGAAAACAGCCTCAAAAAGAATTTTTCAATTTGTATGTTGTGGGATGGAAAAAATTTTAAATGGAATTTTTAATTTTTTCAGAATTAACTCTTTTAATTAGTGGTTTGAGAGATTTAATTGCTTACTTGAATTATTAATTGCGCCTAATGAATTTTTAGTTTTTGATACTTGGAAATTAAGGAATGAATAATTAATTTATCGACTCCCATTTCCTCCAACGAACCATCTAAATAATACATATTTATACGTTATTTGATTAGAGATATATTTTTTTGATTTGGCACCGGTATAATGGAATCGTGCGGTTAAGTCGGCTTTTCTAGGTCGGCGCCGGCTTAATTAATCATGTAAAATATAAAATTTATCTGAAAATTAGGACAAAATTCTTATAATAGTTTGAATATCCTGAAAGTCCTGATGAATCAGAGGCGATTTCTAGCGGCAGCGACCGAAAACCTGTCACTTTCAGTTTTTCGTTAATATCTCGAAAACTATTGGTCAGAGCTAAAAGATGACCGTGTAATAAAGCTGATTAAATTTTTTAGAAAATCGATCAGATACTCATTATTTGTATGTCCAATAGTTTCCGAGGTAGAGGCCGTTGAAAGGCAGGAAATTAGCTCAAAATAACTTGTGTTCCTGAATAGAGAGGCCTTCGTCATTTTATTACCAAAGGACTGACTAGTAAAAAATTAAAGTCAATTATATTCCTGAGGTCTTTCGGGAGGGGGGGGGCAAATTAGAGGCCTGAACTTGGCAATTCAATACCTACGTTAGAGAAAAATAAAGGGAAAGGCAAACACAGAAATTAGGACAAATAGAAAAAATTCCATGTTGGGGGCCCCCTAACTCTCCAATTTTATTTTTTGTTTATCTGAAATATAAGTAAAGAAAGTAAATCTGAACCCGTTTGAAAAACAATTATATTTTAAATTTTGAAGGGCCCTTAAAATATTAGTTACCTCGGGCCTCGCATTTTCTCTGAAAAGTTCTACTTATTCCATTCTGCGACTCTGCGACGGTCTGATTACAATACTATCTTTACTGCGCTACACTATCTTGTAGAAAATTTGTTGTAGTTTATTTTTGGATAAGAACATTTTTCTCTAAAAGTGTGTAGTTTTTGAGTTATAACCAAAAAACTAAAATAACTGTTTTTTGGCGATTTTGACATTTTTGTCAAACTTTAATGCGCTCTAGCGCCTAAACCGTTTGTTCGAGGAAAAAACTCCACCCACATAATTTGTAGGAAATTTGATGTGGCTTAATTTTGGATGTACATCTTTTTCCCAAAAATTATGTAGTTTTTGAGTTATAAGAGAAAAACTAAAAAAACTGTTTCTAGGCAATTTTGGAATTTTAGTCAAACTTTAACGCGCTCTAGTGCCTAAGCCGTGTGTCTGACGAAAAAACTCTATCAATATAATTTGTAGGAAATTTGATGTAGTTTCTTTTTAGATCAAAACATTTTTCTCCAATAGTGTATAGTTTTTGAGTTATAAGCGAAAAACAAAAAAAAATTGATATTTGGCGATTTGGGAATTTTGGGTAAACTTTAATACCCTCTAGCGCGTAAACCGCTAGTCTGAAGAAAAAACACAAGAGACTTAATTTGTAGGAAATTTGATGTAGTATTTTTTGATATGAACGTTTTTGTCTAAAAGTGTATAGCTTTTGAGTTATCCTGGCCGCTTGTGAATAAGCCAAGCAGAAACCCTTACCGGCTCCATTCGATCAGCGTCTCTACATTAAAGCTGTAGGGAAGGAAATTTTTACAGCCGCTCCACCTGATTCGGCACATCTACTTGTTAGTCAGGTTGGGCGGATTCCACCTTTTAATGTATTACATTAGGTTGCTGATGAGTGGAACTGGCCTACGGAGCCCAAGAGAACTATTTACGCCTCCACATCAGTAGAAAAGATGCTTTAAAGGAAAGGTTTTGCCAGAGCTGTACGCGCCCTATTGCCAATTCAGAGAGCCGCTACAAACATATCGAGCTAATTGATGAGCTCACAACAAGTTTTTTGAAAGAATCTCCTTCACTGTGCGAATTGCGTGGAAACCGTCATTGAATAAAACTAACTGAGAAATTTTCAAGACCGACTGAATCGGCTGAAGATAAGTAGACCCACAGCAACCCTCTAGGTCCAGTTATTGAATTTGATTACTGTGTTGAAGAATCACACGTTCGGCTGATTGGTGTGGGCATCTAAACTGTGTCAAGAAAATGAGTTCATATTTCCATGAATCTGGGCATTTTTCGTACGAAAAATCTGACATGTGCGAGATATTATGAAACTCCTTTTATAACTCTGGAAAAATTCTTGAAATTTGTAAATATCTGGATACATTTTTCAAGTGGAAATTAACAAATTGATCTTTTGATTAAAAACGTATTTAACCCACATTTATTGGGGCTAATTGAGGGCCAATAAAGAAACACTTTTTTAGGCGAATGTTACCGTGTCTGTTTTTGAAGAGGAGAAGCGACGTTTTACTGAGACCGTTTGATGTTCTTTTGAGGTGGAATGTATGACAGGAAGAAGGTCGAAAACGGTTAACCGCGACTACTTGGTAATAAATCATAACTCATAACTCATAACTACTACTGGTGTAGGTGTGGGCACGTGATCACAGGGCAATGAATATCGCATATTTCATTTAATACGTCAGGTAGGAGATCCAATCACTTGAAATTAAAAGTCAGTTTTCCACACAGTCGCCACTTACACCACCCTCTTCTCTACCCAATTTTCTTATTTTGTTGTCTCTCATTGACCATTTTCCAACTACTGCTATAATATCTAAGTCATTTTTTAAAAAATATACAGAGGCGGTAGTAGATTCGAGCGAGATCGGGGTTGTTAGCAAAATTTTCCAATGGCAACAATTCTGCAGCTCTAATCTCGCGCCCATCGACTATCACGTCATGTCATTATATGCTGATGGTGCATTTCATGGCACTGAAATAAGAAAACTCGTGACAGGTTATTGAAAATGTGGGAAAAAGCGACGTTAAAGTGTAGGTTTATTTTGGCTTTTTAATAAATTAATCGTTTTCCATAAAAATTTTTTTTAATTCCTGGACGGACTTTCTGTAGAAATAGACCCAGTCCCGTATAGGAACTTGTAAAATTAATAAAGAACGGCAATATTTGCATTATTCCAATTTGCCCCTTAAATTACTTTAGTTAAACGATTACCATTAAACATATAGCCCAATTCGTCGAATTTACTAATTAATCCAATCTAAATTAATTAACATTTAATTGATTCTGATTGACTACCACAAACATTGAACGCGCGGTTTGTTTAGGAGCTTTATATTTACCGGAGGATTGATTTTAAAAAAAACCGAATTGGTCGCTAAATTTGTTTTCTTTTTATTACTTATTTATTTTATTTCCATTAGCGGCGCACAAATTAATCTCTAGGTTTACCATAATCCGCAAAGAAATTGATTTGTTTTGTATTATTCCATTACAAATCGTGCAGACGAAAAAATACCATTGTCGTAATCTATAAGTCTTATTTATTTATCACCTTATAGGTGTACGCTTTAAGAAAAATGTCAACAAAATAATCTCGGTAAATCAAAGCGTAATGTGTAGGCGGAATAATTTAATCTGTTGGTGTGTTAAAACTCAATCTCTTGTAAAAAAATTTGTCTCTTTACGTACGTACACACGTACACAATCAACAAACGTTGAAAAACGCAATGATTTATACAACTATTAAAGCTTGATCTAGTTTAATTTTAAGGTGTAAACGTGAGATGATAAATTCTTGTTGTTAAGACTATATTTCTTCGACCACGCATTTTCTTCATCAGACTCCTAATACAAGCCCACAAAGTAAAATTAATCTAACATTATATTTGCTTCCGGTAACAAACATATTTTATGTCTGACGAAAATTTAATAGCTTTGTGTTTATATCGAGCAATTACTCTTTTTAATAACGAAACGTTGTATGCGCGATGAGGCAGTAGTGTCTTCCGTTTTCATATAAATATGGAGTGTGACAAAAACTTTTTTTTTTATTGTTCTGTGGAGTGATTGAGAGTCCCTTTCTTTTATAAGAAGCGCGAAACAGGGAAAATCGAGCTAGAATGCAGACCAATAAGTAGTCCAGTCAAACGACAGTTTGGCTAGTCTAACCTAAACAGTAAACAGTTCGTCTGACGTAAATAACCTAGGGGGCATAATTTGTAGTAAATTTGACGTAGTTGATTTTTGTATAGAAACGCTTTTCTTAGGAAGTGCGTAGTTTTCGAGTTATGTATATCGTAAGCGAAAAACTAAACAATAGTTTTTTGGCCGATTTTTAAATTTTTGTCAAACTTTAACGCGCTCTAACGCCTAAACCATTTATCTGAAGAAAAAACCCAAGAGGCACAATATGTAGTAAATTTGATGCAGCTTATTTTTGGTTAGTAACATTTTTTTCTAAAAGTGTGTAGATTTTGAGTTACAAGTGAAAAACTAAGAAAACTGTTTTTTGACTATTTTGGAATTTTTGTCGAACTTTAACGCGCTCTAGCGCCTAAACCGTTCATTGAACGAAAAAACTTGGGAGACATAATTGGTAGGAAATTTAATGTAGTTTATTTTTGCATGAGGACATTTTGTTCCAAAAATGTATAGTTTTTGAGTTACAAGCGATAAACTAAGAAAACTGTTTTTTGACTATTTTGGAATTTTTGTCGAACTTTAACGCGCTCTAGCGCCTAAACCGTTTATTTAACAAAACAACCTGAACCACATAATTGGTAGGAAATTTAATGTAGTTTATTTTTGCATGGGGACATTTTGTTCCAAAAATTTATAGTTTTTGAGTTACAAGCGAAAAACTAAGAAAACTGTTTTTTGACTATTTTGGAATTTTTGTCGAACTTTAACGCGCTCTAGCGCCTAAACCGTTCATTGAACAAAAAAACCTGGAAGACATAATTGGTAGGAAATTTAATGTAGTTTGTTTTTGTATAGAAACATTTTGTTCCAAAAATGTATAGTTTTTGAGTTACAAGCAATAAACTAAGAAAACTGTTTTTTGACTATTTTGGAATTTTGTCGAACTTTAACGCGCTCTAGCGCCTAAACCGTTTATTTAACAAAACAACCTGAACGACTTAATTGGTAGACAATTTAATGTAGTTTATTTTTGCTTGGGGACATTTTGTTCCAAAAATGTATAGTTTTTGAGTTATAAGCGAAAACTAAGAAAACTGCTTTTTGGTTGATTTCTGAATTTTTGTCAGACTTTAACGCGCTCAAGCGCCTTAAGCGTTCGTCTGAAGAAAAAACCCAGGAGACATCACATAATTTATAAAACATTTGTTGTAGCTTATTTTTTGATAGGCCCATTTTGCGCCAAAAGTGTATAGTTTTTGAGTTATAAGCGAAAACTAAGAAAACTGTTTTTTTGCTGATTTCGGAATTTTTGTCAACCTTTAACGCGCTATAGGACCTTAAGCGTTCGTCTGAAAAAAAAAACGCAAGAGACATCATTTATAGGAAATTTACCGTAATTTATTTTTGAGTGCAGTCATTTCTTCTAATAGGGTATAATTTTTGAGTTGTCGTGCCTAAACCACGTGGTTTAGGCCTTCTCGAAAAAATGATAAGACATGACATGAGTAGGAAAAATTGGAGTATATTGTTATAAGGCTGTAATTGTGAATTACAGACTGCAGGGCTTTATTAGACACTATAAATATACGTTTATAGGGCTTTAATAGAGACCACAGAGCTTTATGAGAGTTTATATAGTTTTTTGAGCGCCCATAGAGCTTTATAGGGCCAAAAGAGCTTTATACGAGCCTATAGAGATTTAGCAGAGCCCGTAGGGCGTTCATCAGAACCCATAGAGCTTTATGAGAAATTATCGAGTTGTGAGGGACAATTGAGTATTATGAGAGGCCGTAGAACAGAATATAGGGCTTAATTTGAAGTCTCGGGGTTGTATTAAAGGCTTTAAAAAATTGAGGCCTTTGCGCCAAGCTACAAATTTGGAAATTAGGCTTCTTATTGACATCATGAGCCCATACAGAAAATAAGTACAGACGTTTACAAAAGTTTGAAAAAAACTGATGGGTACGATGTATTTATAGGAATTGTCCAAATGTTTCGGTGTTGCCAAATTTCAATTTTTTACCGAAAATAGTGCTTCAACTGAAAGCGCGTATTTGTGGGACGAAAACTTTATTTTGAGGCGAAAAATGTGCTATTCTCTGTAGCTAAGTATCTCGTAATTTTCGGTTCTCGCTTACTAAGTACGTTTACCCTAAAAACGAACTCAAATATAAATAAAAAGAATTTCATCTTGAAGAGAGATCAATAATTAATGTAAAAATAAAAACGACAAGCTTAATTCCGGCATTAGCAAATATAAAATTTAAATTTATAAACGACCCGAAGATTACAAAAAAATCTCCAGAATACGAAAGTAGGAGAAAAGTGGGTTTGCATAAATTTTCATGTGAAAATGACTGCGATTTTTAAAGTGTACAAATATTTTTCACGCCACAAAACTGATTTTTCTTTATTAAGTTTAATTATATTTTCTTTATACACCAATTCGATTGAAAAATTCATCCCGGTTTTTCATTTTTTTGTTGTTATACTTAATATATTTTAATTTTATGTAAAATGCGCAGTTGAAAAGTTTTTTTTTGTTACGGAAAAATGGGTTTTCAATCTATTATTTTTCAATATAACTCTCAACAAGTGCACCTTTTATAAGAGCTTCTGTTTCTGATTGATTTTTTATCAATTTTTCTAGTATAATAGATCAAGCCAAGCGACAATTTTATCTTATCTTTTTATGTATTTTATAATGTTGCGACATTCGATTTAAAAAAGTTTTATTAAAATTTTCTAATGTGATTTCTTTTCCAATTTTCCGCATCAAAACAACTCGTTTTATTCCGTCAAATCCCAAGAGGTAAACACTAACAGCCACAATGTAACAGTAATAAGTTTAACGAATTATGGGATATTTTCTACGTTACTATTCGTGACCACGCGAACAGGATGAGGCGTAATTTTAGTACCAAAAAATTAGGCAAATAAATGCTGCTACCTTTGACCCTTTCTCAATCAACTGCTGTTTCTATAAATTTTTTCAAAGGTCTACTCTTACCGGAAGCACGAGAGATTCTGATGGATAAAACTTGAAAAATTTGGCATCCTTTGTGCTACAACTGATGACCACTTGACAACTTCTTATTCCGGAATTGCTACTTGGGAAACAAAGCAGTCTGAGGAAAAGTTTTAATGTCTTGGCAACTGCCTGGATCACCGCTTCGAAAGGATAGCTTGTCAAGCCAAAATTTATTCTGGGGGAAAATTCAGAAAAGCCTGCGAAAAGTCGATTTCAAAATTTTTAGCAAACTTTAACGCCCTCTAGCACCTAAGCCGTTTGTCTGAAGATATAAACCTAAGAGACAAACTTTGTAGGAAATTGAATTTACTTTGTTTTAAAATGGAGACACTTTTCTCAAAAAGGGCGTAGTTTTCGAGTTATGAGCAAGAAAACAATTGTTTGGCCGATTTTGGAAATTTTTTTAACTTCTCGCTCACCAGAAGACAAATACTTAAAATATATAATTTGTAGGAAATTTAATGTGTCTTAATTTTTTATAGAAGAATTTTTCCCATAAAGTGCGTAGTTTTCGAGTTATAAGCGAAAAACCCCAAACAGAGCTAAAATCCACCCTTCGTTTTTAAACAAATTATTTTCTACATTATTTTGGATTCAAGGGGCCAATTACTAGTAAATTTGAAAAAAAAACGAATTATAAGAGCCCTGATTTACTTAATTATTTTAAATTTAACTAAAATTTGTAATTTTGTACTTGCGTTTCTATCTTTATCGATAAGCAGCTGCTGCCTTCGTTGCCATTTAATTTCCAAAACTGAGTAATTCAGTCGCGCAACACCTTGCGACGTATTTTTGATAAGTTTATCAATTTCGAGTTTAATTTACAATTTTAACACCATTCGCATTGTGAACTGTGTCGTTAGAACTTGCTTCACGCGAAATTGTTTAATGCGATTTACATAAGCCCTTTTAGGCTTTTCAAAATTATATTTTCAAAAGTGAGTTTGGGTAACTTTGGATAAATAAACTTTAATTGCTTTTCATTTATTTTTGTTATTCTTGTTATTAATTAATTTCCTTTGTTACAGGTCACATCAAGCCACGTTTGATAACCATTTGGGATCCTTTATTTGAGTGGATTCTAGCCAGCAACCCAGGGATGAAATACGGAGCCCTACAAACGACCTAAGGTAGGTACCTACTTTGTTAAGTTTAAGTTTGCATTATTTACTTTTGATTTTGATGTGTAATGTGTATCCTGGACTTTCGGGGCCCATAAAGGCCGTACGAGTCGATATCTATTAATTGCCAAGTAACTTCGCGTATTAATTTACTCTATCTCTTTGTAGTTAACCATGTAGGCTAACATTAAATGAAGCACCCTGTAGATACTTCAATTTTATTTAAATTTTTGAAGACTAATAATTTTTTCTTAATTTCAGGAATCGAAAGGGGCGGTCCTCAGCAGAGCCTGTAAAGGTAGGAACTTTTCTAATATATCGGGTATTTTTGTCCTAATGAATTGATTTATATCTGTCTTAATTTTGCTCACAGTGGTTTTTGGTGTAATTTGAAATTTTTGAGTGTTCATCGTGTACTTTTTGAATTTTTATCAAACTTTAACGCTCTCTAGCGCCTAAACCATTCATCCGGGAAAAAACCTAAAAGACAGAATTTGAAGGAAACTTAATGCACTTTATTTTTGTATAGAAAGACTTTTCTCTAAAATCGCGTAATTTTCGAGTTATAAGCGTAAAACTAAAAAACAGTTTATTGGCCAATTTTGTAATTTTTCTCGCGCTCTACCTCTTACAGCTCGCCTGAATAAAAAACTGTAAGACATATAATTCATAGGAAATTGAATTTACTTTATTTTTCTGTAGGAACTGTTTTCTCTAAAATTGCGTAGTTTTCGAGTTACGAGCCATAAAACAATTTTTTATAAGCAATTTTTTAATTTGTTATAAGCAGAAAACAAAAAACAGTGATTTTGGCCGGTTTTGTAATTTTATACAAACTTTAACGCGCTCTAGCTCTTAAACAGTTCGCCTAAATATAAAAACGTAAGAAATATAATTCATGTGAAATTGAATTTGCCTTAATTTTGTATAGAAACACTTTTCTCTAAAATCGCGTAGTTTCCGAGTTATTAGAGTAAAACAAAAAACAGTGATTTTGGCTGGTTTTGTAATTCTTTCAAAATTCGGACACTAAACACAAAAGAAGAAGACTTTTAGGGCATCACTGGGACTATTTTGTTTTGATGTTTAATCGGGACGTCATTCCAATTTGATACAGGAATCGGTGTGAAATGAGAGAAACTCTTAAGGGTGTTGCTTTCGACTATTTTTTGTTGCCAGTTGTAGCTTGTGCAAATTAAATACGAGTTTGTTTCTGATTTTAATTTGATGGGCATGCTAAGCCCCAATTTTGCGCTAGTGCTAATTTTGCAAACTAATATATGAGTAAGTAATACATTTAAGACCGAAATTGACATGGTTTTATTTCGTAAAACGTACAAACTTGTATAGTTGTCGAATTTCCGCTTATATCAAAATTCCTCGTTAAACTTTACGTAAGTGTAGACTGAGGGTATAAACTGGTTGAACGTTTAGATGAGTTTACTGTTGCATAAACCATTTAACATACATCTCTATGACAAAGTTAGCGAGGACGATATTCAAATGTGCAATGCCATCACTCGTCTGTGGTTATCCCTGTATCCTCATCCGTTATCCTGGTAACATAGGACAGGTAAATCCATCATACGATGGCAGCTGCCACCCCCATCTCACGCTAGGATACAACTCGCGAACACACACAAAAAAATCAATTACGTCATCGAAAAATTAACCCCCCCAACAAAAACACTAATCGATTTAAAACCAAATTACACAACCCGATTCGAATTAATTAAAATCGGCGCAAGTAGGACGGTACGTCTGGTACTTACACAGACAAGACATTAATAATGATAATAATGAACGGTGGGTTGACCTTTTCTCCCCATAAAGCTTTACTAAAATTATAACTTATACGCTTTATCCGGAGAACATCCAAAATACACGCCATTGTTTTGTCCCGCTTTTCACGCGGTTGAATTTTATGCGTCAGAAATTATGACAAAAGACAATTATTCCACCGTGATTTGTACAAAACAAATTTGTAAATTTTGAAACAAAACATTGCTAAATTATATACCGGTGTAAAACAATAATTAATAATCCTTTAAAGTAATTTTGAAGCTCTTACTATTAATTACTCCATTCTACAGCGGCGCGATGACAGTTATTTATCTACCAAAAAGTGATAGTAAATGCGGGTTTTGCGGTAAATTTTAAACAAATATTAAACCAATTGCGCGTCTAGACTTTATTGCAAACTAATTCATCACGTCCATCTTTATTTTGTCTCTTTGTGCCTTCAACTTTTTAATTTGTTTTCGGCGCGGATAATCGTTATAAATAACTGTGTGCGGGCTTCTCGAATTATGTGAGAGCGCCAGATGGGGTGTTGTCAAATACGAATAGCGTGTATCAGTACTAATTTGTCCAACATTACAAATGGAACATTTACCTACGTTTGCTGAAATAAAATTGTGTGACAGATTTGGCGTGACGTGAGTAACTATTGCAATTAAAACGATGGAGTTGAAGACGAGAAGCTGGCGAGTTTTCGACCAGCGATAGTGTGAGGATTAATTTTGTTGGGGGTACTCGTGTGTCGTGTCCTTTAGTTGTAAAATCGTGAATTTAGCATCACTTACCATCTGCTTTTAAGGTTTGGGAGGAGGGGGGGGTACGCAAAAAAGGTTTTCCGATGATCGAAAAAATATCAGCAACTTGGAAAAATGTTATCAGATCGCTTCTGGTAGAATATTTCCTAATTTTCACGTTTTCTGAAAATTTTGAGCTATAATCTTTATTTTACAAATAGGCGAAAATAACTAAAATTGAAGGAAATTAAAGAAGTTTTCACCTTTGTACCCGTTTATTTCAAAAAATCAAGCTAATAGCAATGGGGGAGATGAGGAAATGTCCGCACAATCCAAAAATTGCATCTCTGTCAATTTCAAGCGTGCAAAACGAAAAATAAACCAAATTAAAGAAAATTTTATATGCTCCTAAGAAGGTCTGATGTAATTTTTTGATTAATTTGCTATTTTTGCCGTATTTGTTATAAACTTGAACTTTTTGACAATTTTTAATCACAAGAGAGCTGATTTTCATCTTTAAATGTTTCCATCTCACAATGCTTTCATCTTACAACGACAACATCTTACGACTAAATTGAAGAACATTCCGCAACCCCCAACCGTTCATTTTTATGAGACACTTTTGGAGAAAATTGCGCGTGGGGTGCAAAAAAGCCGCATCTTCAAAAAAAAGGATTTTTGAGTAATTGTAGTCGTACGGGACTCAAACTGATTTGATCTAACGGGACTTTTTCGTCTTTGTTGAGCCAATTCTACAATCCCTCAAAATACGAAAACAGATACGGAAAAAAGTAGGTAGTAGGTAGCGAACAACAGTAGGTATGCTCAGAATCTCTCCTTCATTCCCAAAATCCCTTTCCTAACCCCATTTCCGGTTTAACCGGAAGTGTTTTTAAACTAAATTTGTATCTATCAAATATGTTTTTTTTTTTAATTTTATCAAAATTTAACGCTCTCTAGTGCCTAAACTATTTGTCTGAAAAAAAACCTACACAGGCAAAACTTGTAGGGAACTTAATACACTTAATTTTTGTATGGTAAATGGTAACACTTTGTCTAAAACTGCGTAGTTTTCGAGCGATGAGCGTAAAACTACAAAAACAGGTTTTTGGACAATTTTGTAATTTTTGTCAAACTTTAACGCGCTCTAGCTCTTTAACAACTCACCTGAAGACAAAAATGTAAGAGATATAAACCACGAGAAATCGAAATTTGTTTATTTTTGTATAAAAACATTTTTTTGTAAAAACGCGTAGTTTCGAGTTATGAGCGAAAAACGAAAAAAATAGTTATTTTGGCGAATTTTATCATTTTTCTCAAACCTTAACGCGCTCTAGCTCTTTAACAACTCACCAGAAGACAAAAATGTAAGAGATATAAATCATGAGAAATCGAAATTTGTTTATCTTTGTATAAAAACATTTTTTTGTAAAAACGCGTAGTTTCGAGTTATGAGCGAAAAACGAAAAAAATAGTTGTTTTGGCGAATTTTATCATTTTTCTCCAACCTTAACGCGCTCTAGCTCTTTAACAACTCACCAGAAGACAAAAATGTAAGAGATATAAACCACGAGAAATCGAAATTTGTTTATTTTTGTATAAAAACATTTTTTTGTAAAAACGCGTAGTTTCGAGTTATGAGCGAAAAACGAAAAAAATAGTTATTTTGGCGAATTTTATCATTTTTCTCAAACTTTAATGCGCTCTAGCTCTTTAACAACTCACCTGAAGACAAAAATGTAAGAGATATAAATCATGAGAAATCGAAATTTGTTTATTTTTGTATAAAAACATTTTTTTGTAAAAACGCGTAGTTTCGAGTTATGAGCGAAAAACTAAAAAAATAGTTATTTTGGCGAATTTTATCATTTTTCTCAAACTTTAATGTGCTCTAGCTCTTTAACAGTTCGCCTGACGCACAAACCTAAGAGAAATAATTGATGGTAAATTGAATTTACTTTAATTCTGTGTAGTAACACTTTTCTCTAAAACTCCGTAGGTTGCGAGTTAGTTTTTTGGCCGATTTTGGAATTTTTATGAAACTTTAACGTTCTCTAGCGCCTTAACCATTTGCGTGAAAAAAACCTAAACATACAGATCTTGCAGGAAATTTAATGCAATTTATTTTTGTATGGGAACACTCGTCTCTAAAACGGCGTAATTGTCGAGTTACGAACGTAAAACTAAAAAATGGCTTTTTGGCCGATTTAGTAATTTTTCTTTAACTTAAACACGCTCTAGCTACACGCTCTAGCTCTGTAACAGTTCACCTGAAGAAAAAAACGTAGAAGATATAATTGGTGGGAAATCTAAACTACTTTATTTTTGTATATTAACACTTTGCTGTAAAAACGCGTAGTTTCTAGTTATGAGCGAAAAACGAAATAAAAAGTTATTTTTTTGGTTTTAGCCAATATTTTAATTTTTCTCAGACTTTAACACGCTCTTGCTCTTTTATAATTCGCCTGACGAAAAAAATCCAAGAGTTATAAATGATGACAAAATAAATTTACTCTATGTTTTTATAAAAACATTTTTTGTATAAACGCGTAGTTTTGAGGTATCGTTATATTGGCGTCATTTTGAATTTAAAAATTTGAAAAAGTGTGTTTTTTTAATTATCGTGGATGCGTACTAAATTATAACTATTTATAAATTAATAATGTGGGCCAAAGCGTTCCGAAATGACACCAAAATAACCCCCTTATTTTGGGCCACCCTGTACACATTAAGAATTTTCAGAAATTTCAATTTTTGACATGTTTGGATGCAGGGTGACCAAAAACGTCTGAAATTAAATAATATCATTTTGTTTTCGATTACTTTTAAAAATAATTGTTATCTAGATTTTCTATTTTTCACACGTTTATGAATGTTTGCAACGAGTTAGTGACGGTCTTTTTCATATTATCCGTCCCTTATAGGTACTATTGTTCCAAGGACCTTAGAAATGCTGAAGTACAGTGGGTGGTAAATTAAATAGCATCCCTTTGAGCTGGTAGATTAATTTTTAAGTTTGATGAAGGTAGTCGTCGTCCAGTCGTCGAGTCGGTGTCATGTTTGTTATCTCGAGGGTTACACATTGATGTTACCCCTAAATTTTTGTTAAATCTATTTATTAAAATATTTAACGACCGAATAAACCATTACGAGTTAGTAGGTACTTATTGGGTCAGTTTTATTAAATTGTAGCGGTGGAAGTCGTTACTCGTATAATAAAATTATTGCCATAGCGTCGATATACCGTTACAACACAAGGAACACTCCCAAGATTTGAAAAAAAATGTTTTTTCAAATTATACTCAGTGCCTCCATAAAAACATGAGAGGAGCGCCCCCAGCTAAAAAGAGATCTAGATTTTCCTCCAATTTATTATTCAAAGCTTGTAAAAATTTAATATCCGTAACTTTTTGCTGAAAAAAAAGTGGCAACATAAAGTTGAGATCAACATTTTATTTTGAGCCCTGACCTATCGTAATTTAAAAGTTGGTAAGAAAACTAACTAAAGTAAAGTTGGTTTTATGCAAGTTTTAATTAATGATGGTAATCAACTTTTAAAATAAATTTATCTCGAGCACAGAGTCGCGCCGGTATTAATAATTATTAAAAAAATATTACAAAGTCGATTAAAGTTACGACACGATGTAAAATGTCTTCGAGACATAAAAATAACAATTATCCAAGATATCCATCATGTAATTAACATTAAATTATTACTTCAACCCGCACGTTTTCCACACACGCCTCCGCGCATACAACATTATGCCCTTACTTATATTTCGACGCTTCCCAATTTGCTCGACTGACGTTTTCTCCACCCAATCTCTTAAACATTTTTGATATAATTAATCTAAAAATATACGTTCGGAGCGTAAATAAAGAATAAAAGACCTCTAAGCATTTCTGTATCAAAAACATCCTCCTTTTATTGCGTTTTTTTCTCCTCTTATTACTCTTAATTTAAAAAGTACGAATGAATCCCGAGCTTTCCTTTTTGTGTAGATAATGGAAGTGTTTTATGGATTTGGTCTTTTCTGTACGGTTCAGAGGATGTTCAGAATGAATCCCATCTTTTAAATTTTAATTCCCCAAAAATGCCTACGCGCAGCGGGATTTTCAATATATCAAAACGTACTGTCCGTTGCACACGAAGCACGGAGCATTTTTCCCTTTTTAGTTGCAAAATTTTTATGAATACAAAAGTTCGCTATTAAAAAAAAAATGAGAGTAAAAAATGCCGGCAATTGTTAGAAAAATCAATTTCGAGTGCGTTTTATATCTTCAATCGGAACTCGCTGAATAGCGTGTACAATATTCATTGAGAGTCGCCCTTTAAATTTATCTCTACTTTGGTACTTCGTTACAGAATGCCAATAATGAAAAAAAAATTGTAGCTCGCGTTACTTTTGTTTCGGGACGCAAGTTTTGCTTCCTCTCGTTTAGCAGACAATGCTGCTTTGGAGTTCGTTTACGAAATTATCAGATATCGTTTTTTTTTGTAGCGATAGCCGTTTAGACATTCTTAGTGTGTTTTTGAAGGAAATTCGCGACTTTAATATTCGTAAGTTTTTTTGAAATACGAAGAAACAGAAAGAAGAAAACTCATCCAATGGTTGGTTGATTAATTAATTTTGTTTTGTCTCGTCTCTCTCGAGGCTTTTTGTTCCATATTTTGGCGTAAAATTTGATGTCGCTATAGTCGTCTACGCCGAGCTGATACAAGCTGCCATTGCCATTATCTAATAACAAAATCGTAAACATATGCAAAATTGGCATTATTTTCCTATACAGGGGTGTGGGTGTAAACCATAACAAGATCGCCCTTAGGCATAACTTTATTACTTTCTCAGATATTAATTTGAAATTTGAGAGCCTCAATTTGCGAACATTTCCGAGAGGGCGCTATCGTCTTTTCATCACTTCCGATTTTACCGGAATGACATCCACTTTGATTTTTCAAACGGATCGCTGTGTATATTTTTAATTTCTTGGATTTGGAAAGTTATTACGGACCTAGTTTTTTATTTTGAAAAAGATATGTCAATTTTTTCGAAAGTTCATTTGAAGCCTGTTAGGCACCGTGAGTAATAAAAAAATATTTTCAGGGCCCTCAGGTAGTACAGAAAAAAAGATGAAGCATGGTTTAACTAATTCACAAACGGCTTAACTAAAATATTGAAATTGAGTACATCGTGTTAGCAGTTTTCATAAAATTGGGGCGAGTAACTGTAATAGCCCTATTTTTTCCCAAAAAGTCCGTTTTAAGACTTTTTTATGTCCAAAAATCTCTACTTTGGAAACAAAATTTATGTGTGCGCACAATGTTGCGAACACTCTCGAATATGTGTACGAAGAAGTAATAAGAGAGCTTCTCGCATATTTTCCCTCATTAGAGTTAACTAACGAGGATTCTGGAGTGGTTCAAATTAGGTCAGTTTTTGAGAGGCCCTCGGCTACCACTTAAAGTGTCTTTTTTTGCCGAGGCTGGAAAATGCCGTGCCATCTAAGCTCTCGACTAGATGGCAAATTCTCACCTCGTGTATCGCCCGCCACAAAAAGCAACTTTTGATGTTTGAATTAATGTTTATAGATAATTCTTTAAAACTTAAACACGTATTTAGATGTTAACGATTATGTGTGCAATGCAACAACATGTTATTTATTAACGACACACATTTATAACCTTAATTGAAAACAAGTATTTTAAAAACGTCGTTAAGATTAATAATATTTTTTTACGATTACAACTTTATATGCTCGGGACGTTTTTATTCAAAAAAATCGATTCTTTTTCTTATTACTCGCGCTTAACAGCATCCCCGTGTAATTGAATATTCAATAGTTAATTTTAAATTCTTATTATTATGCGCTTTAAATTTAAAACCTCACTTTTTGAATTTTATCACTTCTTACACCTAATTGGGAATAAATTAAAAATGAATGGAGGATGTTTCGAATTATCGGAAAAACTTTTATGCACAACTCGGAAATTTTTTGGTTTTCTTTTCTTAAATTTATTGCAAGTTCGCGCCGATATTTTTAAGTTTAATTTTCATTTCGGTAATATTTAAATTGAGGGTTTTTAATTAAAAAAACAACTAATTGGAGGTTGTATAAGTTTGGATCTTTTGAAAAATGTTTTCGTTGAGAACAACCTCGTTCCAACTCTTCGAGCAGTTTTATTGTCGATGTAGGAATTATTTCATTAATTCGTTGATAAATAGAGCCAATTGATCTTAATAGTGGTGAACAGAAATCGATAAGAAGGCCAAATTTTTGTATTGTGTCTTGCTGGTTTGTACAAGGTGTTTGAAAGATCTGTGCCGTTACTAGCACCTGCAGTATGTGGATTCGCAGGTGAGGGTACAGAAATTAATTACAAAAAATTGCAAACATCAAATGATGGGGCTCGCCTTGGTCTTGTCTTAGTCCCATTCCCTCTTTCAGCCTCTTGAAATAGTCTAGTATACGTACTTCAATCACTAGTAGTGAGCAAAATGGGGGGGGGGGGGCATCGGGCGGTTAACTAATTATTTACTGATATTCTATTCTATTGGCTCGAATCCAAGATGTGGGTTAAGAAAATGGGAAACTTCCATCACTATATTTTGTCAGAGTACTTCAAGGACTCTTCAGTTCTTTCAGTTTCCTTCAGTTAGACTGAACTTGTGCTTCACACACCTTGGGGATGCAAGTCTTGAAACTTAAACGAGCAGGTTACATTGTGGATACACTGAGAAACGCAATATGGCAAAAACAGACCCGCTTCTTCGTGCCCAGATGTGACGAAACAACCTTAATCAACTAACTGATGATCTGACGACCAGATGAGAGATCGAATGAATCGGACACCAAACGAGCAGCTCTTCGTGGCAGTCCCCAGCAAGATTAAGTCTCATGGTCAGGATTAGCACCACCCCTCCTACTAAAATTCCAAAGTCCGTCCTACAAGTGGGATGTCTCGAGCAGCAAGTCTTTCATCAAATTTGATATTTAGACAGCCGCAAAGTAGTTAACAAGAGAGCCTCAGCTGTTCTTATGGTCTAGCTAAACGTACGATTTCATGATTTGGTATCCCTTGGTGATTTGAAACGTAATTGAACAAGTAATTGGCGCAAATACGCCCCCTGGGGCACTCTCGAGAGTATTTACGTAATTGAGATCCCAAAAAGTAGTTCAGGAATTCTCACATGCTACATTTTTCCAAAAACTTAAGTGTTGGGACAAAAAAGACATTTTGAATAGTGACAACCTACGCCCACTCTCTTTGATCGTTTCAACTAAAATTAAACTCGCAGCTAAAACTCTTTACGATCTACGCTTACACACAGATGGGCAGGTTTAATTTTTTTTTTGTTTTTATAATCTTTGAGAACGTGTCGTCAAGTATATTCGATTAATTTAAAATTCAATTTGATAATGTATTCAAAAGAAATTTCCGTTACACGAGTAGTTGCGCCACTGTTTTTTTGAAAGCTTTGAAATTTTACAGCGTGACTTTTATGTTAAGCCTTTGATCTATATTTATCAAATTTTAAGAATCGACTCATTTTTGCCTATTTTTAAAATGGGAAGTTTTAAATAAATTAATAAATTATTAATTTCGAACGTGTTTCGATTTAAGGGCAATAAACATTAAAGCGATTCGAAATGTTTATGGCTATCGGGCGTAGTAGAAAACGAAGATATTGGGAATTACTATCGGAAAAGCAGTTTGCAATTTCCCCTATATTGGCAAGTGCGGTTGTACATGGAACTTGAACTACTGCTTTGTCTCTGTACGATTTACTGTTTGCTTTTGAGTTGTCGATGTATTGGCGCGGATCGATTTTACTTTTTCGTCGACTTTAGTTTAGTACTTTGAGTAAGTATTATGATCGATTTTTTAAAAATTTTTTGACGTTTCGGGTCCCCCTGAATTCAAAAAGGAAAAAATATAGCTCTTAGAAACTTAGAACATGTCTATGTAACGCAGTCAACTAAAAACTACTACAGCGATTTTGTTGAAATTTGCTCTCGGCCACTTAGCTACCCATTTCAAATAGAAACACCCGGTATAATTTAATTTTTTGAAATCATGTAGAGCTTCTGAGCACACTATTGTTAGGTACTATTTCTGATATCTTTTAAAATAATTTCAATGCGTACGAAAAAGTCCTGTCATGGCCACATGAGTCGTTTTTCTATTCGCCCACACACGGATTTGTTACAAGTTACAAAGAAGGCAAATTTAATTTTGAGTGTAAAGTTTAAATTAGGGGTCTGCGCGTTATTTACATCTCTCCATTAATTAACCCCGATATCTGCAACTTAATCGGTCGATCTAAATAGGAAGTACAAATCTACCTACGAGCTATTTCCGTTTTGGAGCAAAACGTAGCGTGCAAAGTCTACCATTATTTTGCTTTTCGATTGTTGATTTATTGGATCGTTAAATACGAATATAAATTCAATTTTAAATATTAATTATTGCAACGGCGATATAAAGGTAACAAATTTAGGAATTGATGGCCGTTGCTTTGTGACATAATTTGACGCCGTAATTGGATCTCCAAACACTTTTGGGATAGTTAATTTAGGGACTATCTCTCTATAATACTGCTCGTGTGTAAACTACAACGCATAATGGCTATATACGTCATAACGTTATCAACTGCAAATGAATTTAATTGTCTGGCGTTTTTTTGCCCCACTCAAAAAATTTCCCGACGTGAAAAATGCACTTGGTGGAAAATTTAATTAAAAGCAAAGCGCATCCACTCGGATAAAATAAAATTTTTATAAAAAAATTATAATTCAATTTCACTTCACTTTTTGACCTTGAGCTTCGCGCTTCGGAGAGCACTATACAGGAGGGATCACAATAAAAGACTAAGTTTAAGTTCGAATTATAATTACTATGAGGATTAGGTACCTGGGTGGAACAAAAATTACGAAGCGCACGCTCGATTGTTACCTTTCGATGCAACAACACCCTGTATAATAACACGCACACCTCTTAACTTTTCTTCGCATTAATTAAAATGAACTTTGGAGTACTTAATATTAGCCCGAAGTATGAGCGTGTTGGAGGAATTTTAAAATTGACAAATAAGTTAACGTCGTGTGTGTAGTAAAACATAGAGATGTTCTTTACAAGATGAGTAGATTTCTCCTATTGTTTTTTCATTTTGTAGGTGTATTTTTGTACACCCAACGTGTTTGTATCTATAAGTTAGACGGAAACACGGTGATGCACTTTAAGTTTTAACTTAAAAAGAACAAGTAGTTGATAAATGTCACGCGTATCCATACATAATTTTTCTTTCTTTTGACATTATATTTTATGCATTATACACACGAGAAAAGGCGTTTTATTTGTGGTGGTAATTTTTGGAATTTGTTTCTTAATTTAAGATTTATTTTCGATGCGCAAATACTTTTGCACTATTAAACTTTATTACGCGAGATTAATTTTGGAATTTACAAGCCGCGTTTATATACCCCCAACTGTTTTCATTAAAAAGGAAGTTAAGGGGTGGGGGAACAATAAACTTAGGACTTTTTCCTATACGTGTCGAAAGTAATTCTATACGCTCCCAAAATATGGAAAAGGTACATTAGTACCAAATAATAGTATAGTACGCTAGCGCGCGTTAAAGTAAAAAAAAGTTTGAAAATTGGCCAAAAAATTGTTGAATCACCCATAACTCGAAAACTACGCACTTTTAGAGAAAAGTGTCTCTATACAAAAATAAACTGCATTCAATTGCCTACAAATTATGTCTTTAAGTTTTTTTCAGCAAACAAACAGTTGAGGTGGTAGAGCGCGTTGAAATTTAGGGTATATCGAACAGAGCGTGTCCGGGAGGCAGAAAGCCGGAGTACAAAAGTACAAACAATTTTGGCTTTGACTAAACGAACATTGCAAATGAGTAATAAAACCGACCGTCTGCCTTTTAAAAGTGGCAGCACTAACTTGGGGGGTAGCTCGAGAAGGGTGGGTGTTTGCTCTTCTTTCAGTTTTTCGCTTATAACTTTAAAACTGCACACTTTTTGAGAAAATTGCATCTATGTAAAAGTAAACTACGTAACATTGCCTACAAACTACATCTGATAGGTTTTTTCCACAGACAAACGGTTTAGGCACTAGAGCGCGTTCAAGTTCGACAAAAATTTCAAAAAAACTTCTATTTTTTGTTTATCGCTTCTAATTCGAAAACCACGCACTTTCAGACGATAGTGTTCATACACAAAAATAAAGTGCGTTCAATTTTATACAAATTGTGTCTTCTAGATTTTTTTGTCAAACAAACCGATTACGTGCTAGAGCGCATTGAAGTACATACTTACCAAAAATTGCATTTTTTGTGTAGATTTTAATTTTTGTCAAACTTTAACGCGCTCTAGCGCCTAAACCGTTTGTCTGACATGAGAAACTTTAGAAACGTAATTTGTAGGAAATTGAATGTAATTTATTTTTGTACAGAAACACTTTTTGCCAAAAGGGCGTAGTTTTTGAGTTATGAGCAATTAAACAATTTTTGGGCCGATTTTGGAAATCTTTGTAACTTTAACGCGCGATAGCGCCTAATATATCGTTGAGACATTCATGTTATTCGTGGAAAATTTAATGTACTTCCTCATAAAGTGCGTAGTTTTAGAGTTATCAGCGAAAAATCCAAAAAGAGCCAAAATCCATCTTTCTTGAGCCACCCCTAAGTTTAATGCACTATCAACAGGTAGACGGTCGATTTTATTACTTTTTCATCCTGCACAGTCAAAAATTTTGTATTTCATGGCTTTGTAAAAGGGTTGGATTCAGGGGACCAAAAACATTAAATTTGAAAAAAGACGAATTATGAATTGAAAAATAATTAGAAGAAATTTAACTAAAATTCGCTACTTTGTATTTTGTGCTTGCGTTTTTATCTTTATCGATAAGAAGCTGCTGCCTTCGTTGCCATTTTATTTCCGAAACTGAGTAATTCAGTCGCGCAACACCTTGCGACGTATTTTTGATAAGTTTATCAATTTTCGAGTTTAATTTGCAATTTTAACACCATTCTCATTGTGAACTGTGTGGTTAGAACTTGCTTCACGCGAAATTGTTTAGTGCGATTTACATAAGCCCTTTTAGTCTTTTCAAAATTATATTTTCGAAAGTGAGTTTGATTAATTTTGAATAAACAAACTTTAATTGCTTTTTATTTATTTTTGTTATTCTTATTATTAATTAATTTCAATTGTTACAGGTCACATCAAGCCATGTTTAATAAGAATTCGGGGTTTAGTGGATTCGAGCCAGCAACCCAGGGATGAAATACGGAGCCCCACAAACGACCTAAGGTACTTTGTTAAGTTTAAATTCGGATTTTTTACTTTTTATGTGTATCCTGGACTTCCGGGGCCCCAAAAGGCCGTCCGAGTCGATATCTATTGCCAAGTAACTTTGTGTATTAATTTACTCTCTATCTCTTTCCAGTTAGCCATGTAGGCTGACATCAAATGACACACCCTGTAGATACTTCAATTTTCTTTCTATTGTTGAAGACTAATACGTTTTCTTAATTTCAGGAATCAAAAGGGGCGTCCTCGGCAGAATCTGTTAAGGTAGGAACTTTTCTATTATACCGGGTGTTTTTTTAGTAATGAATTGATTTTTACTAACGGTGTTTTTTTGGGCCACTTGAAATTTTTGAGTACCCATCGTATGCGACCTTGTAGAAAAAATTTACAGCTCGATTACTTTTGGCATACTATTACCCGCGTACTTTAAATATTACAAGCTCGCGTATTATTAACGGCTCGCAACTTGACTTGAGAATTTAAACTCATTTTTTTACGTAAAATTGTTTTATGAGAAATTTATAACGCAAACGTAGTAAAAAGAGGAAAAAAGTTGAAAAAGAGATTCAATTCTTTCCGAGATAATACTTTAATAAATTGTTTGTATTTTTTACAAATCGTATTGCATTTTCGCGTGTTGAAAATCATTTAGGAAAACGTGAAAAATACCCGAACACGATTTCTTGATTAAAAAAATTAATTTCTTCTTTTTTAAACCCATCGCGCACATAATTGAAACGGAAAATAAAAAAGATAAAAGAAAGAAACTTACAGGCAACTTCAATTGCTGCAGGTTGACTTTTAATACTTCCTCTTCCGCTCCAAGCGTAGCACTCGCATTTAAATTTTTCTTTACCGAAAAATTCTTCGACCATGTCTCGCGTAACGTTAATTTCGGCCTCGACAATTCGCACTCCCGTTTGAGGGTCCACGAATTCCGATTGTGGCGTGTCAACATTTCGAGCACCATTGCACTTAAAGTACATTTTCAAAGTGTGCGCCGCGCGACATTGCAAAAGGGCCGGTCGGCTTTTAACCACATAAGAGTCTTGAGGCTCGACGAGAAAAATTGGCAAAGAGTCTGAATTTAAAAGTAAAGACTCGTCCGGTTCTGGAGACTGTTTAGTCGGTGGTGATTCTTCTAAGAGAACTCCTTCTGTAAACAAAAAAAAACGAAATTAGAGCTTAAACGAGCGGTTCGATTTAAAGCGATTTAAAACCATAACTTATTGTGCTACGGATATTTTACAGCCTAAAAGCGTAGTTAATTAAACATCAGAAGCAAGCAATAAGTGATGTAAATCTGATGGTGAGTTAATTATTGTTACTCTCGGAGCGACAAACACTTGGTTTAACATTTTAAAGCAGCCATCATTTCACGTGCCAACATCCTTAAAACCAAAGCAAACTAATTACACACATACACACCTAATTCTCATTTAGCCCCAAGTTACAATTTTATAACATACACCCGTCACTCTTTAAACTATCATCTCTCCCTCTCTGGAGCCCTAGTTCTTTATCGAGAACGAAAAAGAAATTAGCAATAAAGCGAACTTTTAGCTCGTCTCTGTCTCAAATTACTAATTAAGAATAATTAATTTGTGGGAATTTAATTGGAAAACGTCAAATTAAACGACAAACATTTATTTAACGAAAATGTATAAATCGGCCGCAGTTTACGCTAAATTTACATTTCTTAAAGTGATATTGACTCTATCGGTTTAATAATGGGAGGAATGCACAAATTGCGCCATTGTGCATTGCAAATAATGTTTATTTTGAAAATCGTTGTTAGTATAAACTGTTGATTTTGTGGTTAACTATGAATACTGACAACGTTTTGATGTTGTTTTCGAATCGCTTTGTATAAATATGTTGTTGATTTGCGACATTTACGTTTTCAAAGAAATTATTTATTACGAAGTTTTTTATCTAAAATTATTTATTATAGTAGGATGTTTAGCCTGTCTTTAGAGTTATTAAGATAGAATACGTCTTCAATAAAGAATTTTTTATTCGAGAACTACTAAAAAATGCTCTCCGAAGTGTCCACAATCGAGAATTCTGAAAAAATTGTTCCTAGCTTATTGTAACATAAACACCTTGTATATTAGCCGAATTATATTTTTGCAGACTTTCGACGATTTACCTATGGCCTGTCTGTTCAGGAGATATCGTCACTTTAATGCGAAAATGGGAGCTTAGAAGGCTTTCAGAAAATTCACGTTTTCTCGATATTTTTAAATGCAACGTCCTGTATATTACTAAATATTTAAGTTCCTTGGAAGATTTGGAGTCAGAAACTTTCGAGGTTTAGTAGGTTTAAAACTGCACGTTCGTGAGATATAGTCACTTTTTTTGAGACAGATACAACTTAAGAAGCTTTTTGGACAATTAGTGTTTTCTCGATATTTTTAAATGCAATGTCCTATCTATTTTTATATATTTGGGGTTTTAAGAAGATTTAGGGTCGGAAACGTTAGAGGTTTAGTAGGTCAAACACTACACGTTCGCGAGATATAGCCACTTTATTGTGAGACAGATACAACTTAAGAAGCTTTTTGGAAAATTAGTGTTTTCTCGATATTTTTAAATGCAACGTTCTGTATATTTTTATATATTTGGGGTTTTAAGAAAATTTAGGGTCAGAAACGTTAGAGGTTCAGTAGGTCTAAAACTAAACGTTCGCCAGATATAGCCACTTAATTTGAGACAGATTCAACTTAAGGGGCTTTTTGGAAAATTAGTGTTTTCTCGATATTTTTAAATGCAACGTTCTGTATATTTTTATATATTTGGGGATTTAAGAAAACTTAGGGTCAGAAACGTTAGAGGTTCAGTAGGTCTAAAACTAAACGTTCGCCAGATATAGCCACTTAATTTGAGACAGATTCAACTTAATGGGCTTTTTGGAAAATTAGTGTTCTCTCGATATTTTTAAATGCAAAGACCTATATATTTTTATATATTTGGGGTTTTAAGAAGATTTAGGGTCGGAAACGTTAGAGGTTTAGTAGGTCAAAAACTACACGTTCGCGAGATATAGTCACTTTATTGTGTGGCAGATACAGCTCAAGAAGCTTTTTGGAAAATTAGTGTTTTCTCGATATTTTTAAATGTAACGTCCTGTATATTTTTATATATTTGGAGATTTAAGAAAACTTAGGGTCAGAAACGTTAGAGGTTCAGTAGGTCTAAAACTAAACGTTCGCCAGATATAGCCACTTTATTGTGAGACAGATACAACTTAAGAAGCTTTTTGGAAAATTAGTGTTTTCTCGATATTTTTAAATGTAATGTCCTGTATATTTTTATATATTTGGGGATTTAAGAAAACTTAGGGTCAGAAACGTTAGAGGTTCAGTAGGTCTAAAACTAAACGTTCGCCAGATATAGCCACTTTATTGTGAGACAGATACAACTTAAGAAGCTTTTTGGAAAATTAGTGTTTTCTCGATATTTTTAAATGTAACGTCCTGTATATTTTTATATATTTGGGGATTTAAGAAAACTTAGGGTCAGAAACGTTAGAGGTTCAGTAGGTCTAAAACTAAACGTTCGCCAGATATAGCCACTTTATTGTGAGACAGATACAACTTGAGAAGCTTTTTGGAAAATTAGTGTTTTCTCGATATTTTTAAACGTAACGTCCTGTATATTTTTATATATTTGGGGATTTAAGAAAACTTAGGGTCAGAAACGTTAGAGGTTCAGTAGGTCTAAAACTAAACGTTCGCCAGATATAGCCACTTTATTGTGAGACAGATACAACTTAAGAAGCTTTTTGGAAAATTAGTGTTTTTTCGATATTTTTAAATGTAACGTCCTGTATATTTTTATATATTTGGGGATTTAAGAAAACTTAGGGCCAGAAACGTTAGAGGTTCAGTAGGTCTAAAACTAAACGTTCGCCAGATATAGCCACTTTATTGTGAGACAGATACAACTTAAGAAGCTTTTTGGAAAATTAGTGTTTTCTCGATATTTTTAAGTGCAACGTCCTGTATATTACTAAATATTTGAGTTCCTTGGAAGATTTATATTCAGAAACGTTAGAGGTTTAGTAGGGCTAAAACTAAATGTTCTCGAGGTATTGTCACATCAATGGAAAACAGTTACTTAATTCAACCAAATCTTCAGAGAAACCGAGTTTTCCTACATTTTTAAATGTAATGTCCCGTGTAAACGATTGAGGTACGGTCCTGAGTTTATAAAATGCATATGTTGGTAATATTATCTTAAAGTTCTTGTAGCGTAATCTGTAAAATCGTTTTGACGAAAGCAACATGCCGACGACAATATCGACTTGTCCATCAGAAACGTAATTTTGTCTTTTATATACGAAAAACAGTAATCTCTAAAATCACCCCATAATTTCATATTGATCCTGTATTCAAAATACCAACTTTAAATTCAAAAATAGCGTCTACCAGCCAGCGTCCTTCCTAATAAAAGAGTCGAGGACTTGCAATAGTTTTTTGCATTTAACGAATTGTGTACAAATAGTTGAACCAATTTACTATTTAAATCAATTAAAACTTTGAAGTAGTTTATCCGATATTCAAAAGTTGAAGGATTATTAAGTTAAAGCTCATTAACGTCTGAAAGTACAAAGTCTACTTGATATTATAAACGGAACTAAAATTTGTTCTCCATCCAATTTTCCATATTCATCAATTTTGTCTACTCATCTCGTACTCTTTTTCTCTTCTTCTTTCTTTCTTTCCTTTTATTTAATCTTAAGATATTCTATTATAATTGCTTCTCATTTAAAATTCGCTAGGGAACGATTCTAAAATATATTTGAATTTAAATGGATTTTGATAAATGTCCAATGCAATGATTCGTAAAACGTTTAAAAAACCTTTTTAAATGCATTGAATAAAGAATTTTGCAAATGTTTAGTTTACATTTAGAAAACAACATCGAATCGACTAAACTACCTACGCTATACCGCTATACCCATTCGATTCTGTTTGATCTTAACAAATTTTATTCTTTGAAAACAAATTAATTTTATTAGATCATCCTCATAGACATGATTCGGCTTTAACTTTCCTATTTGCATCGAATAATCATAGTTTTGAAATTTTACAAGCGCCACCTTTCACATTTTACCACTTAAGTCGTTAGATCACTAATTTATAACGAATTTGAAATAAATTAACAATAATCGATACCAAACATGGTTTTTATTTTAATTGAGAAAAGTTACTTTCCCATTCACTTAGGTAATTCCAAAGATAAGATAATTAAATATAGGAAGACTGAACCGATCATGTTTGAAAAAATATTTATTTAATCGAAAAATTTCATCAGATGTTTTATTAAGCCTACGAAATGTCCTTTAATTTGGCTTAATTTTGATCCCTGTACGATGAAAATTGAAAGACATATAATTTTTTGAATAGATTTTTTCCCGTACGTTGGAGTTCTACGCGCAATGTTCTTATGATTTCTTATGAGTTCTTATGATGTTTATTATAATAATAGTCAAAGCATGTTCAATTGTCTTCAATATAAGATCAAAATCAAACGAGTAGCTGCTCAAAATTTCCAGATAATCCGTGTGAGAAAAATTAATAATTCTGAAGTTTTGCTGTAATAAAATCGGCAGTTCCTCTTTTACGAAAATTAGTTTTTTCTCCATATTTTTAAATACAACGCCCTATATATTTTTAAATATTTGAGTTCTTTAGAAGCTGTAGAGTCAAAAACGTTGGAGGTTTATTAGGTCTAAAGCTATACGTTCACGAGATATAGTCACTTTATTGTGAAACAGTTAAAATTTCAGAAGCGTGTTCGAAACTAAGCTTTTTCTCAAAAAATAATCGTTTTATCGACAAATGTCATCAGACAGTTTTTGAAGCCTACGAAATTTCCTTTAAGTTAATTTTATTTTGATCTTGTACGATAAAAATTAGTTGAGATATGATTTTTTGAACGTTTTTCTGGCTTTTTTCCGGCCGTTTTAGTTATTTGTGCTATTTTCTTGATTTACTCGATAATAAAAAGTTTTACATAAAAAAGCTTCTTATAATAATCGAAGCTTGTTCAATTTTCTTCAAAATAAGATCAAAATCAGACTAGTAGCTGCTCAAAATTCCCAGAAAATCCGTGTGAGAAAAATCAATAATTCTGAAGTTTTGCAAGTGCTGCTAATGAAATTAGCCGTTACGCTTTTTGGAAAATTAGTTTTTTCTCGATATTTTTAAATGCAACGTCCTGTATATTTTTATATATTTGAGGTTTTAAGAATATTTAGAGTCAAAAACGTTAGAGGTTTAGTAGGTCTAAAACTACACGTTCGCCAGATATAGTTACTTTATTGTGAGACAGATACAACTTAAGAAGCTTGTTCGAAACTTAATTTTTTCTCGAAAAAATAATCGTTTTATCAGAAAATGTCATCATATAGTTTTTGAAGCCTACGAAATTTCCTTTAAGTGAAATTAATTTTGATTCCTGTATGATGAAAATTGGTTGAGATATAATTTTTTGAACGTGTTAGGCTTTTTTTCCGTCCCTTGTAGCTCTACGCGCTATTTTCACGATTTACTCGCTAATAAAAGGTTTTACATAAAAAAGCTTCTTATAGTAATCGAAGCATGTTCAATTTTCGTCAATATAAGATCAAAATCAAACGAGTAGCTGTCTAAAATTTTCAGAAAATCCGTGTGAGAAACATCAATAATTCTGAAGTTTTGCTGTAATGAAATTGGCAGTTACTCTCTTACAAAAATTAGTTTTTCTCTATATTTTTAAAAGTAACGCCCAGTATATTTTTAAATATTTAAGTTCTTTGGAAGATGTAGAATCAGAAACGTTAGAGGTATATTAGGTCTAAAGCTATACGTTCACGAGATATAGTCACTCTATTGTGAAACAGATACAATTTGTTCGAAACTTACTGTAATGAAATTGGGCGTTACCTTCACCTTTCTGATTTTACCGTTCGCATTTTCTTGGAGACTGCTAATGTTATAACAACCATCAATACATACTGAAAATTCCTTTAAACCCCACTCTGGAATGGGCTTTTGTAGACAAATTTTAATATTTGTCCTTCAAATCATTGGAAATTATTTAATTTGGCTCCTTCAAGTAGCGCACCATCTTATTATAAGCTTTCGGAAACTTCATCTTTGTGCTATAAGTTGAGATAACTTTAGTGCGTAATAAAATTAATGTAATTAATGTTTTCCTGTTCAACAACTCTAAATTAGATCTCGAAATTACTGCTCAAATGCGCAGCACGTACAAAACATCCATGTTCGTGAAAAACCTCTCGATTAATGTGATACTATGATAAAAACTACAGGGTGATTTATTATTGAGGTCAATCGTTAATCAACAGTCGCTCGCGAATTTAAAAAGTCTCACAGGAAACTCAATGATTTTTAAAATTTTACGAGTTTTAGTTAAAGCGATTTGCATTTAGGTATTGAAGAGAAGGCATCACCAAAAGCATTAGTATTAAGCGTAAATCAACTTGATACACCATTCAGTAAGCCGTTTAGTGAAGTGGTGACCCCGACGTGATCAGATGAGTCTACTCCTGGTTCACTCCAAGGGTGCGTTCCTTTCGACCGATACCTCAAATCCTCTGAAGATCCTCTCTTAGCTAAAACTTTTCGACCACGACCCACTAGTCCAGAATCCTCTTATAATAAAATGACGCGGTCGTGCAAACGCTCAAATAATCTAAATCTTCGTTAATTTGGCTTTCGATGGGATGCTTGTCGTTTCCTTCATCTATCATGGAGAGGGGATTAAGAAAAATGTTTTATTGTTCTTCTAATTTATTCGCCTACACGTCTCTCCGAAAGGAAACTTCTTTCATTTTAACCCCATCCTGGAGTTGGAGAGTGGTGAAAAGGAACAATCTAATTTTTGTTACGTCGAAAATAGAGCAATTATTCTGAAGTACCTACAACTTTTACATCTCTCTGCTACATCTTACCCTTATAAATCGCAAGGGTTGCTAAGAATTGTTTTGAACTCGAATTTAATTAGTGCAGCGATGGTTAATCGAATTGATTTAGTTTTAACGTAAAAGGACCCAATAATAATAGTTAGATCTCTTCAAATCTCGGGAGCTTGAATTTCACGTAAAATTTGTATTCGATGCATGTTGAGAATATATAACAATTAAGTTAGTGAACGGTCTTTACAAAGAGGATACCCATTTTACATAAATTTACATTTCGACTAAAGCACGAAACCGGTCTATCTATATGAAAAATTTTGACACCCAACCGCACATTCGTACGGTCTTTAAAAAGAAATTTTTACTCCATTTTAACATTATGTTTATGATGTTGTTTCAAGTTATTAACGCATTTTTTAACATTCCTTATTTGGGTAAGATGAAAAGTTTAGCGTAATGCGGGATACCAATTTTTTTTGTATTATTTACGGCCGTTTGAATTTAATGTCGTAGTTTTGGAATTCAACTATGTCAAGATTTTATCTCATTTTAATATACGACATAATCACTTTACCGTAAAAACTAATTAACTAGTTGAGTTTTCACTACAAAATATCCTTTTCTCTTCATTTAAAACGAAATTTGTGACTTTATATTGGGGAACCATACTCGCACGAGTCGTTAAACAAATTTAAATAATGGTAAATATAAATAAGAAATAACATATGGTCGAGAGTTTTATTCGAATTAAGTTATCAGATAAGTTCGAGCCTTTTATAGAATTCAAACCACCCAGCCATTTCCTAAATTAACCAATATTCGAGTTAAACAGTTTGTTCATAATTTTCTCATTTAACCATATAGCAGGTTAATTTGAGTAGCGGTTAAAAGGCGCTTTAAATAACGATAAATTAATTCAGTACATTTTTTTTTGTTTTCTCAATTTTAGTAAATTCAAGTATAGTTAAAATCGGTATTTAGCTTGACAGGTCTATAAGTAACCGTTCTACAAATATTGCCATTATACGAATACAACGATGAAGTTTTACGAAATTTCAGAAAGTAGGAAAATCGCGATTTGTCTGTCTGTAATAGTTTTGTACATTTTTATTTTTTACGAGAACTAGATTAGAAGTAATAAATAACTCGGTGAGTAATGATATTGTCACTTTAATGTAAAAATAGAGACAACTTCATAAACTTTTCAGAAAACCTGTAACTTCCCCAGTTTTTTAAAATAACACCCCTTATCTTTTTGCACCTTTTGGTTTCTAAAAAAATATGATCAAAAACGGTATTGAATTTTATATCCCTAAGATTAACTGTTCTAAAGATATTGTCACTTCAATGCAAACATATGACAATTTGCGAAATTTTCTTAAAAATTGTTAATTCCCGGCTGATTTGTTAGTAACACCTTGTATATTTCGGCATATTTTTTAAACTATGTAGGTCAGAAATAGTAAAATGTTAAATAACGCTAGAACTAACGGTTCTTGAGATATTGTCACTTTAATGTAAATAGACGCAATTTTGTCAACTTCTCAATTTTTCTTTAAATAACGTCCCTTGTATTTTTCCGTTTTTTGATTTTTTAAATGATATAGTCTAAAGTGCTATTGAATTGGCAGGCCTAAAATTAACCGTTCTGCGGATATTGCCACTTATATACGAGCGAATGCCAATTTAAGAAATTTATGGAAAAACTGCTATTTCCCGACTTTCCTGTTAGTAACGCCCTGTATATTTGAGCATATTTAAATTGTTTAGACTGTGTAGGTCATTAATAGTCCTATTTTAAATACCGCTAGAACTAACGGTTCTTCAGATATTGCCACTTTAATGTAAATAAAAGCAATTTTGTCAGCTTTTCAGAAAACCTGCAATTAAAAATATTTTTAAAGATAATGTCCCTTATTTTTATGTACTTGCTGATTTCTCGAAAGATGTAGTTAAAAATGGTATTGAGCTGGTAGGCCTAAAATTAACCGTTCTAGGGATATTGCTACTTCAAGATGAACAGATGCCAATTTACGAATTTTTTGGAAAAATTGGTATTTATCGTCTTGCCTGGTAGTTACACCCTGTATATTTTAGCATATTTTGAATTTTTAGACTGCGTATGTCAGATATAGTATAGTGTTAAATAACGCTGGAACTAGCGGTTCTTGACCTATTGTCACTTTAATGTAAATGCAATTTCGCCAACTTTTCAAAAAACTTGTATTTCTCAAATTTCTTTTGAATATTACTCTTTATATGTTTGTACTTTTTGATTTTTCAAAAGATGTAGTCTAAAATGGTAGGGAACTGGTAGGCCTAAAATTAACCGTTCTGGAGATATTGCCACTTCAATGCGAGCAGATGCCAATTTTCGAAATTTTTTCTAAAATTTGCTATTTTTCGACTTGTCTGTTAGTAGCACCCTGTATATTTTGTATTTTTTGGTTTTTTAGACTATGTAGGCCATAAATAGTCCAATGTTACATAACGCTAGAACTAACGGTTCTTGATCTATTGTCACTTTAATGTAAATAGTTGAAATTTCGTCAACTTTTCAGAAAACCTACAATTTCTCAATTTTTTTAAATAGTGCCTCTTAAAATTTTGTACTTTTGGATTCTCCAAAAGACGTAGTCAGAAATGTTATTGAACTGGCAGATCCAAAATTAACCGTTCTGGAGATATTGCCCCTTTAATGCGAACAGATTCCAATTTACGAGACTTTCTGAAGAACTGCAATTTCCCGACTTGTCTGTTAGTAGCACCCTGTGTATTTTGACATTTTTTGATTTTTAAGACTATGTAGGTTAGAAGTAGTCTAATGTTAAATAACGCTAGAACTAACGGTTCTTGATCTATTGTCACTTTAATGTAAATAGTTGAAATTTCGTCAACTTTTTAGAAAACCTACAATTTCTCAATTTTTTTAAATAGTGCCTCTTAAAATTTTGTACTTTTGGATTCTCCAAAAGACGTAGTCAGAAATGTTATTGAACTGACAGATCCAAAATTAACCGTTCTGGAGATATTACCCTTTTAATGCGAACAGATTCCAATTTACGAGACTTTCTGAAAAACTGCAATTTCCCGACTTGTCTGTTAGTAACACCCTGTATATTTGAGCATAATTTGATGTTTTAGACTTGATTAGAGATAGTAAAATGTTAAATTATGCTATATCTAACGTTTTTGGGTTCTTGTTTGCAAACTATTGATTGTGGGCATTTTTTGACGTAAATTTGGTTTTCTTGATTTATGGAAACCCAAGCCTCATCTTAACACGTATTTTTGATTAAAGTCCCAAACAGTTTCACCACCTTTAGCGCAATAGACGCTAGTGCGTAGTGCGTCTTTGTATCGCTTTGCTTTTTCGGCGTGCGACAGTGTAGTTAATGGTCCATCTACGTACGGGCGGGCGCATTGTCGACTACTTTGGCTTGCCATTCTTTGCGAAATTGAAACAAAAAAGGACCAAAAAAATCCCATAATAATAAATATGCAAATTTATAAAACATTTGTCCGTTGTAGTTAATCTGTGTTTGCATAGGATTATAAATTATTAATCTGTAACGAAAAATTTCGAAGGAATAAAAAAAGGGTAGTTAAAACGAAAGCAAACGAGCGTTTTTCTCAACTAAACCGTTCTTGTATATTTTAAATTAAAATTCGAGTCTGCTAATGTTGTGTTTTCTTTGTTTGTAAAGCCTTTTGTTCTTGTCCGTGTTTTAATGTAGTAGTGGTCGGTTTTGTAATAAATATGCAAATTAGGTCGATTCATGCATGTACCTTTACTTTTAAAGACTCTCCACAAGATGATGATAAATGTAAGTCGGTTTCGTTTACAAGTTAATTTGATAGGTATAACGGGCAGGATTATTGTTTTCGGCTCTTTGGTTAATGTTAATATTTTTGAAAATCGA
This sequence comes from Malthinus flaveolus, assembly GCA_950108345.1. Taxonomy (NCBI): domain Eukaryota; kingdom Metazoa; phylum Arthropoda; class Insecta; order Coleoptera; family Cantharidae; genus Malthinus; species Malthinus flaveolus. The sequence continues at coordinate 2,639,471 of OX467285.1, forward strand.
CAGGAAGTTTGTGCGTACGAAAAGCGTACGTACGAGGCCCGTATTATTTATTTAAATTTTTATCAAGTCTCTAGGATCTAACAACTTCCGTTTTGATTAGGATAAAATTTATGTTGGCTGAGGAAATCACGTAATACCCCTCTTCGGAGGTTTTAGTCATTCTAAAGGTGTTTATTGCCGTACAAATCTAATATTTTTTGGTCTTATCTTTACGCCAGTCGTAATAAAGAGAACTATACGTAACGTTTAACGTAGTTTTGGTTATTTATTTCCTGTTAGTATTTGGAAAAAATGGCCAAAGGGAGGTTGGACACGGAAGGGTGTTTTGGGGGCAAATTAAATGCTGATTAGGTATGTAAAAAAATTATGTCGATCTGAAAGATAAAGGGTTAATTTGGGTAATGCATATGTTTGCGTTGATTCAAAGGGTTAATAATTACAGGGTAGGTACACAATTTTATTATTTGGAAAGGAACTTATTCGTCATAATATATTCGTGCCTTAATTTTACAGCGTAAACCAGTCAAAATGTCGTCGTTCTACTCAGGTGACAGTATCTTATGAACGATTTGTTGTTTGGGTTTTTCTTCGACTTTCGTGGGAAATACAAAAAAAGATTTTAAGCAAAACTTTATTAACTCACAATGGCCTATATCGCAAAAATATTTTTAAATATACAGGGCGTGCATTAAAAGTCATACCTAACCTCACTTTATTACTTTTTGGAGTAGCACGATTTTTTAATCACTATTCGGTTTGTATGGCCAATTTTAAGTAAAACAGTACAAGAGGTGTTACGCCCTAAAGGTAACAAGTTTCGAGATATTTTGAAATTTTGAGTAAAACCCTCAATTCCGTTGTCTCGTTCAAAAATTGTCATTTTTTCAATTATAAACGAACGTTTTCAGTACAAATTATAGTTGAAAGTCTAGTGACGCAAATATCTTCAAAATCTTATACAGGGTGTTCGTTGCTTTATATTATTTTTGGCTCCATACCATATAGACAAAATTAGAGTAGTTTTGTAAACACCCTGAATAAAGTAAATCGCCAATTCATTGCATTGTGTACCCCGAACCTTTGACAATCACATAAATTAAAAACTTTTATTCAAAGTTAAAAATAGAGACGGGGCGAATTTTTCAAGACCCATGCAACTGGCCATTTTTTCAAAACTTTTGAAAATATCCTTACGCACTTAAAACTAGCAACTAGTGAAAATACGTTATACATAAGTGTTAACAGTTAATTAAAATAATAAAGTGAGGTTATGTAGTTCACACCACCTATTTTTCTGCCCCAAAACGCAATTTTGTGCATTTCATGTAAACTTTTGAAGTGACGAATGTGTTAAAATTCGATTAGTATAATCTCGTATTTACTGTAAATATGTAGTACATGGAGATTATTACATATTGATACAACTTTTTGAAGTATTTAACATTAATAATTTAATAATTTGCGTAAATGATAATTGCATGACAAGCTGTATAACGAGCAAATCAAATCGTTTTATGATGCACAATATTTTGTGCCACGGACTTATTTTATTTGAACAACTTTTGTAAATAGATTATCAATAAAGTACTCTCGTGTACTGCAAATGTATGCATGTATATACACAATATACAGGGATGAGCCAAAAAAGTGCCATTTTTGCTTCCGGTTTGATCGGAATTGCGTTGAACTTTACCTACAAACGTTCGTTAATAACGAGAGTTGAACTTTCCAATTGTGGCCTTTTGAAGTCCTCACTTACTTCTTTCAAAAGTGGCGAAGATTATATACAGGGTGTTTCATTTAAGTGGGTAAAGTTTAATGCATTTTTGGTCAAACCGGAAGTCGAGTAACAAAGCTGCGAAATCCCAGTCTTATCGTATTAAGATCGTGTAGCTCTTGAGATATTTACACGAATCCACCCACACTTTTGCACATCCCGGTATATTTGTGTGTGCTTTTAAATTCGAATTTAAAATTAAACTTGTTAATCAAACATTGGATTTTCAATTAAAATGGCATTCGATTCGCAATTTATTTTTACGTTTCGACTATTTACGAAGCAACATTTGTCTGTGAGCGAAAACGTTTCTTTCTTTTTTTTAGTTTTGAGTTACGTACCTAATCGAAAATTCGAAAAGAAATCAAATTTAAAAATCTTATCGCGTTCTTTCGATTTGAATAATATACTTTTTAGTTTTATTTGAAAAAAATTGGTTCCGCTTTAAATGTGCAACATTTTACACGTAACGGATGTATCGGTTCAGTTGCGCTTTGCAAATTGTAAATGTGTAACACGTACGAAGTACAAACAATTATTGCGTCGAGTAATACGGAAGTGGTGTCTTTTCTGTTTTTGCGTCTAAAATGTATTTGGGGCTCATTAATTTTCCACGATTCACACCAAAACGACCTGCCGTGCGCCGAGTCGTCTACGCTCACGACACAGCTATTTCTGCTCAAGAACGGCAGCTTAGAGAGGTGCAGATGACCGACTCGATGCACAACAGCACAACCACCCCATCATCATGTCTTCAGAGAACATTTGTTCCATTGGAACTCAATAGTTCCTATAGGATCCGACTCTTAGACCAAAAGGAAAACCCTAAACTGCCCGAAAACCACAGAGTTTCGAAAATTGTGGCTGATGGGAAGTAACGTCGGGCCTTGGAGTCCTCGTCCTCTTAAGTAGTTAATTAGGGGGTTTGAAAATTAAATTAGTAATTAGGTTATTAACCACTCGCTTATAATTGCCCCGTTTTTTCAAACAACCCGTACAGGTAAATAAATAATTAAAGAGAAAGATTCATTTGGTCGGACGTATCATTAGAAGGGAATCTAGTGACATGATTCTCTTAATTACTTTAATTTATTTTACGAGATTGCTAAAGCGATACGTAAAGTAACAACTTGAACGTTTGTGAATATGTTAGTGGTTGGTATAAACTTGTTTTATATGTGAAGTCCTTATTGCAATCGCGTGGTCGGGCCCCTGTAACTTGCAGATACTTTCAGATAAATCAGTTGGCTTCTTCTCTTCTTGGTTACCGACTTATAAGTGAAGTAAAAAGCAAAGTTAAAATCGAGCTTCAATTTACCTCGTGTCTTTTTCTTGTATCGGTACGCGAGCTTCTTAGTTTGCGTGTGTATGCGCTATCCAAAACCTTTTTTTCGCATCGTCGACTTATCTATCTGTATCTTTGTAACGCGTTGAAGTATTTACTGGCTAAGATTTCTACTTTATTTATCGTTTCGTTTTGTTTAAGTGTTTTACCAGTTTTACTCGAGTGGGTGGTTTTGATATACTTAGATTCATTTTTTTCAATTTGTTCGCCTTTCGTTACAATGCCCAATTCAATTTTTTTCTTAAATTGAATTGAAAGCGCGCTGTCGTTTCCTTTTCACGTTTTTACATCCCAATTTCTTTTTAAGCAGCAGGCAGGCGCACTACGCGATAACGGCGTATTCTGTTCGGGTATTTTTTAGTAAAAACTGACAAATTTCGATAGAGATCTCCAGAAACAAGATTTTGGAATAGTTCCCAAATTGTTCGCCTTTAACGCGCTCTAGCGCCTAAAACGCTCGTCTGACGTGAAATTCATGTAGTTTATTTTTTTACAGAAGCACTTTTCTCAAAAAGTACGCCGTTCCAGAGTTATAAGCGAATTGTTAAAAAAGGATCTCTTAGCCAATTCTGGAATAAATCTAAAATTGCCAAACTTTAATGCACTCTAGCGCCTAAACGATTCGTTTGACGTGAAAAACTAGAGTAACGTATTTTGTGGGAAATTTCATGTCGGGTTTTTTTCTATAAAAGCACTTTTCTCAAAAAACATGTAGTTTTAGAGTTATAAGCGAAACGCTAAAAAACATTTTCTTGGCCAATTTTGGAATAACTCCAAAATTGTCAAATTTTAACGCGCTCTAGCGCCTAAACCGTTCGTCTGACGTAAAAATCTAAAGAAACATAATTTGTAGAAAATTTTGTAGGTTATTTTTGTATAGAAGTAACTTCCTCAAAAAGTGCATAGTTTTAGAGTTAAAGGCGAAAAGCTAAAAAACAGTTTTTGTCCGATCTTAAAATTTTTGTCACTCTTTATCGCGTTCTAGCGCCTAAATCGTTAGCCTGAAGAAAAATATCTTACAAACATAAGTTGTAGTAAATTTGAGGTAGCTTATTTTTGTATAGAAACACTTTTTTCAAAAAGTGCATAGTTTTCAAGTTATAAGGGAAAAACTGAAAAAATAGCATTTTTTCGCAGTTTCTCAGAACGCATCACTTTAGTGAGATGGTAAAGTCGATATTTGGATTCAGCATACATACAAGTGCGTCAGTAAAACTAAACAGGTAAAACTACAATTAAAAACGACTGTTGTCAAAAAACTCACGATCAATTGGTGGTGCAACTCGCACTAATTGGGAAGTCATAAAGCGGCCATTGATTAATAAGACGTGTATAATATGTTTATATGGATGATAGCAATTTACACCTGAACTAGAAAATTAATCTAAGAGAGTAAATTAAGTTCAAGTATTTAAACATTCGGAGTATATTAGCTTGATTATAAATGACCCCTATAGTCGCGTTGTTACACGATAATAAATTAACTCCTTGGTGCAATTTATATCTAATTTATTGTTTGTTTAAATTAGGTACTTCAACTTTTCTTCCTTAATTTCTCAATTAATAATTTTTTTAATGCAAAAATATTGCGCATAAATTTGTAATCGTTTCGATCTATGTTTTGTGTGCAATGCATAATAATAATTATTATTGATGATTCGTATTCCCCTCGTATAACGTTTTGAGAGGATTAATGATTTTTTAATTTAAATTTTTATTCAAATGCTCAGAAAAGCATTAGAGCGTTTGCAGAAACTAATCATGAAAGCTCCTCCTTGTAGCTTATAGTTTCAATGAATATTTTAATTATTACGAGGAAGAGAAAATTCCGTAAGAATATAATCGTTTATTGTGGAAGTAACTGTGAAGAGGTATGTGGGTGAGGATTGAGGACGTGTTTCAAGATGTACCTACTTGTAATTATTATACGTGCCGCCTGGTATTTTGGGAGAGGAGTACGTATGGGTATACATCATCTTTTTCATTGTTTCTTTATATTTATTTAAAATTTCATATTTTCTTGATAAAAATAGTCATCACTCATCAAAATATCATTCGATATATACAGAGAGAGAGAGAGACTATGGTATTCTAAAAAAATAATTGATAAGAGTAGCAATATACGTAAAGCGTATCTTTGGACATGAAACAACCACCTTTTAAATGATTTTAGATATAACACTCTGTATATTTATTAGGATTTAATTCTTGGCAAAATTCTACAAAAATGTTCCCAATATTCCCATCTTTTAACTAAACAGTTCACGAGGTCACTTTGGTTCAAAATTATCTTATTATTGTGATCACTTCAAAGAAAATTGTTTTTTCGATTTTTTATATTATGACGCCCCGTATATTTTTCTGTATTTCGATTAACTATTAAATTTTCTTTAAAATTCATGCAAGGAGTAGTCGTTTCAAACAAATCGTTTTCGAGAAATCGTCGCTTAAAGGTAGAATAACATATACCTTTAGCAACTTGGAATAAAATAGCACTTTTCTAGTTTTTCTTAAACAGAACACCCCGTATATTTTTATAAAATTAGATTCTCTACAAAATTCTACAAAAGTAGTGTAAAACTAATTCCTCTCAACTAAACCGTTCGCAAGATATTGTCACTCTGGCTCAAAATTATGTAGTTATTGTAATCACTTTATAGAAAACTAATTTTTTCGATATTTTATATTATAACGCCCTGTATATTTTTTTGTATTTTGATTAATTATTCAATTTACTGCAAAAAAATTCATACAATGTCACAGAGATTGAGGTACTTAATGTAATTAACAGCTTAAAAAATAATAAATCTACTGGATGGGACGAGATCACGACTCAAATTATCAAGAGGTGTGCTTCTGCAATAGTGAGTCCCTTCACACATATAATAAATATGTCTTTCGAGCAGGGTATCTTTCCTTCGGCTCTATCAAGAGCTATTGTTAAGCCTGTTTTTAAAGGAGGTAACGAAGTTGATGTAAACAATTATCGTCCTATAGCACTACTATGTATTTTTTCAAAAGTTGTAGAGAAGGTTATGCACAGGAGGTTGATCAAATTCTTTGAATCGAAATGTACAATTTCTAAATGTCAGAACGGTTTTTATCCAAGCAGAAGTACTACCCTGGCCATTTATCAGTCAATTTCAAAAATCTTGAATTACGTTAATAACGGTGAGACCACTGTTTCCGTGTGTCTTGATCTAACCAAGGCATTTGATTGCGTAAATAGACAGCTTCTACTGCGCAAACTTCAAAATTATGGTGTAAGGGGGGTGGTCAATAGTTGGTTCCGATCATATCTGGAAAATAGATATCAGACAGTTGTTCTTGATGATGTGGGGTCTTCTTGGAGAATCACTGAAGCAGGTGTACCGCAGGGAAGTGTACTGGGCCCGCTGCTCTTGATCGTATATATTAATGATTTTCCTGATTTTTTGTCATCTGAAGATGTCGTGCTGTTCGCTGACGATGCGAGTGTTGTGTGCTCTGGTGCTAATCTCTGTGCTGCTGTGGGTGAGGTTCGGGAGAGAGTGTTGAAATCAGCTGAATGGTTTAAAGATAATTCCTTAAAATTAAACTTGGAAAAGACTCAGATTATGCAATTTCGAAACAATAACACTATTGGAATAAATTCTATAAATATATTAAATTCCAGTATCAATTTAGTTGATTCCGTCAAGTTTCTGGCATTGCATATTGATGATAATCTCTCATGGAAGACACACACGGGGAGTATCGCTAAGAGGCTCAATACAGTAGCTTATATGCTGAGAAGGTTGTCGGATGTGACTCATAGACACGTCTTGGCAACCGCTTACTATGCTTTGGCCCAATCAATTGTACGATATGGCATACTTTTTTGGGGGGGATTATCACAGGCTAAGAGTGTCTTTGTGGCTCAAAAGAGTTGCATCCGGGCAATGTGCGGTGTGAGCCGGTTTACGTCGTGTAGACCCTACTTTAGGGAGTGGGGATTAATGACTGTTGTGTCCGTCTATATTTTTGAATGTGTAATGTTTGTAAAAAGTAACCCAGAATTCTTCACCTCGGGACAACATGGGCATGATACTCGAGCTAGGGAAAGATTGCGAAAGCCACAATCGTCGCGTGCTCTTTTGCATAAGAGCGTTTTATGCCACACTGTAGATATATATAATTTCCTGCCTCTACCTTTGAAGGTATTAAGCTACTCCAAATTAAAGATCGCGCTAAGAAAGTTTTTGCTCCAGAACTGCTTTTATAATCTGGAGGAATACTACTCATATAGCTGCAGTGAACCTCTGGGCACGGCCTGATGTTCTATGTTGAAGTTATTGGTGTGTTGTATGTTGTGCTCCTGAGCAGGGCTGTCTTTATTGTTTGTATTGCTCTTTTATAAGTTTTTATATGTATTTATTTGAATTGTAACTTGACCTTTTCTAAGCCAAAAATTGGCATTATGGAAATAAAAATTTTATTATTTATTTATTATATTTATTATTTAATGAGTAGCCGCTTCAAACAAATCGTTCTCGAGAAATCGTCACTTTAAGGTTGAATAGAGTATACCTTCAAAGAAAATTAGTTTTTAAGATTTTTTATATTATAACGCCCTGTATATTTTTGTGTACTTCGATTAACTATTAAATTTGCTTTAAAATTCATACAAGGGGTAGTCGCTTCAAGCAAATTGTTTTCGAGAAATCGTCGCTTAAAGGTTGACTAGAATATACCTTTAGCAACTTGGAATAAAATGGGACTTTTCTAGATTTTCTTAATTAGAACACCCCGTATATTTTTATTAAATTAGATTCTCTACAAAATTCTACAAAAGTAGTGTAAAACTCATTCTTCTCAAGTAAACCGTTCGCAAGATATTATCACCCTGGCTCAAAATTATGTAGTTATTGCGATCAGTTTATAGAAAACTAATTTTTTCGATTTTTTATATTATAACGCCCTGTATATTTTTCTGTATTTCGATTAATTATTCAATTTACTGCAAAATTCATACAAGGAGTAGTCGCTTCAAACAAATCGTTTTCGAGAAATCGTCGCTTTAAGGTGGAATAACATATACCTTTAGCAACTTGGAATAAAATAGCACTTTTCTAGTTTTTCTTAAATAGAACACCCCGCATATTTTTATAAAATTAGATTCTCTACAAAATTCTACAAAAGTAGTGTAAAACTCATTCCTCTCAACTAAACCGTTCGCAAGATATTGTCACTCTGGCTCAAAATTATGTAGTTATTGCGATCAGTTTATAGAAAACTAATTTTTTCGATTTTTTATATTATAACGCCCTGTATATTTTTCTGTATTTCGATTAATTATTCAATTTACTGCAAAATTCATACAAGGAGTAGTCGCTTCAAACAAATCGTTTTCGAGAAATCGTCGCTTTAAGGTGGAATAACATATACCTTTAGCAACTTGGAATAAAATAGCACTTTTCTAGTTTTTCTTAAATAGAACACCCCGCATATTTTTATAAAATTAGATTCTCTACAAAATTCTACAAAAGTAGTGTAAAACTCATTCCTCTCAACTAAACCGTTCGCAAGATATTATCACCCTGGCTCAAAATTATGTAGTTATTGCGATCAGTTTATAGAAAACTAATTTTTTCGATTTTTTATATTATAACGCCCTGTATATTTTTCTGTATTTCGATTAATTATTCAATTTACTGCAAAATTCATACAAGGAGTAGTCGCTTCAAACAAATCGTTTTCGAGAAATCGTCGCTTTAAGGTGGAATAACATATACCTTTAGCAACTTGGAATAAAATAGCACTTTTCTAGTTTTTCTTAAATAGAACACCCCGCATATTTTTATAAAATTAGATTCTCTACAAAATTCTACAAAAGTAGTGTAAAACTCATTCCTCTCAACTAAACCGTTCGCAAGATATTGTCACTCTGGCTCAAAATTATGTAGTTATTGCGATCAGTTTATAGAAAACTAATTTTTTCGATTTTTTATATTATAACGCCCTGTATATTTTTTTGTATTTTGATTAATTATTCAATTTACTGCAAAATTCATACAATGAGTAGCCGCTTCAAACAAATCGTTCTCGAGAAATCGTCACTTTAAGGTTGAATAGAGTATACCTTCAAAGAAAATTAGTTTTTAAGATTTTTTATATTATAACGCCCTGTATATTTTTGTGTACTTCGATTAACTATTAAATTTGCTTTAAAATTCATACAAGGGGTAGTCGCTTCAAGCAAATTGTTTTCGAGAAATCGTCGCTTAAAGGTTGACTAGAATATACCTTTAGCAACTTGGAATAAAATGGGACTTTTCTAGATTTTCTTAATTAGAACACCCCGTATATTTTTATTAAATTAGATTCTCTACAAAATTCTACAAAAGTAGTGTAAAACTCATTCTTCTCAAGTAAACCGTTCGCAAGATATTATCACCCTGGCTCAAAATTATGTAGTTATTGCGATCAGTTTATAGAAAACTAATTTTTTCGATTTTTTATATTATAACGCCCTGTATATTTTTCTGTATTTCGATTAATTATTCAATTTACTGCAAAATTCATACAAGGAGTAGTCGCTTCAAACAAATCGTTTTCGAGAAATCGTCGCTTTAAGGTGGAATAACATATACCTTTAGCAACTTGGAATAAAATAGCACTTTTCTAGTTTTTCTTAAATAGAACACCCCGCATATTTTTATAAAATTAGATTCTCTACAAAATTCTACAAAAGTAGTGTAAAACTCATTCCTCTCAACTAAACCGTTCGCAAGATATTGTCACTCTGGCTCAAAATTATGTAGTTATTGCGATCAGTTTATAGAAAACTAATTTTTTCGATTTTTTATATTATAACGCCCTGTATATTTTTCTGTATTTCGATTAATTATTCAATTTACTGCAAAATTCATACAAGGAGTAGTCGCTTCAAACAAATCGTTTTCGAGAAATCGTCGCTTTAAGGTGGAATAACATATACCTTTAGCAACTTGGAATAAAATAGCACTTTTCTAGTTTTTCTTAAATAGAACACCCCGCATATTTTTATAAAATTAGATTCTCTACAAAATTCTACAAAAGTAGTGTAAAACTCATTCCTCTCAACTAAACCGTTCGCAAGATATTATCACCCTGGCTCAAAATTATGTAGTTATTGCGATCAGTTTATAGAAAACTAATTTTTTCGATTTTTTATATTATAACGCCCTGTATATTTTTCTGTATTTCGATTAATTATTCAATTTACTGCAAAATTCATACAAGGAGTAGTCGCTTCAAACAAATCGTTTTCGAGAAATCGTCGCTTTAAGGTGGAATAACATATACCTTTAGCAACTTGGAATAAAATAGCACTTTTCTAGTTTTTCTTAAATAGAACACCCCGCATATTTTTATAAAATTAGATTCTCTACAAAATTCTACAAAAGTAGTGTAAAACTCATTCCTCTCAACTAAACCGTTCGCAAGATATTGTCACTCTGGCTCAAAATTATGTAGTTATTGCGATCAGTTTATAGAAAACTAATTTTTTCGATTTTTTATATTATAACGCCCTGTATATTTTTTTGTATTTTGATTAATTATTCAATTTACTGCAAAATTCATACAATGAGTAGCCGCTTCAAACAAATCGTTCTCGAGAAATCGTCACTTTAAGGTTGAATAGAGTATACCTTCAAAGAAAATTAGTTTTTAAGATTTTTTATATTATAACGCCCTGTATATTTTACTGTACTTCGATTAACTATTAAATTTGCTTTAAAATTCATACAAGGGGTAGTCGCTTCAAGCAAATTGTTTTCGAGAAATCGTCGCTTAAAGGTTGACTAGAATATACCTTTAGCAACTTGGAATAAAATGGGACTTTTCTAGATTTTCTTAATTAGAACACCCCGTATATTTTTATTAAATTAGATTCTCTACAAAATTCTACAAAAGTAGTGTAAAACTCATTCCTCTCATGTAAACCGTTCGCAAGATATTATCACCCTGGCTCAAAATTATGTAGTTATTGCGATCAGTTTATAGAAAACTAATTTATTCGATTTTTTATATCATAACGCCCTGTATATTTTTCTGTATTTCGATTAATTATTCAATTTACTGCAAAATTCATACAAGGAGTAGTCGCTTCAAACAAATCGTTTTTGAGAAATCGTCGCTTCTAGGTTGACTAGAATATGCCTTTAGCAACTTGGAATAAAATGGGACTTTTCTAGATTTTTTTAATTAGAAGACCCCGTATATTTTTATAAAATTAGATTCTCTACAAAATTCTACAAAAGTAGTGTAAAACTCATTCCTCTCAACTAAACCGTTCGCAAGATATTGTCACTCTGGCTCAAAATTATGTAGTTATTGCGATCAGTTTATAGAAAACTAATTTTTTCGATATTTTATATTATAACGCCCTGTATATTTTTTTGTATTTTGATTAATTATTCAATTTACTGCAAAAGTCATACAATGAGTAGCCGCTTCAAACAAATCGTTCTCGAGAAATCGTCACTTTAAGGTTGAATAGAGTATACCTTTAAAGAAAATTAGTTTTTAAGATTTTTTATATTATAACGCCCTGTATATTTTGCTGTACTTCGATTAACTATTAAATTTGCTTTAAAACTCATACAAGGGGTAGTCGCTTCAAGCAAATTGTTTTCGAGAAATCGTCGCTTAAAGGTTGACTAGAATATACCTTTAGCAACTTGGAATAAAATGGGACTTTTCTAGATTTTCTTAATTAGAACACCCCGTATATTTTTATTAAATTATATTCTCTACAAAATTCTACAAAAGTAGTGTAAAACTCATTCCTCTCAACTAAACCGTTCGCAAGATATTGTCACCCTGGCTCAAAATTATGTAGTTATTGCGATCAGTTTATAGAAAACTAATTTTTTCGATTTTTTATATCATAACGCCCTGTATATTTTTCTGTATTTCGATTAATTATTCAATTTACTGCAAAATTCACACAAGGAGTAGTCGCTTCAAACAAATCGTTTTCGAGAAATCGTCGCTTTAAGGTGGAATAACATATACCTTTAGCAACTTGGAATAAAATAGCACTTTTCTAGTTTTTCTTAAATAGAACACCCCGTATATTTTTATTAAATTATATTCTCTACAAAATTCTACAAAAGTAGTGTAAAACTCATTCCTCTCAACTAAACCGTTCGCAAGATATTGTCACCCTGGCTCAAAATTATGTAGTTATTGCGATCAGTTTATAGAAAACTAATTTTTTCGATTTTTTTATATTATAACGCCCTGTATATTTTTCTGTATTTCGATTAATTATTCAATTTACTGCAAAATTCATACAAAGAGTAGTCGCTTCAAACAAGTCGTTTTCGAGAAATCATCGCTTGAAAGTTGACTAGAATATACCTTTGGCAACTTGAAATAAAATGGGACTTTTCTCGATTTTCTTAAATAGAACACCCCGTATATTTTAGAAAATTAGATTCTCTACATAATTCTTCAAAAGTTGTGTAAAACTCGTGCCTCTCAACTAAACCGTTCGCAAGATATTGTCACTTCAATATTGAGAACTCCAGAAGACAGAGCCTCCCCAAGTGAACGATTTCTATTAGGTGAAGAAAAATATTCCGTTAGGATTTAAACTTGCATAAATTATGCTATAAAAACAATTTTATTCTCAAATGCCTTTTTTAATAATTCAAATAATGTTATTGATTTTACTAAACTTTGAGTTTCGTATTACAACATTCAAGTTTTCCTGGGGCGGAAATTTTTGAACAAAAATGGAATTACTAGATAGAAGGTGTAGGTAGGTAAATTGAAACTTGGAAATTGTAAATTTGGCAGAGAAAACAAACTAAGAAAAGAAAAATTGTAAGTAACGCCCTTTAATTTAGTTTTTACATTTGTTCCTTTTTTGTTATTTTGTATTACGGAGAGAAAAGAAAGGTAGATTTAGAATCTGGAAAAGCAAAACAAAGTATATATTAGTGTATTGTTTCGATCTAAAATTCCCTCGGCTTATACAAAATAAATGAATCAAGTTCCTCGGAAGTGGAATATAAAAATACTAAAATAGAACATAATTGGGGTTGTTTTACTCGTTTGATGCTCAAAGAAAAGAAAAACAATAAAATTTATTTTACGCACATGAGATGTAAAAGTTGACATAATTTATTTTTCAGCTACAAGTAGGTTTTATTATTCTTTATAGTTATTTTTAGGGGTAGTTTTGTAAGGAGCTCTTGTGAAATAAATGGTCTGCATTGCCTACGTTTCGGCCCTGCTCGTTTAAAAGTGTCCTGGAATTCTCGATTCCTTACTTTGTTTCGTATGGTGACTTGGAGACGTCATTTAAGGCTTTTTGGCTATTTGATCCTCTTCGTCTTTGAGGATTCCATTCTGGCTTCTAGCATATGGGCCAGGACGGCTCACATGAGGCTTTGTAGATGCGTAGGAATTTATTCCTCAACATTATGTTATTCAAGCATCTCCTAATGCATTCAAGAGAGTACTATAATACAAGATAGTACTCTCATGTGTCGATATACGACAGTACTGCAGTGTACAGCCCCTGCCTCTTATCTCGGGGATTCCCCGATCCGCCCACAGTTAAAATTTCTATGCGATCTAAAATTGGCAAAACATACTTTGATGAGACTTCATTTTTATCTCGTTAGTGCAGAAAATCTGTCTGAAAGCTCCCTCGCGACCTCAATTTATACTATGTAAATAAAAATGTTATAAGTAGATCGTGAAGATGAGATTGTTAAATTTAGTTACTTAAAATCGTGAATCTATAGAAATAAATAAATAAATCTCTTGATCTCATCGTGAACGAAGTTGGTAAAAGTACTCCGTGGTATTTTCTTTTATCGTATTCAGTCACTTGTTAAAATTTAATTTCCTGTTTTACATATCCAAATCCTCAGACTATTCTAAATTTAATCCTCAAAATGCGCCAGTTAATTAATATTATTAAAAATTTCAACAATTCAGAAACCGCATGCTATTAAAGTTCTAAATTTGCATGTTCTCGACGCTGCCGAATGAGATATAACAACGTTGTTGTTGCAACGTTTTCTGATATAAACTGTGCAATTTATGTAAATTTATATGCAAATGTACATTTTGTCTTTCCCAAACCAAATTTCATAAACTTTTAATATTAAAACCCCCCCTCAAACAGCTTGGGAAAAGGAAACAAAGAAGGTTGTGCGCAAAAACAAATATAACGAGCGATCGATTTATAATCGAATTCGTCGATTCGATTCCGAATAAAAATGATTTTTAAATTGGCTAAAATTAAATTAATTACCGTACAGTTTATTACTGTTTGTTTAATTATGCACATGCAATTTTTAAATTAATTAGTTTTGACAGTTTACATAAACGAGCTGCAAATTGAATTATTTCTATGCGGCATACAGTGTGTCCCTAAAGTAGTCCATAACGTCGATTTTTAAAAAATGTGTGAAACGATCAAACTGTTTCCTTTATTATTATGCTGTCCTTAGACAATAGACAACACTCTACACCAGCTCATTTTTTAGAAGACTTGGATCTTCCTGAAACAGTAAGTCGGAAATTGAGTGTATCAGATGGGTTAGATAGGGTTGGAAAAATTAATTCGGCTACAAAAAAATTCTAGATACATCAAATTTGCTACACGTTATGTTTCAAAGGTTTTTTTTTTGTATTTTACGTCGTCCGCATCAACTACTGTGGTTATTAGCAGACGGGACCTACAACTTTAGGTGGGTTCCGAACCACCAGGATCGGGAATTTGACACATGGAAACACTCCAGTGGTGTCAGCCGGCTTTGAACCTACGACCTTTACATCCGCATGAGACGATGCTAGCCTCTAGACCACCCCGGTCCTCTTCTAAGGTTTTTTCTTTCAGACTAACGATTTAAGCGGTAGAGCGCCTTCAAGTTTGACAAAAAATTCCAAAATCGGCCAAAAAGCAATTTATTTTTTATTTTTTCGCTACTAGCAAACCCCGCACTTTTTGAAAAAAGTCCCTCTATACAAAAATATACTACACAAGATTTCCTACAAATTATATCTCTCAAGTTTTATGCTTTTAATTAACGACTAAGGCCCGAGCGCACGTTCAAGTTGGACAAAAATTCCAAAACCGGCCAAAAACAGTTTGTTTTAGTTTTTCGTTTATAACTTGAAAACTCCGCACTTTTTGAAAAATATCCTTCTATACAAAAATAAACTACATAAAATTTCCTATAAATTATATTGCGTAGGATTTTTTCTAAAGACGAATGGTTAGGCGCTAGAGCGCACTAAAGTACTCCAACGTATACTTTTTAAAACCAGGACAAAGAAAAGTCTCTTTGTGTCATTGTTGTATCATTAACCGACTGCCAAGTCCTACCATGATGATCAGAAGATCTATAAATATTTATATTCTCGTTCACAACTGTCACTCTGCTTTGCCATAGTGATGAGATGCCAAGCTATTATTGACTGTGACGACTATCAACCTATCTGCATTTTTCTTTGAAGTTTTCGGTACTTTAACGGACTCTAAACCACTCGTCTCAAGAAAAAAACATAAACAACATAATGTGTACGAAATTTGATGAAGTTTGTTTATGAATCAAAGCGTTTTTCTCAGAAGTGCGTAGTTTCAGAATTATAAGCGACAAACTAAAAGATAGTTTGTTAATCTATTTTTGAATAATTTCAAAATCGTCAAACTTTAACGCGCTCTAGTGTCTAAACCGCTCGTCTGATGTGAAAAACTAAGGGAACGTAATTTGTAGGAAATTTGATGTAGGGTTTTTTTCTATAGAAGCACTTTTCTCAAAAAGTACGTAGTTTTAGAGTTATAAGCAAAACGCTAAAAAACAGTTTCTTGAACAATTTTTGAATAATTTCAAAATCGTCAAACTTTAACGCGCTCTAGTGTCTAAACCGTTCGTCTAATGTGAAAAACTAAGGCAACGTAATTTGTAGGAAATTTGGTGTAGGGGTTTTTCTATAAAAGTACTTTTCTTAAAAAGTACGTAGTTTTACAGCTATAAGCGAAAAACTAAAAAAAACTGATTGTTGGTGATTTTTGAATTTTTGCTCAACTTTAACGATGTTTAACGATCTCTACGATGTGAGAAGGTCATTTGATGTAGTTTATTTATGTACAGAAATACTATTTTCAGGAAATGCGTAGTTTTCAAGTTATAAGCGAAAAATGGAGGTGATAAAGTTTCCAGTTTAGATTTAGCCCCCCTCCCCAATTAACATAAAAAATAATAAAGAAAGTTCTTCTGTATTTATTGCTTTTAGAAACCAACCGATTTCAGCGGAAGTGTATTCTCTATTGAACATTTATTTGGGTGGCCAACAAAAATCTCCTTTTGTTGCCAATTCGTTTGCAACCAACTGGCAAAAGTTACTGTGCGGACACACTGTATGCCCGTATTAGTACCTTACTGAATAACGAATAGGTATAGGTAGTCGAGTGTCTCTATTGGTTATTTATAATCGATAACGAGTAAGAAAAATTATGCTTCGGATATAAAATTGGCGTCTTAATTTATTATAAATGAAAGGAAAACTTTAATTGGTAATTATGCATTCGTGCACGGAGCTGTATAATTATCCGTTCTAATAATCTTAAACTCTTATCGTGGCAATTATTTTAATCATAGACTAAAAAACAATTGCTACCAGGTAATTTCAGCTTAATATAAAAATTGCTTTATTCATTCGTGTGTAACAACCTTTAGTTGTTGAGGAGAGTTTGCGAAAGAGAATTTCTGAAAGTATCGGACGACGTATATACGACATTGTTAAGATGCTGAAACTAAGCAATAACTTTTAAAAGTATGTGTACGTCTGTTTTGTGTAGGAATTTAACATGTGTATTAAGAAATATTTTCAACACCTATGTTCGTATAAGTTTTACAATGAAGTGTTAAAGTGTGAAATTATTTTACTTTTATAGGTATCACTTGCTCTCTTTGTGGATGAAAAGTAGCTTTATGAAACTTTATTTTTATAGTTAGGTGTTGTTTATGTTTAGTTGAAAATAGAGGGAGAATAAATTTTACGAAATTGTGATGAAAATTTTTACTACATGCTATTCTGTACGACCGAGAGTTTTCTTTTTCTTCTGATGGACGCCATATTTGTTTTCAGGCACCCGTGATAATGTTTATGACGGGATAGAAGCTTTTAACGCTTGTTTTTCACTTCTATTTACAGCTTATTTAGCACCTTGTCGTTCGAAATAATAATCGTACGTGATAGTTGATAGTATGTAGTATGTGCCATAGCTACGTGATATACCTAAACTATATTTTCAGCACATGCGGTGCTGTAATTAAAAAGCGTCCACTTAATTCATCACATAGATATATTTTCAGCGTTCGAATTTTTTCAAAATCGGCCAACTTATGTGTGTGTTTAAGGGTTCGATGCCTTCCGCGGCTATCCATACAGGGTGCCACAGTTTGAAAACTTCCCACCTCCAATATCTTCGCTTTAGTATAAAACATCGAAATTCCGCGAGACCCGTCAATTTTATTACTAAGGGGGGCACTTTAAACGTAGGTTTGCGTTCTCCTTAGATCAACTCCCAAAGTGGGGTAGGTTTGACCCCCTAAATCTTTAAGAAGAAGGAGGTCGAGAGAGAGTTAACTGGTTGAAGGACTTATAGATTTTTGGGAAAAGTTTCAAAACAGAATTTATTATCATTTAGAACATTTTATAAGTACCCTGTACATAGCAATAAGTATAGGATGATGCAGTATATGTACAAACAAATAGCAAATAAAAACTTATTATTACTGCTCTTGGAGCATTTATTGTCAATAAATAAACTATAAAGCTTTTAATTGTTTAATAAAAGAGGGACGGTCGCGAATAAAGGCTATAACGATATTTAGTCAACTAGTACAAAACCAGTTGAATGGCAAATTCGTAGGTGGTGAAAAACAAAAAAGAACTCTTTAAGTGTAAGTGTTCTGTGTAAATATAACAAAAGAACTAATACAAATTAAATGAGCCGACTAAAAGTTAAATAAAATTACAATGGTTTAAAGTTTTAAAGTTTTAAAGAAGCCGGAACAGGGTATTAGGGGGTCGGATTAGAGTAGTTACGCAATTTCACGATCAATAATCGATTATTTTCTAATTATTCATTATTTCGATTCTTTTGCACTCGATTACCTAATCGAAATTTACAATAGGCGATTAAACAATAATGGGGTTACTAAAATAATCAATTACTGGAATTAATCCATTATTCGATGTACATGTTTCAATTAATCGATTGTTGAATTTCTTTCAATTAATCGATTTTTCGATTACTACTTTAATTACCAGATAATTTCGATTATTCGATTAATTCGAATACAGGAACCTAAGACTCCTCTAATAGAAACTACTACAGTTCCGCCCTGTTCTGGGGTTGCCTCCAAAAAGTCTTCGAGTTCAGATGAGCTGAACAAATCCTCACTTAAATAGATAGTGTTTAAGCCTACATATACAGTGTTTCATTAACGTCGGTGGGTTGAGCTATTCCACCACAAATAAGTAATGATGGCAAGAGGAGAGTTTGTAGTAGAAGATTTAGGGCCTAATTCAAGAGACAAACTTGCCCTTGCCTTAAGTTTTAATAAGATAAATTTGGGGGGGAGGGGTAGAGTAGAAGAGGTAGTGGGGTTTTTAAAAAAGGTGAAGTTAAAATGAGGAGCCACAAAAGGAAATTAGAATTAGGGAAAGTTGTACATTAGTAGCTCAAAGTAAGCTCAACAATAAACCATTCAGCTTGCTTTCAGCAGTTTAAGTATAACTCACCCTAGTTGCTCAAAGTAAGCTCAACGGGACCCCTGCCTTACCATTGTTCATTGCCAAGGTAAGGCAGGCTTACCCTTGAACTTGCTTTGAGCTACTTATGTATAACTCGCCCTAGTTGCTCAAAGTAAGCCCAACGGGACGGACCCCTGGCTTATCATTGTTCATTGCAAAGGTAAAGCAGGCTTAGCCTTGAGCTTGCTTTGAGCTACTTATGTTTAACTCCCCGTAGTTGCTCAAAGTAAGCTCAACGGGACCCCTTCCTTACCATTGTTCATTGCCAAGCTTGAGCTTGCTTTGAGCTACTTATGTATAACTCGCCCTAGTTGCTCAAAGTAAGCTCAATGGGACCCCTGCCTTACCATTGTTCATTGCCAAGGTAAGGCAGGCTTACCCTTGACCTTGTTTAGAGCTAGTTATGTATAACTCGCCCTAGTAGCTCAAAGCAAGCTCAACAGGAGACCTGCCTTATCATTGTTAATGAACAATGATAAGGCAGGTTTACAAGCAAGGTGAAAGCAAGCTCAACGGGAAACATGCTGTATCATTGTTCATTGCAAAATAAATCTCGCCCTAAATCTAAATGTACCGCAATTCTGTTATGCTTGGGTGTTTAGATTAACAGGATCTCGACTATCTTGGATGACGCTACCCCCTCCCACAATCCCCAGACACAACTTATTTTGTGTTATTCCGATCTGTGAGTTTAAGTTGTTCGTCTGTGGAGATAGCGCTGTAGCGCTTCATATAACAGCCAATGAATGTCAAGCGCTTTCAAGGAGACCTGCAGTACTATAATTGCTACAGGTCAACCCCTTCGCCAGCGCCGTCGTTTCTTCTTTACCTCACCACAGTTTAAAAATGAATTCTTAAAATAGTAAAATAGTAGTAAAAGTTATACGAGGGTAAGTTAGGGATCTGAGCTCTGAGATCCTCTCATCGTTCAGAAACTGATTTCCGGACAGATCACTATTGTGATGGATATTCCGCGCGTTGCTTTTCAGCAATTTGACTCAATTTTTCCTCATTCGTCTTCTCTTACCTTCGGCAAAAGCGTAGCCTTACCTTTCGGCTAAGTAATTCTTCCCCTCTTCGTTCTGCGTGACGGGGGAGTTTTCCAATGCGCCGTACTGGAAAATCTCGTCTTTAATCTTTTCCAGCAAGTAAGATTCTGATACGAGTCGTCCCATGAAGTCAACGCCAATGTGTTTCCGGATGTTGCTAACTGAGGTATTTCGGGACCGGGGCCAATTTATTACGTACTTGGCGCAATATTGGTCGCCCAGTATCCCAGAACTGTACACCCATCCACCCACTTATGCCTAATTGGAGATTCTTGTGCTTTCTATTTTATTTTTCAACTTTTATCTAATTTCATTGCTTGTCGCAGCTGTCGTGTTGAAATTATATCCGAGGTAGTAGTGTGTGAAAGTAATTTCCATTGTTTTATTTTTACGATAGTAATATTTACGACTCTTAGTTCTCCCAGCTAGAATGATAGTCATTAGTCATCATTTTAATTTTCATGGTGGTAACTGTTGTATTCTTGGTCGTATTTCACGAGTTCTTTCACTAAGTGCATTTTTAGTCTCCAGCTCAGATGGGCCGACTAATATCAAACATCAACGTTGGGGAAGGGGATTTTTGATAACTTCAGGGTGTGGACTCACACGTGGTAAGGCGATTTTCTCCAGCGTTGGAGTCCACAACGCCGATATCGACCCCATTAAAGAAGGCTATGAAATTTATTGCTCATTAACCGATTAAGTCTCGTGGTGCGAAATGCGAAGTAAATATTGGCGGTAATTGTAACCAAGGCATGGTAATTTTTTTGGGAGAAAATTACTTAATCTGCGCGGGCAAAAATATATTTTATCAAACGAGTTTTTGTTTAACTTCTTTACCGGTTATATATTAGTTATGCAAAATGCAACAACTTAAGACTCGTTTCTTGACGGCGTAGGAGTTTTGCATTAGCGAACAAATAAGCCGATAATACACGCAATGTTTAAACCGTGTATTAACGATAATTTTCTCTTTTCGTAAAAAAAACCTCCTCGTTAAATATAAATCAACGACCAAAATACGTAGGAAAGTGAATTGTGTGACAAAATTAAAAGGGTCATTATTTATCTATTATTTGGGCGAAAATGGAATCAACAAGGGTTTCAATTCTCGGTTTACTTTTAAAGGCATATCCGATCAATCAAAAGTGTGTTTTGTGTTTGCTTTCTCTCTCCCCCTCGCGCGCGCTTTTAAACAAAAAGCGTCACTAAACAAGAGGATTTTTTCGGATAATGAGACGTGAAATATTTGGGTAATAAAATCAAAATTCAAACGCGCGCGATAATTGAAATCTTCCTAATAGCGTTTCTCTGTAAACAATCGAATGAATTCTATGGGGAGACATCCGTCACTTATTGGAACCCCAGAAACATGAAGAAGGCGGGTCGCAACATTTATTACGTGAGCTCGGTGTCCTGTGGGAAGAACACGTAGCGAATGCGGTACTGTGTGGGCAATACATATCCACGGTTAGAAAAATCGGGCACGTTTTGTACAATTGTGCGATTGTTTAAATAGAATGGTTTTGTTTGATTTTCCATCATTCTGTTTGGTAATCGTACGAATTATGATTAATTTCTGGTAGATATCTATTCACGAATGTGATTTAGGGGTGTGTATTTGAGAGTAAATTTATGTTTTAATTTTTTGAAAAAAAGGAAAAAATAAATTTCCATTAATTTTGGTTTTGAACGTTATCCGGAAAGTTTTTGACAAATATATTAATAATTAGTGCACAAGTGAGAGAGACCCGAGGTAATCGAACGAAATTTTAATAATTCAACAAACAAATTTTGAATAATTTAAACGCGGTCTGATATTTTCCTCAAGTATCAAGTTTCGTATTGGAAGTAAATTTGGAAGTGAGTTGATTAAACTTTATGTAACAAAATATCGATGAATTAAATTAGGAATTTAGTATAGTACACTATATACGTGGAAATTTTGATAGTAGGTACCAAACAATCCCTTGGATAATTTTCATTGACGGAAAAACTTTTAAAAAGCCATTAATTTCAATTACTTTAGTCGACATTATTTTCTAAATTTAATCTCGAATATGAATATGAATTCTTTTTTCAATTGGGGCAGATCGATCAATTTTTAAATAAAAGTTCTATAAATACTTCTGCATGTGCAAAATTTATGCTTCGCAAATCGCGAGTAGCGAAGTTTCGAATACTTCCCAAACTCTCATTGCAGGTTCAAGTGTCAAACACTTGTTTCGGTATTATTTCAGCCATTTTCCTCTTCATATATGGGCTCCCATTGTGTATTTTTTTCGATTCATTCTGATTTTGCTGAAATATTATTTACTGTGACTGTTACGGGGGGTTTCCCATCCGTAAATTTCACTTAAGAACTTTAGAATCTATCAAAGCTTTGATATAATACTGTATGGCTCGCTGCCTTAATTACATTCGGAAAAGAGTAGGATAGAAAATAAATTTGTCTAGGATGAATGATTTTGGCCCCAGAAATTCAAAAATAATTATAAGAGTCCCTGGTACAGAATGAAGCCAAAAAGTCAGACACGATAGAGTGGAAGACGCAAGAAACCTCACCTATCACAAAATAAATATCAACTCTTCATAAACAGAGCTTTCAAAAACCGATGGTGGTTTCAACATCTGCTTGCTAGTCTTATAGGGCCCCTTAAGCTAAACTGAAAAAGTGAAGTGTTTGCCTCCATGATTTTCTAACACTTCCTGCGACAAAAGCTCAAAAATTTGCTCGTTTCAAGACACAAATCTAGAGAATTAAGGTTTCTTGCTACATTTTGGGGGAAATATCGCGGCGCGAGTTTTTTCGCGAAATCTATTATTGTGCGATGATATGAAGTTCCAAAACATCGACCGCCAGCCTGTTAAAAATGGCAGCATTAAAACTTGGAGGGGCTCGCGACGGGTGGATTCTGGAGCTTTTTTCGGTTTTTCGCTTATAACTCGAAAACTGCACACTTTATGAGAAAAGCTCTACTATACAAAAATAAAGTAGATGCAATTTTCTTGAAATTATATATTTTAATCATTTTTCCGAGCGTTAAAGTTAAAATCAAAAATCGGCCAAAATAATTTTTTATCGCTCATCATCTCATAACTCGAAAATTACGTACTTTTGGAGAAAAGTGTTTCTATAAAAAAATAAAATAAACTCAATTGCCTACAAATTATGCTTCAAATTTTTTTGGCAAAAAAACAGTTGGGGTGGTAGAGCAGCGCAGCGCGTTGAAGTTTAGGTTATATCGGACAAGGGGTGTCCGGGTAGCAGCAGAATGCCGAAATACAAAAATACAAAATTTTTTATTTTGACCGATGCATGTTGAAAAAATATTGCAAATAAATAATAAAACCTATCGTCTGCATGTGGCAGCATTACCTTGGGGAAGGCTCGGGAAGGATGGATTTTAGCTCTTTTTTCAGTTTTTCGCTTATAACTTCTAAACTACTCACTTTTTGAGAAAAATGCATCAATATAAACGTAAAGTACATAAAATTTCTTAGCAACTATACTCGAAAGATTTTTTCCTCAGACAAACTGTTTAGGCGGTAGAGCGCGCTAAAGTTTGACAAAAATAAAAAAAATTATCGTTTATCGCTTATAACTCGAAAACTACGCACTTTTAGCGAATAGTGTCTCTATACAAAAATAAAGTACATTAAATTTCCTACAAAGTATGTCTCCAAGATTTTTTTCGTAAAACAAACAGTTTAGGTGTTAGAGCGCATTGAAGTATGAAAAGTGGTTTTTCGGGATAAAACTAAACCATATTATACAGTGTGTCCAAAAGGTATAGAATATACCATACAGCTCAGTAAATATCCACATTTTTAAAAAAGTTTCAAATAAAAGTTGTTTATTAAGTAGTTAACTACTACCTTACAGCCATAAACTCAATTTTTTGTTAAAAACAAAAGCACAGCGAATAAAACTTGAAGATTTTTAAATGGCAAAGTATGTCGTTATTATACTCATTCGATAGAGGTCTTATTTCTCTATTCGGCCATGCAAAACTTTAGTGCCCTACCACCAAAAAATTTTCGTGAAAAACAAAAAAAAAAGTTTACATTTATTTTTTTTTCTCTCCCATCTCAACGGTGTGTTTGACGAAAAAACTATAAGAGACTCAATTTGTAGAAAAATTAATGTAGTTTATTTTTGTATAAGAACACTTTTCTCTAAAACTGCGTAGTTTTCGAGTTATGAGCAATAAACCATAAATCGTCCACCTCAAGGAAAAAACTTTAGAGATGTAATTTACAGGAAATTTAATGTCACATGACATCCGATTCAATAATTTGATTTGATGAGAAATTGGTAACTGATTCAAGTAAAAGAGTGAATTGGATTGTATTTACTGAAAAGGTTAGTAAAGGCCATACCTATATCAAACTTTTCGCTCCGCTTCTATTTTGATCTGATACCACTGCGATTCACACTAGCGAAGGATTTAGACATTTTGACTCTTACTTTGGCAAGTTCAGTTGAAGAATAATATTTCAATGTTGGGAGAAGTATTGTAACAAGCCGGTTAATTTGTTATCGCAATTAAATAAATTTGTTCCTCATAAAGTTTCAATTTGCCTCTCGTTGTGATTTGTTAATTATTTTCCGCGCGTAAGTGCTAATAAATACCACTTTTTTGACCTCCCCACTATTATAGATTTCGCAAAGGCCATCTAAATGCTCATAGTACATCTCTCTCATATCCTTAAAGGTATACTTACTAAATTGGTTGAATCAAAACACCAATTATTTTGTAAATGATTGTGCTTTTTTAGAAAGCCCGCTCGTACAGTTTTAACTAATTAAAATTTTTCCGTACCCAAAAAATTTTCTAACGTATTTAATTAACTAATGGATATTTTAAACCTTAATTAATTTAAGGCAATTTCAATTCAAACTCACGATCCTAATTTTAAATTTTAAATTAAATACCAATTCATAATACGTCGACATTAATAAACGACATAACATTTATGTCGAGTAATTATTTTTTGTCCAAATCCATCTTCGATAACTTGTTTGAAGAATGACATCGTAATGTGTTCTCTTGTACAAAAACAAAGAAGGTTTGATTCATCGTCGGACATAGGTTCGTGCCGTTCGATTAATTGTGTTTTTTTTAATATTTGGAAAAATTGGATAGATTTTTAAAACGCGAAGCCAATATTTGACACTTGAGTAAGCTTAATTTCCCAGGGGATTCACACGCAAATATGACGGCTTTTAATGAGCTTTATATGGAGAAATTGTGACTAAAAGTGAAACGCACTGTAAATATTCAAATTTTTTACTTGTGTAACTGTAACTCCCTTTGCTTTTTCAACTATTTGGTTAGGGGATTATCGGGCGATAGACAAAAGGGGAACAGACATCGCGTGTGTATGCTTAATCCATATTTCATAAATGTAATACAAACCTTGATTAGAGTAGACGATCCTAAGAAAAAATGCCAATATCACTGCGAGTGACAGACATGGGTTCATCGTCGATGCCATGGTGATTTAGGGGTTGGGGGTAAGACTCCGGGGGAGCGCTGCTAGGGCGCAAACATCGCAACACTCAAACACGCACGATGGCAGACACTTCTTTTCATGTCTTCCAAATCCTGAAATTGAAAAATAAAATTGAATTAAGTACCACCACTAATTGTTTACAAAGAGGATAATAATTATTTTAATTGCAAACCCACACAAGACCACTAGGCTGTAGTAGCTATAGCAATACCTAAGAGAACAGGTTGCTGAAAATTTTTACGACTGCACTTAAGATATTTTCAACTCAACTATAATTATTTTTAATGCACTTAGAGAGAGGGTGTTCATTAAGTTGAAAAAATATATATATCTCCTTTTGTTTTGCAACTTCTTATTACTACGCACTTTAACTTTTTGAGTGCCTATTAAAAGTTTTCCCGTTAACAGACAAATTGTTAACGTTTACTTATTGCCGGTCATTTTGCAACCTTTTGTAGATTGTTTTATGTTGTACCATTTACGGACGCCTTCAGGTGCAATAGATATTAGTTACTTGCATTAAAGTGATCGTAAAACAAAAGCTTGTTTACAAAATTAGCAGTACGTTTGATTTATTATTTAGTTATGTGTCTGCATGCGAAATACCGCACCTCTTAAACCTAGGTATCGTCCTCGAACGATTAGGGAAATTAAAGCTGTAAAATTAGTTCATACCCGCAACTGTGTTTAATAAGTTATAATGAAGTAAAATTGGAGTTAAAAACACCTACGTAAATTACAGGAGAAACTTAATTTGATGGTTTCACGAATAAAGGGGGCAAAACTTTCTCCAAAAGGGGAAGTTTTAATCGGAACTGAAAGAACAAAAGTGGGTGGGGTGGTGGGGTTATTATTGAATATCGAGATACCTATTTCTATAATTAGACTCAAACAAACTCAAAAAGTAGTTCTTTTTGTCTTCACTTTTGCTCTACGGTAACCGCAGACGCGTGCGGCGAGAAAGCTACATCTTGTCCAAAATAGGACAACTCGAAGTGGGGCGTTCCGCAACCAGTACACTATCTATGTAAATACGGGCGAACTAATGGTATTTTAGACTAGCTCTAGACTGCATTACTTTAATTTAACTCAAGATGTTTTAAGGGCGCGCGCCCTAATCGCGGAAGAATCGATTTCGTAAAAGGTGATCCTTTGCGAAAAATAGTACTGCGCGAGAACCACTAATGGTCTGTTGTAACGTACCTAGTACACGGGAAAACGGACAGTTCAAAATTAGGAGGTTTCACTCTCTTAGCCTTTCTCTACATAGCCCCAAGCATACTATCAACACCTCAGGATTACTCACGAACTCATGATATGGCTGAGCTTTTTGCAGCCAGTACGCTAACTATGTGAATTAGGACGTTTGAATGGTATATTTGATTTTAGACAAGCTCTAGGCCCTATAATTTCAATTTGACTCAAAATGTTTTAAGGGCGCGCGTACTAATCTCGGAAGAAACGTTTGTAACTGTTGTAACGGTGTACAGGGGAAAACGGGTAGCTGAAAATCGGAAGGTTTCACTTTCTTGGCCTTTCTCTAACATAGACCCGAACATAATATCAACACTCTCTCCCTCAGGATTTCTCATGATATGTAAACTTCAACTGTAATTTAAGAGCCGCAGGAGATTTTTACTCTCTCAAACTCAGAAAATTTCAGGTGGATGATCCTGAATCTCACTATTTTATTTCAATTTCACTATGGCCTCCCTTCACCGGGTTTGTAATGCCCGGCAAAGTTTTAAACACAATGTGTGCCTTGGCAGTTTCGATTTTCAAACCAAAAACTTAGTAGCTCTAACTAAGAACCGGGTGATTTCCCTTAAGGCTAATAATTACTGCCACCCGTGCCACATTTTATTTTCTTGGTTGTCGCCAACACTAGTGGCTACAGTTCCTGCATCATAGATCAGCTCCCTTCCAACTTACAAAACAGCTTGTTCTAATTTGTACAAAAAAATATAAATTCTGAACGTCAATTGGCCGTAACTTAGACCACAATACAGGGTGTCTCGCTATGATTTTAAATCTGTGCGCCATTCATCAATGAATTTTCATCAATCATTGTCATGATTAACTGCTATTAACCATGATTAAATTGTTTAATGGGACTTGGTGGGACTGGCCCTAAAAACATTTTCGTATATTATTCTGAAAGACCAGAAAGCAACCTACGGCATCGCGATTTTTTCATCAAAGAATTGCCATGATAACTCTTTTCATTCATTGATTAACTGTCATTAACGATGATTTAATTCTTTAATGGGAGTTGGTGGGACTGGCCCTAAAAACATTTTTGTATATTCTGAAAGACCAGAAAGCAACCTACGGCATTGCAAATTTTCATCAAAGAATTGTCATGATAACTCTTTTCATTCATTGATTAACTGTCATTAACGATGATTAAATTCTTTAATGGGACTTGGTGGGACTAGCTCTAAAAACATTTTCGTATATTCTGAAAAACCAGAAAGCAAAACCTACGGCATCGCGACTTTTTCATCAAAGAATTGTCATGATAACTCTTTTCATGCATTGATTAACTGTCATTAACGATGATTAAATTCTTTAATGGGACTTGGTGGGACTGGCTCTAAAAACATTTTCGTATATTTTGAAAGACCAGAAAGCAACCTACGGCATCGCGATTTTTTCATCAAAGCTGTGTCATGATAACACTTTTCATTCATTGATTAACTGTCATTAAGCGTGATTAAACTCTTTAATCAGAGTTGGAGCGACTGGCCTTAAAACATTTTCGTATATTCTGAAACGTCCTACTGCATTGCGATTTTTCAATCTCAGACAATAATTCTAAAGAGCATCTTTCAAAAATTGGAGAATGCCCATGTTCTCCAAACATGCTTGTGATACGCTAGTTTTGAGAAAAAATATTACTCTACATCTGACGTAATTTTACAGCCCACAGAGGTGTCGGGAAATCAAAATTCAGAATAATATTGTGAAAGCAGGGAATGCCTTTATTGTCACTGGGTGTATTATTTATGTAATTCGCTGTTATTGTTAAAATGTTTCGATTATGCTGTATTTTTCTAAAATGTATTACCTTAGAAAAATCCTTAAACCCCCAATTTTCATGGCTGTTGATTAGTTTGGTCTAAGTTCATTCGGTAAAAATGTTGTTTTTTAGTTTTTACTAATTGTTCTAAATGGGTCACAACTTGAAATGTTACGTCAATTCGTGATTTTATAGATACCTAATCCAAGTTGAAGTATAAAAATCAAAATTGGAGAAAAATATATGTTTCGTTTCTAAAAATATCGTCCTCTCAACAGGTATCTCGTTAAAATTCTTTTGAAGAACATTTTGAAATCGACAACTAATTAATTCCAAAAGTAACCGAATTTTATAATTTGAAACTCATCATCATCGTACGTATAGTATAACCCAAATTTGGTCTTATAATTTTTATAAACATCTTGTTAAAAGTCTTGGTACAAAAATATAAAGCTGTCAATGTCACGCGATAAATGAAATCAATATATCAATATAATAATGAAATAAATCAAATTATTAATTAGAGAAATAAATTTAAAAAAGTACACAAAAGAAAATCACCTTTTTTATTTTTTAAACCCACACGCAAAGCCTTAATGTTACTAATCTATCTTGTCCCTTTTTCTCCTCATCTCGCCCAATTTTGTATTTTTCGAGTCTAAACTCAAATTTATATTTTTTTGTAAATATTAAAATTTATAAATGTTAAAAAGAACTAAGATAAACGAGCGTCAGGATGGCGCTTTAAAGTCGTGTCTTCTTTAGAATTAAATTTAAAGAACAGGATGGGGCGTAGGAAGAACTTCTCAAGTGCCTTTTTTTACAAGTGTTTTGAACACGTTTAAATCATTTCAATTTTTATTTATTTTAAGTGCTGTTATGTTTGTTCGACGATGTTAAATGCACTTAAATGCTTGTGTGTTTGACAATATAAATATCCCCTTTTGTTGTTGCATTATTTATGTTTCTCTTAAACAATATTTCTATTTTTAATGGTAAATTAATAGTTGTTAAACGAATTTAAGTTTATCGGCTACTTAAAGGTCAGATTTATAAAATTTGCGCCGATGGAGATTTTTCTTTCACAAACGTTTGCGAAATTGGCCAACGTTTGTCAAAAATCGCAAAGTCGGGTGGGACGCTCTTAATTTATGAATTATTATTTCACGTACAAATCATAAATTTACTACCTTTCAGTGTAGTGCAGGTCTTTGTAAATTTGCAACGCCCTATATATCTGTAGTGGCCACCGCTTGAATTATTTTACAATAAATATGGGGTGAAAATAGCGCAATGGTAAAGAGGAATACGAGATGGAGAAGCTTTCATATGTATCAATTCTAAATTATTCTTATTTTGAAAAATCAACTTGAAAAGTTAATATAAAAGGGTAATAAAATGAAGAAAAATGATCCCTCGAAAGGACATCAGTGTAGTAGTGAGGGTTGATTTAACGCAAAACATCGACATATCGTTTCCCATTTTTATCAATTCATTTTATCGATGTTTTTACCCTTAGTTTTAAATTATACAAAAATCATGCTTACGTTACAAATTTTTCATGATGTGCTTCTTAGAGAACGGATTTTATGCCCATAAATCGACCATTTTTATTTAGTTTTCCCTTTTATGTAATGAGGGCTAACCTAAGAATATTTAATTGGGGGCTAACCTACGGTAAAATTGTAATTATAGCCTTAGAAACGACAAGGGTGTGTTGAAATGAAGTTTAATGGAGAAAACGGATTTTATGCCCACTAAGCGCCAATTTTTTAGATTTTCTTTTTATGTAATGTGATTAGTGTAGTGCCCACTAGTCATTTGGGAATTGAAGGGCCCGACAGTTACAGGCTTTCAGAGCATATTTAGTCGTCTAAATCGGCTTTTGGGATCCCTACAGAAACCTCCTAAAAGGACGCAGAAAGCGTCGCAATATTGTCAAATCTTAGCAGGGCAGACCTAAGGACCGCGATAGGCCTACTAACTGGGCACTTCCTCCTTAATAAAATTCGACGTGAGTTTCAAGGTACTCCTCCACAGGTATTGTTTATCTGTAACCAGTGAACAGCGGCCAGACATTGCCAGGGATGTACAAAGAGTCGCCTGTTTTGAATGTAAATATTTTTATTTTTGAGAAACCCCTGGAACCCCTTTTGCAGTAGCTAGTATGTGTTGATGTTAGGTTATGGAAAAGGTAGTGATGTTCTTACATGGTGTACAGGGGCGTGCTGGATAAATTGACCTGGGTGGCGGTTAACCCTTGCAGCCCAGCCCTTCTTAGCCAAGAGGTTTAATGATCAGAGACTGTAATCAGGTAATCACAAATGACTTTCTCATTTACTCGGCCTCAAAAAATATTATATCAGATCTTGCAATTTTTCAAAATTAATACAGCTCAAAATGGGCCCTCCTGTCCCACATTTTTACACTATTTTGAGAAGCCTAGGTTTAAACGGCGTTCAATAAAGATTAAATGGGACAAAGTTGGCAATTAGAAGTCCCTTACTGAAGGACCACCTCAAACGAGCTTATTTTCAAACTTCATCCCCCACCCCTCCCTCTTGTTTGTTATATTTTTAAATATTAATTGGAAATTATTGAACCGATGTAATTAATATTCCAAAAATAATTGTAACCGACTTATAAAAAAATTAAACACAAAAGAGTTTATTGATGTTATGCAAAATCATCGAAGATAAAGAATAAATTAATATTAATAGAGTGATTCAGCGTAATTTATACATAACTAGTCGATTTATAAAACTTATAAGTCAATGAAACATAATTATTTTAATCGTCGAGTGGGTACCTACCTAAAAATAACAATTTAGAAATTAACCAATTTCCCTTCAGATTTTCAGCTCGTTTAATTCTTTAATTAATTTTTTTTGCTAAAAAAAAGTAAGTACTACACAATGCCCAACAGACAAAATATAATTATTAAATTAATTAACTCGACATTTTTTATTATTGTGATTTTATCTAATAAGTATTTATTAACCCTTAAAAATAAAGTACGGTTATCAAGAAGGAAATTGACCTAATTATACTATAATTTAGTTTATTCGGCCTCTCTCTTCTTTTTTCGGAGTACAACCTAAAAATGTGTAATCTTTTTCCAAATTAATAATTAATGGGCGAGTTTACGTGTCTAAAACAATTTGGGCGGCTTTGGGACGTTTCAGATAATATCGATTTTGATAACAACGTAATGAAAGGTACTAAAAATGTTAACCAAAACTAATGTTGCTTGCCGAGGGTAATGAATCGCTAAGTATAAAGCTGGGCGTCCACAAGTGGCTGGAGCGACGCCACGCGACCGAAAGTGGCCCCCAAATTCAACGGACGCAACCATGTGCGCCTCACATTGGTGAAAAACTTTTTAAAAACTCTTGGCAGCCCTAAGTTTAGTAGTTTATTACTAAAAGAAAAAGACATTCTTCTTTTTTTTTTCTCTTTTTATTTTCTTATTTTTATATATTTTTTTTAATTAAAAATCTTTTGTTGCTTGGAGAACGGGCAACGTAGAAAGATAATAGGGACTTTATTAAAAATCGCCAGAATTGCAAAAAGGCGAGCCCATTCAAAATTTCACCAAGCCGTAAAATTACAATAGGGATTTTAGATACGACACGTTAAATAATTGTTGACTGATAGGAATTAATTTATATAATAATCTTCCAATTAGTCCCCGAACGACGTCCACGTATAATTACAAATTATAATTTACGGCACAAATTTGCGTGAATACCAACAATAATGTGCCACAAAATTGTTAATTTAAACGCGTTCAAATTCGTAATAATTATTTTATTCGTCTCGCCACTATCCGTAATGAAAATAATAATTAAATTCAGGTTATATTAGTGTCTTTAATTAGACGCAAAATTACGATTCTTTATAAGTACGTGTGTGCCGCCAATTACTTTACTTTCAGTTCAGTTCATAACGATTACTTTTTAATCGGACCTCGTACACTGTTTAATCTTTGGGCGTATATACTTATCGTGTTTTTGGTTTGGATTATTCATAACAATCAATAATTTATATAAATACCGTCGGAATAATAATCGTTAATCAATGGTATTATTTTGATTAAATGCCATAATACTATCAATCAATCAATAACTTCATAAAATTGATGTGACGTTAAATAAATCGAATACAAACAAAAGTGTGTTTATTAATTATTGTTTGCTTCGAGGAACTTTTAAAAAATTATTTTTCTGGCCAAAATGCCAAATTTGCGTAAATAGATCGTACCTAACCTAATAACCCCCGAGGTGGTTTCGCTTTATTAATGGCATAAAAATCCGTTTTCTGTTGTGCCGTGGTAGGTGGTAGAGATAGTTTAGCGATTTGATTGTCATTAATCTTTTGATCTTTACCAATTCGATTTTTTTAACCAGCTTTGTAGACGATATGTAGACCAATAATTATTGAGAAATGCAAAAGTCTAAATTTTGTAAATTAAAATTCAAGCAGCGTTTTGTCGATACAATAACAGAATTGTATTTTCATTATAGGAACACAATACAAAATTTGCATTTTGATATGCAAATTGTGCATTTTATAATGGAGGAGGAAGATCGCACGAATTTATTGCATTTTTTTGTTGTTTAAAATTGCGTGGTTATGACTTATGACTCATAATATTTCCTTTCGTTTTACCTTTCTACAAAAAAATGCTCTTGTATTTATACAGAGCGACATAAAAACAGCGTACATTTCCAAATAACTTGTTTAGCACCTACGGCCCCATCAAATAAAAATGCAAGTCTTGTCTGACTCATTCTCTGTATCCGCTACTTGTTAAGGTTATCCCCATGCCCGAGGACTTGAAGTTTAAATTTATCGCTCGCTCAAAAAAATATGGTATATACTTCAACGCGCTCTAGCACATAACCTGTTCGTTTGGCGAAAAACATCTAAGAGACATAATTTGTAGGAAATTGAATGTGCTTTATGTTTGTATAGAAGCACTATGGTCTAAAAGTGCGTAGTTTTTGAGTTATAAGCCATAAACCAAAAAATTCGTTTTTTTTTTAATTTTTGTCAAACTTTAGCGCGCTCTAGCGCTTAAACCGTTTGTCTGAGGAAAAAGCCGTTCTAATATAGTTTGTAGTCAATTTTATGTCTTAGTTAACTTTTACATTGACGCCTTTTTCTCTGTAAGTTAGTGGTTTTCATGTTATAAGCGAAAAAATGAAAATAGAGCAAACACCCACTCTTCTCGAGCCGCCCCCAAGTTAATGCTGCCACTTTTAAGAGGCGGGCGATAGGTTGTATTACTCATTTGCAATGCTCTTTCAGCCTGCATTGGTCAAAATAAAAATTTTTGTATTTCGCCATATCGCCTTTTGGACACGCTATGCCAGGTATACCTTAAACTTAACGCACCTCTACCACCTCAACTGTTTGTTTGATGAAAAAAATGTAAGAGACATAATTTGTAGGAAATTGAATGGACCTTATTTTTGTATAAGAACAGTTTTCTCTAAAAGTGCGTAGTTTTCGAGTTACGAGCCATAAAACAATTTTTGGCCGATTTTGAAAATATTTAAAACTTCAACGCGCGCTAGCGCGTATATCGTTTAGCGCAGAACAAAAAC
Organism: Malthinus flaveolus; assembly: GCA_950108345.1. Lineage (NCBI taxonomy): Eukaryota > Metazoa > Arthropoda > Insecta > Coleoptera > Cantharidae > Malthinus > Malthinus flaveolus. The sequence goes on from OX467285.1 coordinate 2,673,594, forward strand.
TTAAAAGATATAATTTGTAGAGAATTTAATGTGTTTTAATTTTTGATAGAAGAATTTTTCTTGTAAAGGGCGTAGTTTTAGAGTTATAAGCGAAAAACCAATAAAATAGCTAAAATTCAACCTTCGTTTTCTAATAAAATTATTTTTTACTTACATTATTTTGGATTCAGGGGGCCAAAACCCATTAAATTAAAAAAAACGAATTTTGAATAGAACAAAAATTATAAGACGGCCCTGATTTACTTAATTGTTGTAAATTTAACTAAAATTCGCTGTTTTGTGCTTGCGTTTCTATCTTTATCGATAAGCAGCTGCTGCCTTCGTTGCCATTTAATTTTCAAAACTGAGTAATTCAGTCGCGCAACACCTTGCGACGTATTTTTGATAAGTTTATCAATTTTCGAGTTTAATTTGCAATTTTAACACCATTCTCATTGTGAACTGTGTAGTTAAAACTTGCTTTACGCGAAATTGTTTAGTGCGATTTACATAAGCCCTTTTAGTCTTTTCAAAATTATATTTTCAAAAGTGAGTTTGGGTAATTTTGGATAAATAAACTTTAATTGCTTTTCATTTATTTTTGTTATTATTATTAATTAATTAATTTGTTACAGGTCACATCAAGCTACGTTTGAGAAGCATTTAGGGTCCTTTATTCTAGTGGATTCGGCCCAGCAACCCAGGGATGAATACGGAGCCCCACAAACGACCTAAGGTACCTACTTTGTTAAGTTTTTGCATTATTTACTTTTGATTTTGATGTGCAACGTGAATCATAAGCTTGCGTGGTCCAAAAAGGCCGTCCGAGTCTAGATTGTTTGCCAAGTAACGTCGCGTATTAATTTACTGTATATCTCTTTCCAGTTAGCCACGCAGGCTAACATCAAATGAAACACCCTGTAGATACTTCAATTTTTTTTCTAGTTTTGAAGACTAATAATTTTTTCTTAATTTCAGGAATCGAAAGGGGCGTCCACAGCAGAACCTGTTAAGGTAGGAACTTTTCTAATATACCGGGTGTCTTTTTACTAATTAATTGATTTACATCTGTCATAATTTTGACTGTGTTTTTTTGGTGCAATTTGATATTTTTGAGTGCCCATCGAGCCTCCTCAAATTTTATACTTTATGGTTTAGTATGTTAGCTGGCTCCTTGACTATACGGACTCGCGGCTACTCTGTTAGGGCAGCGCCACAGGGCGCCGTGGAAATTTTGACAGTAAGTGGGAATACCCTCCCCACTTCATTAATGCCAATTTGTAAACACGGTATTCACAACAAGTACATATAATTAATTTTAAAAATTTCCGCAACAACAAACTTCAAATTACAACCAAGTACAAACAGGAGAAACCTTTCAGCTAATTCGATAATTGTAAAATCGGACAGAGCTTTTTCGAACTTGTCACGATTTGAAGACGGTACAAATTGAAACGCTTGACACTTGACACGGATGCAAACTTAAAAAATTTAGATAAAAAGCGAAAACCAAAAGACTTATCTACAATCTTCATTAGGTATTTATGGGGAGAGGAAAAAAACAGACAAAAATCCATTTGCTCAGCTTGTCCATGTTAAGTGCATTTTAATGTAGACCGCGCTCTTATTGTCTCCACTTTTTTTTTAAGAAATTACTTTAAACTGGCGAGATTGGGAAATATTTGAAATTAGTAAAGTTTCAGGTAAAAAAGGAGAATTGAAATATATTGCCTTTCACATTGAGTGCACCTATAAAGATTCCAGTAAATGACGAATAGATGATCCCAAATTGATTCTGAGAAATTTATAAAACAATTTTATTTAAATGCGCATCCAATTTTGCAGCAAATCGAATGTAGTTCAATAACGAGTTACAAAAAAAAATTTCCGATAGCTAAGATTCAATTTCTATTATAATAAATTGATATCATTTACATAACGAATCAATTAATCATTTTAATTAACAATTAAGAATGTTTCTAGTTATGTCGTTGTTGATTTAATTGAATTGTATCTGGATTTGACACGGAATTATTATTATTATTTTATAATTATTTTCTCTTTCTCTTTTGTTGATTGGCAATTTAAATGAAATGGTTTGTATGGACCATCATCAGGGTATTTATAGTTTTGCCCTCGTTAGCTGCTACTAACTCTAATTTTGATAAACGAATTACGTGGTGTAAGTCCACAACTGTGTCTACCTGCACCACCTTCTTATTCCAGTAGCTGTGCTACTATCAATCTCTAATCTCGAGTACAACATTATCAGTATTAGGGGATGGGAGTCCCGAGGGACTCACCCTCGGGAGTGCGGCCCAGAGGTTCTTATAAAAAAAATGTCTTCTCGAAAAACACCAAAAGACGTCGCGGGTGCATCACTTGTGTATTCGATAATGGTCCTGGATAAACAGAATCTGAAGTAAAGTATCTCGGTGGTCACAAAAGCTGGGAAACTGGGTTTGTCCGGACTCATATGGTATGTAGGACCCAATGGATTGTCATAAACCTGCTCTACTCAGGAGCGTCTCAATGGATGAGACGTTCCGCGTGTTTCCTTTTGATGACACTACTAAGGGGATCCCATCTACAACCTCATCCTTTTAAATTTTCGAACGGCATGGTGCTCAGACTAATTTACCCGAGTTGTGAACAGAAAGACCCTCTGCACACTTCAGTCAGCATGGCAAAACTAGTTCAAGGGTTTTCTTGCAAATAGCTAAACTAACCTCAGAGCAGCCTCATTTTCGATGTTCATTAGATGTGAACTCAAAACATTTCAGTAATTTACGATTTGTCTAGAGCCTGATGGAATGGTTACGTGAACAAAAAAAATTAAAATAAATCACAGTCAACTGTTTTGATATAAATCTGATAGTATACGTACTCAAAAGGGTACGTTTTCTGATAATCGAGTCTCTTCCGTATGAGAACATCTCGAATTGTTCCACACCATGACGTTTTAAAAATATTATTCCATTTAAACCATTGCGTTGGGAGTTGGGAACAAAACTTTAGGGGTTGAAAATGAAAATTATCACCTCATAAATAGGGTTTAAAGAAAAAAATAGCTATTGCTCTCGATTTAAAACCAGACACTGCCTTTAGGGTGAGTTTGAATTCACTTTAAAGATAGTTGGAGGCGACTATTATTTTTTCTACATTTGTATGCACGAAAGGGCCTTAAACTTACATCGAACAAACTTATAAAAATTCATTTAATAAGTTGGATACGTATAAAAATTTGACAAACTTTTTAAGCTTCATGAATAAGTAATTACCCAATGAATCGTGAAAAATTTGTGAGATATTCATGCCAAATCATTCTTGAACCAAATAATCAATTCAATCGATGTGCAGCGCAACAGTTGGCGGGTCCATGCCTTTGCATACTTATCAATTTCGTACTAACTTTGATATGTTAATTCGATAAAATTCGCAATCAAAATTTTAAAATATCGTGTTTTTGTAACCAAACTGGCGTTATGAATTAATCAATACGTTTACTTTAGCATTTAAATTTTGTTTTTTTTTCGCATTTTTCCCCTAAATAACAACCTTTCCGTGCCTTAGTTCTAAACTTAATCAAACACGTCGTTTAATTTCGTAAGTTTTGGGTTCGTTTGCGTTAGAATATGGAAGAAAACTTCTCACAGAAGTTGTTTTTTCTCCGAGTTTAAAAACTTAGTAACATAAACTATGAAAGGAGCTTTTAAAATCCTTTATCTTTCTTTCTGGAAGAAGAGATACAAAAGTCGTTAAGAACCGCTTTTTAATTGTAACTTTTCAACAAAGATCATTCATCTTTATGAAGTTAACAACTTAGGGATACTCTAAAACCCCAAAACCATTTTAAAACTACCTACCTGCTTGTGCCCTTAGTTTTTATCGCCTTACACGATCTTTTTCTTTTAGTACGAGTATGCCACCCCTATAGGAGAATATTAAGGGCGTCACTCTTGTTTATTTGTAGGTTTCTCATGCTTGATGGATAGTAGTTATGGGTTAGACATTTTTTCTACATATTTCTAGCAGGTAAAATTTGTTTTTATCATATTTTTTGATCGAGACTCAAAATTCCGCATTTTTTGTACAAATTCAATTAAATGGTAGTCTGGCGGAGAAAAAAAATGTAGAAATGTTTTTCTCTGTAGTTGCTTGTTTTATTTGGGGGTGCTGAATCCGAATTCCAATTTGGTCACCTCTCCAAAAAACTACTAAAAATGCCTTTTTTCAGTTTTTCGCTTGTAACTCGAAAACTGTGCACTTTTAGGGAAAGTCTCTTTACATAAAAAACAAAGTAAATCGAGTGTTCTACAAATTATGTTTTGGAGATTTTTTTCCTCAGACAAGCGGTTTAGGTACTAGAGCGTGTTAAAGTTTAATCAAAATTAAAAAATTTGCCCAAAACTTGCTTTTTTAGTTTTTCGCTTATAATTGAAAAACTGCGCACTTTTTGAGAAAATTGCTTCTATATAAAACTAAACTACATCGAATTTTCTACAAGTTCAGTTTCTTTGGCATTTTTCTTCAAACGGACGGTTTAGGCACTAGAGCGTGTTAAAGTTTAATCAAAATTAAAAAATTTGCCCAAAATTTGTTTTTTTAGGTTTTTGCTTATAATTAAAAAACTGCGCACTTTTTGAGAAAAATGTCTACATAAAACTAAACTACATCGAATTTTCTACAAGTTTAGTCTCTTTGGCATTTTTCTTCAGACGAACGGTTTAGGCACTAGAGCCTGTTAAAGTTTAATCAAAATCAAAAAATTTGCTCAAAATTTGTTTTTTAGGTTGTTTTCGCTTATAATTAAAAAACTGCGCACTTTTTGAGAAAAGTGCTTCTATATAAAACTAAACTAGTTACATCAATTTTCTACAAGTTTAGTCTCTTTGGCATTTTTCTTCAGACGAACGGTTTAGGCACTAGAGCGTGTTAAAGTTTGGATAAATTACAAAATTTGCCAAAAAATTGTTTTTTAGTTTTTCGCTTATAACTGGAAAAGTATGCACCTTTTGAGAAAAGTAATTCTATATAAAAATAAGCTACCTACATCTAATTTGCTACAAGTTCTGTCTCTTTGGTTTTTTTCTCCGAACGACCTGTTTAGACACTAGAGCGCATTAAAGTTTGGCATTAATTCCAAAATTTGCCCTAAAATTGTTTTTTTAGTTTTTCGCTTATAACTGAAAAAGTATGCACCTTTTGAGAAAAGTAATTCTATATAAAAATAAGCTACATCTAATTTGCTACAAGTTCTGTCTCTTTGGTTTTTTTCTACGAACGACCTGTTTAGACACTAGAGCGCATTAAAGTTTAGCATTAATTCCAAAATTTCCCCAAAAATTGTTTTCTTAGTTTTTCGCTTATAAATTAAAAACTACTCACTTTTTAAGCAACATGCTTTTATACAACAATAAACTACATCGAATTTTCAACAAATTATGTCTCTTTGGCTTTTTTCTTAGGACGAACGGTTTAGGTGCTAGAGCGCGTTAAAGTTTGACATAAATTCCAAAATCGGCCAAAAAACTATTCTCACAATATCCTTCCCGTGGTATGCAGGTCCCTTTAATATATTTTATCATCAGAAAATCATTAGGAAGAGTTCCGTCGTGTCCATTGTGGGCTAATACGTCTTAATGATGTCAACTCCTTTGTAATACTGCAGCGCGCTTATCTCGACACCCTGTATATATAGTTATGAATAAGGCCTTCATAACCACACTCGATGTATGACTAAATAAATATGTCTCACGAATAATACGATATGACTTCCTAAAAGCCGTAATTTGATATATCGGACGATGATGGCTCATTTTTATAAATTCACCCCCATTTTTGCCCCCCCCCCCTTCGGCAATGTGTGATGTACACATAATTGTTTGCACAACTAATAAAAATTTAAAATAATTAATTTGGACCCTCTCTGTTGACTTTATTTTAACCTACCCAGCTACCCACACTTTACCCTTAGGGCTGCTATTATAAGTAATTTAGAAAAGGAGTCAAAAATTAATAAACTGCACCGCTCTGTTCGAATTTTTTACGATGGCTCAATTATACGTCGGGGAATTTTGAGAACTATTAAAAAATACCAAAACGCAACAAAAGTTGCCATAAACTTGAATTGTGCACATTTTTCGCTTTGGGTGCCCTGGAAAGGTGGTAAAAGAAAAAACAAAAATCATGTAATGCCCGTAAAGAGATAACACGTTTTGGTTTTTCTCGCACACGATTTATCGGTTATTACGTAACATCTTTATCGTCTTCAATTTCATTTACTTCAATTTAATGTATGTTAGTACCAAACATAAAATTGTTTAATGTATCAATTCGAAATGATGATCGTGTTTTATGATATGGAAATTGTTTTGTTTTACATTCGAATAAACAAAATATTGATGGTAATGGTTTCTGATAGTGTATGTTTATAAAATAAATGTCAATTTACAATTTAAACTACACGTCACACGCCCATTACTTAACGACGGCTACAAAAATTAAGATATCAACTGTCATACATGGAACTTAATTGGAGTTAATTGAATATTATTAAGATTAAATAAGTTTTTGTTTTTGTTTTAAATTGTGCTTTTAGTCGTGTATTATGGTAAACTACATTACCGGGGTTCCCACTCCCCACTCACTAATAGTAGATACGATTATTACCTACCCACAACAAAGGAGGTCGATTCAGAATCGTTACCTCCGAAACTATTAGGTTTTTCGAGCTACGAATTCGTTTGGTATCACTTTCTAATTTTTCCAGAAATTCCATACCTTGCGACACCCAGTATATTTTTACATATCAAGATACTTAAGCAAATTTAAAACTCCTGGTTTTAAGTTTTTAAATATTTTTTTATTAAATGTTTCCAACTGTTTGTTCTTCATCAGAGTGAAAATAGTAATGAAAATAAAAGTTACTTTTTTTGTTCTGCTCTCCAAGGCTTCCTATTAATTTTTTACGATTACCCTCTACAACATCTCCCTTGTTTAATTTGACAATAGTGCTGTTAAAATAACTTGGAATCCCATTTCAGATTTTAACAAGGCACTCCATGTATATTTTCGCAGATTTGGAGAACAAAAAGAAGGTTTAGGTATTAGAATTATTTTGAGTATTGTATAAGGGGCTAGTATTTTCGGTGAAATGGTGTAGTAAAAAGAGCCCATTGCCCATACTAAAGAAAACGTCAAAATGCAAAACTTCATATTCAAAAATTTTCCATTGCATAATAATAATTTTTTTTTGAAAAGGTGTAACTTTTTAAGGGTTGCGAATTTGGCAACAAGTGGCTGATGCTTTTTTGTGGAAAATTTTATGAAGGAAAAGTTTTGTAGAAAACATTTCTTAAGTAGACGAATAGTTTGGGATTAAATGGCGATTTTTGAGGCGCAGGCATCAAAAATTGGTCAAATCTGAGTGTTCTTTCAAGTATTTCCTACTATCCCAAAAATTAAAACGCCCTGTATTTTTTACTTTTTTGCGCGTTAATTAAGTTTAAGACTCATCAATTTGCATTAAAATAATAAATTTTTATAAAATCAATCAATGTCAAAATTAGGCGAGCAATTAAGGCCAATCTATGAATCAGACTTGTCGATGATTTATCATCCTTTTGGTACATACAGTTTAGTCATTTTCTATAAAAATTCATGGCCATTTTCGGTTTTCACCCAACAATACAACTCTCTTGCCAAAAGTGACGCCATCCTTCGGTTTTCAAACTGAACCACCCTGTATCTGTATTGTTTCATTTTTAAATCGACTTTTTGAATCCGGTAGTAACATAGAGAAAAATTTTTTGGGGGCTGATTCTATTTTTCGATGTAGGTTGACATTTTCCAAAATGAAAAGTCTCTCCTAAACTTTCCTAAATTGTAAATGGGTCGTACGTTGAATTATTTAATGTTTAAATTTAGATAGAGAAGCCAACCAAACTATATAAAACGTAAAACGTAAACGTTTAAGATATTTACAACCCCTAACAACTAACAAGAGTTAGCTACACTTATAAATTATTTAAAATTCGTTCTATACGCATCTACAAAACGTCAAATTAATTGAAAATTAGAGACATCTTGAAATTAATTGTATGGGAAACGCTATAAGGGATTAATCCTTTGTCTAATTTGAAATTCGAGAGTTTAAATTTAATAAGATACAGTGGCGTATCGTTCGATTGATATTTTATTGCTCTTTTGTTGACGTTTTTATTAAACGTTATTTGTTTGATCGAGGACCTTTTAGAAAAAATAAGGACGTTTTACACGCACCCCACATCAAACCCTTTTCTACGCACAGTCGTACGGACGACTTTAATCCGTTCGAATTAAAACGTGCCGGGTTGGTTTCAGGTGATTGAGTTTTTAATAGCTTGTGCCCTTTTTTACATACGGAAATTATTAAATTGAAGTTTCATGCACCAGTAAACTATGTAATTTCATACGGGTGTATACAGGGTGTTAAATTGTTACAATTTACTCGACGTAAGCACGTCGTGAGTCATCTTAATGAACGAAGTTTCTAATTTTAGCAAAAACTTATAATTGAACGAGCAAAACAATAATGATATATTGTTTAAGAATGAAAAGGTGTAACTTAAACTTTGATATACGAGCTGCAAGTAATTCCCTTTTTGTTTTTATTTGAGTATATTTATTGCTTTTGTGCGTCATGCTATACAATTTCAAATTACACTCCTGGATGCGGCTTATACACCGTGCGTAATAAGAAACATTGTAGAAAAATTGGCTAAATAAATGTCGCGAGTTTAAGGCACGTACGAGAAGATTGTTTCTCAGGTTGGAAGACAGCGAGGAATGAAATTGAAAAAGTTATGGCCTTGGATGGTTCAGAATTTTGTGTTACAGTGCTGATAGTGTTATAACTATAGCAGCGTTTGATCTACTTTTTATGACAATCAAACATAACAGAATATTCAAAATTTTGTTCTCCCCTACAACTTCTACAATAATTTTTATTTAATAAGACGGGTGTAAGTAGCATCGCGAATGTTAGTAATTCCACTACTCGGTTATTCACTGAAGTACATAAAACACTTATTTTCAAAAAGATGGATAATGGTCTCACCTACAAGTTTACCTTACAAAATTTTTTATTTCTATCAACTGCTTTGCTCTAAACTTCAAACTTGGAGTTGACGGTTGTAAGGGGTTAGTTCTGATGTTAATAATTCCACAATTCGGTTTTTTACCGAAATACGAAAAAACTTTATTGGCAAAATTATGGACCATGATCTCACCTACAACTTTTATTTAAATAATCTTTCATTTCCTTCAACTGTTTTCTCTAAACTTCAAACTTTCAGTTGCCGGTTGTAGAAGTAGTAACTCTGATGTTAATAGCTCCGCGACTCAGTTATTTACCGAAATACCAAAAAAAATTTTTTCCAAAGATGTGGACAATGACCTCACCTATATCTTTTATTTACATAATTTGGCATTTCCTTTAACTGTTTTCTCTAAATTTCCAACTTTTATCCGACGGTTGTAAGAAAAGTAGTAACTCTGGTGTTAATAACTCCACGACTCGGTTATTTACCGGAATACCAAAAAACTTTATTTACCAAAAATGTGGACAATGACCTCACCTACAACTTTGATTTACATTATTTTGCATTTCCTTCAACTATTTTCTTTAAATTTCCAACTTTTATCCGACGGTCGTAAGAAAAGTAGTAACTCTGATACTAATAGCTCCGCGACTAGGTTATTTACCGGAATACCGAAAAACTTTATTTACCAAAACTGTGGACAATGACCTCACCTACAACTTTTATTTACATAATTTTGCATTTCCTTCAAGTATTTTCTCTAAATATCCAACTTTTATCCGACGGTTGTAAAAAAAGTAGTAACTCTGATGTTAATAACTCCACGACTCGGTTATTTACCGGAATACCAAAAAACTTTATTTACCAAAAATGTGGACAATGACCTCACCTACAACTTTGATTTACATAATTTTGTATTTCCTTCAACTGTTTTCTTTAGATTTCAAAATTTTATCCGACAGTTGTAAGAAAAGTAGTAACTCGGATGTTAATAACTCCGCGACTCGGTTATTTACCGGAATATAGAAAAACTTTATTTGCCAGAAATGTGGACAATGACCTCACCTACAACTATTATTTAAATAATTTTTCATTTCCTTCAACCGTTTGCTCTAAACTTCAAAGTTTCAGTTGACGGTAGTATATGAAGTAGTAACTCGCATGTTAATAATTCCACTACTCGGTTATTTACCGGAATATAGAAAAACTTTATTTACCATAAATTTGGACAATTACATTACCTACAACTTTTATTTAAATCATTTTGCATTTCCTTCAACTGTTTTCTCTAAATTTTGAAATTTTATCCGACGGTTGTAAGAAAAGTAGTAACTCGGATGTTAATAGCTCCGCGACTCGGTTATTTACCGGAATATAGAAAAACTTTATTTACCAAAAATGTGGACAATAACCTCACCTACATCTTTTATTCAAATAATTTTGCGTTTTCTTCAACTGTTTTCTCTAAATTTCGAAATTTTATCCGACGGTTGTAAGAAAAGTAGTAACTCGGATGTTAATAGCTCCGCGACTCGGTTATTTACCGGAATACCGAAAAACTTTATTTACCTAAAATGTGGGCAATGACCCCACCTACAACACCTACAACCCCACCTAAGTTCGTTATTTGCAGAAAGTAGGTGGGGTACTACTAACTAGTACTAGTACTATAAGGAGAAAAGTCTTGGGGGTTTTTCGTATCCCGGCTTTTACTTACCTGCAAGTTTCCTTTGGAAATGCCTCTCGTTTATTATAAAAAATTCATTTTTAAATTAAAATATTTAATTTGATTCAATTATAATAAGTCTTTTGAACGCACTCGACCTAATTAACTTTGCATAAGTTTTCTTTATATAAAAAGAAATTATAGTTGTGTATTAAAGGAAAATAATTACAAAGGACATTGTTTTAATTAAAAAATAAAATGTAAAAGTCTAAAGTTTTGAAGTGTAAATTGAGACAAAATGGGTGTTGTTATAGACGTGTTTTAAGTGGCTCGAATTGTTGAACGGTAGTTTTTAATTAAAACTTATTATATTGGGTAGATATATAAACATTGGAATGAAATTACATCTGATACAAAATTCTTAACCATTTAATCGGTCGAAAAAATAATTTTTCACCCCTCGCCTCTTTAGTTTCATCATACTCTCATTTTTCGTTCATCTATTGTCTTCATCTCTCCGTAAGTTAACCGATTTTTGTCTTACGATGCTGCGAAAAGCACCAAATTAAAGGAAATTATAAGAGCTTTCATTTGCTTAATTTTCAAGTCTTAATCAATGTCTTGATTTTCAAATAAATAACGAAAATATGGCGTATAACTAAAATGGGTGGGAAAGCGGCGGTTCAAAAAATTCTATCTTGGCCAATTTTTATAGTTAAAGAATAAAAAGAAAACCAAATTAAAGAAAATTCTATAGGCTTCAAAAAGAGTCTGATGGTATATTGCGATAAAACTATTATTTTTTCGATTTTATCAATTAATTGATTTTTTACAGACACGCACTTCGTCTGAAAGTTTCGAGCCTAACTCAAAGCTGATTTTTGTTTTGCAATAGTAATGTAAGAAAAATTAACAAGCTGTCATCTACTTACATAGGTAATATGAAGCATTTTACGCAGGAATCCCCTCAAAAATTTAACCTTACGCAATTGCTTGACGAAACCATTGGCGACTATGGCGAGTTGATGATTACACGTTGAAAACTTTAGTCGTCAAACAATAACATAATATTCTGTCTGTCCATTTATGACTTTAATTTTCCGATACTACCCCTTTAGCTGTTATGGATTTTGTGGCGCCAAAATACAATTTTTCAGTCTCAATTAGGTCTGTTGAGAAGTACTCTGGTCTCTGGTCCCACGTTAGTGTATTGACTAATAAATAATTTCCGTCAAGTCGTAATTCACCCCTAATTAGCAACGTCCATGTATGTATGTGCCGCTTAACAATTTTTTTAGGCCACAACGTATAATATTTATTATTTATAGATTCGTACCATTAAAAGATAGAAAAAATCGTTTTTGATTGGATATAAAGGCCTAAAATATCGCATATAAGTGTAGACAGGTTTATATAAATGATTGTAACGCACGCTAAGTAATCCTTGATCCTATCGCAACCAACTATTATTTCAAACACGAGTACGCGTGTTGTAACGGATGTGAGAGCATTACATTAAACGCCACTGACTTTTAATTGGTTTATATTTCATTGCCTCCTCAACACGCTCTCTATTAACTTCATGTTTTTACTAACAAATACAACTTACAAGCGTGTAATTGAAACAATTTTTTTAAAACCTCTTTTCTCTACATGGGACCCGTTTGTTTCCCCTTCAATTTTGTACCCTCTATACAATTTTAAGTTTGTATAGAAATTGATTTAAGTAAAACGGCTGTTTATAATTTACAATTTTCGGATAGAGGCTTGTATAACGAATTTATTCTTTTCCTTTTTGTACTTTTTTTCGGTAAATCACTTAAGGGGTTTCTGATTGAATGAGATGAGAATTGTTGGGAATTTAAAAATTAAGGGATGAAAGAAATTTCAAATGGAGTAATGTAATAGGTTTGTTTGATGCTCCTTCTTAAATTAATTTAAATTTTTGGCTTTTATTAAGTTAATTATTAGAATTATTTTTTAAAGTTAACTTTTATAAATGAAAAATATTTCAGGAGTATAATCAACCCTCTTCTAATAGTTTTGTTAACCACAACAAGCTAGGAAATTTTTCTACTTATAGAAACAATTCAAAATATTCAATTTTCTGATGTCCTGAGACCTAATGAGGGTAGGTATTTCTGAAATATAAACTTCTACCGCAGAGTCCACTTCAAAGACTTGTAACTCTCAAGGGGTGGATTTCTGTGTAGCATAGTTAAATTCGGCCAAAACGTACTACTATGGTCAAAGGAATTCACCGTGGAAATTTCCTAAAAAATTTTAGAGACACCCTGTAAAAAATTTGATCATGCCATGATTTCAGGTTTTTACCTAAACTTAAATCATGAACAATTATGGCTCATGATATAAAATCACAAAAGTGTCGAGGGTTCACCCTTTGGGGTTCCCCTGTTGTTTTCCACCGCTGGCTTAAATATTTCGGTTCTTTTCTCTAACTAAGTCATACGGAACCTCCAGTTAAAACGCAAGTCTTCAGGCGATTGAATAAAATACTTGGCTAACGTGCCCCATCGTGGACATAGTTCACCAGTAACCCAACGAAACCTCCTCCTGGGGAGTTTTAGTCTAAATTTATGGCTCGTTGCGCTTTCAACGATCATCTATTTGCTCTGATCAGTGATCAGAAACCATTAAAGTCCAGTAGTCTTTCAAATCATTCCAAAACTTATTTTTTGTCGGCTGCGTAAAATATAGGCTTCGACGCTCACCTAGCGCTTTTCCGAAGACAGCACCGCCTTATTGGGACTTACACGGGTCCAATTAATTGCAGTTGACCGAGGCTCAGAAGATACGTTGACTCGTCGGGCTAGGCTAAGCCGTCGCTAGTGCAACAAAATGTATTAAGGCTCAACATCATAGTGGCGGTCCTCCCTGACTCGAAAATCGAAACCAAATCTGGACATTATTCTTCTCCACCGAGAGGGGCTAAAATAATGGGTTGGCAAATGAACGATTGGGCGTATTGGAGGGTCGCGAACTTCTTTCCTGTTCTTCCGCTTCCAAGGGTAGTCGCTTGAGTCTTTTAGATTCGCTGATTTCTCTGACTGAAGACTGACTACCTAGGAAGCACGTGATACTTATCATCGCATTTCGATAGCCTGGATTTTCCTCTTAAATCATGATCGTCCAGGCCTAATCTGGCATACAAAGTCAGCTTCTGACCTATGTGTTCTTTTTTGTTGGTTATCGGTTTTGTATCGTTATTTAGAAGATAGGTCAGGACTCTAATGGACTAAAAAGCGCGGGAGGTGCGTCAAACTAAATATTTTTTCCAATATTTAGAAAAGACTGCGGCCAATCTCATCGAGGCGTGTTCCAACACTCCTTCGACTCAAAAACCACCCAAATGTGTCCCAAAAAGTTATTTTGTAAAAGTACCTATGGGGCGCTAGTTATTGACGTGGATTGCAGGAATCTTTTTATCGTCTTGCGAATTGTTCACCGTAGTCACACGGCTACTCTTGAACGAAGGGGAGGGCCAATCAAGTATAGAATTAGACCCACGCGTTCACTAAACTTGCACTTAATTAGACAATTAGCGAATTGATGCCAATTTGTTTGATCGCCCACACGAATCCACACCGCCATGTCATCATCAGCTCATCACAAGAAGTGGAGGAACCAAACGTATCTTTTTGTGTTGCTCCGTACTTGTTTGTCCATAATTTATACCATTACGAAGTAATTTGCCTCTCATTATCGGTGCCCGAACAAGAGCTATAACGCAAAAATCTCTTGTTGACTTAATTCTCGTAGCATAAAATTGGTCAATAAACTTGGATTAACCTTTCCAAAAATAGATTTGCAATAACTATTATCCTTGAGTCGAATCTGTTTTTTTGTGGAGTATTCAATAAACATTATAAGAGTAACTAAACGATTACTTTTTGTACGAGATTATTGAAGCATTAAAACAAGATTTTAATTGTGCCTTTAACATATTTTAATCTTTAATGAATAGACTAGAAACGCATAAATATACAGATTTGCATTTTAGATAAAATTAACGATAATTGCTTAAAGAGGACGTTCGAAATATTACACGCTCGACGCCTCTGAATCGGAATTCTTAAGGCGCGTGTAGTCACCTTAACGTGGCGCTTTGAATTAAATTTGTGCCCCAGGATCAATTATATTGAAAACTAAAAACTAAAACAATAGTTAATCGTGAGGAAGATGACGTTAGGCTGCGATTGTTTCGCGTGGCTCACTCGTTTAGTGCGTACGCCCCTTTTCCACTTTTGTCCACTTTGGTAAATTTAACAAATCGGAGAGCTATTCGATCGCACCTCGTATAATAAAAAAAAACTCGTGTAACTTATTTATCTAAAAGTAAATCGTTTGGTAATGACATATAATTTTCCTTTGTGGTTGTGGTTTTGTAAAGGTCTGTGACGGCGCTTATTAGTTAACCACAGTATAATTCGAGCTTTTATAAATAAAAAATATAATGCAGCCTCTATCATTTTTTTATTTTATAACAAAAACACAATTTTCACTTAAGCTCCCAGCGTGTCGTTGAAAAACAATTTTTATTTATTTGAGACGTTAAGACAAAAGAAAAACTATTTTTCGTTATTGCATGTAGAGTCTATGTGATTAAATCGACTTCTTGGCAAAAGAAGAGCGATGACAAGTATCTGAGAGTTCAATCTAAGACGAGTTCGATTGTACGAGGAAGGAAATAGTCCCACTGGGTGATAAATTAAGGCTCCTTGCATTGTTTCGCATCCTGGGGAGCTTGACAAGGATATACGCGTCTACTATTGGTTGGGTTGTCCTGTGCAAAGGATTTGAAAAGAGGAAACGCCGCTATCAATTGAAATCGACTCACAATAGAATTTTTCGTAATTAACGAGAATTTTGCCGCTATTTAAGGACTCGGAAAAGGATCTTTTGTTACTGTAAAGAAAATAAAAGAATTCGGTGTAAACATTTGGAACAAATAATTTTTGGAAAACTAATGTTTTTCTTATCACTTTTCCATTGTAATTTTCTATACATTTTCTTCTTCTTATTGTTCGAGAAAATAATCAAAATTAATATTAGTTCACAAACATTTTATTCAACGCCTTAGTATTCGTATACAGGGTCCTCAAAAGAAGGAGAGTGTTACACAGGTTACACTACATTGTGCAAAATCGAATTTTCCTCGGTTTTTTTAAATTGCACACCTTGTATATTTTTAGTTTTTCAAAAAGCTAATTAAAAGAGCTTTTTATAGATGCCACACTTGATACCCCAAAAGTGAGCCGTTTTCTAGGTATTTTACTCTGAATTTGAACAAATGCAACTTCGCGCTTTCCTACACTATACAGGGTGAATTTCGGTGCATGGGTCGTGTCAACGGCAATATATCCAGTGATATAACAAAAAAACATTGTACTGGTGTGCCCCTTAATGGAGTACCAAATAATCATGCTAAGTATGCCTGTTTCACCAATTTCTTAACGCGCATATACCGATTCTCACTATATTTTTACATTAACAATATCTCAAAAACTGTAAACTTTAGGCCTAAACTACCATAATGTTTTTTACTTAAAATTACTACAGCAATCCAAATCTGGATTAAAAAATATGGGTTATCATTAAAAATAAAAAGTGAGGTTACGTAACGCTTTTATGGTACACCCTGTACACTTAAAAATATGTTTAAGATGTAGAGCACTTTAAAGTAAGCAAGTTTTATTAAGGACTTTTTTCCGTATTTACTCAAAATCTCGATGGTATGTCGACTTAAACTCGACACTTATGCGTATGTAATGTATACAGGGTGGATCATTTAAAAGACATTTCGAACATTTTCAATCTACAGGGTGTTTGGAAACAACGGGGGGGGTCAACTTTAAAATTTTTTGAATACAACAACAATTTTACTAAAAAACGTATGTAATGTTTAAGGGGCCCCAAGTAAGCCGTTCGTGAGATATTGTCACTAAAGTGGGTAATTTTTTGAAAATTTCACTTCCTACGAGACAAGTCTGAAATTATAATTTAAGAAAAATGCCCGTAAAGTTAAACAAAAGGAATACTTATTGAAGAGTCTCTTGTAAAATGCATAGGTACAATATTTATTTATTATAAACTCGACACACCTTTATATTCAATTATGTGATGAAAAAGATTAAGTGCTTTTGAACAAGTAAAAAAAATGACAAACAATAGTTGTTGAAATATTTTAAAATTTTAAATTAATTTATGCTTAACCAAACATAAGACATAATGTAACATTTTAATAATAAATTTAAATGATATAATGTACAAAAAATGTAAAAAAAATGTATGGTTAAAAAAGAACGTGTCATTATGTAATTAGGAATTAATGAATTTTTTTATTCACGTTCTCACGATCGTTAGAAAGCTTAAAAACTTATTTTTTTCTATCTTGGAGTACAAAAAATAGATATTTTGTAAACGTAGGGCAATTTTTACGAAATTACAGGTTGTTATAAAGGCGCGTTCACAATAGCATCATTGTTGATTGTTGACGATTCGCTCGAATCAAAGTAATTTTATTGACTCAAGTCGATGGGTTTATTTGTATTTTTATTCGAGTGGGCGTTGAAGAGCATCATACTTAGAATAAAGAAAGCGAGGGGGTGTGCATCGCGAATTTCTTCCACTGATTCGCCTTACTTTTTACTCGTCCACGCGTCCACATAATTGCGATCGCTCGTTTTATTTTTTTGATAAGGCACGTTTCGAGCTACTCGCCTTCCCCCTACTTGCGTACGATGTATAAAACATTGTTTCAAATTGAGCTTTCGCACAGAATAAATGGGACGTAAAAATCAGCGACTTTGTATTGATCAAAATTTCGCGCATTTAATGAACTGTCGAGCACATAATTTAGCGACACGTCCGTAAACTTGGGCGGCCTTAACAAATGAGTGTTAAAAATTATTCTATTATAAGAGAGGGTGGATGAAAAAAAATCATTCGCTCGAATCTATGAAAAAAGCGTTTTCTGATCATGGCCCATAACAATCAGTAAGTGGATGAAGGTTCTGTAAGTTATTGGAAGTTGATGTTAACAAAAGACAGTCGCTATATTACATCTCGAAATAAACTGCCGTTGGGATCATCGGTCAAACATTTTCTATTTTTCACCTGTTTTCTCTTAAAAAGTGATTTAAGTAGCCGCAGCTATAAATAAAACGCTGGAAGTTACTTAACATAATTTACATGTTCTCTTTTACTTGATAAATATTACGATTTTTAACGATCACTTTAAGTTTGTTTATTTGTGTGCTTATTAATGTTAAACAAATATTAGCGTTTTTTCATCGCTAACCAATTATGAGCTTCCAAAAATAAGCTAAAATAGCATAAGCACCCTATAAATCTCTTCGGAGATGCATTAAAAAATATGAATTATATAAGAATCTTAATCACATCTGAAGAATTAGATTTTTAGAAATGTCAAAAATGAGAATTTTGGGGTCCGAATTTCAACCCTAAGGGGTTGCTGTTGGTCATGTAGACATAAAAATAATGCTTTTGGCGATAGTCCAAAATTTTGAAGAAAACTACCAAATTCTTTGTCACGCTCCCTTTCATGGTCGATAAGTCCGGATTTTTGAGTGGTACATGGTACTTTTTCTATCAGCATAAGATGTGGAATTTAATGGTCTTTCATTACGACATTACATTTTCTATACCTATAGTTAGCCGTTTTGGAGGTATTTAATTTTTTAATGTAAATGCGGAGTGGTAGTATTAGGTAGTACATTATTTAATGCGCGAGATGGAACACGAGAATTATATGGCGTTCTGGGGGAAATACAAAAAAAGGTCCTTAATAAAACTTTTTAATCTCGGAATGGCCTACATATAGAAACTATTTTTAAACATACAAAATTCCAATAATAATTCTGAATAAAAATTACCAAATTAATTGTCACGCTCCCTTTCGTGGTAGATAAGTCCAGATTTTTGAGTGGTACATGGTACTTTTTGTAGCAGCATAAGATGTAGAATTTAATGGTCTTTCATTACGACATTACATTCCCTATACCTATAGTTAGCCGTTTTTGAGTTATTTAATTTTTTAATGTAAATGCGGAGTGCTAGTAGGTAGTACATTATTTAATGCGCGAGATGGAACACGAGAATTATATGACGTTCTGGGGGAAATACAAAAAAAGGTCCTCAATAAAACTTTTTAATCTCGGAACGGCCTACATATAAAAACTATTTTTAAACATACAGGGTGGGCATAAAATTAATTATTTCGGCGATAGTCCAAAATTCTGAATAAAAATCACCAAATTCATTGTCACGCTCCCTTTCGTGGTAGATAAGTCCAGATTTTTGAGTGGTACATGGTACTTTTTGTAGCAGCATAAGATGTAGAATTTAATGGTCTTTCGATCGAATATTGCATTCCCTATAGCTACAGTTGGCCGTTTTGGAGCTAATAAATTTTTTAATGTAAACGCTATAGTAGTGCATTATTTAACGCACATTTGGCTTACATTTGCACAATGTACTACGCCTATGTGGAATAGCTTTTTTGTGTTGAAGTAAAATTTGGTGTAACGTATAGTTTTTTTTAAAGTCTCCCTTAATTGTAAATAAGGGTCAATTTGGGCGTTGAAAAGTAATATTTGGCGATTTACTTTGATGAAAGTAGTGGAAAGTTTGTTGCAAAGACGCCTTTCAATGGCTTAAAAGTTTGTAGCGTTAGACATAAAAGTCATTAAACAATGCTCATCTAAACAAAAACCATCAATATAAACTATTTCAATAAAGTTTTGAAAAGAAAATTTTATCCAGCGGGTTAATACGAGAAAATTTTAGTCTTAACAAAGTTTTAACAATTCCGTAAATTCTCGATTAAAATTAAGCGATTTTCGTAACTACGAACGTGTAACTTTCAATTGGCAATTATTCCAAACTACGTTTTCTCTCTTATATTACCTCCATTTTATCGACAACCTTACACACGTAGATCTAATACGTTGTAAATGAACCCCAACATACACACATAAGTGAAAAAACTTTAAATGAGAAAATTTGTTTTCCACCGAGTGCCTCGGGAATCGAACCCAAGACCTTGCTATTTCCGGTAGCACGCCTATACCCAATACACTACGGAGGCCAACATACTTTCAACAAGCCATCCGGCATTGTTTAAATGCGTCGAGACAGCGAAATATATATAAATCAAATTAGTATGGATACAACAATCATACGTGAATAAATTACAAATTTTTAAATATTTAGGGTTAATTAGTTTTTTAAAGTTTTTTCACTTATGTGTGTATGTTGGGGTTCATTTACAACGTATTAGATCTATCTAACTAATTAACCCTAAATATTTAAAAATTTGTATCTTACCGTGTATTTATCTCTTTCGTAAGGGCGACGACGTTGAGAAATCGACATGCAACTTCCTCGACATAAATCAAAACATTCACCAAGAACTAACGGAATAAATCAAAAGTGCGAAATAACTCCAAGAGAAGTTTGAAATTACTACATAATATCCCAAAATTACTCCCGACGTTTCTAAAACTTTTACCCAATAATTACATTAAAATTATACATCCCTTATTTCGATGTAACACAAATCCAGGAAACAGGAAACTAAACCGAGTTCCATTCCAAATAATAAACAAATTTTCAACTAGCGAAACTATAGCTCCACATTACGTCGAAATCGTACTCATTTACACGTACACAAATGCATTAGGATGAAAATTTACGCAAAAGGAAATCGCATTAACGTATTTTCTAATCTAGAGCTTTTCCTCTTTAATACTTTGTGAAACAACACGTGAAGTTACTTTTTTTTTAATTTTTCAACAAACAAAAGATTTGGTGCCACTCTCTCTGAATTAGTTGAAGAATCACGGAATTCCATTAACAAAATCTTTTCAAAAAAGAGGTGCGGGAAATTTAATATTTAATTTGTGTTACCACTCTACACTCGGTGCTTACGTGTTAGAAAGGGGGAGAGGGAGCATTATAAAATACCTGCTCGTAAAAAGTCGTGATATTGGATACTTTGTTTCAAACTACTCTATAATGTACAGGGTGAGTCTCAATTTTGAAATCGCACATGACTCATTCTCTCATTCATAAGTGTCCTCATTGAGCCCTGAATTGTTTCAACTTGTGTAGTAGTCTACCTTTCATGAACTTGAACTTTCATGAAGGTTATTAAACTTTAAAACACCCTGTATCTTTACCTTTCCTACTCCAAATTTATTGATATAATATCATGTAATATTTACACGCTCTTAAGGGTACGTGAATAATGGTTTGTTTTTTCGAGCAACGGAAATGTTGAAGGCAAAGTTATATTTTAAAATTTTTACCTTTTGAATCCCAAAACAAATCAATTTAGGTTAAGGCTATTGAACCATACGACAGATACAATGTTACGAGGGTCGTTTTTTAACAGGGCGTTTATAACGCAACTCAATAACGTTAAATCAACTGCATTTTATATCACTAAACTGGTTCAGATACCGTTCAATTTTTGTCAAATTGCATTGTTTGTTGCGGATCTGTCCGTCTGTCCGATCTAAAATAACTTTAGTAGTACAAACTACAACAACAATAGCAGCAGTTCATGAGTCTGCCCGTCCGTCCGTCCACTACTTACAAACTATAAGAGCTAGAGAGCTGAAATTAAAAGCGATTGTTGTATAGTTTGGATAATATAAAGGTACATAGCCAACAAATAAAAATTTAGGTCATGGGCCGTTATGTGGCTCACTTTGCTTTTGGATGAAGCCTAGTGTGCTTTAGATATCAACACGACTTGTTTACGGTATAAATTTTAATTAAATTAAAAAGTTTTTTTAGTAAAAACTAGTCAATGTTTAATTACGTGTTGTAATACGAGAATCGTGTGATTGAATGGTAAAAATCGATGTTATACTCCACATGAAAAAATCACTTAGTTTTACAACTTAATTAAAGTTATATCGTCAATAATAAAAATCCAAACGAACTTTTTTTTCCCATAATGCAAATGTAGTTAATACTTTGAAGAGGTTTAAAAAAAAATTTTTTTCACGCCGAATTACACATAAAATTTTAGTCCCACAGCATCTTTGTAGTCCATAACTCTACCTAAACCTGACAGATGGGTAAGGGGAATTGATGCAATTCTCTCGAGTAGACGTTAAAACTTATTTGTAACACATCTGTGCTCACATTTCAAGTAGGTAATATTCTTTACAATTTACAGAAAAATTTTTCCTTTTTTTTTCTCTTAATAAATTTAAAATTAATTCGTAGGAGACTTACCTCTCCGGTCCTTCGCTCTACATCCTTCGTTAAATTACAAGAGCGGACCAAAGAGTGTGTGGGATGCATTCTTTTTATTTTACGTCCTTATTTCGTTTGTAGGAGGACCCTCCACTATTAACCGCATAACCAAGGCAACCATATGGGTTTTAAGTGATTTCCCAAAAAGGGTCTTTGTAAAACCGTCTTGACCACACTATAATTAAGTTCGTGTGTTATGCAATGTAGCGACCTTTTTTTTTGCATAAAAGTTAGAAGAAAACGGTTCGGACAAAACGTATTCTCAACGGTACGATCTGTAACTGTAACGCGCTAATACTCTGTAACATACAGGGCGTTCCATTTCACCTTTCTACAAAATGTATCTCGACTAATTTTTGTCTTGTAAGAATGAAAAAGAAACTAAATTAAAGGCAATTTTACGGGCTTAAAAATATGTGTGATGATATTTTTTGGTAAAACTATAGTAAATGCCGTTATTTTCAAATAAATAGAATGCAGAACAATGGCGAAAAGTCTCACTTTCTACTAATTGTATGTCGGTTAATTTTTGTCTCTTGGAAATGAAGAAGATACCAAATTAAAGGTAATTTTCTGGTATTCAAAAAGTATTTAATGACATTTTCTGATAAAACTCTAGTAAAGGCCTTTAGTTTCAAATGAATAGAATGCAGAACAGTGGCGAAAAGTCTCACTTTCTACTAATTGTGTCTCGGTCAATTTTGGTCTCGTGTGAATGAAGAAGATACCAAATTAAAAGGAATTTTATGGCCTTCAAAAAGTATTTAATGACATTTTCTAATAAAACTCTAGTAAAGGCCTTTATTTTCAAATGAATAGAATGCAGAACAGTGGCAAAATGCCTCACGTTCTACTAATTGTAACTCGGTTAATTTTTGTCTCTTGGAAATAAAGAAGATACCAAATTAAAGGTAATTTTCTGGCCTTCAAAAAGTATTTAATGACATTTTCTGATAAAACTCTAGTAAAGGCCTTTAGTTTCAAATGAATAGAATGCAGAACAGTGGCAAAATGCCTCACGTTCAACTAATTGTAACTCTGTTAATTTTTGTCTCTTGGAAATGAAGAAGATACCAAATTAAAGGTAATTTTCTGGCCTTCAAAAAGTATTTAATGACATTTTCTGATAAAACTCTAGTAAAGGCCTTTAGTTTCAAATGAATAGAATGCAGAACAGTGGCAAAATGCCTCACGTTCTACTAATTGTAACTCTGTTAATTTTTGTCTCTTGGAAATGAAGAAGATACCAAATTAAAGGTAATTTTCTGGCCTTCAAAAAGTATTTAATGACATTTTCTGATAAAACTCTAGTAAAGGCCTTTATTTTCAAATGAATAGAATGCAGAACAGTGGCAAAATGCCTCACGTTCTACTAATTGTAACTCGGTTAATTTTTGTCTCTTGGAAATGAAGAAGATACCAAATTAAAGGTAATTTTCTGGCCTTCAAAAAGTATTTAATGACATTTTTTGATAAAACTCTAGTAAAGGCCTTTAGTTTCAAATGAATAGAATGCAGAACAGTGGCAAAATGCCTCACGTTCTACTAATTGTAACTCGGTTAATTTTTGTCTCTTGGAAATGAAGAAGATACCAAATTAAAGGTAATTTTCTGGCCTTCAAAAAGTATTAAATGACATTTTCTGATAAAACTCTAGTAAAGGCCTTTAGTTTCAAATGAATAGAATGCAGAACAGTGGCAAAATGCCTCACGTTCTACTAATTGTAACTCGGTTAATTTTTGTCTCTTGGAAATGAAGAAGATACCAAATTAAAGGTAATTTTCTGGCCTTCAAAAAGTATTAAATGACATTTTCTGATAAAACTCTAGTAAAGGCCTTTAGTTTCAAATGAATAGAATGCAGAACAGTGGCAAAATGCCTCACGTTCTACTAATTGTAACTCGGTTAATTTTTGTCTCTTGGAAATGAAGAAGATACCAAATTAAAGGTAATTTTCTGGCCTTCAAAAAGTATTAAATGACATTTTCTGATAAAACTCTAGTAAAGGCCTTTAGTTTCAAATGAATAGAATGCAGAACAGTGGCAAAATGCCTCACGTTCTACTAATTGTAACTCGGTTAATTTTTGTCTCTTGGAAATGAAGAAGATACCAAATTAAAGGTAATTTTCTGGCCTTCAAAAAGTATTAAATGACATTTTCTGATAAAACTCTAGTAAAGGCCTTTAGTTTCAAATGAATAGAATGCAGAACAGTGGCAAAATGCCTCACGTTCTACTAATTGTAACTCGGTTAATTTTTGTCTCTTGGAAATGAAGAAGATACCAAATTAAAGGTAATTTTCTGGCCTTCAAAAAGTATTAAATGACATTTTCTGATAAAACTCTAGTAAAGGCCTTTAGTTTCAAATGAATAGAATGCAGAACAGTGGCAAAATGCCTCACGTTCTACTAATTGTAACTCGGTTAATTTTTGTCTCTTGGAAATGAAGAAGATACCAAATTAAAGGTAATTTTCTGGCCTTCAAAAAGTATTAAATGACATTTTCTGATAAAACTCTAGTAAAGGCCTTTAGTTTCAAATGAATAGAATGCAGAACAGTGGCAAAATGCCTCACGTTCTACTAATTGTAACTCGGTTAATTTTTGTCTCTTGGAAATGAAGAAGATACCAAATTAAAGGTAATTTTCTGGCCTTCAAAAAGTATTAAATGACATTTTCTGATAAAACTCTAGTAAAGGCCTTTAGTTTCAAATGAATAGAATGCAGAACAGTGGCAAAATGCCTCACGTTCTACTAATTGTAACTCGGTTAATTTTTGTCTCTTGGAAATGAAGAAGATACCAAATTAAAGGTAATTTTCTGGCCTTCAAAAAGTATTAAATGACATTTTCTGATAAAACTCTAGTAAAGGCCTTTAGTTTCAAATGAATAGAATGCAGAACAGTGGCAAAATGCCTCACGTTCTACTAATTGTAACTCGGTTAATTTTTGTCTCTTGGAAATGAAGAAGATACCAAATTAAAGGTAATTTTCTGGCCTTCAAAAAGTATTTAATGACATTTTCTGATAAAACTCTAGTAAAGGCCTTTAGTTTCAAATGAATAGAATGCAGAACAGTGGCAAAATGCCTCACGTTCTACTAATTGTAACTCGGTTAATTTTTGTCTCTTGGAAATGAAGAAGATACCAAATTAAAGGTAATTTTCTGGCCTTCAAAAAGTATTAAATGACATTTTCTGATAAAACTCTAGTAAAGGCCTTTAGTTTCAAATGAATAGAATGCAGAACAGTGGCAAAATGCCTCACGTTCTACTAATTGTAACTCGGTTAATTTTTGTCTCTTGGAAATGAAGAAGATACCAAATTAAAGGTAATTTTCTGGCCTTCAAAAAGTATTAAATGACATTTTCTGATAAAACTCTAGTAAAGGCCTTTAGTTTCAAATGAATAGAATGCAGAACAGTGGCAAAATGCCTCACGTTCTACTAATTGTAACTCGGTTAATTTTTGTCTCTTGGAAATGAAGAAGATACCAAATTAAAGGTAATTTTCTGGCCTTCAAAAAGTATTTAATGACATTTTCTGATAAAACTCTAGTAAAGGCCTTTAGTTTCAAATGAATAGAATGCAGAACAGTGGCAAAATGCCTCACGTTCTACTAATTGTAACTCGGTTAATTTTTGTCTCTTGGAAATGAAGAAGATACCAAATTAAAGGTAATTTTCTGGCCTTCAAAAAGTATTAAATGACATTTTCTGATAAAACTCTAGTAAAGGCCTTTAGTTTCAAATGAATAGAATGCAGAACAGTGGCAAAATGCCTCACGTTCTACTAATTGTAACTCGGTTAATTTTTGTCTCTTGGAAATGAAGAAGATACCAAATTAAAGGTAATTTTCTGGCCTTCAAAAAGTATTAAATGACATTTTCTGATAAAACTCTAGTAAAGGCCTTTAGTTTCAAATGAATAGAATGCAGAACAGTGGCAAAATGCCTCACGTTCTACTAATTGTAACTCGGTTAATTTTTGTCTCTTGGAAATGAAGAAGATACCAAATTAAAGGTAATTTTCTGGCCTTCAAAAAGTATTAAATGACATTTTCTGATAAAACTCTAGTAAAGGCCTTTAGTTTCAAATGAATAGAATGCAGAACAGTGGCAAAATGCCTCACGTTCTACTAATTGTAACTCGGTTAATTTTTGTCTCTTGGAAATGAAGAAGATACCAAATTAAAGGTAATTTTCTGGCCTTCAAAAAGTATTAAATGACATTTTCTGATAAAACTCTAGTAAAGGCCTTTAGTTTCAAATGAATAGAATGCAGAACAGTGGCAAAATGCCTCACGTTCTACTAATTGTAACTCGGTTAATTTTTGTCTCTTGGAAATGAAGAAGATACCAAATTAAAGGTAATTTTCTGGCCTTCAAAAAGTATTAAATGACATTTTCTGATAAAACTCTAGTAAAGGCCTTTAGTTTCAAATGAATAGAATGCAGAACAGTGGCAAAATGCCTCACGTTCTACTAATTGTAACTCGGTTAATTTTTGTCTCTTGGAAATGAAGAAGATACCAAATTAAAGGTAATTTTCTGGCCTTCAAAAAGTATTTAATGACATTTTTTGATAAAACTCTAGTAAAGGCCTTTAGTTTCAAATGAATAGAATGCAGAACAGTGGCAAAATGCCTCACGTTCTACTAATTGTAACTCGGTTAATTTTTGTCTCTTGGAAATGAAGAAGATACCAAATTAAAGGTAATTTTCTGGCCTTCAAAAAGTATTTAATGACATTTTCTGATAAAACTCTAGTAAAGGCCTTTAGTTTCAAATGAATAGAATGCAGAACAGTGGCAAAATGCCTCACGTTCTACTAATTGTAACTCGGTTAATTTTTGTCTCTTGGAAATGAAGAAGATACCAAATTAAAGGTAATTTTCTGGCCTTCAAAAAGTATTAAATGACATTTTCTGATAAAACTCTAGTAAAGGCCTTTAGTTTCAAATGAATAGAATGCAGAACAGTGGCAAAATGCCTCACGTTCTACTAATTGTAACTCGGTTAATTTTTGTCTCTTGGAAATGAAGAAGATACCAAATTAAAGGTAATTTTCTGGCCTTCAAAAAGTATTTAATGACATTTTCTGATAAAACTCTAGTAAAGGCCTTTATTTTCAAATGAATAGAATGCAGAACAGTGGCAAAATGCCTCACGTTCTACTAATTGTAACTCGGTTAATTTTTGTCTCTTGGAAATGAAGAAGATACCAAATTAAAGGTAATTTTCTGGCCTTCAAAAAGTATTTAATGACATTTTTTGATAAAACTCTAGTAAAGGCCTTTAGTTTCAAATGAATAGAATGCAGAACAGTGGCAAAATGCCTCACGTTCTACTAATTGTAACTCGGTTAATTTTTGTCTCTTGGAAATGAAGAAGATACCAAATTAAAGGTAATTTTCTGGCCTTCAAAAAGTATTAAATGACATTTTCTGATAAAACTCTAGTAAAGGCCTTTAGTTTCAAATGAATAGAATGCAGAACAGTGGCAAAATGCCTCACGTTCTACTAATTGTAACTCGGTTAATTTTTGTCTCTTGGAAATGAAGAAGATACCAAATTAAAGGTAATTTTCTGGCCTTCAAAAAGTATTTAATGACATTTTTTGATAAAACTCTAGTAAAGGCCTTTAGTTTCAAATGAATAGAATGCAGAACAGTGGCAAAATGCCTCACGTTCTACTAATTGTAACTCGGTTAATTTTTGTCTCTTGGAAATGAAGAAGTTACCAAATTAAAGGTAATTTTCTGGCCTTCAAAAAGTATTAAATGACATTTTCTGATAAAACTCTAGTAAAGGCCTTTAGTTTCAAATGAATAGAATGCAGAACAGTGGCAAAATGCCTCACGTTCTACTAATTGTAACTCTGTTAATTTTTGTCTCTTGGAAATGAAGAAGATACCAAATTAAAGGTAATTTTATGGCCTTCAAAAAGTATTTAATGACATTTTCTGATAAAACTCTAGTAAAGGCCTTTAGTTTCAAATGAATAGAATGCAGAACAGTGGCAAAATGCCTCACGTTCTACTAATTGTAACTCGGTTAATTTTTGTCTCTTGGAAATGAAGAAGATACCAAAATAAAGGTAATTTTCTGGCCTTCAAAAAGTATTAAATGACATTTTCTGATAAAACTCTAGTAAAGGCCTTTAGTTTCAAATGAATAGAATGCAGAACAGTGGCAAAATGCCTCACGTTCTACTAATTGTAACTCTGTTAATTTTTGTCTCTTGGAAATGAAGAAGATACCAAATTAAAGGTAATTTTATGGCCTTCAAAAAGTATTTAATGACATTTTCTGATAAAACTCTAGTAAAGGCCTTTAGTTTCAAATGAATAGAATGCAGAACAGCGGCAAAATGCCTCACGTTCTACTAATTGTAACTCGGTTAATTTTTGTCTCTTGGAAATGAAGAAGATACCAAAATAAAGGTAATTTTCTGGCCTTCAAAAAGTATTTAATGACATTTTCTGATAAAACTCTAGTAAAGGCCTTTAGTTTCAAATGAATAGAATGCAGAACAGTGGCGAAAAGTCTCACTTTCTACTAATTGTATCTCGGTCAATTTTGGTCTCGTGTGAATGAAGAAGATACCAAATTAAAAGGAATTTTATGGCCTTCAAAAAGTATTTAATGACATTTTCTAATAAAACTCTAGTAAAGGCCTTTATTTTCAAATGAATGGAATGCAGAACAGTGGCAAAATGCCTCACGTTCTACTAATTGTAACTCGGTTAATTTTTGTCTCTTGGAAATGAAGAAGATACCAAATTAAAGGTAATTTTCTGGCCTTCAAAAAGTATTTAATGACATTTTCTGATAAAACTCTAGTAAAGGCCTTTAGTTTCAAATGAATAGAATGCAGAACAGTGGCAAAATGCCTCACGTTCTACTAATTGTAACTCGGTTAATTTTTGTCTCTTGGAAATGAAGAAGATACCAAATTAAAGGTAATTTTCTGGCCTTCAAAAAGTATTAAATGACATTTTCTGATAAAACTCTAGTAAAGGCCTTTAGTTTCAAATGAATAGAATGCAGAACAGTGGCAAAATGCCTCACGTTCTACTAATTGTAACTCGGTTAATTTTTGTCTCTTGGAAATGAAGAAGATACCAAATTAAAGGTAATTTTCTGGCCTTCAAAAAGTATTAAATGACATTTTCTGATAAAACTCTAGTAAAGGCCTTTAGTTTCAAATGAATAGAATGCAGAACAGTGGCAAAATGCCTCACGTTCTACTAATTGTAACTCGGTTAATTTTTGTCTCTTGGAAATGAAGAAGATACCAAATTAAAGGTAATTTTCTGGCCTTCAAAAAGTATTTAATGACATTTTCTGATAAAACTCTAGTAAAGGCCTTTAGTTTCAAATGAATAGAATGCAGAACAGTGGCAAAATGCCTCACGTTCTACTAATTGTAACTCGGTTAATTTTTGTCTCTTGGAAATGAAGAAGATACCAAATTAAAGGTAATTTTCTGGCCTTCAAAAAGTATTAAATGACATTTTCTGATAAAACTCTAGTAAAGGCCTTTAGTTTCAAATGAATAGAATGCAGAACAGTGGCAAAATGCCTCACGTTCTACTAATTGTAACTCGGTTAATTTTTGTCTCTTGGAAATGAAGAAGATACCAAATTAAAGGTAATTTTCTGGCCTTCAAAAAGTATTAAATG
Source organism: Malthinus flaveolus (assembly GCA_950108345.1). Lineage (NCBI taxonomy): Eukaryota > Metazoa > Arthropoda > Insecta > Coleoptera > Cantharidae > Malthinus > Malthinus flaveolus. The sequence continues at coordinate 2,703,325 of OX467285.1, forward strand.
ACATTTTCTGATAAAACTCTAGTAAAGGCCTTTAGTTTCAAATGAATAGAATGCAGAACAGTGGCAAAATGCCTCACGTTCTACTAATTGTAACTCGGTTAATTTTTGTCTCTTGGAAATGAAGAAGATACCAAATTAAAGGTAATTTTCTGGCCTTCAAAAAGTATTAAATGACATTTTCTGATAAAACTCTAGTAAAGGCCTTTAGTTTCAAATGAATAGAATGCAGAACAGTGGCAAAATGCCTCACGTTCTACTAATTGTAACTCGGTTAATTTTTGTCTCTTGGAAATGAAGAAGATACCAAATTAAAGGTAATTTTCTGGCCTTCAAAAAGTATTAAATGACATTTTCTGATAAAACTCTAGTAAAGGCCTTTAGTTTCAAATGAATAGAATGCAGAACAGTGGCAAAATGCCTCACGTTCTACTAATTGTAACTCGGTTAATTTTTGTCTCTTGGAAATGAAGAAGATACCAAATTAAAGGTAATTTTCTGGCCTTCAAAAAGTATTAAATGACATTTTCTGATAAAACTCTAGTAAAGGCCTTTAGTTTCAAATGAATAGAATGCAGAACAGTGGCAAAATGCCTCACGTTCTACTAATTGTAACTCTGTTAATTTTTGTCTCTTGGAAATGAAGAAGATACCAAATTAAAGGTAATTTTATGGCCTTCAAAAAGTATTTAATGACATTTTCTGATAAAACTCTAGTAAAGGCCTTTAGTTTCAAATGAATAGAATGCAGAACAGTGGCAAAATGCCTCACGTTCTACTAATTGTAACTCGGTTAATTTTTGTCTCTTGGAAATGAAGAAGATACCAAATTAAAGGTAATTTTCTGGCCTTCAAAAAGTATTTAATGACATTTTCTGATAAAACTTTAGTAAAGGCCTTTAGTTTCAAATGAATAGAATGCAGAACAGTGGCGAAAAGTCTCACTTTCCACTAATTGTATCTCGGTCAATTTTGGTCTCGTGTGAATGAAGAAGATACCAAATTAAAGAGAATTTTATGATCTTCAAAAAGTGTATGATGACATTTTCTAATAAAACTCTAGTAAAGGCCTTTATTTTCAAATGAATAGAATGCAGAACAGTGGCAAAATGCCTCACGTTCTACTAATTGTAACTCGGTTAATGTTTGTCTCTTGGAAATGAAGAAGATACCAAATTAAAAGGAATTTTATGGCCTTCAAAAAGTATTTAATGACATTTTCTAATAAAACTATAGTAAAGCAAAGTATTTTCAAGTAAAACAAGCAAAAAGAGTGGCGAAAAGCCTGTCTGTTTTTGCCCTCATTGAAACCTCTCCCTTATATGCAAAAAAGGTAGGGGTGTCGGACTAGTTATAGTCTAGAATAGAATAGATTAGAATATTTTTTCGGGTTGACACGCACGCATGTACCCCCCAAGAAAACTGACCCTTATGTAATCGCCGAAGACAACAGTCGGCATAGAAGATCCACTATAACTTCAAAATAGGCAATTGACAATGTATTTTTAAAACAAACACCCGGTATATTTCTACGTATTTTTACTCATCTAAATGTTTTTACCATTTTGTAGTCATTTTTGGCAAAGTAGACCCAATAGAGGCTTTAAGGTAGTACTACCGATACCACAAGTGTCAAATGTGTGCTTACTGTAATTTGACTTCCGTCGTATTTATATTTGGCAACGCCGCGTAAAAGCAAAAGAGACAAAAAATACCTTTCAGGTTATCGGTTTGACATGTAATGTTTGTTTACTAATGAAATGTCTGAATCAAACTTATTAAATGGTACAAAACGAATATTTCATTGGAAAAATAAAAGAGTCACTGAAAAAAGGTATAAAAAAATGTGAAACAAGTAGCATTAGCCGTATTCTGTACATATTTAAATTTCGCGCGCGTCTAACCTTCTTGGCGGCGTTGCCACATGTAAGTTTTTTCTTAACTATTTATTAATTACTCTTACCACGAGCTCTAAAGTTAAGGTTTTATTAATACAGAAAATTCAATTAATTTTTTTCTTTCTATTGATACCAATTTCATAAAAATCTGAACGTCCAGTTTTGTGAAATAAAATAAAATCTGTGATTTCCCATAAGGATCAATGTTAAAGGCAAAAATTTTTAAATATTTTTATCTTTTTTTCAGTTCTCTGTAGGCCTCCAAAAATTTAACTGGTTAATTATGATATTATAATGTACCAATATGCTAAGTTTCATTAAATTCTGAACGTCAATTCTAAAACCGGTAGTACTACCTTAATAAGAGACTCGTCCTGTAATTGACCGACATTTTCATATTCGCTCTCTGGGAATAATGATCATTTACGTTACCACAAATTTTGAAGTGGACGAAGGAGAGGGAAAGATAAATCGAGTAATAAATCGAAATAGAAATTAAGAAAACTATCCCCGGAGCGAGTTTCATTAATATCGAGAAATGTTTCATTTCTTACGTGGATGATTGCTTATTACTTCTAAAGAGATTTTAATAAAAGATACGATCATTATTTGAATATAAAACAGTTGGTTGTACTTACTTGAATGGTAATAATGTTGAATTATTATTATGGACGTCGCGTAGTTACTAAATGTATTTCTTAAGCCTCGGGATTTAATAAACTTTAATTTTTTTTTAAATGCGTGTGCGAAGTTTTACAAATGGGCGAGAGACGCCTTTAATTAGCAATAAGTTCACCCTGTAATATTTTAGACGTCCGGCGATAATCAATAGAATATCGGTACTTTATTCGACCGCCCTAAGGCCGGTGATGGTGGGTTCGCTTCGGCACGCGCATTTAACGAGCCGAAATTTTCTAAAGCCGCCCCTGGTAACATTACAAATTAGCAAAAAAAAGGTCGTGCCGAAGTGTAAATTTTAGAATAAACGCCGAAATTCAATTTATTTAATTGTAACAAATTGTTTTGAGGCTTTTAAAAAAACTTTTCAACTTGCACGAAATTTCAATTAAAATATCCGATAGAAATCTAATCTAATTACGCCCGACATTTAATTTGTAAATACTACAAAATGTAGATGTAAATGTCGCTAAATTATTTATACGTTGGTAGCAGAATCTGTCCGTCACGAACAGTTCATTGAAAGCGTGCACTTTACAAAACTACCAGAATTACTGTTTTTAATCCGAAAAGAATTACATCGTGTCGTTTTGCGCGATACTCCTCTCTTTTTTTTAATATCGAAAAAAGTATATCGATGTAATTTGATTGTTTGATGTAGTAACGATAAGTGGATAATAAAGACCTGTTATTTATTTCATATCGTGATCAACAGCTAATGACTTAATTAAGACCTTAATGTTCAATGTCCACATTCTTTGTGTTTTTAAAAGAAAAATTGCGGATACTTTAAAAGTCGATGTTGGTCGGTCGGTAATTGGTTATTTTAAAAATTTATTACATTTTACCTCCTCGACTTACGCCGATGTGCCACAATAACGTATTGCCTTAGCTTCAGTTATGGTCTCGAGACGCATTTTTATTGCGGTAAAACAACTCTTACAGCTCTTAAGGCAGTCGGAGAACAACGAGATTATGACTTTTACGTTTTACAAATTAATGGTATGGGGAAATGATACTTCGTTAATTAGTTTTAGCTCTAAATAATTAATTTAATTAATAATTAAGAAAGTTATTTCCTAAATGAAGGTGTTTTATCTGGTACGTTACACGTTGATTGGGTGTAATAATTTATTACGAGCCTTAGGAAATTTTCGATGAATGGGGATTTATATTTACAATGTAGGAACTTTTGATTTTCCCTAGGAAAGATCGTACCTACCACTTCACGAAAGTTCGAAAGGAGAAACAATTAACTTCGATTAATTTCCCCCCATAGAAAACTGAATGTATTGCTAATACAGTAACTTTAATAATCAATTTGGCCAACAAATTAATTCATTAACTAATTGCAATGTTTGCCAAGTCCGAATAACATAAATAATAATCATTAATACATAATATGTGTTCCAAAAGCGCCTATTGGGTGGTTCGAGGCTTCAAGGTACTTTCATAAAGTGTTTTTTAAATTTTGACGTTCTTTGGAAAACGAAGCAAACTTAGTTCTTTTTCAACGTCTTCATATTGAATTTTTGTTTATTCCAAATTACGAAGACATTTTTTATAAGTCGTTTGACGTCTAGTCTAAAGAATCGCGAAGAGGTCGAAATTACAAAAAGGGCGAATTTTACCAACAATCTTCGACGTAAGGTCGCGGTTCATGGTAAGATCATCATTCAAAAACTACCTACTAGGTATAGCGATTTCGTTGAAATTTGGTTTTGGGCACTTCAACAGAAGTTTATTGACCAATTAAGCTTTTAAACAAAATCGATACAGTGTGGCCCAAAATAAGGGGGCTATTTTGATCGCATTTAGAAAAATTTTGACCCGCAGTATTTATACTCGGCTGTAAGTCACACTTCACCTCGCCAAAAATGGCAAATTTTAAAAGACCAAAGTTGACTAACATTTTATAACAGATTTTCTCCAAATTGGTTACAGTACTTTTATCTATAATTTAATATGTCGTAGATATAGAAGTTGTTAATCGAACGCCGTTTGTTTGGTTTGTTTACTATGGCTAAAATCGGAGTTACGATTTTTTTAAGGCTAGGTATACTAATTTCAAAAATTTATGAAATCGAAAATACAAACTCATAGTTAAATTACGAGCTTGCCGGTCCTTGAAGGCCCTATTTGTATCAACTTGAATTTTGCCTATAATTTGAATTTATTTTGAATTATTAAAAATGTATCGAAAAATATTTGAAACGAGGGCACTTGCACTTAAAATTAATTTAAAAATGTATTTAACTCAAGGTATCGATACACATTTTTATCGCTTATCAATTCTTGCTCACACAACATTTGGTCTCGACTGGTTAATTTTCCACATTCGAGCTCAGTTAGTCGTCGATTTGAAAGTGAAAAGGTGTAAATTTGTTAAAATATTGTTTTGTTTTTAGCGATTTGGCCGGATTATTGCAATTACTTCTTGCGTGTGTGTCTTGATGGTGGTTACGTTAGCTGTCGAGGGGGTCGCCAGAGAAGGAAGTGCCCAAAGAAGAGCATAGTCGCCTTGAAGACAGAAAAGTAAGTAAAAAGAATAACTTCTCTTCAGTTTTCACCCACATAACATTTTGAAAATTAAGAAAAGTTTCTTTAAATTTGTACTAAACTTAAATTATTGTTTCAGATTGGAACGAGATACTTAGTAGGCGAGAAAATTAATTTCAAGGTAGGATTTTTACACATTTTACTTCATTTGGTGTTGGTATTAACGTGAAATTCCCATATTTTATCAAATTTTGACAATTCGCCCTTTTTGATGATGTTGGAAGCATCCGAAAATACGGCGGAGAACTATCTTAAGGGGTAGGCGTACTTTTAGTAATTTGAAGGCTAGACGGTTAGCAATAAAAATATATTTATCCAATTTAAAATAAATAATATACAGGGTGTCGAGATAAGTTACGATTTTTTAGGTTATAATTCCCAAAATTCTCCATACGTTAGTTTACAATCGCTAATTGTAGTACAACCTTAAGAAAACAGACCAAAATTAGGCCTGAAAAATCAAAATGGATTCTAGCTGATCTCAGGGTAGTTTCCGTGCTCATTTTGCGCCAGATCGGGTTACCTCATTACTTGCAATCATTACCTACATGAACAATCAGAAAATACGGTCAAATTCAATTTTTTTAAACCAATTAGGCGTTCATACACCAAAAAGGCAACTTTCTCATTAAAAAACTAAAGACTGCTCCTCCCCTTTATGCCTCAAGTTCAAGAGGCAAAGGTAATTTCACCTTAAAGATAAAATGAAACATTAAAAAACCCAAAATACACCCACACTCCGGAAAGTTTTGTCGAGCAAGACGTAATTTCTTTTAAATTTATCAGAACGTTCTTTTTTTACAAACAGATTGGCATATTGTAAGGGTAGTTTAGACTTCCGATGGAATATTTCCACAAATGCCAAGCTATCGTCGTAAACGTTCAAGTTTTAGTCGTCGTCTCGAGCTAATTTTTAGTTCTAAAGCGCATCTTCTTATTTCTTTCGTGTCTACGACTATACCGGGCGAATAAATTAAGTGTTAATTCTGTTCCATTACGAACATAAAAAGGGCAATTAGACGCTAAAAATAGTCAACTTATTTTGATTTTCATCAACAGTTTATTTATTTTATTTTTAACGCTAAAGAAGTTTCGGTATTTTGATTGTGAGCGCTGGGCGATCAAAATAAGATTAGGCGAGGAAGAGACAACAATATTTACATAGTGACAGCGTTACTTTTTATTACGACTTCTCGATCAACTTTATTTTGATGGCTATATAGTTTATGTTATCTGTTGAGTTTGACGACAGAAAAGGCCCGAATGGCTGATTAGAGCCAAAAATTCCAAAGCTTGTCATTGAATTCATGATGCGATTGAAACTTCTTTATTTATTTCGTATTTCAACACTTGACTATTTTATTTTTGTAATTCCTAAGGGTTAATTTGAACATTTAAACTTGGAATAATTTAAAGGTATTTTTGGTGGAATTTACCCTGGTAGCTAATTGATAATTTATTCGATTTTAGAAGCAATTTTGGAAAATTCATTTAAAATTTTCATTAGTATTGATAGGTAATTAAGTTTATCTTTAATTACACGATTTTTTTTCATTAAAAACGAAATTAATTATTGGAAATTTTTTTTATTTGTGTCAAAAGGCAGAAGACAAAAATTTCGGTTTGTCATCTCTCCTAGTTAGTGCTTAGTGCTTTCATAAATTTTTAAGTTCTCGATTGCGAAGTCGAGAAAATCGACAGACTTGAAAACGAAACGACGAGGGTGAAAGCCGTGGCAAAAAATTCCTCAACCCCCTAAAACTAAAAGCAGAATTGAGACAAAATAAAACCATAAACTGACGTTCGATAGTTTACGTTAAAACAGACCATACAAACATAAAACTATAGAAATAATGTTAATGACTCACCATCAAATGCAAACTTTGAACATAACAAATTAACAATTTATTTAAATTAATTCACCCCCGCGTTGATAATAAATAATAAATCGGAATGCATGTATAATATGCATAAGTTGAATAATTTTTCGAAAATTGCTTTTTGGACTTAACAAACGAAGAATTTCCCTTTTTTAAAGGCCCCACAGATAAGCGAATTTGGACAAAAATGAAAAAACTAATTGCGCCATTTTAATTAAATTAAAATCTAATTAGCCAATTGAAATACAATTATTTTATAAAAGACAGGACAATTCGTCGAGTCTTAACAACTTAATTTAATAATAAAAGAAACAATTAGATTGTGCGAGATGAAGGGGGAAGACCTTTTTCAATTTATCCAAATTTCGAAATTATACGAAAAGTCCGCCGACTCTAAAAGACACCCCTCATTTTTTATGATTAACATTTTTAAAATTCAAAACGATCGTTTTTCCCCCATTCGGAAGAATAAAAACCGCTGAAAGAAGTTCATTTAAGTTCGTGAAAGATTAAAAATTTTAATTACGAGCCTAATGAAAAATTTAAAGTTTGCTCGACTCACCGATTTTTAAATTTTTTTTTCAAATCTATCCAAATATTTAAGCAACACTAATTCTAAACGCCACTACTTTTAATAGTCAATTTAAACAAAAGTCACTGTTTATGTTTTTTTCAAAACTTCGCGTAAGTTTCGCGTTGATTTGCGTCGACGTTAGTTATATAACCGCTTCGACGGTCGAAAGCGAACTAACGCAGATGGAAGCTCTTTGGGTCCCTACGAGTTCGTACTCTCTTCGTTCGTTTTCAAGTGAGTTTACCGATTCGACTTTTGGACTAGATCGGGGATTAGTAGTGCAATCTTAAATCTTTTTTTTTTCGGGCACAAGTTTTAATTATGTTTGGTAAAGTTTTGTTTAATTACGGCGTTGGAAATTTTACGAGATTTGGGCCGAAAAAATTCGAGTTTGACATCGGCTTTTGGACTTTACCGGTATTAAATAATAAATGTATCGAGTTGGTTTTCGGGTTAACCACTCACAAATCGTAACTTTTAATTTTGTTACTTTAGTTTACCCCTTTAATTTGGGTTTACGGGTTTACATTACATAATTAGGCCAATCGCGAGCATTGATAAAAAACTAGTATGATTTGCCTCTTATCACAAAAAATAATAAGAAAAATTATTCTATTTCTAGTAATCTACGCACGACTGATGCTATAATGGAAAGAATTTCATTTCTTCTTTCATAATCTTTCCACACTCTCAGAGTAACTCAAATTAATATAAGGTGTAAACGCCGTTTATTACATGAAACTTTCTACTGCTGCGCTATTATTATATTGGGACAGAGAAAACGATTAAAGTTTAAATGATAAGGTCAAAATCGAATTTTCAAGCAAATTATCGTAGTTTCCAACACACTTAATAAGAACTTTGATGCCTTTCATATTCATTAAAGGCAAGATAAAGTTTAGACCACTAACTCAAAGAGCTATACGACTAAGAGCAGACGGAAAATTTTATAGAAACTCTAAACGAACAGTAACTTTCAAACTTGCACCAAGTTTTAATGCAAATTAATGCACCAATTGAAAATTTTGGTTATTATATTTTTGGAAGTATAGGTAACATTAGAGCTAATAGATCGTTATTTAAGCAGCTAAGAACTGACAGAGGCGGAACTCAAACGAACTGCTTTCTCTAAATTATAATTCTACCTGTTAAAAGCTACAATTATCATCCAATAGTAAATGAATTGCTCTTATTTTTCATTAATGCTGAAATTAACGCTGCTATATAGAGGCTATACGTCTTGGAGAGACGTAACATGTTATGGGGACTCAAACGAACTGCTTCTTTTCAATTTGATCTAATGCCTTAGGCAAACTAATGCGATTTTTTCAAACTATCGACAGTCTTCTAAAAGACCATTTGATGCTCTTTGAGTTTTATAAAGGGTAAAATTTACGTCAGGTCACTATTTAAGGAGCTACGCCCGGGAGAGACGTAACATGTTATGGGGACCCAATCGAACTGCTTCTTTTGAATTCGATCTAATGCTTTGAGCAAACTAATACGATTTTTTCCAACTATCGACTGTCCTCTAATAAACAATTTTATGCTCTTTAAGTTTTATTAAGGGTAAAATTTACGTCAGGTTACTATTTAAAGAGCTAAGCCCGGGAGAGACGTAACATGTTATGGGAACTCAAACGAACTGCTTCTTTTGAATTCGATCTAATGCTTTATAGGCAAACTAATGCGATTTTTTCATACTATCGACTGTCCTCTCATAAACAATTTGATGCTCTTTAAGTTTTATTAAGGGTAAAATTTACGTCAGGCCACTATTTAAGGAGCTACGCCCGGGAGAGACGTAACATGTTATGGGGGACTGAAACGAACTGCTTCTTTTCTTTCGATCTAATGCTTTGAGCAAACTAATGCGATTTTTTTAAACTATCGACTGTCCTCTAATAAACAATTTGATGCTGTTTAAGTTTTATTAAAGGTAAAATTTACGTCAGGTCACTATTTAAGGCGCTACGCCCGGGTGAGACGCAGCATGCTATTGCTATTGGAAATGGAAATGAAACTTATTGCTTCTTTTAAATTCAATCTAATGTTTTAAGAAAACTAATGCTATTCTTTAAAATCCACGACTTTCATCTGATAGCAAGTGGTATGCCCTTTCATTTTGATTAAGGGTACAATTATCGTTAGGTCATTATTTAAGGAGCTACGTCCGGGAGAGACATGACGTGTTGCAGAAACTCCTATATCGAGCAACACTGTGTGAAGTTTCGTAATTTTTCACGATGATTTTTTTTTTTTTTTTTTTTTTTTTATTTATGATTACCTTTTATGCATTCCTACTGGAAACGGGTGTTTGATGATGCAAATTTTCAAGTTTTTAACTGTAAACTTGTTGCAAATCCCTCGTATATTTATCTCGTAAACCAATTAAATCCTACACGTTTTACTTTCAATAAAACATAGTTTTTATTTAGCCCAATCCTCTTAATTTAAGAGTATCGTTTACCCTTTATAGCCCTTCACTCACCCCATCAATATAGTTTTTATATCATAATGATACAATTCCCTTTTTTATTGATCCAACTAAATTTATTACTATTTAGTTTTATTGTAAATTGTTGCGACAGTCGCAACACTATTAAGGTAATTACTTTTAAATTATTTTTCAGTTGTTTTTTATGGAATATTTTTAGAAAATTGGGTAAATTAAAGTTTGAAAAAGTTACTAAGGAGCTTTGCCACCGCCATCCATCTTAGAGCTTTAGTGAAGCTTTATTGCTTTCAATAACAAGTGTTGCATTATGTGAAATTATTTGTTGGTTTTATTTTTAAAAGTATCTATCAAAGGAGTTGTAGGTCTCCATTCTTATAATATCGAACCTTCCTGCTCCTGCTTTATGAAATAGCGATTTATTATCTCAGTTTTTCACGGCAAAGTAATTTTAGCCCCTTACCCTTCCACTACCCATAGTTTACTTGAATTGGCTTCACTCGCTTTAAAATGCCACTGCTAGTACGTGCTGGTGCTAGTGTTAACTGATAGTGATGTTATTTTAGCGTTTACTATTGGAGGTGGAATGGTCCCACCGTACTACTACTAGAACTTTACCCACTGAACATTTAATTTCTTTTAGGTTGAACGAATAGTGTAGGTACCTACTCTTCAGGAGAGCTGAAGTACCTACTCATTCGTATGTTGATGGGTGCCCATATCTCTAATTCCACTCAGAAGTTTCGTACATAATAAATTATGAACCCCATGCTTTTGATGTTTGTACCGCTCACTTAACCGAATAAGGCCAACTTGAAAAACTTTTTCCACTTTTGCGTTTTCGCGTGTGCATGAATAGATCGAGTCCCAAAGAAGCAGGACTGGAAGTTTTTACGTAAGATAAAATGTTAATTTTTTAGCGCACATGCAAATTTATGTGCCAACCTAGACATTTTATGTTTCTACTTCTCTCTACAATAAAGTACAAACACGCATATAACATGTCGTCTCTTTAAGTTTTCATAAACTATTTGAAAGTCATGCATATTAACGTTTAACTACCTATTTGAAGCTTCTGCTTATAACCGCTCCGGGCTAAATTTATTATTATTTATTTATACCAGGCGTTGCCGATACGTTTTCATTTGAAATAAATAATTCAAATAAGGAAACACCTTCAGCGAGTCCATAACGGGCTTAACAATAATTTCTATATTTAAAAACCATTGAATTTCTTTGTTATTTTCGGTATTTACTAATTATTGGTTTGTTGTCAAATTATTATTGCGTGGTTACAAAGATATCGATATCGGTAAATTGGAATGAAACTAGTTTTTTATTTAAATTTCATTTTAAAAGGATTTTAGTGTTATAAACGCCTTTGAAGGAATACCTAAAACACGGTGATTCCTTATCTTTTGTTCGTCGCGTCGTGAGAAAATTAGATTTTTTTAACAGTGTCTCGTTCAAAACTTTTGGTGAGTCTGTGAGCTTACAAGTAAAATTTGTCATGGAGTGCTTCAAACGGTTGAAGCTTCAAATATACAGGTTGTTGTTTAAAATAGGAACTCACAAATAAAAAAGTTATGACTAAAATTAGAATTTGACGTTTTTCACATTTTTTGGCATATCTCAAAAACCACAAGAGATAATTGAAATTTCTTTTCACATTTTTGTTTCTGAATCTCATATCTAACTTTCATCTCTGTTAACCATCATTGTATCTCTTATAGTTTTCGAGATCCCCATGCTTATCAAGCTTAGCCGGGACACCCTGTATATTTCTGTTTTTAGATTTTTATAAAAATGCTTATCTGCGAAGTTAAAAGAAAAAAACTAGAAAATAAATAATGTGCGCCAAGATTTCCCAAAATGCGACCAAAATAAGTCACTTATTTTGGACCACCCTGTATCGATTTTGTTTAAAATTTTATTTTGCCGATGAAATTTTCTTAAAGGGACTGAAACCAAATTTCATCAAAATTTCTTGAGCAGTTTTGGTTTTACTTCGTTATACACAGACAGACTGACTTTTTAAAACAAATTTATTTTTACACTTTTTTTGATTCGGGGGGAGGGGGGCTAAAAACATCGAGAAATTAAATTAAAAAGAAATTTTTTCAGATGCTAGACTCACTCAAGGTAGACGAAGTAAATGAAAAAGTAGAGATTTTGTCTTTCGTACAGAAGGCAATTTTATTCACTGAAACTTTGTTCGAAAGTTGTACTTCTATTGTTTATCTTAACGAGGGTGCTAAATGGCAAACAAAACAATTAGAGCGGTTTAAATTTGTTCACGAGTAATAATTATAACTCGAAATATAACCAGAGTACTAAAAGTTGGAGCTCTTTTTTTACTATTTCAACTTCTCCAAGTTTTAAATTCGCCAAACTTTTACTAAAGTAACCACTAGATACTACTAAAATAATTACTTTAATGAGCACTATGATCAGGGGTAGTTTTTAGCAACGACTGCTATTCTTTTAGTTCGAAGGTAATATTCATAGCATAGTGAGACCAGCACGAAGTTTCCCAGAGTCGATATAATATACAGATGGCTATACGGGATGTTCTTAAACAAAGTAACATAAATTGGGCAGGTGGGAAGGCGAAAACTCATCAGCTCATCACTGATCATCAATCTGATCATTGACCAATGATCATGTAACGTTCGCAAATACTGTTCAGGATCATTTTTTACTTTTTCGTTGACTTCGTCTACTTTCAAAAACTATTGAGAAGAAAAATTTATTTTTATTTTTTCAAAATTAATTGATATAGGGTGGCTCAAAATAAGGAGGTTATTTTGGTCTCATTTCGGAAAAAGGGAAAATCTTTACTCACATTTCTGATATATTTTTTAATATTTTTAACGCGTACAAAGAAGTCCCGTCAATGGCCACATCGGTCGTTTTGCAATTTATGCTAAAACAATTGACAGATTCAGAGAGCCAGGCAATTTTTTCGTTTTTTGAGCCAAAAATGGCGTTTCCCACTGTGTCGAGAAAACAAAAAGACTATAAAGCGCTACAACAATTGGCAACAGTTCGCATAAATGAAAATCCGCACATCCATTCGAGCAAAGAAAATTTATTTCGAAAAATAAAAGTACAATCACCTCGAGATTTATTTTACTTTCCACAAGTCTTCTCTTTTTTGGAACACTCCCAAAATTTTATCAATTGCATAAATAATTTAAAGTGACACTATCTCCTTTCAAATATTATCAAAAAAATCGTAATTACTATTTAAGTCGTGTCTAAATATAAATTATTACTGTACATTTTTCGTTTTAGGATACTATCGCCTAATTTTGTAATATTTCGTCACAGAATCATTGTCTAAAAATAATTTATTATTAAAAGTAAAGTTTGTTACCTACACCTATTATACAAAGATACATCAAATTTTAATATAATCCACCATCCCATTGAACATTACAAATTCAATTATTGTTGTAAATGTTATTTCAGAGGTAGAACTTCCAATGCAAAACTACAAAACTTTATACAGGAAACAACACGAGAACTATTATACGGTGTACACTCGAAGGGAAAATTTCTTAAATGTGATTTTCCTAATAGTGCAACAATAACGTTAGCACTTAGATGCAACTTTAAGTGAGAAATACAAACTAAATGTGAGTTTTCCTCCAAGACTCGCATTACCTGTGAGCGTAGCCCACGTAAACCGTTCATAAAAATCGCATATTGTGCAAATATATCTAACGTAGCGCGTACTGTACAAGAAACCGATATGTAAAGACGAAATCGTATGCATTTTTAATGACAAATGATGGGTTTAAGTTATACGTAGAATTGGCCAGCTGTGAATTCCTACATTAATAATTCAAAATCTGTAATACAGTAAGGAATATGTACGCTGGCTTAAAATTCTGTTTGAAAGATATGGATTTAGTCAAAAGATACCTAGAAATTACAAAGGGTGCACCAGGCAACTTCTTTTAGTTTAATTTTGTTGGAGGGAATACCAAATTATTCGTCTTTTACGAATAAGTTTCCACAAAATTCTTCATTGTTCGCTGAATAGAGATGGCTTCTAGTTTATATAAAAGAGCACGTCTCTCCCTATCGTAGATCTTTAAATAATACTCTAAGGTAATTTTTGCATCTAATATTAATTAAAGAGCGTTAAATTTTCTACTAATTGGTACCAAATAATTTTTTATAACTGGAGCAATATGGAAACTTTGAGAGAAAACAAACGAAAAAGTTTGGAGTTTCCTCGAAATATCTTGTCTCTCCCTATCGCAGGTATTTAAATATTAACTTGGCGTAAATTTACCTCAAACAAAAGTTAAATAAAATTAAATTTCCTATCCTAGAAATATGAAAAACTTGTAAAAAGGCGCAGAACTCTCTTTCTAAAATTGCGACAAAGGTGAACAAAACAGTTCGCCTGAAGTTCATTATAAAACATCACGTCTCTCCCAATCGTAAGTCCTTAAATAGTGCTCAGACGTTAATTTTACGCCTAATGGCAATTAAAGAGCGTAAACTTTCCTACTAACTGGCATCAAATGATTTTTTGTAAGTAGAGAAATACGGGAACTTTCGGTAGACACAACTAAAAAACTTTGGAATTTCCTCGAAATATCTTGTCTCTCCCTATCGCAGGTCTTTAAATATTAACTTGGCGTAAGTTTACCTCAAACAAAAATTAAAAAGAATTAAATTTACTATACAGATGACTTGAGAAACTTGTTAAAAGGCGCAGAACTCTCCTCCTACAATTGCAGCAAGTGCGAACGAAACAGTTCGCTTGAAGTTCATTACAAAAGATCACGTCTTTCCTACTCGTATAAGTCCTTAAATAGTGCCCAGACGTTAATTTTACGTCTAATAGAAATGAAAGAGCGCTAAATTTTCTACTAAGTGGCACTAAATATTATTATTATTATTTTCTCTGAGGCTGGCCCCTAGTGGTTCCTTGGACCGCGACCTCTTGGATCTATTGTGCGCCTCGGATATACTCATCCTTTATGTGAGCTCTATGGTTTTGATAAAGTCCAGAATTGCTTCTATTGGTAGTTTAGGCAATTCTCTTTGGAGCATCTTCTCCTTTCTGAGAATGCTGTGACGGCTTCTTGTGAAAGCCTCGCAGTGTAGCAGTGTATAGCTGAAGATGCATTGGAGTTTCCTCTGCCTCTGCACATCCTCTGCATAGTGGGTCTTTTTCTAGTCCCATCGTATACAGGTGCTTTTTAAGCTGGCAATGTCCCGTTATCAGTGCCGTTGCCAGTCGTAGCTTACCTCTACTCATTCGGAGTAGGGAGTGGGTTCTTTGGTCAGAGGGTTCTTTGGTGAGAGGGTTTCTCCAGTAGGACTTTAGAGTGGCCCTGTCCGGGAGTCTCCCTCCAGTGTTTAATGTGCCACTTCGTTAGGAGTGACTGTATTTCTCTCTTTACCATTTCATAAGGAATGCCAAAGGCTGGTTCTGATCCGATGGGTCTTATTTTGCTGCCCTCTTTAGCCAGACCGTCCGCTTTCTCGTTCCCTAGTATGTCGGCGTGAGCTGGCACTCATACCAGGTTGACGAAAGTTTTTCCTCCTAGCTCTTTCAGTCTGCGGATGCAGTCCGTTACTAGTCCGGACCCCACCTCGTAGGCGTTCAGCGTCTTAAGGGCTGCTTGACCGTCAGATACTACAAAGATTCTTTGGTTGTGATAATCTTGATCTAACAGTATTTGCGCACAAGTTAGAATGGCGTAAATAAATAAGTTTTTGTAACTATAGAGCAATGCGAAAACTGTGGGTCGGCACACGGAAAACTTGAGAGTCTCCTTGGAATATTTTGTCTCTAGTTTTAAAGAATAAATTATACTTTTAAAAACACCCTGTATATTTTATGATTTTGTAAAATAATATAAAATTAGCTGTCTAATTATGCCAAACATTTTATCTTTTTACTTCCGTTTTAACCGGAAATTGAGTTGCATTTCTTATTTCAAATAGAACACTCTGTATAAGTTTCGATTTTGGAAGTGGGATGTACATTCTGAGCATACTATTATTGTTTGGTACTACTTCCAGTCTTATTTTTCATATTTTTAGGGCTTTTAGAATTAGTTTTCTTTTTTTACAGAAACAATAACCACCAAGTTGATATCTTTAATTGCCTACAATTTCAATTATACGTATTAGGCATCAATATTAAACTTTATTATGTTCTTTTATCTTAATGGCTTTCAAATTATATTTTTTCTTTAAGTGAGCCTACATTTTTACGGCCATTCTTGGGATGCTTTTAATAGAGCCGCTAATAAAAATGGTAATTAATTTTAAATATTTTAGTTTTATTAGTTAGTTACTTTCTCAGTCTGCTTTGTCACAAGAAAATTTGCCTTTGTTCAGGGGACCAATGTGTTTTATATACAGGGTG
This sequence comes from Malthinus flaveolus, assembly GCA_950108345.1. Lineage (NCBI taxonomy): Eukaryota > Metazoa > Arthropoda > Insecta > Coleoptera > Cantharidae > Malthinus > Malthinus flaveolus. The sequence continues at coordinate 2,719,769 of OX467285.1, forward strand.
TACAAACTGTCAAAGGTACCAATACGAACACCTTGTAGTTTATTGATATTTTTTAAATATTTATTGTCTTCTAAATTCAACAAAATTATGTCTGCTCTCAAAAGATTGTGGGATTGTGGGGCTCATCTTATTTTTGGCTCTAAACTCGCCACCCCATGACACCCTAGTAATTTCAAGAGACCGTTTGAACATCATCGTTAGAAAAATAAGTAGAAATTAAAAATTTAATTTATGATCTTGATTTATTGATGAGCACGGAAGCTGAAGCTCGTCCCAAGTTAAGCAGGCCCAGTTGATGAACTGATGAGTTTACCTACTTACTAACCATAGTTCTCGAAATATTAACCTCAATTATGATATTATTACGATCCGAGATTAGCAGCTATTTCAGCCAACAGAGGAGGGAAACTAAAAAAATAGTAAATGAACCGTCTAAGATGACAATTTTATGTCTCTTATTTATCCAATCACTCGACAAACGTCAACCCTTCGAGAATAACGGTAGCGTTGACATCTTCACCCTTTGGCGTTAAAAAATTGTGAAGTTTTAAAAAACACTTATTTAAGTGGTTAAAAAGTAAACAGGAAATTTTTTAACCGAAATAAAAACGCAAAAGTACCTTCTTCTCGTAATGCTACGGTCAGGTTAAAGTGTCATTTTTAAAAATGTGAATAAGTATCCGGACCACATGTTTTAAAATGTTACCGACCAAAAACACTTGACTCGAAATATCTTTTAAGAGTGTTTAGGCTACTTAGAAATGCTTTTAGGTCGATGCAACTTTTGAAGATAACGTTTTCAAGTGCAGTTCTGTGTTTTATCATTTTAAAGCGTGTAGTTGTTACAAAGGTTATATTTTAAGAAAGTTTCGCCACTTTTATTTTTATTTTTGCCGACGTTTTACCAACGCGCTAAATAGGTGGTCTCTCAAATACAATTTGTTTAATGTGGCATAAATTTTAGAACAGTAAATGCTCATTATGTAAAAGTTAAAGATGCGTTTACACTGTAGTACCTACCTATCGACCAACGGTAATTTGAACAAATTGGAGTTGCTCGGGCTAAAGTAGGTATAGCGATTGCTGTCAATAACTGTGCACAAGGTGTATCTATATTTAGGGGTGTAGGGCTGTAGGGTGTAGGGGTCTTAAGCTAGCCAGAAACGTTGTATTAGTTGTATCTGTTTATTATACAGGGTGTCAGTTTGAAAACTTCCCATCTTCAATATCTTCAAAACTACTAATCCAAAAATAAGAAAGTAGCAAATTGTTGAAGGAGCTTTCCGAAAAGGTGCCACTCGACCCTCTTGCCGTTTAAGACTTAGGGGGTTGAACTTACGGGTAACCTGGTTACATCGTGTGTGAGAGTCAATAAGAGCCTTCTGGATCTGGTATATTTAAAGAGGGGGCTCATTGTACTACCTCCAAGCGGCCACCCTGTGCCCATCAGATTTCGATCCTTCCTACTTGTAGAATGAACTCTAGGATTCTGGCGGGACGGGTGGTCGACAATAAGGGCCTTACTTTTCAATTAACTCCATAAATATAAATTGCACATATGCAAATCAGGCGATCTCGATGGTCAAAGAACTTCCCCATTCCTGAACCTGACGTGATTGGGAAACAACTTCTTTGGACAGTATGACAAGTTGGCCCATCTTGATAAAACAATAATACATCTATAGGGGAAACTGGGAAATCTGGTAAATTCTACGGCTATTACATTCTCTTCTGGTCTTCGAAGAAGTATGGGCCAGGAAAGCCCATGGGCACTCTGTAAAAGTAAAAATACCTACCGAAGATTTTGCTCATTAAGCATTACTTTACCCATTCGGAAAGCGGAAGATCTGACTCATTACTCATTAGTCAAATACAGACTGGTAAAGAGGCCTTCATTCTTGTCCAAAAGAATCGAAAGCTGAAGACTAAAGTTTGTAGGCGATTTAGATTGTATTAGGTACTAGGTCATGGGTCCACATCTGTGAACTATGGACAACATTCGACTGGTCCAATTTAGACCAATGCAGTCTCAAATATCTGTTGAGACCCTAGTGGTGTAATATTTGTCTTTGTCTTGCCACAGTTTTTGAATTCTCGGCTACACTTCCTGCAACACGAATTACGCTCTTCTTGGTGTTCCACTGCTCTCTAATCCCCCTCTGTCTTCATGCTTTAAACCTTTTAACCAAACCTTCCACTTCTAATTCTTAAATCAAAGTAATTACGTCCCACATTGGAAAAATACTTTTTTGTGTTGTTATTGATACAAGCACCATCGCGCTTGAGCATGCAAAGCTGGTATTGTAGTAGGCTCAATGATTTATCACCGAGTGAGCAGTTTTTAATTAGTTTTCTTCTACTTTTTATAAGATGGTTTTAGACAAGGTGGTTGCCAAAGGATTTGGAATTCAGAATCATTTGTAAGGTCCGCCTGGACTCCTAATTTTCTGACCCAGTCCAACACTATCCCTAAACATGTTCTTGGTCTCGCACTGGGCGTGAGTGGTTTACTTTTTAAAACGATGTGTACTCACCGTATCAGTGTGGAGCGAGGAGCTGCACTCAGAGTGTTACGCGCGGGGTCTCTGTTAGCAAAATGATATAAATAACTGGATTTTTCTGCTTATGTCGAGTTCTGGGGGATAGAAAAAGGGACCACGCAACCCTATCACTCTTTAAAGTATTTTAAAATTGTCATCTACTTGGTCACTGCATTGGCAGTTCGGCATTGGAATGGAACAACCGGCATAAGTAAAAATGGCATTTAAAACTGCCCCCAAAACCCAACTAACCTCTAATCCATGATATATTACAGCTAGGCAACGTGACTTAATGGAAACTAACCACCACATTTATTCAAATACAGTTTCGCTACTTTATTTTGTTTCCGGTGAGGTTCCACTAATGGCGTAATAGAAGGTCCTTAGAATACGATTCCGTTAATGTGACATAAATTTGACACACAGTAAATATTAAGTGAAGCGTAAGATGCCAAAACATTAACTTTATAGTATCATACGCAAAGTTAATTTTCAAAAGCATAACTTTCGGTAGTAAAATGGGCTGTAAAAGTTAAAAACTTTAAGTGACTCAAATGGTACCTTAAAAAATATTTCTTTAATGTTTGTTTATAATATTAAGGAAAATTTGGAGCCGCCGGAGTGACGTTCCGGTAGAAATTAATATCTAAAGTTTCTCTTAAAACTATTACTTTACTTACTGTTTGTATTCTTCTCGTAGAATATTAAGTTTCCTTTTAAATACATCATCTTTTAAGACAACTTGACATGTATTTATTCTATATTAAAAGGTATACAATGGAATTGGGGTTAAATTACATCATGAAATAACTCGGGAAAAAAACTTTCATCCAGCCACCCACACAAGTGCCAAATTTTTTCAAATTTACAACTTTTGTAAATAAATTACAACTCGGGCGTAATATTTAAAAAAATTATTGTTGTTTTGAAAAAAATCCCGAGAGGGCCATTAGTTCGCTTTTAATTTAGGCATTGTGAACCCTTCATCATTTTTTTCAATTCTCCAAAGAGTCTTTATTCAACTTCGTTATAAATCTCAGTCGTATTTGTGAAAATATTTCTTTTAAATATCATTTATCGTATATTACTCAAGTTCGAGTAAATTATAACGAGTTCATTTAAATGAATATAGTTAAATAACCCTAACTTGATCACTTTAGTAGCGTGAAATCGAGTTTTTAGGAGAAAAAGTCAACTGCATCACCACCCAGGAATTGAACCCGAGCATGCTATATCCGGTGGCATGGCAGCAACCAACTACTATAGCATGCTCGGGTTCAATTCCTGGGTGGTGATGCTGTTGACTTTTTCTCCTAAAAACTCGATTTCACGCTACTAAAGTGATTAAGTTAGGGTTATTTAACTATATTCATTTAAATAATTATTGATACCCTAACGTGTATCCATATTTGGAAATTAATTCACATATAATTCGATGCATACATGCAATAAATGTAATTGTAGATTAGCAGTAGTATTAAGATCTGATTTAATTAGTAAATAAATATTTCGCGGTCTCGATGCTCTAAAGTTTAGGTAAGAGACGAAAGGAAAGATAGTAAGCTGTGTCGCCTAGTGTAGTTGGTTGCTGCCATGCCACCGGATATAGCATGCTCGGGTTCAATTCTTGGGTGGTGATGCAGTTGACTTTTTCTCCTAAAAACTCGATTTCACGCTACTAAAGTGATTAAGTTAGGGTTATTTAACTATATTCATTTAAATAATTATTGATACCCTAACGTGTACAGTCGACAGATTCAAAGATGAGCTCTGGAGGGGCGTGGCTAGTGGCGCGTTAATTTTCATGGTACAGTCAAAGCAAAAAGTATTTTGGCGGCAAATTCAAAAATGTGTCAGTTTTTGTGACAGATTAAGTATTTGGTCTACCAGAGTAATTAATTTTTTCTTTCATTTTATCGACTAAAATATTAACCGTCGGAACTATTTTGTCAACTGTGTAGACTTGATAAACTGTCCTTTTCAAAATTTCCAGGTCACAATTATCAAAATATCAAAAACTATTTTTGTTGCACCTCCAGTTCTTTTTTCTTTGAGGGAGATTTTAAAAATCCAGCTTCGGCTGTTGCAGTTTCCTTGCGAAGCCGTTTTATAAAAGAGATTGATTTTCCAGTAGCGGCAGCAGCTAGTTCAGTTGCATTTTCTAAGGGAAAGGTCCAATCACCAGCAGCTTTCTGTTTATCGTAGAACTCCATAACAGTTTTAATTACGTTTCTGGCTTCGGAATGAACACTCTTCTTCGATTTTCTAGTCATATCGTTGATATCGATTTAAAAAATAAATAATAAATTCTAACCGTCAAAACAGGAAAAAAACTGACAAGCCGAGATTTTGGTTATTGACTGCACCCTTCAAATTTTTCTTGTTCTGATTGGCTGAATGATTTGCCGCTCCAAATTTTTAAAAATTGTTAATATTAGTTCACATATTTTCCGGGGCTCATGTTTACTTCTGAACGCTGTATCCATATTTGGAAATTAATTCACATATATAACGAGTTCATTCACGAGTCCTACATTTGAGAGGGCACGTTAAGCCTTTTATGCAAGGTGCACCTTTTGGAGCTAGTCGCGTAATACTAGTTTGTCTTCGGTCAGTCTGATATCTTTTAATCGCTTTTTGATTGGGTTAGCTCCAGGTTGGTCTAGGTCTGACTAAGTTAGACCTGGGTTGAGTTAGATTACACGAAGGTCAAGATTATGTTGAGTAAAATTTAAGATCAAAGGACGCGTGGTTAGTTTTTGGAATCTTCTCTTGAAATTAAAATACGCTTGCACTTTGATCTTCGGTCTCGAGTGGTCTGTTGGACTATTGTTGTGAGTGGTTAGGTTAGGTCAGGGAGCTTCAAAACTTATCTAAGCTGAATAAATAACGACGATGTATTTGTTAGATGGGCAGTACAAAGGGATACCGGCTTTGGGGAACTAGGGAGTGAGGTGAGTCTCAAATCCATAATCACTAAAATGTTAGAAAACGAACAGTACTGAACTGTCGCACGCAACTGAGCAATAAAAGTTCTTAAAGCCAAAGAAGAAGAGAAACCCCAACATTCGGAGATAATATAACATAATGGCCATTACGAAATAGCCCAAGAAAAAACAGATAATGTAGCCTAAGGTAGACTGAAGTAATGCCATAACAACTTTTCAGCCTACCCATCACCAAGGAAGAGAGGAAAGGAGATTAGTTGGTAGGTGTCTGAGCAAAATTCCCAGGTGGGTCGTGGGTTGAACACACCCGTCAGTGCAGTTCTCTAGCTGAGACAGTTCATGATAAAGTTCTCCAACCTCTATAAAAATGTAAATTCAGGGCCAGGGGCCAGGTTAGCTACATGGTTGATAATGGCTTTATGTAGACTTGCTCTTCCGGTGCGTATTAGGGCCTCACGGCTGTTATAGTCTCCTCGAGAATAAAGTTATATGGACCAGCATCATCATCTGGTGAGGATGAATTCTCAGTAGCTCATGGCGTAAACTAGGGAGTAATTTTACTCTATCGCCTTGCCATCTTCAAAACTCTGGTAGAGCTAAATAGGGGGAGGTAAGGTATTACAGAACTACGCTCTCTATGAAATGGTTAGGTTAGGTTAGGTCTGAGGGTCAAGTTACGTCCTGGTTAATTCAGTTCAAATTATTTCAAGTGTCTTAGCGATCATACAAAGTTCATAAATCTTTTATTACCTCTTTGTAAGATCTAAATTTAATACGTTTTGAGTAGTATCGATGTCAAGTTATTTTCCTCATTTATCATTTTATTGAGATTCTATTTCCTAACTGTTTGAATATCGTTTTGACGAACGATCTAGGCGTGCGGGTCGTGGGATTGTTGGCATAAAATTTAGACTTCAAAAAATCCTACAGAAAAAAGTCCAATAGCGTTAAATCGCATGATCTGGGTGACCAATTCTGATTACCAAGATCAGCAGGAAATGATTCTTGCAGTAATTGAATTGTTTCTCGGACTGTATCCCTTGTGGCACCGTCTTGTGTGTGTAGTATGCTGATTTTTTGTCAAAATCATCTTCAGCGACGAGGCTCATTTTCGTCTTGATGTCTTCGTTAATCGACAAAGTTGCCGCATTTGGAGTTTAGAAAATTCACTAGTGATTGTTGTGAATCAAATGTATCCACAAGGTGTCATTGATTGGTGCGGATCTTGGGTTGGAGACATCATCGGACCATTCTTAGAAAATGGGTCTGGTCAGGCAATACCACCAGTTAATGCTGCTCGCTATCGCGACATGATAATCCAGTTTTTTGTAACTAAATGCAAGATATGGATGTAGACGATATGTGCTTTCAACAACACGGTGCCACATAGAAACAATTCAATTACTGCATGAATCATTTCCTGGTTTCGTTTTTTTGGTGATCAGAATTGGCCGCCCAGATTATCGCCATTGGAGTTTTTGCTTTGGGTTTCTTTGAGGTCTAAGGTTTATGCCAACAAGCCAACGACTACCCTCGCCTTGAAGTAAAAAATTGAGCGCTGAATCAACGAAATTCAGTCCCATTTATGCGAAACGGTGACGGAAAATTTTAACAAAGGAGTGCGTATGTGCCAGCAAAGCCGTGGAGGCCAAAGTTACTCAACATGCTATTCCATAGATAACCTATACTGTATTTTATAAACATCCTTTTCCTTTGGGACATTCTTAGTGAGCCATTTTATCTACCACCTTTTTATCTACGTTCGGTGCCTTTGCCTTGTAGATCATATCACCTCACTGTTGCCAAAGTTAATGTGAGCTTTTATTTCCAAAATTAAAAAGTAATAAAGAAGTCAGCTATTGGAGCAAACTTTACTCTGTGTCTTGGCATTATGACTTACAATGGTTTTGAACAAGTACTAATTTGGAATTATTGTTTCAGGTATATGATGTGGATTATCGAATACAGTAGGCGAGAAAATCATCATTTTAAAGGTAGGATTTACAAAAATATATTTTTTTAACGCTGTTGTTACTGGAACTTCCAATTATTCTCAAATTTGAATACTTTCCACACCTGGTGCGAATTTATTTGGATAATTGGTTCACTAGGGAGATTTATTTAGGGTGCCAACTTTTTTAAACTTACCCTAGCTCATGCAGACTTTTAATAATTAAAGGCTGGAATTGTTTTCTTGAAGCATCATAATCATAATACTACTAAGCATCAACGTACAACTTTGAAATGATTCGGAAATTAAACGTTAATCAAACTATATTTATTTCATTTGTTGACAATTTAAGGAAATTGAATTTTCTACATTTTTTATACTCGTTCGCGTAGTTTGACGTCGTTTCGTTGAAAAATTTTGCAAAATTTTTAAACTTATAAGTGGTTTTTACAAAAGTTTTTTTCTTGTAAACAGCTAAGTTTGGGCTTTTAATGTTGGAGTATAAGTGACTAAAAAGAACTTTTTATCAAACATTTTTTTCTTATAAAGTGCTAAATGACTTAAGAAAAATTTTAATGTTGGAAAAAAAGGAAAATATTTGAGGGAAATTTCTTTTTTTTCGACTACCACGACACGATCGTCAGTAAGCAGTCGGGTCAGAATTTCCACAATGAAATTTTACAAGAGTTTGAGAGTAAACTGATGTGGACGAATTCGATACGGGGTAGCTCAAAATAAGGGGGTTATTTTGGTCGCATTTCGGGAAATCTTGGCCTACAGTATTTATACTCGGCTATGAGTTGGTACACATCGGCCCTGATTTTTAAAAAAAACTTTTTCAAGCTTTTAAATTCAAAATGGCGGCCAGTATAACAATCGGCCCGTTTTGTAGTTTTTTTATTATAACTTTAGAGATTATTATTAATTTACATAAACATATAAAAACAGGAATACCTACATAGGCAAAATATAGGGCTTTAGTTTGATATAGTCGATTTTTACCATAATTTCAAAGTTGACTACTTTTGACTAACATTTTAAAACGGATTTTTTCCAAATCTGCTACGGCCGTTTGGTCTATATTTTGATATGTTGTAGATTTAAAAGTTCTCAATTGAACACCGTTGTTTGATTCATTTTCTATTATAGCAGATCCTCAACTATGAATTTTTGAAGATCAAAATTTTAAAAATTGTAATTTCTTTTGTAATTTCAATTTGTAATTTCAACTTCCAATACTAATTTATTCCATAAATTCCTATATTTGTTACAATTTTGGTTTAAAAAACACGCCCGGTTTAACCAGAAATGAGTTTAGCTTTTATATTTTAATTACGAAACCCAGTAAATTTTAGGTGGTTTGGAAGATTGTAAAATTTGTTATCCAGTGATACCATATTATATTTTGTCAGCTTTGGTTAAATTTGGCCCTTATTAAGCAACCCACACCTTTTTTAGGTGGCAAAAGTGCTGGACTAATACATTTTTCGACTACTGTAAGTAGTGTTTGGGTAGGGCATTGCTAAAAAGTTGCTTAAATAACGAAACTAACAAACTCATATTTAAATTATGAGCTTGCCAGTCCTTGAAGGCCCTATCTGTATCAACTTGAATTTTCTTTATAATTTGAATTTATTTTGAATTATTAAAAATGTATATATCGAAAAATACCTAGGCACATAAATTGAAGGATATTAAAAAAACTCCAAATCTTAGGGCTATTTTCAACAAGGGATAACTCGGAGAAAAATGGTCCTATAGATAATTTTAAAAAAGGAAATTGTAGCCTCAAGTGTCTAGTTTTCAGATCTGAACAGTAAAATTTTTTAACGTGGGCGGTTTTTACGTAATCATCCGAAAACCAACTAAGAATAATTTTCCAAATTTTTTCTCGTTTTTGAAATGGTCTGTCGACGTCGAAAAATTTTTTTTCATCTTGCGACCATAAAATTCGTTTAGACAATTTAATCAGCTTTAATTTGACCTCTTAATGAGCTGCGTACGATTTTTTTCCGCGAAGTAATTGTCGATCAAAGCAAAAGAGGCCATTTTAATTTTGACAATCGATTACTCGGGAACTAGTGAATCGTACGTTTTTTTTTCGATTTTGTCCAAGGCGTTATGTTTTTAAGCCAAATATATGGTTTGTTGCCAAAAAAAAAACATATTGAAGTCGAAAAAATGCAAAAAAATCGAAAAATTGCTTGTTACGCCGATACTATAAATTTAAACCTTCGGGGCGCTAAGCAAAAAAGTCGCAGAGCTTTGCAACTTTAAAAGTTTTTTAGAGACACTTTGAGGGTAAAAAATTACCGACGATATCCTTTGTTCATCCACTATATCCAAAGTTATACCAAATTTTCCAAATATCCATAAATTCGCAAATTTTCAACTTTTTTTTGCCCTCGTCATCGCTTTAAAAATTTTTTTTTATCAATTGCCATCGATTGCGTCTTATAGAGAATGTCTTGCAGTTTCCAAAAACCCACTTTTATTTTCTGTACGATCATTAGTTCCCGAGTAATCGATTGTCAAAGTTAAAATAGCCTTTTTTGCTTTGATCGACGATTACTTCGCGGCAAAAAATCGTACGCAACTCATTATAAGGTCAAATTAAAGCTGATTAAATTGTCTAAACGAGTTTTATGGTCGCAAAATAAAAAAAAGTCCACAGACCATTTCAAAGACAAGAAAAAATTTGGAAAATTATTCTTAGTTGGTTTTTGGATTATTACGTAAAAACCGCCCACGTTAAAAAATTTTACTGTTCAGATCTGAAAACTAGACACTTGAGGCTACAATTTTCTTTTTTTAAATTTTCTGTACGACCATTTTTGGCCAAGTTGAAAATCGCCCTAAAGTTTGGCGACTAGTGTATTTGAAACGAGGTCGCTTGCACTTAAAATTAATTTAAAAATGTATAACTGAAGGTATCGATACACATTTTTATCGCTTATCAATTCTTGCTCACACAACATTTGGTCTCGACTGGTTAATTTTCCACATTCGAGCTCAGTTAGTCGACGATTTTAAAGTGAAAAGGTGTAAATTTGTTAAAATATTGTTTTGTTTTTAGCGATTTGGCCGGATTATTGCAATTACTTCTTGTGCGTGTACATTGCTGGAGGTTACGTAGCAGTCGAGGGGGTCACCAGAGAAGAAAGTGCCTAAAGAAGAGCTTAGTCGCCTTGAAGATAGAAAAGTAAGTAAAAAGAATCACTTATCTTCAGTTTTCACGCACATAACATTTTTAAAAATTCAGAAAATTTTCTTTAAATTTGTACTAAACTTAAATTATTGTTTCAGATTGGAACGGGATGCTTAGTAGGCGAGAAAATGAATTTTAAGGTAGGATTTTTACACATTTTACTGTTGGTATTAACGTGAAATTCCCATATTTGCTCAACTTTTGACAATTCCTCCTTTTTGGTCCTGTTATGGTATTTCAAAGTGCGGAGTGCACAAGCCCGTAGCTTTTAAACAACATAACGTCGAATTTATTTATGGATTATATTTTTATTTAAGAGAACGCCCAGTTAGCGTTGTCCAAAAATTTTTAACTGCTTTAGAGATAATTTAATTAATTTATTATTTACGAGCACCCCTTATCTATGTCACGGTTAGGTTAGTACAGAGGTTTAATGGGCTTTTAAATTTAGAGCGGTTAGAAGAGAGAGTTGTTACAGCACTGCCGCTCGTACGCATCGCTCCGTCATTTCCTATTTTTGCAAACTTTTTCGCCAGTAAACCGTAAATCATTTGCCGAAAAACTTAAATATTAGAAATGGTTACTGGTTACTGGTATGTAGATAATAAGTGGGAAGCTTCTTATTAACTAAAATGAAATCGCTCGCGTATACAATGTTGCAAGTGATAAACGACGCAAAACCACCCTTGAGTTAACTCGCGTTAAAAGTTTCATTCCTCCACATTGGCGTTTAGCTCCATAATGAAGAAAAGCAGAAATTCTATTTACGCCACATACACCACCGTCACAATACAAAGAAGTTTGCTCGCAAACTCCCTTCTACTTAAATATAACTTATAATTCCTATTGCTGTAAATTCTCCGTGACCGTAAACTTCCTGTAGATGCATTTTATGTGCCAGTTTAAATTGAAGCGCCCATTTTTCTTATTAATTCGAAACATTTTGACTAGTTGTGTTTTCTTCTAAACGGACAGACTCTCACACAACCACCATGTGGTTTTATTTTATTTATTTTAAACACATTTTTATTTCAAACACATTTTTCTTTTACGTAACAACAATTCGAAAGTAATAAGAGGGGTATAAAAACAAGACGTTATGTAAGAAATGGAAAATGTAAAAGCGTGAAAAGCTGCACTAATATCCATATAATAATGGCAATCTGTTGACTTCTTTATGTGTCGGTTATGTGCTACTATTTGAGTGCCGATCGATGTTTTAACTTAGCCTTTAGATTGTAACATTTATGCGATTTTCTTGTTTGTATAAAGTGTTTGTTTTTGTTGAATTATTGCAATTTGTCGCCAATTTACTGCGGTGGAAGTGCATTAAAGCGGCCGATGTGGTCGTAACAGGACTTTTTCGTACGCGACGAAGCTAATTCTACAAGCTTTTGAAATGCGAAGAAAGATACAGGAAGTAGTACTAAACAATACCATCTTCAGAATCTCTACCTCATTTTCAAAATTAAAAATTATATGGGGTGGCGTTCCATTGGAAATAGAGATGATTTTCGACCGAATCGGAAGTCAAAATAGTAAATTTTTGGTATCAATAGACAGATAGTTTTACAGTCGTCAAAACAGTTTAAAATCTACAGGAGGAAGCTAACCTCATCTCCAAACTTTTCGATGATTATTTATAAAAGGTTAGCATACAGTCTGTCCGCGGATTGGATTCACTATAATAGGTATAATCGATCAAAAATTTTGGAATTTTGTGTTAATATTTTGGAATACCGCCCTGCTTGGTGTGATGGGTATTTCAAGCAGGTTTATGATTTAATAAAGTCAAGGTGGTCGTGATAATTCAGAAAAAACTAATTTCTGTTTAGGTAAACTGCCATTTCGGTCAATAATAATAAAATGCTGTTGACACAAGTTACCCGGAGTAAGAAATTATAAACCTATGCCAAATTTCAAAAAACATTGGCTCACTTTGATTAATCAGTATTTTATGTCTTAGGACTGACTACACAATAGGTAATACGAGTATACACTCGTACAGTGTCTCGAGATTGAGTTGAGAAGAGAGGAAAAACTTTATTCCTGATTTTGTGACCCAAAGGCATTCTTTACACAAACGCCTGCATGTCGGAAAAATGGCTTTACGATATAAAAGCCTGAGGTCAGATATTCAGGGTGTTCATAAATTAAGAGAACGTGATAATGTTTCAGTTTAGAGAGAGAAGTGCCCTTATTTTAACAAATTCGTTTATAATCTAAAGTAAAACCAAAATGTAAAAACAAGATTTTGTTTGTTATTTGAAAAATTAATTTTGACTTTTTTAGGCTTTACTTTAGATTACAAACAAATTTGTATTATAAACATTTAGTCTAAAATAACAAAAAATGGAACTTCTCTCCTGAAACATCTTCACGGTTTCTTAATTTATAAACACCCTGTACATCTGATCTCAGATTTTTATATTGTAAAGCCATTTTCTCAAGATACAGGCGTTTTTGTAAAGAATGACTTTTAGTCGTAAAATCAAGAATAAAGCTTTTTCTCCTCTCTTGTCAACTCAATCTGAGACACACTGTGCACGTACAGTCTGGGTAAAAGTCGATGGTTCTTATGGAGAAATCGATAACTATTAGAAGAGACATGAAAAAATGGATGGCGCATTGCCGTCCTCTTTTTTTGAGAGGAACTCAATGGCGAAAACCGGAATTCGCGATCTTCTTTTGTTTTGGATCTAGTACTACAAGCAAAGTTCGATTTTTCAATTTTTCTTCAAATGCTATATAACTATATGGCTTTTATTTAAAAAACACAACTTTGTTTTGTAAACCGAAAACTAACGAAGATATTTAAAATCTCTCGGCTCATTTTATTGTCCTTCAAAAAGTGTCTGAAGAACGTGCTAATATTTTTTTCTGTAACTCTTCACAACAACTGAGACATCGACATTTGAGGAAAAATTGAACTTGTGTGTGAACAAAAGAAGATCGCGAATTCCCGTTTTCTCTATTGGGTTTCTCTCGAACAACGAGAGCGAGGACGCGTTATCCATTTTTTTGTATCTCTTCTAGTTATCGCTTTCTCCAGAAGCATCGAGTTTTGTCGCACTGAATTTAAACGAAATCACTTTTTCGTATGTTTTCGTAAATGTATCACTCTCGGAGCCAAGCAAAACTACAAAACGGGTTTACGAAAAATAATTTTTTTGAAGATTGTTGGAAGGAGTGCGGAGAGGTGGGGGGGGGTTAATTAGGAGGACACTCAAATACCTTTTTTTGATTTTAATGACTTTTGGTAGATTGGTAGTCTTTGAGAGGCTTTCTAAACTTTGGAGAGGTTTTGCTTTTGTTTTTTTGAATTTTCTTGAGGTTTTTTGGGGAGATAGGAGGAAGAAGGACTTTTGGAGATTGACAAGTTTCAAAAATTCAGGAATCTTTATTATTTCATTATTTGTTCTTTGGAATCCTGCATTTTTAGTTTTCATTCCAAAGGGTTTTAAGGTCAAGAGATCTTTGAGAGAGAGTTTGGGGAAATACTGACAGATTGAATTGCATTTGAACGCTTGAGGAGTCTTAAAGATATTGAAGAATCGTTCTTTTGTTGTTATTTGAAATCCTCTTTTAAATTTTTTTAATTTGGAGATTTGAACGGATGAGAGATTTTTGGCAGCTTTGACGAGGTGGGGTCTAAAAATTAATAAGTTTTTGGAAGATTTGGGAGTATTTGTTATTTGGATCATTTACTTGCAATGGTCTTTGGAAATTCAAAAGTTTAGGGGATATTTGGGACGGGGGAAGTTCGGAGATTGAGTAGTTTTCGGAAGATTTGGTAATCTCTGTTATTTGGAACATTTATTTCAAATGGTTTTCAATCTTTGTATATTGAGAAGTTGGGGGATTTGGGGGAAATTTGATAGACTTGGGAGGAGTAATGAGCTTTAGAAAAATTCTAAACTTTTTTATATCTTATAAAATTTAGCTTTGTGCAGATTTAACCTCTTAGAGGTTGCGAGTTAGAGAAAACAGACCAACACTTCACTATTGTATGACTGTACCACCAAATGAGAACTACTAAAACGATTTTGATGAAATTTGGTTTCGGCCGTTTTAACAGAATTTCATCGACAAAATAAGGTTTTGAACGAAATTTATGGTCTTCATACACCCCACAAATAAAAGTACAACGGTGTGAGAGTACGGAAATCGAAGATACCGGGGGATTATCAAGTAGATTACTTGATTTTAAAATCGTTTATTGTGAAAACTAAAAGAATTCATATCTCGCTTATGTTTTGTTGGGAAGATTATTAAAATAGCTATCTAGTGGTACCAAACATTTAATATTTTGGTTATCGGTTCAACCTATTTAAAATAGGAACGCCCCACGTAGTATAATTTTAGTTTTTTTAAATCAGAGAGAGCTTCTGAGCATACTATTGTTAGGTACTATTTCTGATTTATTTTTAAAAATGTTTAAGGCGTACGAAAAAGGTCCTGTTATAGCCATATCAGTCGTTTTGGCGATTTTGCCAATTTAATTCGTTTTGCACATAATTTTTTAGTGGCGCTCTCTAGTGCTAGCATTCTGTGTCAAATTTTACTCTTGCAGTTAATGCAGTATAAAATTCAATTTTGAAAAAAGCTATCATTTTAGATCATCTTTACACGTTTTAACTCGATAAAACGTCTTGAAATTTCATGTCGTATTATTCAAATTTTACTGTAATAAACTTTCGTTACATCCTGGCGTACATATCATAAAAGTGTAAATCTGTTGAAACAGTTGATAGTTATTGTTCCTTACGCCGTTTTCTCTTTTTATGGCTCACCCGGTAAATTAATAAACTTAACGTTAAGCCCAAAGCGAAATTACGAAATTATGCACCAATTGCATTTAATTAAAATTAATCAAAAGTTATAATTTAATGTCCGGTCGATGAGGGAGCTAAATTAAAATGTTG
The DNA here is from genome assembly GCA_950108345.1 of Malthinus flaveolus. Lineage (NCBI taxonomy): Eukaryota > Metazoa > Arthropoda > Insecta > Coleoptera > Cantharidae > Malthinus > Malthinus flaveolus. The sequence goes on from OX467285.1 coordinate 2,735,341, forward strand.
GATTTTTAAATTGCCTCGATTTTCTTTTATTTTTCTTTTTTTTTCGGCTTTTAAAAACTTTAGAACTTGCAAATTTTATGTAAAAATAAAGTTTTTCGTTTTTCTTAAATTAACTTCTATTAACTATCGTTATATTCGTCTTCATTTCGACCTTAGTAATTTTAAGTTTTTTTCCACTTTTTTTATTGTAGATTTACCCAATAATAAAAGTTTGTGGTAGTTTTATCGAGTAGTTGTTTGTTGGTAGTTCAAGACCGGCGCCTCTTTTACGTCAAATGAAATTTTAAATCATTGGAAATTGTTCCGTTTGTTCCGTTCAGACAATTTTTGCTACGTTTATTACAGTCGTAACCTATTATTTAGTTAAGACGTCAAAAGATTTACTCGTGAGGTTTTATTTTGTTTTTTTTGACGTATACATAATATAAAAGGGTTCCAACTTTATTTCTACGGGACTTTAATTTGACCAGACGTCATCAAATATTTTGTTGCTCCAGCAGTTTTTATTAAATATTTATTAACGTCTTCCATCTTGTAGGGTTTAAATTGTCTCCTTTTTGAAGAGGAATTATTTTTTAAATCAGTCGGCAGAGTTGAAATTGAAGCTCAAAATTTAAAAAATACCAAAAGGGCTGACGAATTACACAAAATTTTTGTAAATTTCTCGGAACGCAAGCAACTTAGAGAGCATTGGTTAATGCTAATTTAAAGTCAGATCATTGCTAAGCAAAAAATGGTGGAATCGGTTTTTTGATATGACCAATGGTTTCCCTGTAAAATGCGACTTAACGTTAACATCTCAACGTTCGTATTTTCTGGCGCGCCGATTCGTTCGGCTTGCTTTTTTAACGTTGCGAAATAAACAGCACCATCTAAGTTGCTACTTCATTTTAGCGTTGATTGAGGGAATCAACGGTTTTAGTTTTACGCGAACAGCAGTCGTACCATTCCACAAAAGACCTGAAAAGGTTTCTTACCATTTCTAGTTAAGTGTTGATTTTTCAATTCAGTTTTCGTTAAATATGACCCTTATTAAGCAGCCCACCCCTTTTTTCAGTGACAAAAGTACTGGGCTAATACATGTTTCGACTACTGTAGTGTTCGGGTAGGGCATTGCTAAAAAGTCGCTTAAAAATCGAAAATACAACCTCATAGTTTTATTACACGAGCTTGCCGGCCCTTGAAGGCCTATTTGTATTAACTTGAATTTTGCTTTTTTATAATTTGAACTTATTTTGAATTATTAAAAATGTATCGAAAAATATTTGAAACGAGGTCACTTGCACTTAAAATTAATTTAAAAATTTATTTAACACAGCGTATCGAGACACATTTTTATCGCTTATCAATTCTTGCTCACACAACATTTGGTTTCGACTGGTTAATTTATTTTGCACACTCGGGCTCAGTTGGTCGTCGATTTTAAAGTGAAAAGGTGAAAATTTGTTAAAATATTGTTTTGTTTGTAGCTATTTGACCGAATTATTGCAATTACTTCTTGTGCGTGTACATTGATGGTGTTGTTACGTAACAGTCGAGGGGGTCGCCAGAGAAGGAAGTGCCCAAAGAAGAGCATAGTCGTCTTGAAGACAGAAAAGTAAGTAAAAAAGAATCACTTCTCTTCAGTTTTCACCCACATAACATTTTAAAAATTAAGAAAAGTTTCTTTAAATTTGTACTAAACTAAAATTATTGTTTCAGATTGGAACGGGATACTCAGTAGGCGAGAGAATTAATTTTAAGGTAGGATTTTTACACATTTTACTTCATTTGGTGTTGGCATTAACGTGAAATTCCCATATTTTATTAAATTTTGACAATTCGCTCTTTTTGGTGCTGTTGGAAGCATTCCCAAATACGATGGAGAACTATCGTGAGGGGTAGGAGTGTAGGAGTACTTTTAATAATTTGAAAGCTGGACGGTCAGCAATAAAAGTGTCTTTATATAATTTAAAAGAAATAATAGGTATACAGGGTGTCGAGATAAGTAGATAAATTCTCTTTCTTTAATGCAACTAGGGCTTAATTCTTCCAGTACCTATGGGGTGCTACCCAATAGTAGAACTGCAGATGGCAAGGATATCCCAACGCCTTATACTATAAAGTATCTTACATTTTTGAGCCAAAAACCCATTGAAAAATATTCCCAAAACTGTAAAGTTACCGAGTACAATAATTTGCTAGTTGCCGAATTTGCATAGCTAATCAAAATTCTTTTTAAAAGCAACATTTTCGGTATAAATTCAGAAATTAAGACAGAATATACGTCGATGTTTGTCAAATCCGTTGTTGTTCTTAAAGTGGTTTCAGTTTAATCCCTAAAGTGAATTTAAATCCGTCAAATAATTCTTAAGGCGACCGAACACTTTTACGAACCACGTTATTTTTACTTTTTACATAATTTATGTAAAAAGGAGCATAAATGTTTGATTTTTCTTTTAGGGAAGAATTGCAACAAATTTATTTATTTTTATAAAACATTTTACGTTCGCTCTACAAGGCTGGGTGTTAAAATGTGTCTCTTTTTGTTTTAAATTTAAAGCTAAAGTTTTGAATTGTCGAAGTTATTTCTTGTCTGGATTTTGTTTCATCGAAGATGGAAAGGTTTTGGAAAATGTCGTCTTTGATCGAACTCTCTAAAACACCATCAGACGGTACTACCTATAAACATTTTTTAACGGCAAATTAAATACTTTGATCTCGAGAACTAAATTTAACATCGTGTACGGTGAGACATTGAAATTTATTTCTTTTCAGTTCAACACTGTATATGTGTACATGGTGTTCATTTTAAAACTAGCCACTCAGACTAACTATGGATCTAAAGAAAGCACAATTTTGACAAAAAGGATGGGTGGTTAGGGGTGGTACGATAGGAATTAAAATTCAATAAACAGTTTTTTCGAATTGCCCCTTTGAAAATAAAATTGACGTTTTTCTTTTCTCAAAATTGTGCTTACTTTAGATCCATAGTTATTCTGGGTGGCCAGTTTCTAAATGAACACACAATATATAAATTAATACTTTCCCTTTGTGGTCTTCTCTTTTCTATTCAACCAGTTTTTAGTATTTCAATTTCGTCCAACAACAGCCTAACAAAATTACGAATTACGTGCCTGTTGAGTAAATACACCACGTTAGGGAGTTTCGCACAATTTCAGAACTACGTACCTAGTACCTATACTACTAAAATTAACCACGATTCCACGTTTAAGGATATTTTAGGAGAACGTTTCTATTAGCGTAAGAGGAATTTCCTTCCTAAGAAGGCAGTCGTCTGAAGATGGCTTTCAAAGGCGACTTTTCGTTCAATACCTCTAGAGCTCACAGAAAGTTGATCTCAAGGCATACCACTTGTCACAGATTTTGAACTTCCACCTGAGAATTGCACCCCTAGATCCTCTCTATCTTTGATAGATGCAATTCTTGATTTTGTTACAAATAACCGGTATTCAGAAAATATGTCAAATCGTGCGATTTCAGAAAAATGCTCGAAAGCCCAACTAAAAATTTGTTTAGTTTAACAATCATTTTTGAACCCTTTATAAGTTAACGTTAAATTAAACAATGTATTTTATAAAAATAGCGGTCTTTCATAAAATGAGTAAAATTAATAGATTTCAGAAATTTTTTCCCCTAAAATATCTGTTTAGAGATTCGAAAAATTTAGGCGTTTTAAGAAAAGTTTATAAAACGTTTGTATTTTTGGCATAAATATCTCTATTTCGAGGCCTGAAATAACTGAGTTAAAAAATTCGTAAAATCTTGGCGATTTCAGAAATTTGTTTAAAATGTAGTACCTACTAAGGTAGGTACTAAAAGGTTGTAGTATTCACTTATTTCACTAGGTATTACAAAAAAACGCTCATCAAAGTATATCTTGGCGACAATTAAAAATCAATTTGTTTTTTTCGTTTGTCTATATCCAATTTTTTTCAAATGTGTCTTTGTGTATTGAAACGGACGCGTGAGTGCTCTGAATTCGCTTAACTATGTCAATTTTAATGTACTCGTAGCTATTTGATAACAGTCGTTGTTGTTCTTAAAGTTGCTTACTTTTCATAATGAGCGAGGGACTTCTCACTCTAGGCTCTAGGGTATCGCCACCTTAACGCGTAATCGTTGCTTCAAACTGAAACTCGCACTCTTTTGTTTCGAGTAGTTTGGTATAGTCCCTTTCAACATCTTTCGAATTAGCTTCTTGATTCTTGACTCTACCTATTCTAATGATATTATTCTTCGGAACATTACCTGCACACCTGAGGACAAAATAACAAGCTTTTAAAACTTTACCTGGAACCTGAAAGCATTTTGTTATATGAAAGAGGTAAAACCGTAAACAAATGGGTAAGGCGGGCTTTGCAAGTTTAATTTACGGTTTTTTTGGAAAGGGATTAGGAGACATTACAATACGTAGAGCCAAGAAGCTATAATTCGGAAGAGCTCAGAACGCTGTATACTCAAGTTTTTAGAAGCAACTTCAAATTTTTTCATCGTTATAATATCTGGCGTACCGTAAACTGGGGCTACTTCGACATTCAGGGTAACTTCGACATGGTCGGGGGCTACTTCGACATGTTGTATTTCCATTAATACTGAAGCGTTTTATTATTTGTTAAACAATTTTGCAAATGAATTATCTTTTATATAAAGATAATGCCCTGATAGCCATACAACTCGAGATCAAATTGTAAACAATTGTTTGGTTTTCTTTGTATCAACGCCACGATAAGGTAATAAGTCTGCAGTTGCAGCTAATCTGTGAGTGAGAGTGTTATGTTTTGCCTTTACCACCATGTGGAACTGCAAATGGAGTGTTGCTGCCACCAATAATGGTTGTGAATAAAAGTCGGAATGTGTATAAAAATTGGACCGTAGGTGGCCCCAAAGGTTGCGAATATGCATGTAGTAAAAGTGGCTGGTTTGATATGTCTCTTTTGGAGCAGTGGTTTTTCACTATTTTACTTCCTCATGTTCAGAATTACGACGATCACAACAGATCTTTATTGGAGACAACCTTCTCATTTTTCTCTTCGAGTCGTAGAAGCTTCCATAGAAAATAACATTTATACATGACACCTCTCCTTGCTAACTCGGTTAAAAAAAAGAGCCCCAATATGGGGGCCACTTCGACACCAAAAAAAATTTTTTTTTAATTGCAGGTGGCAAAAAAATTAATTTTTTTTGTGTTTAATTGGGAGACAAGGTATTCATTGGTGTATTAAAAATTTAAAAACTAAATTTTTCCAATTGCATTACTACGAAAAATATATAAACACCCTAAAAGTATGTCGAAGTAGCCCCAGTTTACGGTACCAATCGCAATCAATTGTTCTGATAATATTTAGTACCATTATTTTCTTTGCCCACCCTCACAATTTCAAGTCGATTGGTTCATCCAATTGCAAAGTACTTGCAAAAAACTTATTTCACTGATTAATTTAAAAAAAGGAATTAGGGGGTACAAAGCGCCGGCGACCCCCTAAACAAATAACGAAAAATGATTGTACCTACTGGCCTATTCTTATCATCCCTGAATGTTTCTAGCATTGAGAATATGAATATCAAGGTATATCCCGCACTGTCCGTAGCATAACTTCATGTGCCCGCTTCAAAACTCTAGTGTCGTAAAATGGACATTTTTCGACCTTTTTTAAAAAGTTGACAACTTTTTATATTTGATGCAAAAGTAATTTTTACTCATTGATATGTTATTAAGTCCCGTTTCACATGGAGCGTAGGATACGCGCTACGCCCTACGCGGCGGCGTACTTCAATTTAACTCAGAATTAGTTGTTGATTTAGGTTGATCGTGGAGTTAACTCTGACTCCGAGATTAGCTCGTTTATACAACTGGGCCTTAATCTGTTTTGAAATCAACAGATGAAATTAGGGATGACGCGGTCGAAACCTCGATACCTCAAAACCCCTCAAACAGATCCAGTTTTGAGCATTCAAAAAATAAATTGTCAATTCGAAACTCTCAAAACTCGAAATTTTTAGAAATTTTAATTGAATTTCGTCTTTTAATTTCTAATGAGAGCCACTATTTTCGTTCCCTGTGCCTGCTAGTTTTTCAGTTTCAAGTAGTCAAAATTTCGATTTCGTCCTACATTGATAATGAAATTATTGATTTTACCAAAAATGACTGTTTTTCACACAATCTGCAGGTTGTAACTAATAGCGACGTTATGTCCATTGTTCATGACGAAGTAGTTAATTCGCCTTGTCGAAAAAAAAACTTTACAATAACAACTTCTGTTTTGATCGTCTATTAGGCGTTACATACTTAAGGGTTAGAGGCTAAAGAGGGCTTCTGAATTTATTGTTCGAGAAAGGTTAAAGATAAATAATTCTCACTGGATATATTGGAATTAGCTCTTCTTTGTGTTACTTTGCACGAAGAGTTTCTACAAAATTTGCCCAATGGCGGCGTTACAGGGAGGCTTCAGGTTGTTATATTATGCCCAAGTTACCTTGATTTTATTTTTAAATTTTAAACCGAGCTATCAATGAGACCGACGAAATTCTTATTCACGAACGGATATGTCTCTTGGGGTAATTATATCCATTTCAGTTATTAAAACGCGTTTTTGGCCGCTTTAAATTATTAATAAGTAATAACACAGTGATATTCTAAATAGCTACTCACAAAGCGCTTGTAAATTTTTTATAACAAAATTAGTTTTATCAAAGGCTTCCACACACGCAAAGAAAACCGTAAGTAATTCAATAGTAAAATTAAGGGTTGGAAAAATCAACCAAAGTTAGTTTGTGTGGGATTTCTTCCACTATTTAAGAAAACTTGGAGGGATTCGTGCGTGTTTCTGTTTATTATAAGTTATAAGAAAACAATAATTATCTCAAGTTAGTCATTTAATTTCTCAATCCATCAATAGATAAGAACACCACAAAAGGATCCCTACTTAAACAATGATTAATTATCTCTTAATTACAATTTTTTTTCTAAATCTAATCTACCCTCGTTACGGTATAAAAAAAAATTTTAGATCTTTTTTCCCATGATTGGAATTAAGACGAATCAATTGTGTGTTCTTGAAGGGTTTGTGTAAAGGTTACGTACAGGACGTATAAGATTACATAGGGGTCTTTCTCTTTTGGTGAGCTGTTCTTGATGTATATAAAATGGGGGTTTACTAATTTAAATATAAATTAGAATATTATTGGAGATCGAGTTACATATTTTTGCATGAATGGGTTCAATGGGGGTGGGATTAATACGCTTAAATTATAGAATGGGTTAGATTTTTTTTAAACTAAAATAGTACTACCACACTAGGGGTAGTTTTAGTTATTTTATTCACACATTGAGGGATGAAATTAGTAATTTAGTCACAACGAGTGATAGAAAAGGCTGCTTTTATGGATTTTTCCTCACTTTCAGTTCAACAGTTAGACTTTCGGGACGGTTCTTGGTTCTTTTCAGAGATTCGTAGTTTTTATACAGGGTGTCAAGAACTCTGCGGCCAGACGGACGTCTTTGAGATGCTTTTTTGTTGATTTATCTAAAAAGTAAAGCTTTCTCCATTTAATACCTTTAAAAATGCCCTATTGTTATCAGTTGATCTGACCGCTCATTGGGAGTTAGTCCATCTATAAAAAAATCGAGATTTAACACTTAGTTAACCCGTCTCGCTAAATCGAGGTCAAAGTTTTTGACAAATTCGAGGCCGAAGGCCGAGTTCGGATGCCGAGACCAAGAACCGAGTCAGAGTTACTCCCGCAGTATAGACGACTATTTTTCTCCTTAAATTTTTATCGACCCCTACCAAGCTGAACCTGCAATACTTTTTACTTCTTTTTTGATTTCGCCTGCTTTGAAAAAGTTTAGTCTGTCTCTGTCTGTTAGGGTGGCTGGGTGAGGGTGTGTGGCAGTGTGGGTAACGCCGTCAAATAAAAACCACTAAAGCGATTTTGTTGAAATATGGTTTTGGTCACTTTAACAGATTTTCATGGACAAAATCTGCCAAGCAAAAGGGGTTTTTAAGAACAGCCTGTTAATTGTATGATATTTTGAAACACCGTAATATTAGCTGTCCAATGATACCAAACATGTGATGTTATAACTTCAAGTTTAATCGGAAATCGGGTTAGCTTTTCTATTTTCAATACAACACCCTGTATTTTTTAAATGATTTGGAAGATAGTAAAATTAGCTATCTAGTGATATCAACCATTTAATGTTTTGACTTTTGTTTCAACCGGAAATGGGATTAACTTTCTCTTTGAAATAAAAACGCCCTGTATATTTTGATTTTTTTTTAATCAGAAAAAGTTTCTGAGCATGCTATTATTAGATCCTATCTCTGTTATCTTTTTGAATATTTTTAACGCGTATCAAAAAGTCCTGTGATGGCTACGTTTTTAATTTAGTAAAGATTTGGTTTTTATAGCAAATACGAGAACGGCCATTCTTCCCTCTCGGGGTACTCTGAACATCACAATAGTTTCATTGGGAGTACTACTGGTTACCGACGGATTCTTTTTTCAAATTATTTCACTTTTTTTGTGCGATGGGCAGTGAAGTTAATAGCAAGGAATAGAATTTTTGAAAATATTTCTGATGAGGTATCACCAAGGGGTGTCTTCATTAAAATTTATTTTGTATGGGTTGGATGGAAAATAACTTGACATGTCATCCCCCCCCCCCCGTGCTCTACTAAAAAACAATTTTTACGAATTCTCAATGCCTACTCTAATTATTCTAAAGGTACAAAGGTGTAAGTCAATTTATGGCTCTTGTTTTTACAAATTATCATCACGGGGTGTTTAATAGAAAGTTGTACAGAGACGAAATTTAAATTAAACTACTCTGGCGTAATAAAATACCAATATTATATCGGCTAGATTAGACGTGGGTGTGTGCGTCATCGAACACCTTGCAGATAAAAACCAAATCACATAGATCTAAAGAGTTAGAAACAAAGAATGTCAAAAAAATGTACACACAATGCAACCCTTACAACACAACACACTCAAACAAAGACAGTCGTGGTAAACTACCCTCGCGGAAATACAGTCATCATTCTTAAACCCCCCTAAAAGAAGGAATTATAAAGTTTGGAGGATATCCTCGAAGAAAAGTGGTTAGTTGCGTGCAAGGAGCAAATGTGCGGTGCGGCATTTGAAATATTTTAATCCGAAATTTCAAATAAAACAAATGATAACTACCCTCTGACTAAAGGAATTTTTTTTGTTTTCATTTATTTACTATTTATTTGTAAATTCACCAACCCTCTCCAGCTCTCCAGTCTCCAGTGGCGATAATATACAAATTATTGTTTAGCTTCGGTTTCATTATCCTTTCATATCGCTAAAGCATTGAAATGGATTTTTGTTTGATGAAAAATATTCAAAATTCGACCCTCTAGTGCTTTTTCGCAATTTTGCGCCTAAAAATATTTTTTCGTTCAAAAAAACTTGTTGTTTATCTGCCAAAAAGTAAGCAAATACTTATCAAAGCCCGTTTCTATTAAAGATATCGTTTTACAAGGGCTCGCTCGAATTTCTTAAAGAAACATCTTTTCAATCAAAAACGGAAAAAAAATATTAGACAACAATACACTCGTAATAAAAGCAAACTAGAGTACAATGGGTCTTGTAAAGTGTGCCAAATTCGTTGTCGGTTTTACACAAGAAATTTTAGGTTAGATACGCATGTTAAGTAATGAAAAGGTAATGCTCGAGCATTAAATTCAAAAGGCTGGAGAGTTTCAGGGCGGCTTGTTTTCTTCCAGCTTACAGGTAGAAAAAGAATGACGTGAAGGGCGTATACTGGGCTATTATTTGAGTGGTGATGATGAGACGTGTGCTTTTGGACCGTTGTTTAATTAATTTTATATTTTAAACTTAATCGAGTCCTGGAAGCTGGAGGGAGGACACTAGATTTGTGGTGACACGGTGGCATTCCCACATCACATTCGAATTTTTACTTTTGCGTAGACTTCAGTTTACTTTAAACAAGAATTAATATTTTTATTGTATTTTTCAATGTTTCGGGTTCTCAAAATGCTAAAAAATAGTACTCTTAGAAAATGTCTGTCCGTCTATCTGTGTGATTGTGTGTACTTAATGTCGTCAAATAAAAACTACTAAAGCGATTTTGTTGAAATTTGGTTTTGGCCACTTTAAAAGAATTTCATCGACAAAATAAGATTTTAAACAGAATCGATACAGGGTGGCTTAAAATAAGGGGGTTATTTTGGTCGTATTTTGTACAATGTTGACCCACAGTATTTATACTCGGGTATAAATTAGTACACATCGGCTCTAATTTAAAAAATACCTTTAAAAATTTTTAAATTCAAAATGGCGGCCAGTATAACGATTGTCCCATTTTCAAATTTTTTTCTTTTAATTTTGCAGATAAATATTATTATAAAAGTCTAAAAACGGGAATATGTAGGAAAAATATAAGACTTTAAGGCTGATGTAGTTGATTTTTAAAATTCTCTCCAAATTGACTACTATTAAAGAACCCAAGTTGACTAAAATCTTAAAATCGATTTCCTCAAAATTGGCTCAGGTCGTTTTCTCTATATTTCGATATGTTGTAGCTATCGAAGTTCTTAATTAAACACCGTTGTTTAGTTCATTTGCTATGAGCAGATCCGGAGCTATGATTTTTTGAAAGCCAGAATTTCAAAAATTTATAATTTCTTGTGTAATTAAAATTTATAATTGCAAGTTGGTATATTAATTTACTTCATAAATTTCTATTATTTGTTATAATTTTGGTTTAAAAAACACTTCCGGTTAAACCGGAAATTAGTTAAACAGAAGGAATTTTTGAAAACACCCTGTATATGTTATGATTTTTTTAAATATTGCAAGATTAGCTGTCGAGTGATACTAAACATTGAATATTTTGGTTTTCGGTTCAACCGGAAATGAGATTTGTTTCCTATTTCCCATATATTAGACGCCCAGTATAATTTTAGCTTTTTGAAATCCGGGAGAGCTTCTGAGCATACTATTGCTAGGTACTATTTCTGCTTTCTTTCTGAATATGTTTAAGGTGTACGAAAAAGTTCCGTTAAGGCCGTATTTGCTACATTTTTCAATCGGAAGGGTCTTAAAAGCGACAACGACGCTTAGTATTTTATTTACCGTTAATTAGCAAGGTCTAGTTGCTCGTTAAGCTCGCGAATTAATCGCAAAAGCTTGCGTCTCTTGATAAACAATTCTCGATGAGCTCTCTGCTAAGTAGTCACCACTGGCAACAAGTAAAAACAAAAAAGACCGATACATCCTTGAGGGTAAACTTCTCGAGCTAAAATTAGTCAAATTTGTATCTCAATTTCGCAACAAAAGTTTTTCCCCTCTCAAACAGCACGAACTGAAAGAAATATCTATATAGGGAGGCCTCATTATTTTTTTAATTAACAACAGTTTTTTAAGTTAATTTTAATTAATAACAAGCAGATGTTATCAAAAGTTGCCACAACGTTTCAGTTGACGAAACTTTTGTGTTTTAATACAATGTTAATATGACGACGGACGAGCAGTTCTTGGCGTTTTATGCTATGCTCCGATACATGTTACAGTTTAATTGAAATGATATATTATGGTGTAGCGTAGAAATGGCCATTAAAACAATGTTAAATATTCTCTCAACTTTAAGTTCCGTAATTATAATTATAGAAGTTTTCAAAAATATTTAGTTACGGACACGTTACATCAAATGTTGTAACGTTTGTTGCTATAATTTGTTAAATTAAATTTTAAAAGGTTCATTAACGTGATTTAACTTTTTACTTTTAGTTAAAGCGTGAAAATTATATTCGTTTTTCTAATGTTAAACGCTGCATGGGTGGGAAATTTTAAATTGGGACCACAGCTTGGCTTATAAGAGCTTGAAAAATACACGCCGGACGACTCGAACGTGTGGTCGCAAATTAGAATGGGTCGATGAAATTGTCTTATTTTTTATACTTCAAGGGAGTAACCATGACCGCCTCGATTTTTTTAAAATTAAAAATCTGTTTAAAAGTCTTTTCGAATCAAGCAGAACAGTTCAACATATTTTGATCGATTAAACCTACAAATCGAAAACCACAAAGCCACAAACCGTGTCCCAAAGTTGTTTGGTCCTTAGCACTGATACCACCATCTTTATGCGTAAAAAGTGGAACTGAACCTCCCAACAGTTTCCTTATAGTACGCATCTTATGTGCCATGTGTCCACTCACAAAGGCCACATCTATAGATCTACACTTCTATTTAAGAGATACTTGCCCTGTTAGAGAGCTTTGCTTAATACCAATATCTGGTTGCATGCATCGCTAAACTGTCACTAACTTCACTTATGTGTTGGGAAATCGTGAATGCCTCATTCGTACTTATTTGTAAGGAAGCTCCAAAACTGTCTCCATTGCGACTTTGCAAAAGCGGACCCCACGTTGGTCCTGCTCGGTTCCACTTCCTGAAAGTCGACTTACTCCACCGAATAATTGAGCAGCTGTTGGCAAACTTTGATAGTACACTACGATCACGAGAGCAGCAAATAATATTTTTGAAAGCATTTTTAATTTTAGAAGCATAAGCTTGATGCGTTAGGCCGGCGTCATTAGTTGTAGATTGAAGAAGTTTCGAGGCTAATGGACCGTGATCGAGAGGTTCTACGTTTCGCCCCCTTCTGCGGTGGGCATCTTCAAAGGTTTGTTTGGGTTAATCATGTGCGGTAGCGATTGAAGTACGAGTACTGATGGTTCAGGTTTGGGAGTGACTGATGATGCCCACCACAGAAGTTGACGAAACGTCAGGCATCGCCCTTAGAACCTTTCGACCACGGCCCATTAGCATTGAAGCTTATTTTAATAAAAACTTTTTAATTTGCAGATAATTAAAAGGATCGTTAGTCATGTTTGTTTATTTTTTAATTGTATAATTAATTTTTAATTAATTATTAGATAAGCATTTTACTGCGTGAGAAACCTTTTATCTTTTTGTTACAAAATTTACGGTGACATTGCTGACTCAAGAACTGGAACCATTGCACGATTTTTTCAAAAATCCTTTTTTAATTAAAAAACTACAATTGATCACTTTATTTAGATATATTTACAACTGAAATGGGGTCGGGAAATAACTTTTTTCTCCGACGTTCTTTTTGTATTGTGAGATGCTGAATCTAAATTTCAATTTTGACACCTGGTAAAAGTGACGCGTTTTGAGAAAATTGCGGAAACAGTAGAGTTAAAGACATTATCAGATAAAGTTTGACAAAAATTTTAAAATCGACCAAAAAACTGTTCTTTTAGTTCTTCGCTTATCGCTCAAAAATACGCACTTTTGGAGAAAAGTGTTTTATACAAAACTAAAGTACATACAATTTTTTACAAACTATGTTTATTAGAGTTTTTCCGTTAGACAAACAGTTTAGGCGTTACAGCGCGTTGAAGGTTGACAAAAATTTTAAAATCGACCATAAACTATACTTTTAGTTTCCCGCTAATAACTCAAAAACTACGCACTTTTGGAGAAAAGTGTTCTATACAAAACTAAAGTACATACAATTTTTTACAAATTATGTCTGTTAGAGTTTTTTCATTAGACAAAAATTTTAGGCGTTACAGCACGTTGAAGGTTGACAAAAATTTCAATTTCGACCAAAAACTATACTTTTAGTTTCCCGCTAATAACTCAAAAACTACGCACTTTTGGAGAAAAGTGTTCTATACAAAACTAAAGTACATACAATTTTTTACAAATTATGTCTGTTAGAGTTTTTCCATTAGACAAAAATTTTTGGCGTTACAGCACGTTGAAGGTTGACAAAAATTTCAATTTCGACCAAAAACTATACTTTTAGTTTCCCGCTAATAACTCAAAAACTACGCACTTTTTGAGAAAAGTGTTCTATACAAAAATAAATTCCATCCAATTTTTTACAAATTATGTTTATTAGAGTTTTCCGTTAGACAAAAAGTTTAGGCGTTACAGCGCGTTAAAAAGGTTGACAAAAATTGCAAAATCGACCAATAACTATACTTTTAGTTTCCCGCTAATAACTCAAAAACTACGTACTTTTGGAGAAAAGTGTTTTATACAAAACTCAAGTACATACATTTTTTTACAAATTATGTCTATTAGAGTTTTTCCGTTAGACAAAAAGTTTAGGCGTTACAGCGCGTTAAATGTTGACAAAAATTGCAAAATCGACCAAAAACTATACTTTTAGTTTCCCGCTAATAACTCAAAAACTACGCACTTTTGGAGAAAAGTGTTCTATACAAAAATAAAGTCCATACAATTTTTTACAAATTATGTTTATTAGAGTTTTCCGTTAGACAAAAAGTTTAGGCGTTACAGCGCGTTAAAAAGGTTGACAAAAATTGCAAAATCGACCAATAACTATACTTTTAGTTTCCCGCTAATAACTCAAAAACTACGTACTTTTGGAGAAAAGTGTTTTATACAAAACTCAAGTACATACATTTTTTTACAAATTATGTCTATTAGAGTTTTTCCGTTAGACAAAAAGTTTAGGTGTTACAGCGCGTTAAATGTTGACAAAAATTGCAAAATCGACCAAAAACTATACTTTTAGTTTCCCGCTAATAACTCAAAAACTACGCACTTTTGGAGATAAGTGTTTTATACAAAAATAAAGTACTTATAATTTTTTTTAAATTATGTCTGTTAGAGTAGTTCTGTTAGACATAAAGTTTAGGCGCTAGAGCACGTTAAAGTTTGACAAAAATTTCAAAATCAGCCAAAAAATATTATTTTAGTTTACCGCTTGTAACTACAAACTACACACTTTCTGGAAAAACTATTTCTACACAAAAGTAAACTACATTAAATTTTTCACAAATTATATTTCTTGTTTTTTTAAGATGAACTGTTTAGGGACTTGAGTGCTAAGTTTGCGTAAAATTCCAAAATCGGTCAAAAAACGTTTTTATTTTATTTTTCGCTTATAACTGGAAAACTACGCACTTTTAGACGATAGTTTTATATGAAAAAATAAAGTACATTAAATTTTTTCATCAGGCAAACGGTATAGGTGTTAGAGTGCGTTTAAGATTAGTGTATACAGGGTGAATTATATTTCGTTTTCCATATGGGGATCTCGCTTATTGTAAGAGTTAGAGAAGCGGTTAAATTGGGAAAGTAGTGCAGTTTTTAAAGAGTAATTCATTAATGCTTTTAAAGTTGTAGTGCGATGTTCAGTTGTTTAAATATGTCCGAAAAACTAAAAAATAGAAAAGCTGCTATAGCTATTTTATTTACAAAAAATTAAACGACATTATAGTAATAATAATTAATAATAGCGCCCAATAGGATAAATGATAACGCTTATTTTGTAAATCGTGATGATTTTTCATTTTTTGTTGTAAAATAGGTATTACACGCTTTATGTTTTCAAATCGACATCCAGTATTTTTCCAAGGGCCTTTTCTGTACCTGGTGATAAGTAGCGAAATCTTCGTTAACTTCAGCTTCGGCTAATTTACCACAGAGTGACGCTATTAATATTCGAAACGTTGCTATACTGCCACCCTTTCCACATCCACGAAAACTAATATTTTGATTACTTTAATTCTAGTTAATTTTGTAAAAAATAGCTTGTTTTAATTCCAACGACCTCTTACGCGAGCCTACCATCTATTTAATTTTATATTTACAAAACAAAATTTTGTGGAACACTTTCGTGGGTATTATTTATTCAAATGGTACGAGTAGCACCGCTAGCTACTACTACCACTACTTGTATTTTTATATTTACTCACAATACACATTAGTTTGGTAAATAACTCATATGTTTAGTACTTAGCTATTTAGAAACACGACTTAAATAGTTTTTTTAAAACAAGCTTGTTAAACATGTTTTAAAAATTAAATTTACTTTATGTACGTGTTTTCTAAATAAATACGACCACTTATTAATGGTTACAGAACGTTATTTTTGAAATAGTTTGAAATTATTACGGAAATATTTGCTACTTTTGCGAGATATAGTAATAAATTGAATTAAATTTGAATAAAAAAGGATTTTAAGTTCAACGACCACTTTTTTACGTTTTATGAGCTATTAGCTTCGTTAGTAGAAGAGTCTGGTATTACTTTGCAAAGTCTTACTCAGTAATTTGGATATTGTTAAGAGTTGCGGCATGTTGGAGCACGTGGTTAAGGCTCTTGTACATATGCACATAAGATCGTGAAAATCCACTCTTCACTATAAATAACAATTTTGATTTAGCACTAACATGATATTTACGAAGTCCATAATAATGGAGAGGTAAATGGTTCTTGTTACGTAGGTTTGGGGAAAGAATCAAACTACACACATCCTCAAAATCTTTCTATTACCCTTTTCAAGCTTTAATAATCCAATTTAGTCAGCTCTAGAGGTGTCGCTTAATGGCAAAAATCAAATTCTAACATTTTTCTTAGTGGGGTACTTTAAAGCGGCCCCTTATTCGGATAATTGAAGGTAATTAGGCATAACTTACTAGGAACAATAATTAATACTTGAAATTAATTAATTACTGATCATATTGTTACCTCCCCCCCACAATAACGAATTAACAATTAGATCAAAATGATTACATACGCATTTGGATACAACGAAAGTCCTCCATAGAATAACGTTCTTGTGGTAGAGCATCGGTGCCACTTGGTTGATGCTTCAAAATAGGCGCATTCAAACTCCGTATACTCCAACCCCTAGTTTCATGGCTAAGAGGTTTTTCGGTGGGTATGAAGCACCACCAGTTAAGAACCACCAATTGTAGATAATATATCTACAAACGTTTCCTTTCCTTAATCGTGCAGACTTCCAATTTGAATTTCGGGCAAGAGAAGCATTTTGTTTTCTCCGCATGATGTTTTAAATTAGTTTTGGATTTACACAAGTCACAAGCCTACTCCCGTATGTGTGTATTGGCTCACCTCTTACACGGTCGGTTTCTTTTTATACGCTGGACGAGCTTGCAAATAAACTCAACCATTAGTACGTATAACCAATCGTCTGACACTCTTAAGTGGTAGTATTAACGGCTCGAGAAAAGTTTTAGTTTTTTGCTTATTACTTCAAAACTACGCACTTTTTGAAAAAAGTCCTTTTTTATAAAAACAAGCTACATCATATTTCCTATAATTTATATATTTTACGTTTTTACGTCGCGCAAACCGTTTAGGCGCTAGAGCGCGTTAAAATTTGACTCAAATTTCAAAATCGAAAAAAAATTATTTTTTTAGTTTACCGCTTGTAACTTAAAAGCTACATACTTTTTGAGAATTGTTTCTATAGAAAAATAAACTACATAAAATTTTCTACAAATTATGTCTACATAATTTTTCTGCTAGATAAAACGTTTAGGCACTCAAGCGCGTTCAAGTTTGACAAAAATGTGAAAATTAGCCAAAATACTATTTTTTTAGTTTACTCCTTGTAACTCAAAAGTACATACTTTTTGAGAAAAATGTGGTTTCACTAAAATAAAGTACATCAAATTTTCTACAAATAAAGTCTCCTTGGGTTTTGACGTCAGATGAACATTTTAGGCGCTAGAAGCGCGTTGAAAATTGCCAAAAATTACAAAATTGACCAAGAAACTGAATTTTTTGTATTTTGCTAATAACTCGAAAACTACGCACTTTTAGCTGAAAGTGTTTTGTACAATAAAGTAGGTACATCAAATTTTCTACACATTAAGTCTTTTGGGGTTTTTACTTCAGATAAACAGTGTAGGCGCTAGGGCGCCTTGAAATTTAGGATATATCAGACTTGGTGGCTAAGCCAAGAACAACTCTCCCATTTCTCGTGTCCGGGAGGCAGCTTACAAGTGTACTAAACCATAAGGTATACAATTTTTTACGATGAATGCTTAAAGAACATTGCAAAAGAGTAATAACCGTCTGCCACTCTTAAGGGGCAGCCTTAATTTGGGGGCGGTTCGAGAATAGTAACTTGAAACTGTCATGAGTCACGGACCAATTTTTAACTTTCTGACTTGAGGGGTAATTAATGAGGTACTACCTGATATTTAATGTTTATAAATTTTATTACGTCCCCGATAATAGGTCATTAAAATAAAAATTATTTTCGTACGCGAAAATTAATTACGGTTTTGATTAAGAAAGTAATCTTAGACGTGAAACCATCTTGTACTAAAAATGGAACAAACAAAGCCATTTTATGAAATTTTAACCTTGTGGGGTGGTCTAAGGGAAAATTAGAAAAAAAAATTATGTATTTTGTTTCATCGATTAATATTCATCTCGGAAATAAGAATTACGTTCGTTCACGTTAACGTTTATTTATTAATGCAGCCACGAGCTTCTCTCAACACGCACAACATTTTTTCTCCACTTTTTTCCTATCGAATAATGTAATCTGTAATCCGAACCAATAGTTCGGTATCTGATGACTACGTCAGCGTATACAATCACAAATAAAAATCTTTTTTGAAAGTACGGTTTTAATCCTCGAGACGGCCATTCTTTTCTAACAAATTGTTGTCGATAATTCTTGGCGTTTCTTCCGCAAAGTACGATATAATGTAACATGCTCGAGTCAAGCAGTCTGTTTAAATGGGGAATCTGTTGTGGAGAATACAATAGCTTGTTGCTCTTTTCAAGGAGCCATTTCATTCAGTTTCTTTGGCATAATAATGCCCGGTACTTGACAAAAGGGCCTCTGTATGCAGGTGATGCAACGGATAATAGAGATGACTGTAATTCTTGATGTTTCTCACAAAAGGGCTTCGCTTTGCTTCGGTTCGCACAGACTTGGCAAGTTTTAACATTAAACATCTCCAACACTGCTCTGTAGCCGTAGCCCACCTTACCCATAAACTCAAAAATGGAGCGAATTTTTCTTCGTTTTAATTTTTATTTGGTCGTTAAAATTACTATTTTGTAATTATGTTATATAAAAGTTGTCGTTTATCACTAATTTAATTACCAATTTATTAGCTGATAACTTTATTTTTCACTATACTTCCGTCGTATAAATATTTTATCCGTTTTATTTCGTTTTAAGTGACTCTAAACACGCCTAAAATTCCTCAGTGTGAGGCAGTAAAATAATTTTATTATTCATAAGTTAAAACGTTCGATTAAAATCTAATCGAGAAGTTTAAAAAGCCATTCAATGTTTTGTACAGGGTGTTTATTCTGTTAAAAAACTGCACACTTGCGAAGCAATGCCGTCAGGAGGAAACTAGAAAACTGTTGAATGTTGGGATACCTTTGGAAAATACGAGAAGGTTCGTAAGGCCTTTGTTGCAGAAAACTCTTGCAGGGCACTCTAGGAGGTGGTTCAGATCGTTTGCACTTTGCAAGATTTATTACATTAATTTGGTATCTTGCACATAGTACAGTGCAATTGGCGCAAAAAATTTGGTTGCGATCGGAATTATTCCGGTAGTTCCAATTTTTTAAATTTGTTTTATAGGATTTTTGGTATGTTATACATGATGGATGCCTAATAATAAATCCAAGTTCTCGACCTCGACGGACATCCGGATCTTTGCCAAATATCCAAGGATATATACCATTCAGTTTTTCTTTAGTTTTGGATTTTTCATAAAGATCCGGAGGTCTGTCGGTGTCGAGAACTTGGCTTTATTATTAGACATCCATCATGTATAACATACCAAAAATTCATAACTACCCCATTTGATGCAAAGTAAATAATGCGGATCTATATAATAAAGTATATACGTACGTGTACGATTTAGTTTGTTTTTGGTTGTGCGCTCTTTGGCAAAGATCCGGAGGTCTGCCGAGGTCGACAACTTGGATTTATTATCAGGCATTCATCATGTACAACATAACAAAAATTCATAACTACCCCATTTGATGCAAGGTAAATAATGCAGATCATTGTCAAAAATTCAAAACTAAATCGTTGCGAGTTTTGGATTTTTGACAAAGATCCAAAGGTCTACATAGATCATTTTGGTCTCAAATTGTAGAAAATGTAGTCTATTTTTACAAAGTATAAAACTGCCTTTCCCAAAAAAGTAGTCCTTCCAGGTCAAAATTGACAAAAACTAGTCATTGGCTTCATTTCGGTTAGTTTCTTCAAGATGGCGGCTCGAGCACAGGGTCTCGAAGGTCGAGAACTTAGATTTAACATTAAGATGCCAGTTTATAAAACATATAAAAAAATTGAGACCACACCGGAATAATTCCGATCACAACCCAATTTTTGCGCTAATTGCACTGAACTATTTTAGCACTATATTGAGCTTCAGAATCTTTTTATTCTTGGAGATACGATAAAGATTTTTTATATCGCATCACATAGAATAAAGGCGTAGTTGAAGATTTTTTAAAACCAAAGTAGTGCCAGGTTTTACCTCTGGCTTTTATGAAAAAGTTTAAAAAAACTTTTGATCAAAATTGTAACATTAGTGATCGCAGCATTCAACTTCAAAGCCTGTTATTCACAACTTAGAGATAAGATAAAGATTTTCTATAGTGCACCATAATAGAATAAAGACATACTACTTAATGATTTTTACAAACAAAATCTTTATCGTATTTCTAAGTTGTAAATAAGAAACTTCTTAAGTTCAATAGAGCGCTAACAAATGTTACAATTTCAAACAAAAGTCTTTTTTAACTTCTTCATAAAAGCCAAAGGTGAAACCTGGCACTACTTTTGTTTTAAAAAATCTTAAAGTACGTTATTATTCTATGTGATGTGATATAGGAAATCTTTATGGTATTTTCAAGTTCTGAATAAGAAGCTTCTTAAGTTCAATAGAGCTCTAACAAATTTTACAATTTCAAACAAAAGTTTTTTTTAACTTCTTCATAAAAGCCAAAGGTGAAACCTGGCACCACTTTGGTTTTAAAAAATCATTAACTACGTCCTTAGTCTACATGATGTGATATAGAAAATCTGTCTTGTACCTCCAAGTTGTAAATAAGAAGCTTCTTAAGTTCAATACATCGCTAAAAAATGTTACAATTTCAAACAAAAGGTTTTTTTAAACTTCTTCATAAAAGCCAGAGGTGGAACCTGGCACCACTTTGGTTTTCAAAAATCTTCAACTACGTCCTTATTCTATGTGAAGTGATATAAGAAATCTTTGTTGTACCTCCAAGTTGTAAATAAGAAGCTTCTTAAGTTCAATAGAGCGCTAACAAATGTTACAATTTCGAGCAAAAGGCTTTTTTAACTTCTTCATAAAGCCAGAGGTGAAACTTGGTACCACTTTGGTTTTGAAAAATCATTAACTACGTCCTTATTCTATGTGCTGTGATATGAGAAATTTTTATCGCGCCTCCAAGTTATGAATAAGAAGCTTCTTAAGGTCAATAAATGTTACAATTTCGAACAAAAGTGTTTTTAACTTCTTCATAAAAGGTGAAGATGAAACCTAGCACCACTTTTGTTTTTAGAAATCCTTACTTACATTTTTATTCTACCTTATGCAGTGCAGGATTATCCAAGACAGAATAACTTTGGTGGTTGATTCCGTTTATAAAACTTACGCGTCTTATTGCTCAGTTATCCAGTACGTGAATTCATAGTTACCCTTTCCCCGTCCTATATCTCGAAAAGGGTTAACTTATGGAGGAAATGAATATAACCAATCTTGTAGCTAATAAGGTTTTCAGTAACTTTTATTATTGCCTTTATTAACGTACGGTGGACAGGAATCAAGTTATTCTCAAAAAACTAGATCTACCCGTGATTTTGGTTAGTTTTTTCAAGATGGCGGCTCGAGCACAGGGTCTCGGAGGTCGAGAATTTGGATTTAACATTAGGAGACCTTTCTATAAAACAAATTAAAAAAATTGGGACTACCGGAATAATTCCGATCGCGGATTACTAATTCAACTGGACTAACAGCCCCGCAGTTCTACTTGTAGGTTGCCCATAGCTATCTGTATAACACCTCTTCCACTTGAAGTTTAAATATGACATTTTTAATGAGGTTTGGGTCTTTGAGCCGAAACTCCTTTAGTTGTTTAGATGTTGTTAGATGTTGTTTCTTTATGTGTGCTCTGTGCTTTTGATTAAGTTCTGACTTTTCTCTATTGACCATTTAGACATTTAGACAGTTCACTTTGGAGCATCTTCACCTTTTCGAGAATGCTGTAACGACTTCTTGTGAAAGCGTCGCAGTGTCGCAGAAGATTAATTGGAGTTTCCTCTTCTTCTGCGCATCCTCTGCATAGTAGGACTTGTTCTAGTCCCATAGTATATAGGAGCTTTTTAAGCTAGCAATGGTCCGTTATTATAGCCGTTATCAGTCTCAATTCACTTCTGCTCATTCTGAGTAGAGAGGAGATTCTTTTGTCAGAGGGTTTCTCCAATATAACTTTAGACTGCCCCTATCCAGGAGTTTTCCTTCCTGTCACTTTACCAAAAGTGCCTTTATTTTTCTTCTTTCCATTTTATAGGAAATGCCTCTACTGTAGGAGGTACCTACTGAAAAAACCTAAAAAGAGACTTATATGTGAATTAATTTCCAAATATGGATACACGTTAGGGTATCAATAATTATTTAACTATATTCATTTAAATAAAAAGAGACTGTTTGAGAATCACTTCTCAAACAACTCACTAACTTAAATGAGTTAAAAACCCGCTCCGAAGATGATACAGTGTATCGAAACAGCTGTCAGCAACCAAACTGGCAAAATTAGTGCAAATGGTTATTCTAATTTAGTTCATACAAAAATCAATCTCGATTTGTACAAAGTAAAAGCCAAATCTATTCAATACTTCTCAAACAGTCTCAGTTGTGACTTCAAGACCTCCCTTAACTGGTAGAATCGTCACTACGCGTTCTCTTTTAACAGGCAGGCGGTACTCGAAGGCTCAAGTCGACTCACATTCATTTAGAGGGCCTATATGAAGCGCACTGCTTTTGATACGATGCACTGTTATACGTAGTATAGCCATTGTTTTCAATTAGCCACCCCAAAAATGCATTTTTAGGTAATTGAATGCAAATGTTTTTTTCATATTTCCCCTATTATTTTAGATTTTTTTAGTCTGGACTTGGACACCGCGTTTTAGATTTGAGAAACCAAACTAGTCGTTTTTAATGGAAATCATAGTTGGCTTTGCGCTAAAAAAGTCTACAATCGCTTGCCTCCTGCGTAATGTTTGAAATTAGTATATTTTTGTAAATTTTCGCGTTCCAATTTAAAGTTAGCAGTTCCCACTTTCAATTAAATTTAAATTAACACATTTTATAACGCCACTTCTACGAATATTTGAACAAAAAGAGGCATTTCACAAAAGTATCTCTTAATTAATAAACTAAATATAGAAAGTGTACATTTTACAAAGGAGCGTGGAAATTCGCGTTGTTGATTACTGAAAGTTTTTGTGAGCGTTTCGTGAAAAATAAAAATAAAAAATAAATCGTCATGCCCATTTTAAACTTTGCGTTGTTGTCTTTAATTTTTTTTTTGTGAAAATTGTATTTTGAAACTTCCACTATAAATCACGATCGTGTAACAGTGTAGGTACTAATTATGGTTGGTGAAAACTCTCTTTCACTAACGAACCATAAAGTTTAATAAACAATATCGTTAATGAACTTTTGATCAATAACTAAATTATATACACGAGGCCCGAAAGTGTAATTACGGGCATATTTACCAACGTAACATAGACTTAGCAATCAGATACTTATCTCGTCATTATACATTGTGAAATCTTGTAAATGCGAATTGAAATGCCGCAATCAGTTCGCTTGTCATCGGGGATTTGGTTGCACAAGTGATTTTTCGCATTGACGGTATTGGGTGCAGTAAGGGCTTTTGCTGGATGAACAGCTAAGGGTTGCTAAGCCGAGGGAATATAACAATTACGTTCGCGTCGTTAGATATAGAGAATCCGGTATTGAGATCGCTAGATGTGGTCATCCAACGCGACAAGAACTTTCCAAGCGGAAGAAGATATCCTTGCCTTTTTGTTCTTTCCTTTTGTATAATATATTTTATCATTTTATACTGCAATACGTCACACTTTTTTTTTTAGTTTCGACATAAAAGAACATCCATTTTAGTCGAGTTTTAGAACCCTTTAATAACTTCATTTGCATGAAAAATAAGTTTTGACTATCGACGCTTTGATCACCAGTACTCGCTCTTTTAGATTGTTATGAATAATATATTTTCAATTCCACTATAAATAATAGATATCTACCTAGTCATTTTTACTACTGAGGAGGTATTATAGTAGGTTCCAAAAATCATTGCATTATCAAGAAGTGCGTTATAGTCCAATCACATGGTAGTTTGCCGGACAAAATACTACAGAACTTTTTTCCCTATTGCTCTTTATGTTTTTTGGGGTGCTGAATCCGAATTTCAACTTTAGCGCCTCGTAAAAGTGATGCGTTTTCAAAAAACTGTTATAAGTTCGAAAAATGGGTGTTTTTCAGTCTTTCGCTTATATACTTCAAAACTACGCACTTTTCTCTAAAAGTGCTTCGATGAAAAAATAAAGTGTATTAAATTTTCTACGACTTTTGTTACTAAGGTTTTCTTTTTAAACGAACAGTGTAGGTGCTAGGGTGCGTTAAAATTTGACATAAATTACAAAATTTGGCAGAAAACCGTTTTTATAGTTTTTCGCTTATAACTCGAAAACTACGCACTTTTTGAGAAAAATGTTTCTCACTTAAAATAAAGCAAATTAAATTTTCAATAAATTATATTACTTAGGTTTTTCTTTAGGCGAACAGTCTAAGCAATAGGGATCGTTCAAATTTGACAAACATTTCAAAATCGGGCAGAAACCCTTTTATATAGTTTTTTGCCTATAACTCGAACACTACGTACTTTTGTAGAACAATTTGCTTCATCAAAAATAAAAGAAAACAAATTTTCTACAAATTACGTTATCTAGGTTCTTTTTCACACGAAGAGGGTAAGCGATAGGGCACGTTAAAATGCGACAAAAATCAAAATTCGGGCAGAAAACTATTTTGTAGTTTTTTACTTATAACTCGAAAACTAAGCACTTTTAGGGAAAAATGTTTTTCACTTAAAAGAAAGTAAATTAAATGTTCTACAAATTCTGTTACTTAGGTTTTTCTTTAGACGAAAATTGTAAGCGATAGGGCTCGTTAAAATTTGACAAAAATTCCAAAATTTGGCAAAAAACCGCTTTTATAGTTTTTTGCTCATAACTTAAAAACTATGCACTTTTGAAAAACAATATTTTTTTATCAAAAATAAAGCAAATTAAATTTTCTACAAACTACATTACCTAGTTGTTTTCTCAGACAAAGAGTGTAAGCGATACGACGCGGTAAAGTTTGACAAAAATTTAAAAATCGGACAGAAAACTATTTTTTAGTTTTTCACTTAAAACTTGAAAATTGCGCACTTTTGGACACAAGTATATCCTACGAAAACTTGAGTAAATTAAATTTTCTACAAATTGGGTTATTTAGGTTGTTTTCAAGCGAACAGTATAGATAATAGGGTGCGTGAAAGTTTTACAAAAATTAGAAAATTGGGCAGAAAACTCATTTTTAGTTTTTTGATCATAACTCGAAAACTACGTACTTTTGGAGAACAACATTCCCTACCAAAAATATAGCAAATCAAATTGTCTACAAGTTACATTATCTAGGTTTTTTTCTCAGACGAACAGTGTAAGCGATAGGGCGCGTTCAAACCTTACATAACTTCCAAAATCTGACAGAAAACCATTTTTACAGTTGCTCGCTCATAGCTCGAAAACTACGCACTTTTGGAGAACAATATTCCTCACAAAAAATAAAACAAATCAAATTTTCAACAAATTACGTTGTCTACGCTTTTTTAGGCAAACAGGGTAGGCATAGGGCGTGTTAAAATTTTACAAAAATGCCATAATCTGGCAGAAAATTGTTTTTTAGTTTTTTCTCTTATAACTCGAAAACTACGCACTTTCGGAGAAAACTGTTCTACACCAAAAATAAAGTAAATTAATTTTATATAAATTATGGTACTTAAGGTTTTTTTAAGGCGTGTTACGTTAAACCCGCGCGGGGTGATCTACAAAAGAAAATTCGCGGAAGCGTAGCATAAAGTTGGAAATGTGCCGGCTTTCTCAATGGAGAAGGGGTGGGTTAAGGTGGTTTCAGGGCGCCACACAGTTGACACCTCCGCTGTATCCTCCAACTGTGAAGAGGTGAACGTAGCAAAATAAAGTCAAGTTAAGAATAATTATAATGTGAAATACAATGCGGTTTAATATTAATAATTGACGGCTAACAACAATATCCAATAAAAAATACGGTAGGTACTACAACAATATTAAAAAGAAAATAAACGTGGCATTATTATTATTGCTCACGAACAACAAGTAACTCACAACATAAATATCATGAACCGATATTAGGTTCCAGGGTTTGGCCAAACCGAAGATCACAAGATTGCTTACAAATAGTCTTATAAGTCCGTGTCTTTAACGGAACAAAAAAAAGTTATAAATCGTAATAATGATGACTCGAAGATCGATGAATTGATATAAATATTTTTTCAATATTAAATAAATTTCGAAGACGCAATTATAATTTATAAATTGCACATAAATGATCGAATTTTTGGGAATAATTTAAACATTCAGGTCCGTCGATTGATAATAGCTCAACGCGAGCCGACCTTGTCCGATAACGGCGTTCAACGCCAACCAAATTTGCAATTATTGTCGAATTAAATTACAAATTATAAATTCGTTCAAATAAAAAAACACAATGAAAGTTGTTTAAATTGTACAGCAGATGTTACCACTATTTGGCTCCTGAACTTCCAATCACCCTTTATCCAATGATTTGACTTCGACTACCGAGTAACCAATCAATCCAATCTACTTCGGTTTATTAATTTAAAGTTTGTCCATTAACCAGACCATCAACCATATATCGGGTTCGCAACCATTCCAAATTCAACAAAAAACAACCATGCCATGCGTAACAAATTATTATGTCCAGATAAGTATGCAGTTAAATGTAGTGGCCTCAATGTGTTACTTATCCCAACGGGGTTATGCAATTTAACATATCATCACGACTCCTGAGGTTCTTATAATCCGCTAATTAGCGTTTAATCAAAAATCCAATTCCAAAATTCCAAAAAATTATTAACGAACCCCAGGCAGCCTGAAGCCACTATACTCTCGGACGTACCAAACTCAAGTCGTTCACGAAGCCCGTCTCACGCGCATTCCCCCCCTTTTAATTTGACGATTTAACAACGATTTAACTTAAATGAATTTAAAATCGTATCAGGCGGACACTGTAAGCGATAGGGCGCGTTAAAAGTTAAAAAAATCTTTCAAAATCTTTCAAAAACCTGGGTTTTTAGTTGTTGGCTTATAACTCGAAAACTACGTACTTTTAGAGCATAATATTTCTCTATAAAAATAAAGTAGGTACATTAAATTTCCTACAAGTTATGTCAGTAAGGTTTGTTTCGTAAGACAAGCGGTTTAGGTTAGACGCTAGAGCGCGATACGTTTAGTGATGTATATCAGATGTATAAGCGGCTAAGCCAAGAACAGCTTCTTCACTTTTCGTTTTTGTATCCTTATTTAAAAGAATTCAGTTACCTAGTTAATATTTGAATTTAATTAATTACCGACATAGTTTTATGGATTTACTTATTTTTTTTCAATTTGCCCAATATTTTTTTTGTGTTTGTGTTTATGGCAATTCTGTTCCTGTGTAGGTCATTGAATAATTTAGCGCTTTAGCGTCAGCGCCTAAAAACTTAAAAACTGAACTAAAAACCTAAACCACATAATTTGTAGAAAATTTGATGTAGTTTATTAACAATAGAAGTAGTTTTCTTATAAAGTGCAAGCAATTTTTTCGTCGTTTTTCGAAATTTTCTCAGAACGTTTTGCCGAGGTGGCAAAGTTATAAAAAGGTCTCTATTTTTTCCCCCGTTAAACTTATGTTGACTGGAATAGTAAATTCCTTGGACAAGATATTGTGGATAAACTCGTAACTTAGCAAATTATTACACTTTTTAGTATACCATCGTGTAAATCGTAAATAATTACTCAATTTTGACACTTTTAAACAAAAGCCCTAACTAGCATCTAAATTTGGTGTACAATTCTATCCCTTACAACCCACAAGAACCGTTGTTAGTTAATTGGTAGGTCGCCAGAAACAAAATCGAACGTTAATTAGCGAACTCGCGTAAACAGAGAGCAGCAGTAAAATTGATTTCGAAATGGGATACCATAGTTTTACAGTCTCGATAATTAAACAATGGTGTAGGTTGGTCGATCTTTCTTTGCGAGTTTTAAATTAACAAAACAGCAATGGGTTAAGCAACATTAGAATAATAATGAAAACCAGATTAAACGTAAAGTTCGGAGTGTTTAATGTTATTTTAGGTCACTTGGAGGGTCGAAAGCGATTAAACAAAAATTATTTTCTTTTAAATTGTAAAAATAACAAAATTAGGTACAAATTTGGCGCAATTACTTAGCACAACGTCGAAAATCTGTTTAACATTTCATCGAATAACATGCACACGATCCCTCGAGAGTAACTGCAGTTGTATTGTCGATGAGTGGAAACACACGACCACTCGAGAAAATTAATCACAATTATGTGTAATTGTATTTGACACAAACCATCCTAAATATTGACAAAATTTCCAATTTTTTTTCATTTGAAAGGCGGCGTTGAATTATTTACGTCCAAGATTTTTGTTTAAATGCTAAAATGCTAAACAATTTTTTAAGGATAATTTATTCAAATCTCTTAACGCTTTCAAGTCGCCTACAAAATGAAGCCGTTTCTCTCTCCCAATTTTATCAATACCGTCATCAAACATTTAAATCAATCAACCCTCGAGGAATTTACACTTTGGACAACAAATTCTATTAAACTCGTTTCGCTTGACGATTTGTCTTTGATTAAATACTTTTCCAAATTCGCATCGCGATATACACGCGCGTACACACAGGGGATAGTTCAGTACTGGTTATCTTAATGAAGAATCATATCTAGTATTATTATTATTATTTTCCCTAAGGCTGGCCCCCAGTGGTTCCTTGCACCGCGACCACTTGGGTCTATTGTGCGCCTCGGATATCCTCTTTCTTTATGTGAGCTCGGTGCTTTTGATAAAGTCCAGAATTTTCTCTTGGTAGTTTGGGCAATTCTCTTTGGAGCATCTTCTCCTTTCCAAGAATGCTGTGACGACTTCTTGTGAAAGCTTCACAGTGTAGCAGAAGATGAATTGGAGTTTCCTCTGCCTCTACACACCCTCTGCATAGTGGATCTTCTTCTAGTCCCATCGTATACAGGTGCTTTTTAAACTGGCAATGCCCTGTTATCAGTGCCGTTGCCAGTCGTAGCTCACCTCGACTCATTTTGAGTAGGGAGTGGGTTCTTTTGTCAGAGGGTTTCTCCAGTAGGACTTTAGAGTGGCCCTGTCCGGGAGTCTCCCTCCAGTGTTTAATAAGCCATTTCGTTAGAAGTGACTGTATTTCTCTCTTTGCCATTTCGTCAAGAATGCACGCCAAAGGCTGGTTCTGGTCCAATGGGTTTATTTTGCTGCCTTCTTTGGCCAGACCGTCCAGTTTCTCGTTCTCTAGTATGTTGGCGTGAGCTGGCACCCATACCAGGTTGACGAAATTTTTACCCCCTCACAGGCGTTCAGCGCCTCAAGGGCTGCTTGACTGTCAGATACTACAAAGATTCTTTGATTGTGATAACCTTGATCTAACAGTATTTGCACGCAAGTTAGAATGACGTAAATTTCTGCTTGGTAGACGGTTGCGTGCTCCCCGAGACTGAAGCTTACTCCTTGCCTCAAGTTGCCGTCCCCGATGATTCCAGCTCCTGTGCCTGTTGAGCTTTTAGAGCCGTCTGTGTAGAACACAAATCCATTCATTTTGACTGCCTTGCATTTCCATTAATCCCTTGTCGGAATTTTAATTTCGTAGGTTTTTTTGATGGTATATGCTCTGGCTATTCTATCAGACTTCATACTGAGTATGGGGTGTTCATCCATCTCTCTCAGGATTGAGACATGTCCTTGCACATTCTTGCCTGTGGAGGTTTAAATTTTAGATCAGTAAGCCTCCCTTAATGCTTTGGATTTCACTACCAAGTGTAAGGGTGGAAGATTCGGCATTGTTTCCTTTGCTGCTGTAGGCGTCGTACGCATTGCCCCAGTATCATATCTAGTAACTTTAGAAGGTGGTTGAGGTAAACTGAGCACTGGTGTAGTTAGAGGTGGTGCAATGAGGCAACCCTCAAATATTCGTTGGAAAATAATGTTCAAAAAATTATCAGCGGCTCGGAATTCACAGAATTTTCCGTAGTACCTATCCTCTGCTTGGTAGCAGATGATTTTCTCAAAATCGACTTCTGCCGATTTTTTCCACATTTTTGGATATCTTGTGCAGTTCTTAATCAAGTGCCGTTTGTTTAGTTTATTTGCTATGATCAGAACCGGAGTTATGATTTTTTGATAGTCCAAACTTCCGGCTTAACCAAAAATGGGGTTAGTTTTCTTATTTTAAATGCAACACCCTGTATATTTTAAGCGGTTTGGAAGAGTGTAAAATGATCTGTCGTGTGACACCAAAAATTTTATATTTTGACTTCCGGTTCAGCCGGAAATGAGAGTTGCTTTCCTATTTCCAATAGAGCACCCTGTATAATTAGAGATTTCGAAATCGAGGAGCTTCTGAGCATACTATGGCTTAGCACTACTTCCGGTGTTTTAAAAAGTATTTGGAGAGCTTGTCAACAGGCATTAGAACTTGGAACCGTTATCTTTTTCGTTCCGGTTCCACTTAAAAAAATTTGGGTTCGGTCCGGATTTCAGTTCAGATTCCGGGTTCAGTTTCAGTTCGAAGTTCTGCTTGTAGAAGTCACTTCAATACGTACTAAAGGGTTCTGTTATGACCACATCGGCCGTTATTTATTTGAAAGTTAAGTTAATTAGCCATCCATCCATTAATTGCGTTGGAGCGATTGTTAATTAATCCATGACATGTTCTAGTGTCTCGTGTCTCTCTGTTTCCTGTTTTAATCTGATCAGCGGATCACGCAGTAGGATTGACTATCGTCAATATCACTCGATTTGTACGGCCTGTCCCGCAGGGTTTATTCCTCATCAATGAACACCAGCAGTGGCAGTAGTAGCAGTTTGAGAGCATCTCCAGGGACTGGAAAACAACTAGAGCAGTCATTGTTTGTTTCGCTCGCAATAAGCCTTAAACTAATGATCAAATAAAAAAATCAGAGATCATCGTAAAAAATTTATTTATTTATTTATTTCATCAATTACTATTATTTGTTACAATTTTGGTTTAAAAAACACTTCCGGTTTAACCGGAAATAAACCAAGCCAAAGGAGTTTTTGAAAACACCTTGTATATTTTTTGATTTTTAAAAATGTCGTAGGATTAGCTATGTAGAATGATATTTAAAACATGTTTAATTTTTACTTCCGGTTTAACCGGAAATTTGGTAAAATTTTGGTCATATGACTTTTAATTGCATTTTAAATGACTGTAGCCCTTAGAGCCATCGTATATTTTTTAAAGTAGAATTTCTGTGTGGATGATATGGATTTTAATTCAACAAAGTATGAAAAATTTACGGCTACAATCTTTTAAAAAGTGTTAAATTATTAACATTTTATAGGTACGTAAAGTTTGTTTTAGTTACCACTATAAACGTCTGAAACATAAACCAAATAATGTCAAAACTTAAACCTACAACTTGTACTTACTACAGTAGACAATTTAGAACAGTTTTGTAATTATTATCGAGCAATTATAATCAAGAAACTAAACTTGCCTCGTTGTTATGCACGGATTGTGAAACTATAAATCAATTAATAATATTACACGCGATTAAAAAATAATTTATGGACGTTATTATCGACAATTATTATAAAGATGGTAGTTGTCTTAAAAATTCATTAGTCTCAGTCAAAAACGATAAAGCGGACTCGTTAGTAAGTTAATATTTAATATATCATGGGCGCATTTTTGTTCTCTTTTCGTTTGGGGTTAATTCGAAATCTTCGAGGTGGTCCAGTTTGCTTGTTTGCAAATGAAGTAGCCAAACTACTTGTAAAAATCTTTACCGATGATGTTTGATTTATTTCCTATACTCTTGTGTTTGTATACAGCGTGTCGCACGGTGGATGTTTAAAACGATAGTGGACTTTTTTGATATTAGAGGTTGATTTTATTACGTCGTTAGTTTGGATTTTTACTGCAAATTTCGGGCCCCCTTAGGCGACTTTCTAGGTGCCCTTTATAATCCAGGAGGCGGCGTGCAAATATACTAAAGATACAAACAAAAAAATAGTATAAGCGGCTCCAGAAAAGTGCGTTTTTGATCTTTTTTCAATTTTTTACTTATAACTTGAAAATTAATCGCTTTTTGGGAAAAGTGTTTTGATCTAAAAATAATTTACATAAAACTTGCGACAAATTATTTTTCTTTAGTTTTTTTCCGGGCGGTCGGCTAGGGCTCTAGAATTCATTAAACTTTGACAAAAATGTAAAAATTTGACGAATAACTAATTTTTCTGTTTTTTGCTTATAACTCGAAAAATACTAATTTTTGGAAAAAAACGTTTCCATGCAAAAAAAATTTACATCAAATTTTGACCAAATTATAATTCTTCATTTTTTATCTTCAGTCGAACGGTTTGAGCGCTAAAGCGCGTTAAAGTTTGGCAAAAATTCCAAAATAGACTTAATAACTTAGTTTTATGTTTTTTGCTTATTACTGGAAAACCACTAGTTTGTGAGAAAAGTGTTTTTATCCAGAAATAATCTACACAAATTTACGATAAATAATGTGTGTTTAGTTTGTTTCGCGAGATAAATAGTTTGGGCGCTAGACCGCGTTAAAGTTTGACATAAATTTTAAAATCGACTGAATAACTTATTTTTTTTGTTTTTGCTTGTAACTCGAAAACTACCCATTTTTTGAGAAAAGCATTTCTGTAAAAAAATAATTAACATAGAATTTCTGACAAATTTTATTTCTTCAGTTTAGTTTTTCAGACGAACGGTTTGAGTGCTAGAGCGTGTTAAAGTTTGACAAAAATTCTAAAATCGACTGAATAAGTAATTTTTCTGTTTTTTGCTCATAACTCGAAAACTACTAGCTTTTTGAGAAAAGTGTTTCTGTAGAAAATTAATTAACATCAAATTTCTGACAAATTTTATTTTTTCAGTTTAGCTCTTCAGACAAACGGTTTGAATGCTAGAGCGTGTTAAAGTTTGACAAAAATTCCAAAATCGACTGAAAAGGTGATTATTCTGTTTTTTGCTCATAACTCGAAAACTACTAGCTTTTTGAGAAAAGTGTTTCTGTAGAAAATTAATTAACATCAAATTTCTGACAAATTTTATTTTTTCAGTTTAGCTCTTCAGACAAACGGTTTGAATGCTAGAGCGTGTTAAAGTTTGACAAAAATTCCAAAATCGACTGAAAAGGTGATTATTCTGTTTTTTGCTCATAACTCGAAAACTACTAGCTTTTTGAGAAAAGTGTTTGTGTAGAAAAATAATTAACATCAAATTTCTGACAAATTTTATTTCTTCAGTTTAGCTCTTCAGACAAACGGTTTGAATGCTAGAGCGTGTTAAAGTTTGACAAAAATTCCAAAATCGACTGAATAAGTGATTATTCTGTTTTTTGCTCATAACTCGAAAACTACTAGCTTTTTGAGAAAAGTGTTTCTGTAGAAAAATAATTAGCATCAAATTTCTGACAAATTTTATTTCTTCACTTTAGTTCTTCAGGCAAACGGTTTGAGTGCTAGAGCGTGTTAAAGTTTGACAAAAATTCTAAAATCGACCGAATAAGCGATTTTTCTATTTTTCTCTTATAACTCGAAAACCACTCATTTTTTTGTAAAAAATGCTTGATACAAAAGTAAAGAAAATAAGATTTTCTACAAATTATGTCTCTCAGATTTTTTACGTCAGGCGAACGGTTTAGGTTAGGCGCTAGAGCGCATTGAAGTTTAGCGAAAGTATATTATTAAACGTACCACCGAAGTCGGGAACAATTCCCTCATTTTTCGGGCCCAAGAGAAAAAAATTTAGTACTAGTGGCTTAACATATTTGCACACTGCCTCCCGGCAGCCCAAAAGTGAGTAGTGAGTTAGCGATAAATCAAAAACGGCGTCTAAAAGCATCTCGAGCATTTCGTCACTCGTGTTCCTTTTGAGACAGCCTGTATATTTCGTTATTCTTCTTAAGGCGCAATTTTTTTAATTACTATCGCAATTTCTGTTTATTTTAAGCGGCACAGATGAGCGACTCGTTTTTTGTACGCGCGAAATAAAATAAAAAGAATGGCCAAACAAACAATTGACCGCTCCCAAAACAAGATAAAAAGAATAGAAGAAAATGGCTAGGGTGGTTACCAGAAATAAATCAGGTGAACGCGAGTTGTTAACATTCTATTGTTTAAATTACTTTAAATATGGCTTGTACGGTGTACGTTGTTTCAAGTCGTTATTTAAAGTTTGCTTTTTTTTGTTTTTAAATTTTTTAAAAAGAGGGTTTTTTATAATTAACACTGAGACAATGCAGTAATTAAAGTAAATGCAGTTAAATGCGTTCCGAAATTTAGGAGAGGACTAAGTAGCAGTTTTGTTTTCACAATTAGAGAGAAATTGATATTTTTATACTGCCCTATCTCATTATACAGTATGTCCACGGATACTGGACAAGAGGGAAAAAATTGTTGATTTCTCAAAAAATTGCTTTTTATGAAAACTCCTGCTTGCTTTAAAACTCTTGTGCTACATATTATTTTTTATCCATCTTTTACAGGAAAAAAAAGTTAATAAAACTGATTGAGTTTGCTGTGGGCACTTATTATGAATATTTCATTTTCTGTAAGAAAAGGGATAACAAATGATTTGTGTTGCGAGAGTTTTAAAGCAAAACGAGAGTTTCTATAAACAAGTCTTTTCTTCTTTGTAACTCCATCCGTGGACGTGGACATACTGTATATTTATTATAATAATTATATTATTGGGCAATTATTGTCCAATTATTCAAGTATTAGGTCACGTCTATGCTTGAAGCCATACGTTACGTAAAATTTTGCGCCATGTCTGACTCAGAGTAGATATTCACCTTTGTGACCATGAAACAACAACCTGCCAAAAACATGAAGTTTTCTTGAGGTTTCAAGAAAACTTCAAACTCGTTGTTGCTAACTTCACCAGAAATCAGACGAGAGACTCCATCTTCACCGATGAGTATACCTCTCGTCTTCGAGAGAGCGAGCTTATTGCTGGGGGTAATATGCTCCGACTTTTCAGTGTTTCATTCTAACAATAGAAAAATTCAGAACCAGAAGAGTCTAACAACATCCTTTGCAAGTTATTTACCGGGTGGCAATCGTTAAAGTTGGGCATAGGGAAATACATTGTTTGAACGTTTCGATAATTACTGGGCAGTAAAAAAGTTAATCTATACGAATGGCAAAGAGAGAAATAAAGTCACTTTTGGTGAAGTAGAGGGACAGAGACTCTTAGACAGGGACGTTCTAAAGTCTTATTGGAGAAACCCTCTGACCAAAGAATCCGCTCTCTTCTCCGAATGAGCAGAGGTGTATTACTACTGGCAACGGCAATAATAACGAACTTAAAAAGCACCTGCATACTATGGGACTAGAAGAAGACCCATCATGCAGAGGATGTGCTGAGAAAGAGGAAACTCCAATTCATCTGCTACACTGCAATGCCTTTACGAGAAGTCGTCACAGCATTCTCGGAAAGGAGAAGATGCTCCAAAGAGAACTGGACTTCTGGACTTTATCAAAAGTACAGAAAACTCACATCCCAATAGATCCAAGAGGTCGCGATACAAAGAACCACTGGAACCGCATTATATTTTACCCTAAAAATTTAAATTTGTAAATATTCACGTATGATTGTTGTATGCATACTAGTTTGATTTATATATTTCGCTTTCTCGACTCATTTAACAATGCCGGATTGCTAGGGAAAATTATGTTAACCGCCTGGCGTATTTGGTATAGTCCTGCTACCGGAAATAGCAAGGTCTTTGGTTCGATTTTTTTCGGGTTTCGGGTTTTTTCACATGTGTGTGTATGTTGGGGTTAATTTACAACGTATTAGATTTATCTAAATAATTTACCCTAAAAATTTAAATTTGTATATTATTATTATTATTATCGAGACCAGAAAATCTTACCAGATTTCTTAAGGAAACTTGCTAAACATGCCTCAGATTTGTGTACGACAGACTGCATGGATACGAACGCGACATTATGGCGGTTTGAGATCTGGTTGATCTGGGGTGGTACAAATATGCGACTTAAGTGCTTGAAGATGGCTCCTGATGAACAGAAGAGGATATACGGGAATTAATGCTTTTGAAAAATGATGCAGGGGGCTCCACACGGATGTAATAAGAGAGGAAGGCCTAACATGGCGTGAATGGAAGGAATTGTGGTAGGAGAGAATGGCGAATGTTTTAAATTTTCTTGAAGCTGCTTTGAGAAAAAAGACCAGAGAGGTTCTGCAATGCAAAAAAAGGACGAAAGATGATTCTTGATTAAGTCCTTGTTTGAGTTTTAATAAACCACTAACCTAAATAATTAATGAAGTGCACACCAAATATGATGAAAATCCGTTGTTTATTAGCCATCGGCGTGGACGCGCTCCAGAGGGCGCACTTTCAAGTTTAAACAGGCTGTATAGTGTATAACATCAACATTATTCTTAGGAATGTATCTATTTGCGCTTTTGATGAACTAACTAAGGTTTATTTTGTTTACTATCTCTTTCGGTTCATTATTAAACACAACTCGACGCTTTAGAATTTCTAGTTCCGTAGATAACAGTTTGTCGTCGTTGTGAAGTAAAGTTAGTGTGAAGCGGGTAAGTTGATTTGGAAAATGTTACAGTGGTTACAGCTACTACAATTACAAATGCATATGTTATTTGAAGCGCACAAATTGTATTTAGAGTTTAAGCTCGGTCTGAACTGAACCCTAAAGCTAGTATTAGCTTCCCTGCTCAAAAATTGAAAAGTACAATCGTTAAATCTTTTATATTACGTTACGTCTGATCTTTGATTTTGCACGAACCATTAAAATAGAGAGCTAGGAAGGATCATTAAATTCGCATCCACATGTGAGCTTCCCCTAAATAGGAAAAAGAAGGAATAGTTAAGCTGTGATTATGCCATGTAACTGTACTAATTTGAAACTTGTTGTAATAGAATTTGTGAAGCGAGTAATACAAGTTTTCTTATTACTCGTACTTTAAAAGAGAGTCTCTTTGGAAGAGATGGGGAATAATAGGAAGGAAAATTGAATCCGCTTTTTCAAAATTTAATTATATTATTAATAATACTCCATCTTCTACTACTACTATTAGTGGCTATTACGGCACGTAACTTTCCCATTTTCGAGTTTAAAATAAAGTATTTCGTTATGGCAACGAAAAGTTTATTCTAACTTCTTCTTAATTAGTCTTTCTACGATAATTGTTAATTACGATTTCAATTAAAAGCCGAATAGTTGGCAAAAATTAAATTACGTGTAGGGTAATTAGCGAACAATGTTTTTTTTCTTTTTTTTTCGGTAGGTATATTTACAAAGTTTGAACAAAAACCTTAATAATGGAAAACGTACTAATTGGCATCGGAATTATATGTGAAAATTTTAATTGAAATTAGTTAATTATAGAATTTTATAAAAGCAAAACCCCCGATTAATGTTTTATAGCTTAAGTTAATTGGGAAAAGTTGCTTTGGGGTGTACCTTGTTCTCCCTTACGTAACACGTATTTTTTGTTCTCGTTCTGCAAAAACAAAGTCCACCTTTCTGCTTCTCTATCTGTCATTTTGAACAGCTTTTTGATAGTTAGTCAAAATGTCGTCCTGTACGGGGTGGCTCGAAAATTCAAGAAACTTACCTATTTTCGGTTTTTGTCAATTTTGATCTAGAAGGACTAATTTTTCGATAAAGGCTGTTGATACTTTCTAAAAGTAGACAAAATTCTCTATAATTTAAGACCATTATGGTCTCTGTAGACTTAATGGTAACCAAGATACAAGTGTACAAAAGTTTGGAAATCCGGAGGTCCGCCGAAGACAAAAATTTGGATTTATTATTAGGCCTTCATCATATACAACATACAAAACCATAACTATCCCATTGAAGCAAGGTAAATAATCCGGTCTTTGTCAAAAATCTAAAACTAAACAAACCTAAATCGTGTATTAGCGTGAGTAGTTTCTGGGCTAATGGACCGTGGTCGAGAGGTTTTTTGAGAGATTCCTGACGTTTCATTGGCTGCTGTGGCAAACATGTTCAGAGGCGTTTTGCCCTGTGTAATAAAGGTCGAAGTGGCCGTACCGAAGTTTGCCACAGCAGCCAACAAAACGCCAGGAACCTCTCAAAGAACCTCTCTACTACAGCTGATTAGCCCAGCCACTCACACTAATGACGTCTGCCGTGTTTTTTGCGAACTTTTGTAGATAATCTGCTTTTAAATAGTATAACATTGGCTTTGCCGAAAAATTAACCCTTCTGGGCCACAATTGACTAAAACTGAAAAAGGGAAAGGGTAACATTCTAACGATCATCGGATTTCGGTACCCCAGAAGGTGAGAAATCATTTGAAAAGAGTTCCAGCATTTAATCTGGAAGTGAAAACCGAAATTACAATTTAATACTCTGTGCTTTCCTTGCCTGTCGCTTACTGGGCCATTTAGTAGAACAACCTGCAGAGGTGTTGGTGAAGCTATTTGAGATTTGGGCTATTAGGGAGCCTTTCAATTTGAGGCCTTGTACATCAGTCAGGATTGGAGATTTTGGGATTTTTCTTAATCAATTGTCTCGTTTGTTGATGGACTACCTGTTTGCGTAAAAATTGTCTTTGGTCTTTGGTCTTTGGTCTTCAACCTCGATCCTCTGAGAAATATTAAAGAGTTTACTCAACTCAATAATGTAATGGTGAGTTAGTTGCAACTCAACCTTCTAGAAATAATGTAATAATTATTTTAAATGTGCCTATGTTGAACTGGGCACACATCATTTGCTTGCTAATAGGCGTCATCGTTTTTAGCTCGCAGTCACAACTGAAACTTTTTACCAGAATCAGATAAAAAACGGGAACCCTCGTAGGTTGGCTCTGCGAGTATTCGATATTTTTGGGAGAAAGGTGGAATCTGTACTGAGATAATAGTTAGTTATTGAAGTAAATGGCGTTATGGTTTTCCATCCAGTTAATGTGGCGCATAGTTTTCATTTTTTAGAAACTCCTCGTCTTATAGGTGACTCTATACGTCAGTTTCTGGAGCTGGCAATAATCTTTCAAATAATAACGACGGTTTAGTGGTATTGCCGTTTCCTGGGGAAGAGTTCTTCAGTGTTGCTCTTATAAAGAAGGCTACAATCAATTGTTAGTAAACACTTCATGTCATAGTTGTCAATTTCCAAGTTGGCTCAAGGTGTGTCTAAATAGATTCTGGCTTTCCAAAGACTTTCGAATACTGCTTTCTGTCACGCTCGCATAGCTTTCTTGAGAGGAATAATTTATTATCCGACTGCCAACATGGTTTCGTGGGGGATCTTTCCACCGGCACTGCGCTGCATGCATTTCTTTCTCTGTTATAAATTGTCTTGAGAGCGACGATCGTCCTGTTGGCATTTTCTGTGACCTCGGCAGGAGATTTGATTGTGTTGATTGGCGCTTGTTACGAAATCTTTGCGGTATGGGCATAAGGGGTGTAGTGTCGTTGTGGTTGGATTGCACCCAAGAGCCGATTAAAAAAATATTTTTCAACAATTAAGCCACCATAGTCCATGTTAAGGTGTGGGTGAAAACGTTATTAACTAAACAACCGTTAAGTACATGATTTAATTAATTAATGGAGTCTCGTACAGTTTGTTTCAGTTACAGTCGGGTCCGGTTATAACGAGCACGCTAGTGCCAACAAAATGTGCTCGTTATATCCGAGCGCTCGTTGTAAAAGATCTTGGTTATAACGGATTTATTAATTATTACCTACTGTGTTTAGACTTGATTAGGATAGAGTAACACTAAGCAACAAGAAACAATGACCAATGACGAATGTATGTGACATATACGTTTAAAATCGCTTACGAGGAGTTACACGGCGAGTAATAAGTTTGTTATCATTATCGTGCTTTATTTTAGAAGCTAACCGTCCAATACATTATCAAATCTTTCAGAATCAAGGCCGTAGCCAGAAAAAACTTTCGGGGGGGTTTACAAGTAGAGTTGGGCAATTTTGTACTTCTCGCATTGGAAATAAAATGAAATAGAAATTTTTTATTTTTCAAGGTCAAGTGGCTTAAAAACGAAGTTGCGGAATTTTAATAGCTCTTGATAGTGTCTCCAAAGAAGATGTTTCACAAAAACAAGTGATGAAAATTAAAAATTCAATTAATACTATACTTTTTTAAATAAAGAAACAATATAATTATCAGGGCTGATAGGACCCAATTCAAATATTTAATTATTTTACACACAGTTTGATTTCGATTTTAATATTCTTCTTAAGTTTTTGTTTGGGAATGGGGACAAGATGCAGAAAAGTACTTTAAAGTGTTAATTATTTTGCACTTTTTAAACCTTATAAATTATTTCGGGGGGGGGGGGGGTCAAACCCTTCTGATCCCCTTCCTGGCTATGGCTTTGTCCACAATAAATGCGAATTTTTTGTGCTATAAGAAATTACTCGCTAAAACCGTGATCTCTCTATAAGCATATTATATAGCTCGTTATAACCGGACCCGACTGTATTGTACATTCGCGTATTTAACTTATTATAATCTTTTTATATTTTTTCTGAAGGATTTGTGACCATAGGTGTGCCACATGGGTCAATACTGAGCTCATTACTTTTAATTCTTTACGAAAGCAAACTAATTGTAGGGCTGCTGGGGTCTGGGGGGTCTGTGGTGCAGTTTCTTCGTACGTCAATGATGCCGAAAATGGGGTTAGCTTTTCTATTTGAAGTACAACACCCTGTATAA
Source organism: Malthinus flaveolus (assembly GCA_950108345.1). Lineage (NCBI taxonomy): Eukaryota > Metazoa > Arthropoda > Insecta > Coleoptera > Cantharidae > Malthinus > Malthinus flaveolus. Next base: position 2,776,360 of record OX467285.1, read on the forward strand.
TTTAAGTGATTTGAAAGACTGTAAAATTAGCTATCTAGTGATACCAGACATTTAATATTTGGGATTCCGGTTCAACCGATTTTATATTTTTTAACTTTTCGTTAAATTTGACCCTCATTAAGTAACCCACCCCTTTTTTAGGTGTCAAAATTACTGGACTAATACATTTTTCGACTACTGTAGTGTTTTGGTAGGGCATTGTTAAAAATTCGCTTAAAAATCGAAAATACAACCTCAAATTCAAATTCAATTTTGCCTATTATACAGGGTGAGCTAAAATGGCGGATAAGCTCTCCAGTACGTTGTAGGGGATAATAATTGAAGTAAAGAAAAAATGCTGAAAAGTTCCTAACTGCTAATTTGTTGAGAAATGAAGAAGTTAAGTTGAGAACTCAACTCCGAACTGCCAAATTTTGAAACTTTTCATCATTTCCTCTAGTAATTCACGTGTTTTTTAATTATTAGGCAAAAACAAATGCTCCTATAACATCTTATTATCCTGTAAAGTTAATTTTGAATATCGAAATTTCTGTATCAAGTTGTTAAAAAAAATATGTGGTAACGATGTTTTGAAACTACCCTTATGATGACTTATGTCACTTATGTTTTCATCTGTCATCGATTATTAACATCCGTACCATGTTGCCAAATCTCAATTTACTTCTTCTTTAATAACTACAAAAATATAGCAGATAGATTTTTTTTATGATTTTTCTTTAGTTCAAATAACCGTCTCCTATACCGTCTCCCGTCTCCCTCTTCCTCTCCCGTACTGAAGAGCTTATCCGCCATTTTAGACTCGCCCTGTATAATTTGCATTTATTTTGAATTATTATTAAAAATGTATCGAAAAATATTTGAAACGAGGTCACTTGCACTTAAAATTAATTTAAAAATGTATTTTACTCAAGGTATCGAGACACATTTTTATCGCTTATCAATTCTTGCTCACGCATCATTTGGTTTCGACTGGTTAATTTATTTTGCACATTCGGGCTCAGTTAGTCGTCGACTTTAAAGTGAAAAGGTGAAAGTTTGTTAAAATATTGTTTTGTTTGTAGCTATTTGACCGGGTTATTGCTATTACTTCTTGTGCGTGTACATTGATGGTGGTTACGTAGCAGTCGAGGGGGTCGCCGGAGATGGAAGTGCCCAAAGAAGAGCTTAGTCGCCTTGAAGATAGAAAAGTAAGTAAAAAGAATCACTTCTCTTCGGCGTTCACCCATCACATAACATTTTGAAAATGAAGAAAATTTTCTTTAAATTTTTACTAAACTTAAATTATTGTTTCAGATTGGAATGGGATACTTAGTAGGCGAGACAATTAGTTTAAAGGTAGGATTTTTGCACATTTTATTTCATTTGGTGTCGGTATTAACATGAAATTCCCATATTTTATCACATTTTGACAATTCTCCTTTTTTGGTGCTGTTGGAAGCATCCGAAATTACGGTGGTGAAAGGGGTAGGCGTACTTTTAGTAATTTAAAGGCTGGACGGTTAGCAATAAAAATATCTTTATTGTTTTTTGAATATCTTTATTGTCTTTATTGAAGTTTTTGAAACACCCTATATATTTTAAGATTTTTAAATAATTTTCTATATATTTCTGATACTTTTTTAAATATTTTTATCGCGCACGAGCAACTCCTGTTATGGCCACATCATTTGCTAAAATCAATTGACGAAGACGGCATTCGCTCCCAAAAATTTGTATTTCTTCTCCAATTCTCGAGAACCATTATTAATTATTACCATATTATTATACGAAAAAATGTACACCTATCATATTTTTAAAGGATGATGACGAACATTTTTCGAACGTCCCGTATAATTGCTCACAGTTATTCAAGTTAAAAGCAAACAACATATTATGAGTTATTTGCTGTACTTCGAAAAGCTCTCGGATGGTTGGCTGCGGTTTAAGTGTAATACTCTTTTTTGCACAAAATTAAATATTTCGTCATAAAGAAAAGTCTAATTAATTAGGTTTAAAGCTTCGAGCCCTCAACTTTTTCCACTAGATGAAAAAAAAAAGAAAAATAAAAGTAATTTTTATCATCTTATTAATTTTCTAGTGCCACTATCAAATTGAAAGCTTTTCATCAGCATCAGACGCAATATTTTTGAACAAGCAACTGCAATTTTTGCTCACGAAAATTATAATTCTTCTTGAAGTTTAAAAAGAAAATTAAAACTCTACGGAACGTTACATAAAGAAATTCTAATCAAGTGCATGCATTTATGTGAATTTGCGAATAAGTATAAATCTCTTAGACGAGTGAGAAAAAGTCAAAAGGCATCCCTTATTCTCGCAGCTTCGTAAAGAATTAATCAAGCAATTTATCTTTTTCAAAAAAGGGAAACTTTAATAAAAACCTCACCTGTCTCTTCAACAAGCTTAAGACACTAACCACCGAAACATATTAAACTTTGTTGGCTCCTTCGTTTTATTACTCAAAATTTATATTCGCATAAAATTTTGCTCCCTCTTGTTTTTCTCTCCCAAAAATTTTAATCATACGAAAAGGGTTAAAACACAATTAAAATCAACTTCTCTGTTAAAACTTGTCAACGTTTATTATCGCAACTTATAATCATTTCGTTGGCAAAAATTCTATTAAATGTGGAGCTCGTTTCTATCTCGGCTGACATATTGTGATTTGGACGATATTAAGGTCTTTGTGTTTCTGTGTCAGGCGTAAATTGTTTCGTTCGCGTCGGTTCAGCCGGTTAGATGTAACTGGCAAGATAATCCTCCGACTTTTACATTTTTCTGCTAAAAACAACAAAAAAATGCGTCCAAATTTGCAATTTTTCTAATTAAATTAGAATTGGATGGCGAAATAAGTTGAGCGAAAAGTTAAATTAAATCGTCAAAAACGACATTTTCTAGTCAAACAATCGACTAGAAATTAATCGAACCGAATTTAAACAAATCAGACGACAAAGGATCGAAATTAAACAAGTTTGGTGGAAAGCTTCCCTGTTAAGTAATTCCGAAGAAGAATGGGATTCTCTGCATTCTCTATAGAGCTCTTCAAAGGGATTTGCTTTTGTTACCTTCTTATTTGTCCTGCAGATTCTTGATATCGGGAAATTTCTATTAAAACTTTAGTTTCGCGAGTGAAAGTAGGAAAATTTAAACTTATACTTTCTCCAGTTTAAATTTAATATTTCTTTTAATTTCGATGACAATTGAAATCTCGATTGGAATAGTAGACTATCTACAAAGTTGCCAACGATGCTCGTTCTTTTACAAAAGGCTCTCGTATATTATAAGTATTCATATTTGTTCGTGAACTTTTGCTAAGAGATTAAACTAAGTAGCTTTGATCACAAAGTCTTTTATAAAACCCAAAAGAATAGGCTACGTTCCAGCAAGATTTAATAAGTATCTCTGCTGCTTAACATTTATACTATATACAGGGCGAGTCTCTTAAAAAAACGTAGAATACTGAATTTGGTTCTAAATAAGGGGTTTTCTAGACTTTCAGTAGTTCGACTCGCTAGGGTAAAACTGAAAAAATTATTTAGTGTCTGTTTGGTGTGCTTGTAGAAGACATGTGACTGTAGAAAGAAGCGACAAGTGCAAATTCAGGAACAGCAAAACAGCATATATTATCGAAATTTTTTTCTCTCGTTCTTTATGTTTATGACACTTTTATTCTTTAAATTGGTAAGGACATTTTTCAGAGATACAGTAGGAAACATGGATTCTATGTTGGCCATGATGACTTCAAATTATTTTTTAAATTCAAATTCTGATTTTTAAATTTTTGTAAAACTATATTGCGCTCTAGCGCATAAACCGTGCGTCTTAAGAAAAAGCCCAAGAGACGTCATTTATAGAAAATTGAATGTAGCTTATTTTTATATAAAAACACTTTTCTCATAAAGTGCGTAGTTTTCAAGTTAAAAGCCAGAAACTAAAACAATACAGTTTTTGACCGATTGAGAAACATTTGTCAAAATTAAACGCGTTTTAGCCCCTAAGACGTTCGTCCAAAGAGAAAACTTAGAGGAATTTATCTGTAGAAAATAGGGCACAACTTATTTTTGTATAGATACACTCTTCTCAAAAAGTGCTTAGTTTTCAATTTATAAGCGCGAAACTAAAGAAAACAATTTTTTGGCTGTAGGGACATTTTTAGCAAACTTTAACGCGTTGTACTGCCTGAACCGTTTGCCTAAAGTAAAAACTTTACAGAAATAATTTGTATAAAATTTGTAGTAGCTTATTTTTATATAGAAACACTTCTCAAAAAGGGCGTATTTTTCAAAAAGCAAGAACGTAAAAAAATCATTGTTTGGCCGATAAAGAAATTTATGTCAAAATTTAACGCGTTCTGGCGCCTAAACCGTTCGTCTACAGAAAAAACTCAAGATACATAATTTGTAGAAAATTGGATGTAGCTTATTTTTATACAGAAGCACTTTTTTCAAAAAGTGAGTAGTTTTAAAGTTAAAAGCGAGCAACTAAAAAAGCAATTTATGGCCGATTGATATCTTTTGCCTAAATTTGACGCGTTTTAGCGCTTAACCGTTCGACTAAAGAAAAAAACCTTTAAGGAGACAACATAATTTGTTGACAATTGGAAGTAGCTTATTTTTATATAGAAACACTCTTCTCAAAAAGAGCGTAGTTTTCAAGTTAGAAGCGACAAACTAAAAAAAATATTTTTTGGCCGATAGAGACATTTTTAGCAAAATTTAACGCATTCTAGCGCTTAAGCCGTTTGTCCAAAGAAAAACTTAGGGGATACCATCTGTAGAAAATTGGATGTAGATTATTTTTTTATAGAAACACTTTTCTCAAAAAGTGCGTAGTTTTCAAGTTAAAAGCGACAAACTAAAAAAATTATTTTTTGCCGATAGAGACATTTTAACATTCTTGGCCGATAGAGACATTTTTGGCAAAATTTAACGCGTTGTAGCGCCTAAACCGTTTGTCTAAAGAAAAAACCTTAAGAGACATCATTTGTAGAAAATTGGATGTAGATTCTTTTTATATAGAAACACTTTTCTCGAAAAGTGTATAGTTTCCAAGTTGTATACAAAAAACTTTAAACACAGCAATTTTTTGCAGCTTTCTCTGAACGCATAATGCATCACTTTTACGAGTTAGCAAAGTTGAAATTTGGATTCAGCACCTCAAAAACTGAAAGAATTATATAGAAAAGAACATAATATATTATTTTGCTACCAAATTTCCATTCTTTGACTGGACTATTACGAAATCTGAAAAAATATTAAGATTTAGTAATAGTAAATTAGTAAATACTTAGTAGTATTAAAATAGTACTTAAATAGTAAACTTAGAGGTACAGTCTGGGTATATGTGTATACTGTATACTGTACGAGGATGTATTGAAAAATTCTTAGCCTACTATAGAACCGAACAAAATTTCAATGTCAAAATATTTTATTACTCAACATATTCTCCTCTTAATTGGATACATTTATTACAGCGAACCTGCAACGCCTCTAGACCTTTCAAAAAAAAATGTTTCTTCTTGCTCTGCAAACCAGACGTCTACAGCTTTTATTACCTCCTCGTTGGAAGAAAATTTACGACCTTTTAAACTTTTTTTCAGTTGAGAAAAGAGATGATAGTCGGACGGAGCCAAATCTAGAGAATAAGGGGGGTGTTCTAGTAATTCAAACCCTAAATCACAAATTTTTTGCATGGCATGAGATTTGTGTGCAGGGGCGTTGTCCTGCAAAAACAAAACACTCTTTAATTTTTTCCCGTAGAGTGGTCAGCAATGTCGAATAGTAATCTTCAGTTATTGTTCTACCCTTATCCAAAAAATCAATCATGATTACTCCATGGCAATCCCAAAAAACTTTTCCAGCAGATTTTTGGACACGAAACTTCTTAGGTCTTGGAGAACCAGAGTGTCGCCATTCCATCGATTGTTGCTTTGTTTCTGGATCGTAGAAATGTACCCAAGTCTCATCCATAGTAACAATTCGGTTTAAAAAGTCTACATCGTTTTCAAATCGAGCACAGATCGAACGCAATGCTTCTACCCTTGCACGCTTTTGGTCAACATTCAAACATTTGGGGATCTATTTTGCAGAAATTTTTCTCATGTCCAAATTGACGTGAACTATATGATGAACGCGTTCGTATGAAATATTCAGTGCTTCAGATATCCGTTTTAGCCCAATTCGACGGTCTGATAAAATCATGTCATGAACTGCATCGATATTTTCGGGGACTGACACAGAAACTGGACTTCCCGATCGGTCATCATCTTCAATTGAAAATTTACCTCTTTTGAAGCTTGCAGTCCAATTTTTGACGGTCGCATACGAAGGACATTGATCACCAAGGGTATTAACCATATCTTCGTAAATCTGCTTACCTCTTAACCCTTTTAAATACAGGTACTTGATGATGGCTCGATACTCCAATTTTTCGATTTTCACAATTTCGGTGGACATCTTTTTTCTTTTAATTTATTGCTTAACTCTGGTTTACTTTTTTGACGTCAAACTTTACACTGACACTTCTAATAAGTTATTGTTCGTTGCTATGGTAACGCAATATTTTCTTCATGCATGGAACTGGGCTAGGCTAACTAGATATCAATACATCCTCGTATATCTAGTACTGTTTAGGTAATCGATTGGTATATTAATTAAGTTACTAGCATAAACCCAAAAAACTGGCGTCAAATGACGAGTAAAACAAGAATTTGTAATCGAATTTTGTAGCAATCGACATAAATAACTGGATCGGGTAACAAATCAAAATTGCAATCATAAAATCTCTCAATTAATTTTGCGTTCTGTTATGAAGCGTTTTCTATGTCGTAACAAAAAGCAACCACTAAATGAAATTCCAGCATGAAAATAGAGTTGTAAAATATAATTCTATATCTGAGCAACTCATTTTCTTTCGTTTCGCATAAAATTTTAACAATCATTTTCATGGCTTCTCCATAAAGTCGTATAAATTTATTAATTTTTATTTGTTTATTTTTACGAAATATTAATAATGATAATAAAGAGAGGGGTACTTAAAAGTTTTTAAGTTAAAATTTTGTGGCTTCTAGTGGTTGTTGTGTGACGCAGTAATCTAAAGCAGAGTTAGAGAAACTTAATAAAGTTTAATCTCGATGGAACTCGCAGGTTTAATTGCGGAAATGGAGATTAAAAACTTAAACAATGTGAATATTATTTTATATTGAAGCTATTTTAAATGCTCCAGTAAAGTGATAATAACCATAATAAAACAATGTCTCTCGAAGCTAATGGATGAATTCTATAAAACTGAAGCTCATAGAGGACCTGCATTGTTAGGTTTCTATAGATTTTTACTTTTTCATTGACTTTGGGAAATTAAAAAATTTACAATCAACAAAATAAGCTTTTACAAAATCGATACAGGGTGGCCCCAAAAATGGGGTTGTGTTGGTGACATTTTGGAAAATCGACCCACACTATTTTAGACTAGGCTATTGTAAGTCACTAGTTAGTACGCATCTACCCTAATTTTAAAAAACAATTTTGGCAAAATTTTAATTCAAAATGGCAGCCATTGTAACGATCGGTTCATTTTGTAGGTTTTTTATTATAACTTTGGAGAGAATTATTATTATAAAAATCTAAAATGAGCAATATATAGGCAAAATATAGCGCTTTCGTTTTGCTAGAGTGGATTTTAAAAAAAATTTTTTCAAAATTGACTACTTTTATGGGACCAAAGTTTACTACAATTTAAAAACTGATTTTCTAAAAATCGGCTTTTTCCATTTTGTCCATAGTTTGATATGTTGTAGATATTGAAGTTCTGAATTAAATACCGTAATTTCGTTCATTTACTATGAACAGATCCGGAGCTATGATTTTTTGAAGGTCAAAATTTCAAAAATTTCTAATATCTTTTCTAATTAAAATTTGTAATTGCAAGTTTTTTTTTTGTTTTATTACATAAATTTCTATTGTTTGTTATAATTTTGGTTTAAAAAACACTTCCGGTTAAACCGGAAATTAGCTTAGCAGAAGGAGTTTTTGAAAACACAATATACAAAACGTATATTTTTTGATTTTTAAAAATATCGTTAGATTAACTTACCGTTTAACCGGAAATGAGGTTAGCTTTTCTATTTTAAATACAACACCCCGTATATTTTAAGTGGTTTTGAAGATTGTAAAATTAGCTATCTAGTGATACCAAACATTTAAATTTTAGCTTTCTGCTCAACCGGAAATGAGATCAGCTTCCTATTTCAAATAGAAACGCCCCGTACAATTTTCATTTTTGAAATCGGGGAGAGCTTCTGAGCATAAGTATGGCACTACTTCGGATCTTTTTTCATATTTCGAGAACTTAAATTTTCTTTTAAAATTAGAATTCGGTTCGCGTGGCCCAGCTGCGGTTAAAAGTTAAACACTTTCCTCGAGAAGTCTTTAATTAAAGGAAGATAGAGAGTAGTCACTAATCCACCAGAGCTTAGCCCTTCTAACAACTCGATAATTTTCCATTACATCCGCCTACCGCTATTATTAGTGCTTTTCTTCGTTTTTCAACAATTATCGAGCAAATTGCAATTCTACAAAAATTCCGCTACCCCGGGCTATTTTATTTAAATTAATCGGCAATAATTAAAATTTTTTCGTAACCTAAACAATTCTTGCAAAATGAAAAAATAACTTCTCTCTCCGAACGAACGTTAAACAATTTAAAAATTTAATACGAGCTAAGCTATTAAACATAGCCGTAAGGACTTATTCAAAAACCCAGCTCGTTTGCATGACAATAAATACTTTATACCAGGGGATGATAAGGGTGAAAACATTGTAGTCCTTAATCGTTCAATGGTTCGCGTTAACTACAGAATTCGCCACGAAGAGTGCTCTTGGTTCAAGTACACATCTGAGTCATTGAAAAAAAAGTCTTTATAACTCGGTATTGGTTTGCCTCAGAGGCAACTTTTAAATGTTTAAATATTAAAGTTCTAATTGTTGGGTTTAAGAGTTTTCAGATATTACGTACTACAACGTACGAACAAATATTTTGTTAATTTGCCTCGGGTTAAAAAATGGTTTTTGTATGAATTATTAAGCGAATTTCGTGAGTGTAATTTTAATTAATTTTCATTATTTATAAATCGATATAAAAGAATAAACCGTCGTACTTAATTAAATATTTCAAGTTTTGTGTCAAACGCACGCCCGTATTATTTAATCGTTGAAATTTAGTCAATTTTGTTGCCGAATTGTAGGTTGAAAAGTTTATTAAAGCTCGCAAGCTTTTGATTAAACAATAGACTTTTAGTCCGGGAGGCAGCATGAAAATGTACCTACTAATATGTAAAGGTACAAAATTTTTGACAATGCAGGCTGAAAAAACTTCTAAATGAGTAATACAACGGACGTTTTGCCACTCTTAAGTGGCAGTATTAACTTGGATGCGGTTTGAGAATAATAGTGGCTTTCTGTCTCTACCATTTTTCGCTTATAACTCGGAACAACATACTTTCTGTGAAAAGGATTCTTATACCCAGTAAAGTACATTCAATTTCCTACAAATTTTGTTTCTTAGGCTTTTTCTTCAGACGAACGGTTTAGGTGCTAGAGTTTGACAAAAAATCCAAAAATGTCCAGTTTTTTTAGTTTTCCGCTTATAACGCAGAACTGCGCACTTTTAGAGGAAAGTGTTACTATACAAATATAAATCATATTTAGTTTTCTACAGATTAGGTCTTTTAGGATTTTTCATCAGACGAGCCATTTAGGCTCTAGAGTGCCTTAAAGTTTGACAAAAATCCAAAATCGTACATACACTATTTTTTTAGTTTATTGCTTATAACTCGTAGCTTCGCATTTTTGCAAAAAAGTATTTCAATACTACATTCAATTCTTTACAAATTATAATTCTTAGGTTTTTTCTTCAGACGAACAGTTTAGGCACTAGAGTACCTTAAAATTTGACAAAAAATCCCAAATTGGCCACAATTGCTGTGTTAGTTTTTCGCTTATAACTCGGAATTACATACATTTAAAGAAAAGTATTCCTATAAAAAAACAAAGTACACTCAAGTTTCTACAAATTGAGTTTTTTTCTCAGACGAACGGTTTAGGCACTAGGACTAGAGTGTCTTAACATTTGACAAAATGTCCAAAACTATCCAAAACTGTTTTTTTAGCTTTTCGCTTATAACTTGAAACTACACACTTTTAGAGAAAAGTGTTCCGTTATAAAAACAAAGCCCGCCAAATTTCTTACAAATTATTTCTCTTAGGTTTCTTTCTTCAGATAAACGGTTTAGGCGCTAGAGTGCCTTGAAGTTTTACAAAAAATCTAAAATTGTCCAAAAAATGTTTTTTATTGTTTTTTACTTATAACTCGGAACTCCACACTTTCTGAGAAAAGGATTCCTATGCAAAAATAAAGTACATAATTTTTTACAAAGTATGTCCTTTAGGTTTTTTTTCATCATAGGAACTGCTTAGGCTTTCGAGTACCTTAAAATTTGACAAAAAATTCTTAATTGTCCTCAACTGTTTTTTTAGTTCTTCGCTTATAACTAGGAACTACATACAATTAAGGAAAAATATTTTTATAAAAACATAAATTCTATTCAATTTCCTACAAATAATGTATTTTATGTTTTTTCTTAAGATGAGCCGTTTAGGCGGTATAGGGCTTTGAAATGTGATAAAAATCCAAAATCGTCAAAAAACTTTTTTTTTGTTTTTCCATATAACTCTGAACTACGCACTTCTAGAGAAAAGTGTTTCTATATAAAAATAAATTAAATTTAGTTTTCTATAAATTATCTCTTTTAGGTTTTTTCTTCAGAGGAATCGTTCAGGCACTAGAGTGCCTTAAAGTTTAACAAAAATTAAAAATCGTTCAAGAACTCTTTTTTTAGTATTTCATTTATAACTTGGAACTACATACAAATAGAAAAAAGTATTCTTATAAAAACATAAAGTACATTCAAATTCCTACAAATGATGTCTCTTCAACTAACTGTTTAGTCGTTAGAGTCTCTCCAAGCTTGACAAAAAATTCAAAATCCCTTACAACCTGTTTCTTTTAGTTTTTTGCTTATAACTCGGAACTACGCACTTCTAGAGAAAAGTGCGTTGATTGAATATTAAAGCATATTGATTTTCCTACAAATTATGTAGATTAAGTTTTCTTTTTAGATGGGTCGTTTAGGCGGTAGGGTACTTTAAAATTTGATAAAAATCCAAAATTGTTTAAAAACTGTGTTTCTAGTTTTTGCTTATAACTCGGGACTACGCACTTATAGGGAAAAGTATATCTATAAAAAGATAAAGTGAATTGAATTTCCTACAAATTATGTATGTTAGGTTGTTTCTTCACACGAGCTGTTTAGTGGTAGAGTGCTTTCAAATTTGACAAAAAAGTCAAAATTCTCAAGAAACTGTGTTTTTAGTTTTTCGTTTGTAACTCGGAACTACGCACAGCTACTGAAAACTGTTTTTATATAAAAATAAAGCACATTCAATTTTTTACAAAGTATGTCTCTTTGGTGTTTTGATTTCTTGTATCCGGGAGAATTTTGTACCAATGGTTCAGTATATTTGCTCGCTTCCTCCTAGACTATTTTGGTTATTCTTGTGCTTTCGAATAGGATCGACTTATTATTTGGGGTGAAAGGTATTTTCTAATCCTAAGGTGACAGCTAAACTAAAAATAGTAAAGTCAAAACCAAAAATTAACTGTGGCCCAGACGTTTGAATAGGTAGATAGAATGATTTGGACCAACTTCAAATACCCTTTTACGATTATTTCGTTAAAAAAAACTTGTACCTACCTAATGTTATGATTATCATGAGTCGCACAATTATGTGCTGGTGTTTGAACAAGAAATATCTGAACAAATTGCGTGCCTGTTAGTTGGTAGGGTTGTTCAAGCCAAACAAATTTCCCATTTCTTCTTTTATAGTTCAAAAAATTCCAAATTTTAATAAATCTCATTATTAAGGACTCCCTTTATTAAGGAAAAGTTAATTAATTTGAAATTACGTTTCTATACCGGGTGTGTCTTGACCGATGGACTATTTCGATTATAGAGTTCTGTGCTTGTGTTGCTTTTATCTCGAAATTGCCTACATTGTAAACAGACGAGGGCTCCGTCTGTAGTACGGTGTGAAACACACTGTAGATAAATTCAGTCCTTTGCAACAGTTTTCGTTACTCTTGGGACACCGTGTATAATTCGCGTTTATTATCGCAGCTAAATTTGCCCCCTTTTAATCATTTAGTTACATTCTATGGTTTTCAACAGTTGAGCTTGAATTTGGGACACCCTTATTCTCATCAGCGGATAATTACACTGTTGCATATAAGGGAAACGAGTATAGATAGTAGGTAGAGAGAGAAGTAGGGTAGAGCAGAGTCCGATTTAGTTGATTCAAAATTTCTACACAATAAGAAGGGTAGATCGAGTAATAGATAGTCTAATAGTTGCGGTGGTGCGACTAAATTTTAGAAATGTTTGCCTAAAATAAGGTAAATAGTGTAAAATTTTGAACGAGACAATTGGAAAATAAATTTTTGTAAACGTAAATTTTTCCATCACGCGTCAAGCGGGGGTAGTTAACGAGAGAGAACTTAAAAGATTTGAAGTAATTGTCACTCTTCATAAATTGGCTCAATTTTATTTAAACATGTTTCGCGTCCATGTCATCATCTCTCTCGTGTAATAATGATGTTTTCAAAGAAATTTTGTCGTTTTTCAAATAATACTTTTTCAATCATCTGGAATTTTAAAACTTTTCTAAAAGAAGTTGTTTCTTCTCGTAAAGTTACGTGAAGTTTACATTTCTCGACGATTGTTAAAAGTGGTCTGGAAGAAAAATAAATTTAAAAATAGTCTGAAAGTGGAGTTTTGTCTGAATTAAGCAATTTAAATGTACGGGGATGATGATGTTCTTCGCCACATGTTACAACCTCAAATCCGATAATAATGGTTTTCGCCGGTTACCAAATCGTTTTGAAGTATCAAAATTCCCCCAAGGCTTACTTCGCTCGGTATTATAGCGATTGTCTGTAAAAGTCGTTCAAATATGTGCTTTTCTATTTTAAATTCTACCAGTAGTATTAAAGCCATATTAAGATGACAAATGTACTCGAGTGGTTTTTTAATCTGCATAATGCTTTGTAACTGTAACTTATGGGGGTGTCTTAAAATAATCGCTAACTCAAAAGGCGCATGCTTTTTAGATTTTTTAATAAATCAATTGACAAGCTTTTTATGTACAGGGTGGTTCTATGTGCAACTAGAAAGTTAACATTTTATTATTTTCAATGCAACGTTTCGCCGGTTCGTGACATCTTTCGGATTTGTAATAGCGTGCAAATGCACTAAAACCGTAAGATGCAAAATGTTTGACGATTCACGCTGAAAGACCATTGCAAATAAGTAAAAACCGACCGTCTAGCACTCCTAAGTGGCAGCATTAACTCTTTTTTGCTCCCACGCTCTTTTTGAGAAAAGGGCTTTAATGAAAAAACAGATTACATTTTTTGTTTTTTTCCCTTAGACAAACGGTTTAGGCACTAGAGCGCGGCGAAGTTGACAAAAATGCCAAAATCTAGTAAAAAACAATTTTAAGAGTTTACCGCTCATAACTCAGAATTTAAGCAGTTTTGTAGAAAAGTGTTTCAATACAAAAATAAACTACATACAATTTTCTACAAATTACATCTCTTAGGTTTTTCCGTCAGATAAAGAGTTTAGGCGCTAGAGCTTGTTGAAGTTTGACACAAATTGCAAAATCTGCCAAGAAACTGAGTTTTTGTTTTCTTGATTATAACTCGGAAACTACGCACTTTCAGCAAAAATTGTCTTATTACTAAAATAAAGTACATAAAATTATATATAAATTACATACCATAGATTTTTTTCCTCAGACGCCCGGTTTAGGCGCTAGACCGCGGTGAAGTTGACAAACGTTCCAAAATCTGCTAAAAAACACTTTTTGTAGTTTATCGCTTATAACTCGAACACTACGCACTTTTTGAGAAAATTGTTTTTATTCAAAAATAAATTGCATTATATTTTCTACAAATTACGTCTTCCACGTTTTTTACGTCAGACGAACGGTTTAGGTTAAGTGGTAGAGCGCGTTTAGTTTAGTGTATATCGAAAGCAGCGGAAAGTCGTAGACTTCCAATTTTAATCTCAGGTCACTTCAAAACTACGCACTTTTTGGGGAAAGTGCTTTTATGTAAAAATAAATATTTACTTACTACAAATTATATATTTTAGCTTTTTCTTCAGACAAACCGTTTAGGTTCCAGAGAGCGTTAAAGTTTGATACCAATTTCAAAATCTGCCAAAAAACTGTTGCTTAAGTTTACCGCTTATAACTCAAAAACTACGCGCTTTTGGAGATAACTCTTCTTATACAAAAAGAAAGTAGATCAAATTTCCTACCAATTATATCTCTTAGGGTTTTTCCGCCAGACAACCAGTTTAGGCGCTAGAGGGTGGTGAAGTTTGACACAAATTCCAAAATGGACCAAGAAACTGATTATTTTTTATTTGACCTATAACTCGCTAACTACGCACTTTTAGAGAAAAGTGTGTTTAAAATAAATAAAGTATATCAAATTTTATACAAATTAAGTCTCTTTGGATTTTTAGGTTAGATGAATAGTTTAGGCGCTAGAGCGCGTTAAAGTTTAGTGTACTTCAGAGTAAGTACCTACTTCAAAATAGCGGCTGAGCCATCAAGAACAACCCTCTCATTTCCGTGGTGATCTCTGTTTCCACAATATCCGTATTTAAAACAATTCAATTAGTTACTATTTAATTGAATTACCTTCTTTTTAATTCATTAATTAATTAATTTAAGTTGACTAACTTAATTTTTATCCCACTCAATGTTTATGGGGTCGATAAAAGTTCTAACCAAAAAAAATTGTTTGAATGTCATCAATTTTTTTAGAGACGGCCCTGTCTTCCACAAATGAAAATTAATGCAAAGAAAGAAATGTTAAATAATTCGTAAAATTTACAAGTGAAAAATGCGAATTTCCACATAAACAAAATTAGTCAATAAGAGAGAGATAGAAAATAATGAAAAATTTTGTGATGAGTCAAGTTTTGATCGTTAGCGAATTTTGATGACTATTTGTAAAAGGTTTGATGATACATTTAAAATATTTTTAAGGGGCCGAAGGGAAAAGAGCTCTCTTGAAGTAGGCCAAAAAAGCAGATCTCTTAAATTATTTACGTACTTTTACTGGGGCATAATGAAGCCATAAATGTTCAACTCGCAACCTAAAGATGTTTCCAAACATATAAAATGCTGATCGTGCTTTAATATTTACAACAAACTGATCGATGCAGGAGGAATAAAGATTGGATATAAAACGTAAAAATTTGCTAAATGGAGTTAGTTATACGTCGTTTTTATAGAAGCAGTTTGGATGTGGTATTGGAATTGGGAGCTCTTTTCGATTTAACGAATTTTACCGATAATTTTCCTATATTTCTTTCTGGATTTCTACAAGCGTTAATAAACTAGCCGAGTTCTAATCAACAGAGCTGGCTGTAACTCCGAGCTTTACTGTACCGACGATTTAATTTGTTTGCTAGCGTAAGTAACAACGCCTACATATAGGGTGTCCATAAACTTGAAGCCTTACTTATGGAATAATGTATAGATGATAATAATTGACAATCGAAGAGTGCCTTGAGAATCTGAGCATTATACTAGATTTGGAATTTAGTGTGTGGATACTGGTAGATTCCTAACAACACAAGTATACCTACTGAACTACAAGAAAGAGGTATTTTAATTCTGAGGGAGTATTAAATTATTATTTTACAAAATCGTGCCTAGGAAAATAAGAAATTAATACAACACTGTCCTTATAAGTTTTTCACCAAAGTTGGACTACTTAACCCGGAGTACAGAAGGGAGGGGATTGATTCTGTAAGAATAGTTATTGTGGTTAGTGAAAGAGGTTTCTGACCTAATGGGTCGTGGTCGAGAGGTTATTGGTAAAAGTTATCAGATGTTTTGTTTGCAACTGTGGCTGACATGGAGGGGGTTTACTTCTTCCTGTGTGGTAGCGGCCAAAATGACAGCACCGAAGGTTCCACTACCATAATGAAAGAAATAAACCCTCTCTATGTCTGTCACATGAGCAAACGAAACGTCAGGTATCGAATTGCTAAATTTAAATCCCCCTCTCAACAAAGTACAAAGCATGAACTTGTTCGGAGGTTATTTTATTTAAACTTTCATTTTTCAAGTTTTTTTTGCTTGAAGGACATTAAGGTATTTCTTTCCCCAAAAACAGTAGGTTTTGAACGGTTCCATAACGGAACGATACTGAGACCCCACTCCCCCCCTCTAGTACAAAACATGAACTAGCTTGGAAACAATTGAAAATTGACATTTGAAACCTATTTCAACCTTCTACAGAAAACTAAACTAACCTGTGACCTGAAATAATGGGAACAAGCGGTTGGGTTTTCTTCTCCACGTCGTCTTTCTACTGCTTCTAGAACACTTTGAGGTTCCTTGCTCCTGGGTTTAGATCGTTTATCGTTTATAAATCGTTCCGTATTAATGAGGTTCTATAGGTACTTACTAATCTACGCTCTTCCTTGTAGGTAAGCCTTGCTACTAATAGACTGGAGTCCATGCAATGCAGTCAAACTGGGTTTTTACCAGGAAAGTCATGGGGTAGTTTTGACTTTTTCTATTTTGTATGTTTTTTAGGGGTGCTAAATTTGAATCTGATGTCGGCTAAGAAAATTTCTCTGAAAAAAGGCAAATATCTCATTTTTTGGCGGTTTGTTGCTTATAACTGGAAAACTATTTGCTTTTCGTAAATAACTGTCCTATCCAAACTGAAAGTACATCAAATTTGCTACAAGTTTAATTGTTTGTTTTTTTTCCTCCGACGAACCGTTAGGGCTCAATGCTAGTTGAAAATTGGCGTATTTTGTCTGTCTCCGCATAAATTCCTTTTTGGCGGTTTTTTGGTCATAACTCATAAACTATCGACTTTTCGTAAATAACCGTTTTATTCAAACTGAAAGAAAATCAAATTTTCTACAAATTTAATTCTTTGTGTTTTTTATTTGATAAACCGTTAGGGCTCAAGCGCTAGTTTAAAATTGAAGTATTTTGTCTGTCTCAGCAAAAACTAATTTTTTGGCGGTTGTTTGCTTATAACTTGGAAACTATCAGCTTTTCGTAAATAATCGTTCTATTCAAAATGAAAGTACATCAAATTTTCTACAAATACAATTACTTACTCTTTTCTTCTCCGACGAACCGTTAGGGCTCAAGCGCTAGTTTAAAATTAGCGTATTTTGTGCGTCTCTGCAAAAACTTTCATTTTTTGGCGTGTTTTTGCTTATAACTGGGAAAGTATCAACTTTTCGTAAATAATTATTCTATTCAAAATGAAATAAAATGAAATTTTATACAAATTTAATTCTATGTCTTTTTTTCTGCGATAAACAGTTAGGGCTCAAGCGCTAGTTTAAAATTGGAGTATTTTGTCTGTCTCAGCAAAAACTAATTTTTTGGCGGTTGTTTGCTTATAACTTGGAAACTATCAGCTTTTCGTAAATAATCGTTCTATTCAAAATGAAAGTACATCAAATTTTCTACAAATACAATTACTTACTCTTTTCTTCTCCGACGAACCGTTAGGGCTCAAGCGCTAGTTTAAAATTAGCGTATTTTGTGCGTCTCTGCAAAAACCTCATTTTTTGGCGTGTTTTTGCTTATAACTGGGAAAGTATCAACTTTTCGTAAATAATTATTCTATTCAAAATGAAAGAAAATGAAATTTTATACAAATTTAATTCTTTGTGTTTTTTTCTGCGATAAACAGTTAGGGCTAAGCGCTAGTTTAAAATTGGAGTATTTTGTCTGTCTCAGCAAAAACTAATTTTTTGGCGGTTGTTGCTTATAACTTGGAAACTATCAGCTTTTCGTAAATAATCGTTCTATTCAAAATGAAAGTACATCAAATTTTCTACAAATACAATTACTTACTCTTTTCTTCTCCGACGAACCGTTAGGGCTCAAGCGCTAGTTTAAAATTAGCGTATTTTGTGCGTCTCTGCAAAAACTTCATTTTTTGGCGTGTTTTTGCTTATAACTGGGAAAGTATCAACTTTTCGTAAATAATTATTCTATTCAAAATGAAATAAAATCAAATTTTCTACAAATTTAATTCTTTGTGTTTTTTTCTGCGATAAACAGTTAGGGCTAAGCGCTAGTTTAAAATTGGAGTATTTTGTCTGTCACAGCAAAAACTAATTTTTTGGCGGTTGTTTGCTTATAACTTGGAAACTATCAGCTTTTCGTAAATAATCGTTCTATTCAAAATGAAAGTACATCAAATTTTCTACAAATACAATTACTTACTCTTTTCTTCTCCGACGAACCGTTAGGGCTCAAGCGCTAGTTTAAAATTAGCGTATTTTGTGCGTCTCTGCAAAAACCTTATTTTTTGGCGTGTTTTTGCTTATAACTGGGAAAGTATCAACTTTTCGTAAATAATTATTCTATTCAAAATGAAAGAAAATGAAATTTTATACAAATTTAATTCTTTGTGTTTTTTTCTGCGATAAACAGTTAGGGCTAAGCGCTAGTTTAAAATTGGAGTAATTTGTCTGTCTCAGCAAAAACTAATTTTTTGGCGGTTGTTTGCTTATAACTTGGAAACTATCAGCTTTTCGTAAATAATCGTTCTATTCAAAATGAAAGTACATCAAATTTTCTACAAATACAATTACTTACTCTTTTCTTCTCCGACGAACCGTTAGGGCTCAAGCGCTAGTTTAAAATTAGCGTATTTTGTGCGTCTCTGCAAAAACCTTATTTTTTGGCGTGTTTTTGCTTATAACTGGGAAAGTATCAACTTTTCGTAAATAATTATTCTATTCAAAATGAAAGAAAATGAAATTTTATACAAATTTAATTCTTTGTGTTTTTTTCTGCGATAAACAGTTAGGGCTAAGCGCTAGTTTAAAATTGGAGTATTTTGTCTGTCACAGCAAAAACTAATTTTTTGGCGGTTGTTTGCTTATAACTTGGAAACTATCAGCTTTTCGTAAATAATCGTTCTATTCAAAATGAAAGTACATCAAATTTTCTACAAATACAATTACTTACTCTTTTCTTCTCCGACGAACCGTTAGGGCTCAAGCGCTAGTTTAAAATTAGCGTATTTTGTGCGTCTCTGCAAAAACCTTATTTTTTGGCGTGTTTTTGCTTATAACTGGGAAAGTATCAACTTTTCGTAAATAATTATTCTATTCAAAATGAAAGAAAATGAAATTTTATACAAATTTAATTCTATGTCTTTTTTTCTGCGATAAACAGTTAGGGCTCAAGCGCTAGTTTAAAATTGAAGTATTTTGTCTGTCTCAGCAAAAACTAATTTTTTGGCGGTTGTTTGCTTATAACTTGGAAACTATCAGCTTTTCGTAAATAATCGTTCTATTCAAAATGAAAGTACATCAAATTTTCTACAAATACAATTACTTACTCTTTTCTTCTCCGACGAACCGTTAGGGCTCAAGCGCTAGTTTAAAATTAGCGTATTTTGTGCGTCTCTGCAAAAACTTTCATTTTTTGGCGTGTTTTTGCTTATAACTGGGAAAGTATCAACTTTTCGTAAATAATTATTCTATTCAAAATGAAATAAAATGAAATTTTATACAAATTTAATTCTATGTCTTTTTTTCTGCGATAAACAGTTAGGGCTCAAGCGCTAGTTTAAAATTGGAGTATTTTGTCTGTCTCAGCAAAAACTAATTTTTTGGCGGTTGTTTGCTTATAACTTGGAAACTATCAGCTTTTCGTAAATAATCGTTCTATTCAAAATGAAAGTACATCAAATTTTCTACAAATACAATTACTTACTCTTTTCTTCTCCGACGAACCGTTAGGGCTCAAGCGCTAGTTTAAAATTGAAGTATTTTGTCTGTCTCAGCAAAAACTAATTTTTTGGCGGTTGTTTGCTTATAACTTGGAAACTATCAGCTTTTCGTAAATAATCGTTCTATTCAAAATGAAAGTACATCAAATTTTCTACAAATACAATTACTTACTCTTTTCTTCTCCGACGAACCGTTAGGGCTCAAGCGCTAGTTTAAAATTAGCGTATTTTGTGCGTCTCTGCAAAAACTTTCATTTTTTGGCGTGTTTTTGCTTATAACTGGGAAAGTATCAACTTTTCGTAAATAATTATTCTATTCAAAATGAAATAAAATGAAATTTTATACAAATTTAATTCTATGTCTTTTTTTCTGCGATAAACAGTTAGGGCTCAAGCGCTAGTTTAAAATTGGAGTATTTTGTCTGTCTCAGCAAAAACTAATTTTTTGGCGGTTGTTTGCTTATAACTTGGAAACTATCAGCTTTTCGTAAATAATCGTTCTATTCAAAATGAAAGTACATCAAATTTTCTACAAATACAATTACTTACTCTTTTCTTCTCCGACGAACCGTTAGGGCTCAAGCGCTAGTTTAAAATTAGCGTATTTTGTGCGTCTCTGCAAAAACCTCATTTTTTGGCGTGTTTTTGCTTATAACTGGGAAAGTATCAACTTTTCGTAAATAATTATTCTATTCAAAATGAAAGAAAATGAAATTTTATACAAATTTAATTCTTTGTGTTTTTTTCTGCGATAAACAGTTAGGGCTAAGCGCTAGTTTAAAATTGGAGTATTTTGTCTGTCTCAGCAAAAACTAATTTTTTGGCGGTTGTTGCTTATAACTTGGAAACTATCAGCTTTTCGTAAATAATCGTTCTATTCAAAATGAAAGTACATCAAATTTTCTACAAATACAATTACTTACTCTTTTCTTCTCCGACGAACCGTTAGGGCTCAAGCGCTAGTTTAAAATTAGCGTATTTTGTGCGTCTCTGCAAAAACTTCATTTTTTGGCGTGTTTTTGCTTATAACTGGGAAAGTATCAACTTTTCGTAAATAATTATTCTATTCAAAATGAAATAAAATCAAATTTTCTACAAATTTAATTCTTTGTGTTTTTTTCTGCGATAAACAGTTAGGGCTAAGCGCTAGTTTAAAATTGGAGTATTTTGTCTGTCACAGCAAAAACTAATTTTTTGGCGGTTGTTTGCTTATAACTTGGAAACTATCAGCTTTTCGTAAATAATCGTTCTATTCAAAATGAAAGTACATCAAATTTTCTACAAATACAATTACTTACTCTTTTCTTCTCCGACGAACCGTTAGGGCTCAAGCGCTAGTTTAAAATTAGCGTATTTTGTGCGTCTCTGCAAAAACCTTATTTTTTGGCGTGTTTTTGCTTATAACTGGGAAAGTATCAACTTTTCGTAAATAATTATTCTATTCAAAATGAAAGAAAATGAAATTTTATACAAATTTAATTCTTTGTGTTTTTTTCTGCGATAAACAGTTAGGGCTAAGCGCTAGTTTAAAATTGGAGTAATTTGTCTGTCTCAGCAAAAACTAATTTTTTGGCGGTTGTTTGCTTATAACTTGGAAACTATCAGCTTTTCGTAAATAATCGTTCTATTCAAAATGAAAGTACATCAAATTTTCTACAAATACAATTACTTACTCTTTTCTTCTCCGACGAACCGTTAGGGCTCAAGCGCTAGTTTAAAATTAGCGTATTTTGTGCGTCTCTGCAAAAACCTTATTTTTTGGCGTGTTTTTGCTTATAACTGGGAAAGTATCAACTTTTCGTAAATAATTATTCTATTCAAAATGAAAGAAAATGAAATTTTATACAAATTTAATTCTTTGTGTTTTTTTCTGCGATAAACAGTTAGGGCTAAGCGCTAGTTTAAAATTGGAGTATTTTGTCTGTCACAGCAAAAACTAATTTTTTGGCGGTTGTTTGCTTATAACTTGGAAACTATCAGCTTTTCGTAAATAATCGTTCTATTCAAAATGAAAGTACATCAAATTTTCTACAAATACAATTACTTACTCTTTTCTTCTCCGACGAACCGTTAGGGCTCAAGCGCTAGTTTAAAATTAGCGTATTTTGTGCGTCTCTGCAAAAACCTTATTTTTTGGCGTGTTTTTGCTTATAACTGGGAAAGTATCAACTTTTCGTAAATAATTATTCTATTCAAAATGAAAGAAAATGAAATTTTATACAAATTTAATTCTTTGTGTTTTTTTCTGCGATAAACAGTTAGGGCTAAGCGCTAGTTTAAAATTGGAGTAATTTGTCTGTCTCAGCAAAAACTAATTTTTTGGCGGTTGTTTGCTTATAACTTGGAAACTATCAGCTTTTCGTAAATAATCGTTCTATTCAAAATGAAAGTACATCAAATTTTCTACAAATACAATTACTTACTCTTTTCTTCTCCGACGAACCGTTAGGGCTCAAGCGCTAGTTTAAAATTAGCGTATTTTGTGCGTCTCTGCAAAAACTTCATTTTTTGGCGTGTTTTTGCTTATAACTGGGAAAGTATCAACTTTTCGTAAATAATTATTCTATTCAAAATGAAATAAAATCAAATTTTCTACAAATTTAATTCTTTGTGTTTTTTTCTGCGATAAACAGTTAGGGCTCAAGCGCTAGTTTAAAATTAGCGTATTTTGTGCGTCTCTGCAAAAACCTCATTTTTTGGCGTGTTTTTGCTTATAACTGGGAAAGTATCAACTTTTCGTAAATAATTATTCTATTCAAAATGAAAGAAAATGAAATTTTATACAAATTTAATTCTTTGTGTTTTTTTCTGCGATAAACAGTTAGGGCTAAGCGCTAGTTTAAAATTGGAGTATTTTGTCTGTCTCAGCAAAAACTAATTTTTTGGCGGTTGTTGCTTATAACTTGGAAACTATCAGCTTTTCGTAAATAATCGTTCTATTCAAAATGAAAGTACATCAAATTTTCTACAAATACAATTACTTACTCTTTTCTTCTCCGACGAACCGTTAGGGCTCAAGCGCTAGTTTAAAATTAGCGTATTTTGTGCGTCTCTGCAAAAACTTCATTTTTTGGCGTGTTTTTGCTTATAACTGGGAAAGTATCAACTTTTCGTAAATAATTATTCTATTCAAAATGAAATAAAATCAAATTTTCTACAAATTTAATTCTTTGTGTTTTTTTCTGCGATAAACAGTTAGGGCTAAGCGCTAGTTTAAAATTGGAGTATTTTGTCTGTCACAGCAAAAACTAATTTTTTGGCGGTTGTTTGCTTATAACTTGGAAACTATCAGCTTTTCGTAAATAATCGTTCTATTCAAAATGAAAGTACATCAAATTTTCTACAAATACAATTACTTACTCTTTTCTTCTCCGACGAACCGTTAGGGCTCAAGCGCTAGTTTAAAATTAGCGTATTTTGTGCGTCTCTGCAAAAACCTTATTTTTTGGCGTGTTTTTGCTTATAACTGGGAAAGTATCAACTTTTCGTAAATAATTATTCTATTCAAAATGAAAGAAAATGAAATTTTATACAAATTTAATTCTTTGTGTTTTTTTCTGCGATAAACAGTTAGGGCTAAGCGCTAGTTTAAAATTGGAGTAATTTGTCTGTCTCAGCAAAAACTAATTTTTTGGCGGTTGTTTGCTTATAACTTGGAAACTATCAGCTTTTCGTAAATAATCGTTCTATTCAAAATGAAAGTACATCAAATTTTCTACAAATACAATTACTTACTCTTTTCTTCTCCGACGAACCGTTAGGGCTCAAGCGCTAGTTTAAAATTAGCGTATTTTGTGCGTCTCTGCAAAAACCTTATTTTTTGGCGTGTTTTTGCTTATAACTGGGAAAGTATCAACTTTTCGTAAATAATTATTCTATTCAAAATGAAAGAAAATGAAATTTTATACAAATTTAATTCTTTGTGTTTTTTTCTGCGATAAACAGTTAGGGCTAAGCGCTAGTTTAAAATTGGAGTATTTTGTCTGTCACAGCAAAAACTAATTTTTTGGCGGTTGTTTGCTTATAACTTGGAAACTATCAGCTTTTCGTAAATAATCGTTCTATTCAAAATGAAAGTACATCAAATTTTCTACAAATACAATTACTTACTCTTTTCTTCTCCGACGAACCGTTAGGGCTCAAGCGCTAGTTTAAAATTAGCGTATTTTGTGCGTCTCTGCAAAAACCTTATTTTTTGGCGTGTTTTTGCTTATAACTGGGAAAGTATCAACTTTTCGTAAATAATTATTCTATTCAAAATGAAAGAAAATGAAATTTTATACAAATTTAATTCTTTGTGTTTTTTTCTGCGATAAACAGTTAGGGCTAAGCGCTAGTTTAAAATTGGAGTAATTTGTCTGTCTCAGCAAAAACTAATTTTTTGGCGGTTGTTTGCTTATAACTTGGAAACTATCAGCTTTTCGTAAATAATCGTTCTATTCAAAATGAAAGTACATCAAATTTTCTACAAATACAATTACTTACTCTTTTCTTCTCCGACGAACCGTTAGGGCTCAAGCGCTAGTTTAAAATTAGCGTATTTTGTGCGTCTCTGCAAAAACCTTATTTTTTGGCGTGTTTTTGCTTATAACTGGGAAAGTATCAACTTTTCGTAAATAATTATTCTATTCAAAATGAAAGAAAATGAAATTTTATACAAATTTAATTCTTTGTGTTTTTTTCTGCGATAAACAGTTAGGGCTAAGCGCTAGTTTAAAATTGGAGTATTTTGTCTGTCACAGCAAAAACTAATTTTTTGGCGGTTGTTTGCTTATAACTTGGAAACTATCAGCTTTTCGTAAATAATCGTTCTATTCAAAATGAAAGTACATCAAATTTTCTACAAATACAATTACTTACTCTTTTCTTCTCCGACGAACCGTTAGGGCTCAAGCGCTAGTTTAAAATTAGCGTATTTTGTGCGTCTCTGCAAAAACCTTATTTTTTGGCGTGTTTTTGCTTATAACTGGGAAAGTATCAACTTTTCGTAAATAATTATTCTATTCAAAATGAAAGAAAATGAAATTTTATACAAATTTAATTCTTTGTGTTTTTTTCTGCGATAAACAGTTAGGGCTAAGCGCTAGTTTAAAATTGGAGTAATTTGTCTGTCTCAGCAAAAACTAATTTTTTGGCGGTTGTTTGCTTATAACTTGGAAACTATCAGCTTTTCGTAAATAATCGTTCTATTCAAAATCAAAGTACATCAAATTTTCTACAAATACAATTACTTACTCTTTTCTTCTCCGACGAACCGTTAGGGCTCAAGCGCTAGTTTAAAATTAGCGTATTTTGTGCGTCTCTGCAAAAACTTCATTTTTTGGCGTGTTTTTGCTTATAACTGGGAAAGTATCAACTTTTCGTAAATAATTATTCTATTCAAAATGAAAGAAAATGAAATTTTATACAAATTTAATTCTTTGTGTTTTTTTCTGCGATAAACAGTTAGGGCTCAAGCGCTAGTTTAAAATTGGAGTATTTTGTCTGTCTCAGCAAAAACAAATTTTTTGGCGGTTGTTTGCTTATAACTTGGAAACTATCAGCTTTTCGTAAATAATCGTTCTATTCAAAATGAAAGTACATCAAATTTTCTACAAATACAATTACTTACTCTTTTCTTCTCCGACGAACCGTTAGGGCTCAAGCGCTAGTTTAAAATTAGCGTATTTTGTGCGTCTCTGCAAAAACCTCATTTTTTGGCGTGTTTTTGCTTATAACTGGGAAAGTATCAACTTTTCGTAAATAATTATTTTATTCAAAATGAAAGAAAATGAAATTTTATACAAATTTAATTCTTTGTGTTTTTTTCTGCGATAAACAGTTAGGGCTCAAGCGCTAGTTTAAAATTGGAGTATTTTGTCTGTCTCAGCAAAAACTAATTTTTTGGCGGTTGTTTGCTTATAACTTGGAAACTATCAGCTTTTCGTAAATAATCGTTCTATTCAAAATGAAAGTACATCAAATTTTCTACAAATACAATTACTTACTCTTTTCTTCTCCGACGAACCGTTAGGGCTCAAGCGCTAGTTTAAAATTAGCGTATTTTGTGCGTCTCTGCAAAAACTTCATTTTTTGGCGTGTTTTTGCTTATAACTGGGAAAGTATCAACTTTTCGTAAATAATTATTCTATTCAAAATGAAATAAAATCAAATTTTCTACAAATTTAATTCTTTGTGTTTTTTTCTGCGATAAACAGTTAGGGCTAAGCGCTAGTTTAAAATTGGAGTATTTTGTCTGTCACAGCAAAAACTAATTTTTTGGCGGTTGTTTGCTTATAACTTGGAAACTATCAGCTTTTCGTAAATAATCGTTCTATTCAAAATGAAAGTACATCAAATTTTCTACAAATACAATTACTTACTCTTTTCTTCTCCGACGAACCGTTAGGGCTCAAGCGCTAGTTTAAAATTAGCGTATTTTGTGCGTCTCTGCAAAAACCTTATTTTTTGGCGTGTTTTTGCTTATAACTGGGAAAGTATCAACTTTTCGTAAATAATTATTCTATTCAAAATGAAAGAAAATGAAATTTTATACAAATTTAATTCTTTGTGTTTTTTTCTGCGATAAACAGTTAGGGCTAAGCGCTAGTTTAAAATTGGAGTAATTTGTCTGTCTCAGCAAAAACTAATTTTTTGGCGGTTGTTTGCTTATAACTTGGAAACTATCAGCTTTTCGTAAATAATCGTTCTATTCAAAATGAAAGTACATCAAATTTTCTACAAATACAATTACTTACTCTTTTCTTCTCCGACGAACCGTTAGGGCTCAAGCGCTAGTTTAAAATTAGCGTATTTTGTGCGTCTCTGCAAAAACTTCATTTTTTGGCGTGTTTTTGCTTATAACTGGGAAAGTATCAACTTTTCGTAAATAATTATTCTATTCAAAATGAAAGAAAATGAAATTTTATACAAATTTAATTCTTTGTGTTTTTTTCTGCGATAAACAGTTAGGGCTCAAGCGCTAGTTTAAAATTGGAGTATTTTGTCTGTCTCAGCAAAAACAAATTTTTTGGCGGTTGTTTGCTTATAACTTGGAAACTATCAGCTTTTCGTAAATAATCGTTCTATTCAAAATGAAAGTACATCAAATTTTCTACAAATACAATTACTTACTCTTTTCTTCTCCGACGAACCGTTAGGGCTCAAGCGCTAGTTTAAAATTAGCGTATTTTGTGCGTCTCTGCAAAAACCTCATTTTTTGGCGTGTTTTTGCTTATAACTGGGAAAGTATCAACTTTTCGTAAATAATTATTTTATTCAAAATGAAAGAAAATGAAATTTTATACAAATTTAATTCTTTGTGTTTTTTTCTGCGATAAACAGTTAGGGCTCAAGCGCTAGTTTAAAATTGGAGTATTTTGTCTGTCTCAGCAAAAACTAATTTTTTGGCGGTTGTTTGCTTATAACTTGGAAACTATCAGCTTTTCGTAAATAATCGTTCTATTCAAAATGAAAGTACATCAAATTTTCTACAAATACAATTACTTACTCTTTTCTTCTCCGACGAACCGTTAGGGCTCAAGCGCTAGTTTAAAATTAGCGTATTTTGTGCGTCTCTGCAAAAACTTCATTTTTTGGCGTGTTTTTGCTTATAACTGGGAAAGTATCAACTTTTCGTAAATAATTATTCTATTCAAAATGAAAGAAAATGAAATTTTATACAAATTTAATTCTTTGTGTTTTTTTCTGCGATAAGCAGTTAGGGCTCAAGCGCTAGTTTAAAATTGGAGTATTTTGTCTGTCTCAGCAAAAACAAATTTTTTGGCGGTTGTTTGCTTATAACTTGGAAACTATCAGCTTTTCGTAACTAATCGTTCTATTCAAAATGAAAGTACATCAAATTTGCTACAAAGTTAATTGTATATTCATTTCTTCTCCGACGAACCGTTAGGGCTCAAGCGCTAGTTTAAAATTAGCGTATTTTGTGCGTCTCTGCAAAAACCTCATTTTTTGGCGTGTTCTTGCTTATAACTTGGAAACTATCAACTTTTCGTAAATAATCGTTCTATTCAAAATGAAAGTACATCAAATTTTCTACAAATTCAATTACGTATTCATTTCTTTTCCGACAAACCGTTAGGGCTCAAGCACTAGTTGAAAATTAGCGTACTTTGTGCGTCTTTGCTAAAACCTCAATTTTAGGAGGTTTTTGGCTTATAACTCAAAAACTATCTACTTTTCCTAAATAACTGTTTTATTCAAACTGAAAGAACATCGAATTGTCTACAAATTTAATTTTTTGTGTTTTTTTCTTCGGCGAATCGTAAGGGCTCAAGCGTTAGCTGCAAATTGGCGTATTTATAGCTCCACAAAAACTCACTTTTCCACTCGAAAACTGAAGTCTAGTTGTTGCGTCACGAAATTTTGTTATCAAATCTCAGATTCGGATTCTCCACCCAAAAAAGCATGTAGAATAGAAAAAATCAAAACTACCCCACAACTCCCGCTAGGGGCTTCTTTGAGAACAAATTGACAGTGTCCTCGTGGAGAAGTAGGGTTTTCAGAAAACGCGAAGCTTGTTATGAGCTCGTTTGAAACTATTTCGAGCAGTCTTCCACGGAAAAATTAAACAAAAGGAAAATGTTCTTGTTAAAACTATACAAATTAATGAGAAACTTGGAATCGCGTTTAATTGAGAAAAACAAAAACAAAATGAATGTTAATTTAAGGTGGCTTGTATTGTTTGGAAATAACCGTTTATGTTAATTTAATGTTAGCGTTTAAGAGCTTACACTGGTTATGTTGTTTATGCACCATTAATGAATCTACATGTACGTACACGGGTTGAAATTTACTCCTTAATTTAAATCAACAACGAGGATAAGTTCAGTTTTATCGACAAATTAATTACTTCTAATTAATGAGATTTGCCAATCGTTTTTCTTTTATTTTTAATCATTGACGCCCAAATTTGTTCTCACCTTGGGGGTCTTGGAAGAGATAGGCGTAAACTATAACGGATGCGCCTCTTCAAAAGTCTAGTATTAGCTTCAAAGCTCTCGGGTCCTCGGGTGGTTTGTTGGGTTGGCGTGGTCCAATGGTTGCCTTCTTGAACTGGCAACGGCTTGTCGGTTAGCATCCTGGGTGCTGATCATTTGTTACAGGTTCTGTAGCGCACGATGTTGTCTCGCGAATCTTCTCCTGAAAAGGTGGCAAAAGTGAATTGTAATTTCTAGGTGTTGAGTTTCTTCTAAGGTGTCGCTTAAGGGAAGATCTCGATGTTGGACGGTCGCTGGAGGTTTCTTCACTTAGGAAAGCATCTGAAAGAGTTTGCGGTTTTTAGAACAAAGTTGGCCGGTTGTTATGGAGGTGTCGCTTCCACTACTTGTCATTGATCTTGGTTAATCGTGAAGGCGAGACAGCTTGAGAAAGAAGCGATGAGCTTGGTCCTAGACTCTTCTGGTTGAAGAGACCTTTTAGGTGCCTAATTCTGCCAAAGGCTTTAAAAATGTAAAAAGAACTAAGTTTTGAATGTCAGGCGGACTCTAACTATACCGGAAGGCGTATATTAGGTAAATCCAATTAGTTTACTCCACGGAATCTTTTGGGAAAGATGTTAAAAGTTTGTTTCTTTGACTGACCTATATTTAGTGGCGACTTTATCTTCAACTCCATATATCTGTTAACTTAATTAATTTTGCAAAAGTAAATTAGAAGAATTGTCGAGCACATTTGTCATTTTGAGAAACGTTTTGGCAAAACTCCAATAATTGTAATAGCCACGTTCTAATTAAAATGCCGTTCTCGTAATTTTTGTTTTTTTCTATACGAAAAATTGACTTTTTTAAAAATAACATCTGAAAGATTTGATGACCACACGGAGATAATGTGCACATTTATTAAAAAGTTGCGCCTTTCCAAATTCTTGGGGATATAAAGTCGGTTCATTAATAATTTTTGTTAAAAGTTTATTTTTTCTTTTATTCCGTCATTTTGACTAATTCTGGATTTGTTGAGCCCTTTCGTTTAGAATTTTTATTCCAATGTTTTATTATTTTATTTATATCTGTTTAGAAGCCAACTTCTCTGGTAAGTTGTCTCGAGTGTTTTACATTTATTTAAGACAGGAGTAGTAACAAATGACGAAATAAAAAGATAAGTTTTTGCGAAGTGAAATTAATGAATTTGTTCAACTATTTTGCTCCATTTCTTGTTGCTAAGTAAACAGTTTTCCTATACAATGGAAAGCTATCAATTTTTTGAGCTTCTTTGTTCTTTTTCTTTTCTAAAAGGCGTCATGCTAGCAATAACAGCTACTACAACAACAGCAGAAAACTTTTCAGGTCTTAACCGAAAACAATGAACAATGTAGCACAGTTACAGTAGCACATCTTGTTTGTTTCTTTTTTGGAGTAGGTAATTTTGGCATTACTATGTAAATGTGGGTACTTTCTGAAATGTGTCGATGAAATCTGATCTAAAGATTGTTGGTGCATAGCGCAACGTAAAATATAAGTCTGAGAGGCAGCGTGTAAATACACTAAACTATAGGGTCCACAATTTTTGACTTTTTGACAATGCAGGCGGAAAGAACATTGCAAGCGACTACTAAAACCTACCTTTTACCCCTACTAAATAGGAGAATTAACTTGGGAGCGGTTTGAGAAAAGTGTTTTTGCTACTTTTTTAGTTTATCGCTTATAACTCGAAAACTACGTATTTTTAGAGAAAAGTATTTAGATTTAAAAGTAAAGTATATTGAGTTTCCTACAAATTATGTCTTTAACATTTTCTTCTTAAGACGATTAGTTTAGGCACTAGACCGCGTTAAAGTTTGACAAAAATTTTAAAATCTGCACAAACGCTACTTTTTTAGTTTATCGCTTATAACTCGAAAACTACGTATTTTTAGAGAAAAGTATTTAGATTTAAAAGTAAAGTATATTGAGTTTCCTACAAATTATGTCTTTGACATTTTCTTCTTAAGACGATTAGTTTAGGCACTAGACCGCGTTAAAGTTTGACAAAAATTTTAAAATCTGCACGAACGCTACTTTTTTAGTTTATCGCTTATAACTCGAAAACTACGTATTTTTAGAGAAAAGTATTTAGACTCAAACGTAAAGTATATTGAATTTCCTACAAATTATGTCTTTAGCATTTTCTTCTTAAGACGATTAGTTTAGGCGCTAGACCGCATTAAAGTTTGACAAAAATTTTAAAATCTGCACGAACGCTACTTTTTTAGTTTATCGCTTATAACTCGAAAACTACGTATTTTTAGAGAAAAGTATTTAGACTCAAACGTAAAGTATATTGAATTTCCTACAAATTATGTCTTTAGCATTTTCTTCTTAAGACGATTAGTTTAGGCGCTAGACCGCATTAAAGTTTGACAAAAATTTTAAAATCTGCACGAACGCTACTTTTTTAGTTTATCGCTTATAACTCGAAAACTACGTATTTTTAGAGAAAAGTATTTAGATTCAAAAGTAAAGTATATTGAATTTCCTACAAATTATGTTTTTAACATTTTCTTCTTAAGACGATTAGTTTAGGCGCTAGACCGCATTAAAGTTTGACAAAAATTTTAAAATCGGCACGAACGCTACTTTTTTAGTTTATCGCTTATAACTCGAAAACTACGTATTTTTAGAGAAAAGTGTTTTCATTCAAAAGTAAAGTACATTGAATTTCCTACAAATTATATCTTCAACATTTTCTTCTTAAGACGATTAGTTTAGGCACTAGAGCGCGTTAAAATTTAAGAGAACTCAAAATCAAACAAAACACTGTTTTTTTAGTTTATCGCTAATAATTCAAAAACCACGCTCTCGAGCATATAACCTAAACCACTTGCTTGACATAAATGATATGAGGCATATTCGATCATCGAGTTCGAAGACGAATTACTTACAATTGGACTGTAAAAAATTATTCAAATTTCTGGACATGATGTCATTTAGTCATATAGCTTTGATATCGTGAATTTTGAAATTTTTTGGATGATTAGATTTTGTTTAATGCGCCGTGTTAGGAACTACGGATTTCAGCAAACTTTACCGGTAATTCAAACTTCGAACATCTTTTTGAAGGCGACTAACGTACAACTGGATTCTACAAAAATTTTCAAATTTTTGGACAAGATTTAGAAGTCCTTTAGCTTTGATCTCGTACATTTTGAGATTTTTCGGTTTACTAGATTTTTGTGAATGCATCGTTTTAGGACCTGCGGATTTTACTAATAATTCGATCGGTTATTGTACTTTATTTTTGTATGGGAATAATTTTCTGACGTGCGTAGTTTTCGAAAAATTATACAGGAATTCTATCTACCATCAGTTTTCAGAAATGGGTCAGTGTAATTTCTCGGCGGTTCCAAAAACGGTTTGCCACCATCTTTTCTGTAGAAAGGCTGCCTTTATCTTTATAGGAGGGCTGTGGTACTTGGCACGCCACTGCATTGACTTTTGAGCTAGAATCATAATATAAGCAAGATCCACCCCCCCCCCTCCCTACTTTTTTTTGTCACCTAATCTTCATACCTTCATTGAGTTCTCTTGAGAGAAGTCGGTCGACAATTAAATCTTGTTTGCGAAAAGTATTCGCAAGTCTATACTCGGTATACGAATCATGAAAAACGTCATAAAAATAATTTTAAAATTGAACACAACGAAAATGTCGTATCGCAACTTGAAGTCTCGCAAAAGAAAGTGTTTGAAGTTATTTATTTGTAAAAGACTTTCAATTTTCCGTTCCGGGTATTTGGGCAAAGTTAACACGACGGGTTGTGACAATTTCATTTTTGTGCGTTCACCCCGTTCGTATATATTGAAAGGCCGCTCTATATTGTACGGTGGATGGGGATTTTTAGGCACTTGTGAAAATGTCTCCTTGATATTTCCTGTTTTGACATATTTAAATTCGCCTTCACGGATCACTAGATTGCTGTCACGCTTTTAACAAGTTTGCAGTTTTCGTTGTAGGCGATATACAAAACGACGTGTTTTAACAAGGGGAAAAGTAATTTAATTTATATTTGAGGCGACGTCATTGGAGCTAATTGGTTTATATTCGGTTTGTTTTGCAACTTAAAATTTTATTTAAATTTTTAAAGTTTAAGTTTCGAGATATTTATGCATTACGACCTATTGTACCCAATAAGAAAGCGAATCGAATCTTTTACCTTGTTCGCCAAAGGAAACAGAGCTCTTATGCAGTAATTTTAATGTTTTGAACTTTTTGTGGGATGTGGTACGAATTTAAATGCCAAAAGCTATTATTTGTAGAACTGATGAACGCCTTTTTACGATTTGACTCCAAAATGGTACAACAAGGATACTCATCCAGCTGCTTCGCTCCATTTTAATTATTGAGTAGCAAAAAATAATATGGCGTGCCACGGGGTTCTATCATTGGTCCTTTCTTATTTTCTCTCTTGTATTGTAAATCTACCGAGTTTATGAAAACGAGAAACAAATTTTGACCCCGTAAGAGCTACATGAGATCTCTTTTTGTGCGTCAGAAACAGTCGTTATACATTATTCGTAGACATTTAGCAAGACATTTTTGATCGTTCTCGTAGGTACGCGATTTATGCAAAAAAATTAATTTAAACGAACGCGAAATCGTTTGAGTTGTGAATTGCGATCGGTGTAGTTTTGTGAGTCTATAAGAGGTTGTTATATAAATGCGTGGTTGTGGTGTTTTTGTTCCGAGACGAAATGTTGTTTAAAATTATGCACTTATGGGTTCGTTACAACCTACAACAACTGTTAGTCGAGAGATAGTTTTATTGGAATCGCTTATATAAACCGTTTTATAAAAGCATCGTGGTTCGTTTACGTAGAAAATTGTAACAAATTTAGATGAAATCGAGGGAGAAAATTTCAAATTTAGATTACATTGTTTATGCTCTTAATGTAAATGTAAACCGCACTGTAATATCGTAGACATTTTTGTTGAAAAATAAACTTTTAGCGTTATTTTATAGATGTTAAAATGGTTATAAAAGTTGACGTACGTCAAAATAAAGTTGGACGTAAAAGAGTGAAAAGCCTGCTGTTTAAAAATCTAAGTCTTGGAAAATTTGCGGATTTGCTTTTTATTGTAGTACCAAAATAACACAAAGCAATTTATTCTCAAAAATACTTCAAATTTAGATTTTGCTTCTTTCTAGTAAATACCCACAAATATATAAATGTTGTCCAATTACCCCAGAGTCGAAAGGGTGGGCGAGGTTTGGAATATTGAATTTTGAGGTCGAAAACTTTTATTAAATTGAACGTTTGTACCTTGTTTGACCTTTCTTTTTTCTCATCATTAATATGATACACGCAGAGATTGCTCTTTAGACCCGGCATGTACAATATACAATGTGCATAATATACAGCGTGTCCAAAAAATATGGAATATACTATTCAAATGCAACTCGGTAAATATCTACTTTTTACACAAAAAGTTTCAAATCAAGTAGGTAGTTATCTACCACCTTACAGCCTTAAACTCGATTTTTTGTTAAAAACAAAAGCCCAGCAAATAACACTTGAAGATTTTTAAATGCCAAGATATGTCGTTATTATAATCATTTGATAGAGGTCTTTTTTCTCTTTTCGGTCATGTTAATCTTTAGCACCAAAATTAAACATCCAATGGACATAAAATTAATAAGAAAAATGGAAAATTTGCAATTAGTTGCAAATTGATTCTGAATTCTGGCTAATAAAATAAATGTTGTAAACTTTTTTTGTTTTTCACAAAAATTTTCTTATGTGAAGGCACTAAAGTTTTACATAGCTGAAAAGACAAAAAGGGCCTTTATCGAATGAGTATAATAACGACATATCTTGCCATTTAAAAATCTTCAAGTGTTATTCGTTGTGCTTTTGTTTTTAACAAACAGTCGAGTTTATAGCTGTAAGGCGGTAGATAACTACTTGGCAAACAACTTTTATTTGAAACTTTTTTGAAAAAAGTGGATATTTACTGAGCCGTACAGTATACTCCGTACTTTTGGAAACAGTGTATACCGGGTGTTTTCCGGTATTGTTTTTAAACTTTTTCTGACATTTGACTGGTCGAGTTGTGGTCGATTTTGTCATCCATCAATGTATTGGTCGGGTGGTTGGTCACCCACAATCTGTAGGTCTCTTTTCTGAATTAATTTGAAGCCATCCACACACTGAATTGGTGACAACTGACAACAAATTATATTTTTACTACAACTTTCATCACTAAAATAACTTCAGGGTTCTTTTTAAGTAGATTAGTTAAAAGTACGCACAGTGCAGGTTCTCGTAAGTCTCCTTGTGCGACTCCACGTAATATGAGTTGTATATTAGAACGTATTTTATATGTAGAAGTGGACTGGATTTGTGACCTACCTCGTTTTAATTAGTCCAACGTCTTGACTATGATCGGTGTGAAACTAAGGAAGTGTTTCACTTCAATAACGCTACGAATTAGAATAATAAAGAAAAGTGAGTAAAAGTCTGTTGGAAATGTTTGTAGTTTGTCGGCGAATACTTTTATTCCCGCACGGTTTAAATCTAAACCCTTCGAATTTGGCGTGTGCATTGATGAAGACACTGAAGTGTCCTTGTGTTTAGGCTTAAATTCTTTAATTTTTCAAGCAGAAGAATTTTTTGTTAGACAAATCATTAGTGCACTGTTCCTTTCGAAAAGCGCCTCGAAACAAATACTTACAATTCGCCATGTTTATTTCTGACGATACGAGAACGGAACCGCTAAATGTATAAATTGAAGTGCAGGAAAAGCGCCTTAGGAGGGAAGAGGGAGGACTTTATTTTTCGTATTATCCCGGCACTTTTCTCAGATACTTGTTTCGATGGTGTGGTGAGATTTTTTTATTAAATTTACACAGGGTGTTTCTGTAACTTATTCTTAAATTGGGGTGCTCTGCCTTATATTCAGTAGCGGGCATTTATAGTGCACATCCCAGTACAGGACTAAGCTTGTCCTCAACCTGTATGCATCATCGTCTTCCAGCTGGAGATTTCTAAAATCTTTTCGTAATCTCTAGCTGTATCAAAAAAAATCTTGGACGAGCCTACCAAGCTATCATACGCATATCTACGCTACTCTGGAGGCTCAATTGTTATTTTTAAGAAAACTTCTAAGTTAGTACTGGACTGTTGACAAAATCTGCATATCTTTCGGTGCCAAACTTTGCGTACCCAATCATCGATAATTGGATGGCACGAGATTGCGAACTCACTAGTTATGATAGGGTCTCAAAGTATCTTCAATAGCCCCATAACCTCTCTTGGTATTCCTTAGAATGGCTTCTAAAGGGACCCATAAAGTATCGAGATATACACGATACACGGACCCTCAGATTGTTTTTTTATAAATAAATATCCAATAAAAGTGAAAATGCAGCTAAGTCTTAAAAGGCCAACATCTGAGGGCACGGTAGGTCTACTGATGAGCCATTGCATCCTCACTAAAATGCTATTTATTTTAGGCGTTCACGATCCTACCCTTAGATACTGCGGTGAAGAAAACAAATCTTTACAACACATTATAAGCACACTTTTCGCTTTTACGGCACCGGGTAGTTAGTTACCCTTAGTTCTGATTGGCCGGAACCACTGATATATATTCAATGAATCTAGCTTTTTTTCTTAGAAACTGGACTGCGGACGACCATAATACGATCGAGATGTAAAAAAATCCTCTTAAATGTCATTTTTAAGTATATTTTTGGGAGCGAGCAACGAGTGCAGATTTTGCCATCATTTTTGAACTAACTTAGAGATTTGTAGAGTCTCCAGAGTAGCCTTTAAGTCAACAATAAATTTAGATTGGCCTATTAGTGGGGGGGATCAGTGACCTGTCAGTAGCCTTATTGTCGACTTCAAAAGTGACTTGATAAGACTTTTAATGCTTAAGAGGTCCTTAGAACGAGTGCAGATCTTGCCATCATTTTCGAACTAACTTAGACGTTTGTAGAGTCTCCAGACTCCAGAATAGTCTTAAAGTGAACATACATTTCAATTCGCCTATCAGTGGGAGGGGTCAGTGACCTGTCACCTGTCAGTAGCCTTATTGGTGACTTTAGAAGGGACTTGCTAAGACTTTTAACGCTTAACAGGTTCTTAGAACGAGTGCTGATTTTGCCATCACTTTCGAACTAACTTAGAGATTGGTAGAGTCTCCAGAGTAGCCTTTAAGTCAACAATAAATTTAGATTGGCCTATTAGTGGGAGGTGTCAGTGACCTGTCAGTAGCCTTATTGTCGACTTCAAAAGTGACTTGATAAGACTTTTAATGCTTAAGAGGTCCTTAGAACGAGTGCAGATCTTGCCATGATTTTCGAACTAACTTAGAGGTTTGTAGAGTCTCCAGACTCCAGAATAGTCTTAAAGTGAACATAGATTTCAATTCGCCTATTAGTGGGAGAGGTCAGTGACCTGTCACCTGTCAGTAGCCTTATTGGTGACTTTAGAAGGGACTTGCTAAGACTTTTAACGCTTAACAGGTTCTTAGAACGAGTGCTGATTTTGCCATCACTTTCGAACTAACTTAGAGATTGGTAGAGTCTCCAGAGTAGCCTTTAAGTCTACAATAAATTTAGATTGGCCTATTAGTGGGAGGGGTCAGTGACCTGTCAGTAGCCTTATTGTCGACTTCAAAAGTGACTTGATAAGACTTTTAATGCTTAAGAGGTCCTTAGAACGAGTGCAGATCTTGCCATCATTTTCGAACTAACTTAGACGTTTGTAGAGTCTCCAGACTCCAGAATAGTCTTAAAGTGAACATACATTTCAATTCGCCTATCAGTGGGAGGGGTCAGTGACCTGTCACCTGTCAGTAGCCTTATTGGTGACTTTAGAAGGGACTTGCTAAGACTTTTAACGCTTAACAGGTTCTTAGAACGAGTGCTGATTTTGCCATCACTTTCGAACTAACTTAGAGATTGGTAGAGTCTCCAGAGTAGCCTTTAAGTCTACAATAAATTTAGATTGGCCTATTAGTGGGAGGGGTCAGTGACCTGTCAGTAGCCTTATTGTCGACTTCAAAAGTGACTTGATAAGACTTTTAATGCTTAAGAGGTCCTTAGAACGAGTGCAGATCTTGCCATCCTTTTCGAACTAACTTAGAGGCTTGTAGAGTCTCCAGGCTCCAGAATAGTCTTAAAGTGAACATACATTTCAATTCGCCTATCAGTGGGAGGGGTCAGTGACCTGTCACCTGTCAGTAGCCTTATTGGTGACTTTAGAAGGGACTTGCTAAGACTTTTAACGCTTAACAGGTTCTTAGAACGAGTGCTGATTTTGCCATCACTTTCGAACTAACTTAGAGATTGGTAGAGTCTCCAGGGTAGCCTTTAAGTCTACAATAAATTTAGATTGGCCTATTAGTGGGAGGGGTCAGTGACCTGTCAGTAGCCTTATTGTCGACTTCAAAAGTGACTTGATAAGACTTTTAATGCTTAAGAGGTCCTTAGAACGAGTGCAGATCTTGCCATCATTTTCGAACTAACTTAGACGTTTGTAGAGTCTCCAGACTCCAGAATAGTCTTAAAGTGAACATACATTTCAATTCGCCTATCAGTGGGAGGGGTCAGTGACCTGTCACCTGTCAGAAGCCTTATTGGTGACTTTAGAAGGGACTTGCTAAGACTTTTAACGCTTAACAGGTTCTTAGAACGAGTGCAGATTTTGCCATCACTCTCGAACTAACTTAGAGATTGGTAGAGTCTCCAGAGTAGCCTTTAAGTCAACAATAAATTTAGATTGGCCTATTAGTGGGAGGGGTCAGTGACCTGTCAGCAGCCTTATTGTCGACTTCAAAAGTGACTTGATAAGACTTTTAATGCTTAAGAGGTCCTTAGAACGAGTGCAAATCTTGCCATCCTTTTCGAACTAACTTAGAGGCTTGTAGAGTCTCCAGGCTCCAGAATAGTCTTAAAGTGAACATACATTTCAATTCGCCTATCAGTGGGAGGGGTCAGTGACCTGTCACCTGTCAGTAGCCTTATTGGTGACTTTAGAAGGGACTTGCTAAGACTTTTAACGCTTAACAGGTTCTTAGAACGAGTGCTGATTTTGCCATCACTTTCGAACTAACTTAGAGATTGGTAGAGTCTCCAGAGTAGCCGTTAAGTCTACAATAAATTTAGATTGGCCTATTAGTGGGAGGGGTCAGTGACCTGTCAGTAGCCTTATTGTCGACTTCAAAAGTGACTTGATAAGACTTTTAATGCTTAAGAGGTCCTTAGAACGAGTGCAGATCTTGCCATGATTTTCGAACTAACTTAGAGGTTTGTAGAGTCTCCAGACTCCAGAATAGTCATAAAGTGAACATACATTTCAATTCGCCTATCAGTGGGAGGGGTCAGTGACCTGTCACCTGTCAGTAGCCTTATTGGTGACTTTAGAAGGGACTTGCTAAGACTTTTAACGCTTAACAGGTTCTTAGAACGAGTGCAGATTTTGCCATCACTCTCGAACTAACTTAGAGATTGGTAGAGTCTCCAGAGTAGCCTTTAAGTCAACAATAAATTTAGATTGGCCTATTAGTGGGAGGGGTCAGTGACCTGTCAGTAGCCTTATTGTCGACTTCAAAACTGACTTGCTAAGACTTTTAATGCTTAAGAGGTCCTTAGAACGAGTGCAGATTTTGCCATCATTGTCGAACTAACTTAGAGATTGGTAGAGTCTCCAGAGTAGCCTTTAAGTCAACAATAAATTTAGATTGGCCTATTAGTGGGAGGGGTCAGTGACCTGTCAGTAGCCTTATTGTCGACTTCAAAAGTGACTTAATAAGACTTTTAATGCTTAAGAGGTCCTTAGAAGAACGAGTGCAGATCTTGCCATCCTTTTCGAACTAACTTAGAGGTTTGTAGAGTCTCCAGACTCCAGAATAGTCTTAAAGTGAACATACATTTCAATTCGCCTATCAGTGGGAGGGGTCAGTGACCTGTCACCTGTCAGTAGCCTTATTGGTGACTTTAGAAGGGACTTGCTAAGACTTTTAACGCTTAACAGGTTCTTAGAACGAGTGCAGATTTTGCCATCACTCTCGAACTAACTTAGAGATTGGTAGAGTCTCCAGAGTAGCCTTTAAGTCAACAATAAATTTAGATTGGCCTATTAGTGGGAGGGGTCAGTGACCTGTCAGTAGCCTTATTGTCGACTTCAAAACTGACTTGCTAAGACTTTTAATGCTTAACAGGTCCTTAGAACGAGTGCAGATTTTGCCATCATTGTCGAACTAACTTAGAGATTGGTAGAGTCTCCAGAGTAGCCTTTAAGTCAACAATAAATTTAGATTGGCCTATTAGTGGGAGGGGTCAGTGACCTGTCAGTAGCCTTATTGTCGACTTCAAAAGTGACTTGATAAGACTTTTAATGCTTAAGAGGTCCTTAGAAGAACGAGTGCAGATCTTGCCATCATTTTCGAACTAACTTAGACGTTTGTAGAGTCTCCAGACTCCAGAATAGTCTTAAAGTAAACATACATTTCAATTCGCCTATCAGTGGGAGGGGTCAGTGACCTGTCACCTGTCAGTAGCCTTATTGGTGACTTTAGAAGGGACTTGCTAAGACTTTTAACGCTTAACAGGTTCTTAGAACGAGTGCTGATTTTGCCATCACTTTCGAACTAACTTAGAGATTGGTAGAGTCTCCAGAGTAGCCTTTAAGTCAACAATAAATTTAGATTGGCCTATTAGTGGGAGGGGTCAGTGACCTGTCAGTAGCCTTATTGTCGACTTCAAAAGTGACTTGATAAGACTTTTAATGCTTAAGAGGTCCTTAGAAGAACGAGTGCAGATCTTGCCATCATTTTCGAACTAACTTAGACGTTTGTAGAGTCTCCAGACTCCAGAATAGTCTTAAAGTGAACATACATTTCAATTCGCCTATCAGTGGGAGGGGTCAGTGACCTGTCACCTGTCAGTAGCCTTATTGTCGACTTTAGAAGTGACTTGCTAAGACTTTTAATGCTTAACAGGTCCTTAGAACGATTGCAGATTTTGCCATCATTTTTGTACTAACTTACAGGTTTGTAGAGTCTCCAGAGTAGCCTTTAAGTCAACATAAATTTGAATTCACCTATACTGTGGTAAGGTGAATTTTGCGCAAATCTTCTCTTGGAAGACCAAGGGATGCATGCCGAGTGCAAAACTTAATTCTGCGCTTACGCTGTTTGCCATAAATTGCTGCTCTAGAGCCTAAGGTAGAGCATTCCTGCTCTGTGAGAGTTCGTTTCCCGCTCCTGCATCGACTAAATTAAATCCTTCTTTAATTTTTTTAAAAACGTGCGCGTTTAATTAGAGAACTCTAATTTGGTATCTCCTCATTACTAACTTTTACACAAAGCAAGAAAGCCGAACAAATTCCAATTTTTACCGAAAAACGAAGCTTCGATAATGGCAATTTTAGCAACTGTAAGCTTCTTACTTGAAATAATCGGCTTCTTACCCGCCGCCCATTTTCCAAAAGATTCACTTTTATGTACCTAACAATTCGTTGTTTTCGTTTATTTTATTTTCGTTTTATTGCCTCTTATTTTTGCAAGCGACAACAAGTCAATTACGCACAATGTTAAGTTTTTTCAGCCACTTTTTTCTATGCTCGTACGAGTTATTCAAAAAATCGAATACCTACTCTATTAAAAGTCGTCAATAAAAGGCACTAGTTGTGGAAAAAAAGTGAATAAAAAAACGCGCGTATATTCCTCTCGAGAGTTTGCACGTAAGCTCATATAGAAATGTAAAGCTGTCACTTGCATGGTTGGCAATATTACCGGAACTCGTATCCTGGCCGTATTATAGAAAGGTGTGTTAGGATTGACGGTAGACAAAATTGAAAAGTTTTTGTGCGAGCTTCAACCACATTTGACGTATATGAAATGAAACTTTTATAATGTACACTCAAAGTTTAATGACTGAAAAAAGTACATTGGTGTAATAATATAGCTAAACTGTGGTTTTAACCAATTTTTGGCTCTTCGAACCACTTTAGTTTCTTCTTCTTTTTTAAAGTGGCGGCCCAGGCTTCCCAAGTAACCCCGGGCGGCACTCTTAATTTTTTTCTTAGCACGTTTTCTTTTAATCTGAGGTTGTGTGTTCCGATAGCCTTGTAAATGCTCTGATCATAGGCGGGATGTACCTAAAATAAAATTAATGGATCAGTATCGAGAAAAGTTTTTGTGACAAATAATAAATTGAGCGCGATTGTTATTTTTCGTGAGATTATATTTCAACACGAAAATTCATCTCTGAAGAAGACGGTTATTTATATTTCCTTTCAGCGTTAAACTGAAGAATCATATTATATTTATTACACAGCTCTAGATATTTACCTTTCTAATAAGAAAACGTAAAGAGAAATGTTTTTATAGAAAATAAAAGGAAATAATGAAAATTCTTGGCGATTGAGTAAACAAATGTTTTATACCGGACGCTTCTTACGTTCGATTTACTTTTACTTGTTTTGCTTTTTGTGTTTTTTCTGGACTCTTCTACGTGTGTCCGTGAAGTTAGCAGTGGGACTTTTGAATTTAAAAAAAGCTCTCGTAAATTGTTAGTAAGTGATAGTAAGTCGATTCCCGGCGTTAGTAAGCCAAAAATAGTCGAGTTACGAACCATAAAGTAAACGTGAAGTTAGCAGTGGAGGTATATCCGATTAGACTGAAATTTTGCAATCCTAAAGAAAATCTTCTAAAAGATTGCAAAACTTCAGGTTAATCTGACATACTCTCACTGCTAACTTCACGTTTTGGTTCGTAACTCGGCTATACTCAGCATACTCCCACTGTTAACTTCACATTTACTTTTTAGTTGGTAACTCGGTTATTTTTGGCTTACTAACGCCGGGAATCGACTTACTGGCAGCCACTATACCAGAATTTCATCGACAAAGTAAGCTTTTAAACAAAATGGATACAGTGTGGCCCAAAATAAGGG
Organism: Malthinus flaveolus; assembly: GCA_950108345.1. Taxonomy (NCBI): domain Eukaryota; kingdom Metazoa; phylum Arthropoda; class Insecta; order Coleoptera; family Cantharidae; genus Malthinus; species Malthinus flaveolus. The sequence goes on from OX467285.1 coordinate 2,819,162, forward strand.
GGTTATTTTGGTCACGTGTTGGAAAATCTTGACCCGCAGTATTTATACTCGGCTATAAGTTAGTACACATCGGCCCTAATTTCAAAAATATTTTTTTAAATTTTTAAATTTAAAATGGCGGCCAGTACAACGATCGGCCCATTTTCTAGTTTTTTTATTATAACTTCTGAGATACCTATTATTATAAAAATCTAAAAACTAGAATATTTTGAAAAAATATAGGGCTTTAGTGTTGATATAGTCGATTTTTAAAATAATCTCAAAATTGCCTACTTTTAAAGGACCAAAGTTGACTAACATTTTAAAACGGATTTTTTCAAAATCTGCTTCGGCCTTTTTGTCTATATTTTAATATGTGGTAGATATCAAAGTTCTTAATTGAACACCGTTGTTTGGTTCATTTGCTATGAGCAGATCCGGAGTTATGATTTTTTAAAGGTCAAAATTTCAAAGATTGATAATTTCTTTTGTAATTAAAATTTGCTATTGCAAGTTGATATATTAATTTATTACAAAAATTTTTATTATTTTTTACAACCTTGGATTTAAAAACACTTCCGGTTAAACCGGAAATCAACCAAGCAAATAGAGTTTTTAAAATCACCCTGTACATTTTACGATTTTTGAAAAGACTGTAATATTACCTATCAAATGATACTAAATATATTAAATTTTTACTTCCGGTTTAACCGGAAGATGGGTTAGCTTTCTTATTTTAAACACAACACCTTGTATATTTTAAGTGGTTTGGTAGATTATAAAACTGTCTATCTGGTGATATAAAAGACTTAATATTTTGGCTTCCGGTTCAACCGGAAATAAGATTAGTTTCCTATTAGAAATAGAAACGCCCCGTATAATTTTAGTTTTTGAAGTCGGGTAGAGCTTCTGAGCATACTATTGTTAGATACTACTTTTAATATCTTTTTGAATATTTCCAACGCGTACGAAAAAGTCCTGTTATGGCCACATCAGTCGTTTCTTATTTCAGTCCCAAGAACCGTACCTCTTCTTGGAGGCCCATGACACAGAAGACTACAGCCGACTTTTTGCTAATGTAATTTCATAAAACTTTTCGTACGTCCCCTGTATACTTACATTCAAATTTATTAAAGATCTCTTCGGACAATAAAGTTCGCTATTAAAATACGGAAATTTTATCATCATCGCCAAAGAACAACAATACGAAAATTCTCATTTGCACTCTCTAAAAAGGGGTAGCTAAAAGACGTTATCTTACACAGATAATTAATTTTCCAAAACGATATTTTGCATAAATTGAAAATAACTTTTAAAAGTTAAAAAAGTTGGAAAAAAAGAAGGAGAAGAAGAAGAAGTCCAATTCCATTTGCACGCTTGCTGCTTACTTATTTAAAGGTTTAATTTAGTCTATGGCACGCCATCTTGGATATTCCTTGCCTCATCAACATTTTAAGAGTTGCATTTGTATAAAAGACGGGGTGTAAAGACATTAGATGAAAGAGAATTTTTTTCCCTTGCACTTATACTCCTTTTTACTTTGTTTACAATTTTAAAATTAGGTTTTTGGGTTTCCGCGAATAATTGACTCCTCAATTAATAATTTTTGAGTTACTTATTCGAGAGCTTAATTAATAGCAAGCCGAGTTTTGGGAAAGCTCGTTTGAATTAATTAACATTTAATAGAATTCTCGGTTAGTTTTAACTGTTTTAAAAAATTAAGCGAGGAGTTGGTAAATTTGTACGAATGGATCGTTTTTCATGGAAATTGTTGCGAAAATCATTGCGACCGTCCCCAATATCGCCCCTCGGCGATTTGTTACGGCCGATAAACACAGTTTGGACTGTTTTTACTGTCTTAGACATTGTGAGGGTTGACAACAACAAGACGATTTTTCTTTATGTCCGTCGTTGTTAGTGCGAGTTTCCCTCGGAGAGTTTTTGGGGTTGGTGTAGTAGCTATGGATATGGTTATTCAGTCTGGATGTATTTAGCGACTATTCCGATCGTCTCGTAAAAATTTTTCTATAGTGAAGGCAGTGAAGCTATGTCGAAAAGATGTTTGAGTGACAGTGGAGAAGACGTAGTAAGGGTAGACGCGTAAAAGAAGTATGACTCAGAAATACGAACTTAGTTTTATTGTACCGTACTTCCACTAGGCGAGTTGACTAGGAGGGTTGATGTGAAAGTTTTGAGATTTTACGAATGCATTAAATATTTGTAATCTCTTAAAAATCTAGACGGAACGAAACAATAAAAAAATTCCGTCAGATCGAAATGGCGCGTTTTTAAAAATAAACTTTTTCAAATTACCTCTTCTATGGTTAGATTTGATCATTTCAAAAGTTGATTGGTGTTGGTAAATCGGAAATGCAATTGACTTTATCGACCGGAAGTTTAGTTTACAACCTGTGAGTAGGTGTTATTTCGAATTTAGCAAACGTTGGATTGAAATTACACTTCATTTGCAGAAAATTATTATAATGTCGTTCTAAATCGAGTAAAGAGTTTTGACACCAAATTAATTATTGTAAATTGTGGAAATTTTATTTCCTTTAACTTACATATTGACTGGAAAATTATAAATATTTGATACGGACACTTGACAAGAATTTAAAACACATTTCAGGCTCGAAAAGTTAATTAAAAATTTTTATTTTCCCAACCCCTTGCGGGCGCTTGGGTGAGGAAAGTATTGCAATCGTTTTCGACTCCCACCACCTCTTCGACAAAGTTCTAAGTATCGACTCCCAGGAAGATATATTATTATGCCTATTTTGGAAATACAGGGTGATTGAAATTCTAGGTGCAGCATGTGGATCTCGCTTATCTGAATACCTAGATCATACCCAATAAACACAGCTACGAATTTCATTCACCCTGTATATGTGCGAATAGTTTCCGAAATGACGACTTAAATCTGAACCAAATTGAAACTTATTTTGTTTCCAACCTCTCCCTGCTATGCTAATTCCGATTCTTTGACACAAATAAATCTTAACACTCTTAATACAATTTGCACTTGTTATTCAAATAGGACTATTTGCATAAATTAATATTTGTTTAAAACAAATCATAAGTTTATTTAGCTTAAAGCTTTGAAATATATAGAAACTAGACAAACAAGCTTTAAACTTGCATAAGTTATTCAAGATGACACGTGAAGTTGTATTCGGCTCATTTAGCGACCGTTTCGCCAACAAACGGAGCTTAAAAGTCAACACAGACTCTCGAAGTTGATGTTAATATGCGAATTCGACTTACTTTATTATTTGTACGCGAGGTATATAATACGAGACGATTGAAATAACGTGTGGTTTTTGGCTCGTTGAGATTTTTAATAAATATTTTTCAAAGGGCATAGATCAAGTTGACGAATGGGGCTGCCGATTGCAGCACTAGGGCAATTGTTAAATTACCAGAGCAGACAAAGATTGCAGTAATTCTTTTGCAGGTCGAGGTGGTAGTGTCGCGTAATCGTTTATTATCCACCGTGATAATTTACATCGAAAACAAAGAAAAATCTCGCGCGCCGCAATTCTTCATCACTTTTTACCTCTTTGCTGACTTACTTTGAAAAAGTAAAGTGATGGAAAACAAAAATTACTTTCTTAAATTGAATTTCAGTCCCCCTGAATTCAAAGATGTAAAAAAGTCCGGGTGTGGGTTAATCAAAGCGATTCAAATGAAGTTTGGTTTCGGCGTTTCAAGTTTTTTTAATATAATTTGATCGACAAAATAACTTTTTAATTATGGAAATCGATACAAGATGGCCCAAAATATGGGGGTTAGCGGATATGGTCTTAGGTCCACCCCACTCCTCACTTTTAAACCCCGCCCACTGACGCAATGATGACATCACACGCAAGTCAAAATATAACGGCAAATTTCAAGGTCGACTGTGGCGTCCTCGTGCCGTCAAAAGGAGCGGGGCTTAAAAAGGAGGACTGGAGTGGTCATAGTCGAGGAATTACCTATAGACTTAACAAGGCGGTTATTTTCTTAGCATTTTGGAAAGGCTTAACGCATCACATTAATTATACTCGGCTCTAAGTTAATACACATCGGTTCTAATTATAAAAATACTTTTTCAAATTCAAAATGGCGACCAATAGTTATTTTTATTACAATTTCGGAAATTATTATTATAGAAATCTAAAAACAAGAGTAAATAGGCAAAATATAGGGCTTTAGTTTTAATATAGTCGCTTTTGAAAATAATTTCAAAACTGACTACTTTTAAAGACCAAAGTTGACTAAAACGTTTTGTCTATATTTTAATATGTTGTAGATATCGAAGTTCTTAATTAAACACCGGTGTTTGGTTCATTTGCTATGAGCAGATCCGGAGCTATGATTTTTTAAGGTCAAAATTTCAAAAATTTCTAATTTCGTTGGTAATTAAAATTTCTAATTGCAAATTGGCATATTAATTTATCCCGTAAATTTCTATTATTTGCTATAATTTTGTTTAAAAAAACACTTTCGGTTAAACCGGAAATTAGCCAAGCAAAAGGAGTTTTTGAAAACACCCTGTATATTTTTTGATTTTTTAAAATATCACAAGATTTGCTCTCCAATGATACCAAACATGTTAAATTTTAACTTCCAATTTAACCGGAAATAGAGTTAGCTTTTGTATTTTAAATACAACACTCTGTATATTTTAGGTGGTTTGGAAGATTATAAAATTATCTATCTAGTGATACCAAAATTTTAATATTTTAACTTCAGGTTTAACCAAATATGAGATTTGCTTCATTTTTCAAATAGCACACCCTGTATAATTATAAACTTTTCTGAGCTTAATATTGTTTGCTACTATTCCGGTACTTTTTTCGCAATTTAAGAGCTTGTAGAATTAACTTCGACGCGTACGTAAAAGTCCTGTTATGGCCACATCGGCCGTTTCTTAACATGCTCTCTGCTCTAAATCCGCCTTTTATATATAAAAAAAGAAAAGTAGAGAAGCTACCAGTTGAAATTCTGCTGAAAAGATCCATTTTAAAAAGCTTACGCGAATGCACGAGGAAAATCAATATAATCTTTAAGAAATTTATGCCGACTTTTGAAAGAACGCTTTTCTGAGTCATCCTTATATTTCAAATGTCACATTCACTCTTGACATATATCAATGCTACAAGCATGAACGGTGATAAAAGATTTTAGTAAAGCAAATACCAAATAATGCGAAAATGGGGTAGGTTTTCTCCGACTTTTCTTTTTTTTTCCTACTTTTTACACGTATTATAATAATTAAAATTGAATAAGATCTCTGCTCTCTTTGGATAATAATTGAAAAACTGAAAGTGACGTGCCCAACTTAGGTAAAACCGTTATAATTGAATGATGTCAGGTTTGCGTAAAAAGTCAGTGGCCCATAATACAGGGTGTTTTACTTGGAGTGTGCCAAACACAAACATAGTACCTAGTTCTGAAAGTTATTCTGAGCAAAAACGTGCGTATTAAGGTATAATACGCGCAATTTGGTGTCGTTATGAATTTACACAATACAGGGTGTCAATTTGAAAACTTCCCACCTCCAATATCTTCGCATTAGCCACAGAATATTGAAATTTTCCGGGGCCCGTTAATTTTATTACCGATTAGGACACTTATGGAGTATTTGCGTTCTCCCTAGATCAACCCCCAAAGAGGGGTAGACTTAACCCCTATAATCTTAACTGGAAAAAGGCGTCGAGTAGCACATTTTTAGAAACCCCTTTCAATTGTCTTTACGACGACATGCTAATTTGTATTTTTGGAGTGGTAGTTATCATGATATTCTGTTCTAAAACTGTAATTATTGCTAACTACTGTAATTCAGTCTTTGAAGGTTCTAAATATCGTTAAAATTACTAATCCAAATATAACATAGTAGCATATCGTTGTAAAGGCAATTGAGGGGGCTTTCAGAAAAGGTGTCACTCGACCTCTTGTCCATTTAAGATTGATGGGGTTAAGTTTACCCTCCCCTTTAGGAGTCGATTTAGAGATAACGCAAAACTTGATTAAAGTGTCCTCCTCAGAAATAAAACTGACCGGTCTCGTAGAATTTCGATATGTTATACTAAGGCCAAGATAATGGAAGTGGGAAGTTTTCAAATTGACACCCTGTATAGGTGTACAGTACAGAGCGCCGGAAAAAGTAAGAAACGACGCTGGTGAAGCGGTTATTATTGGTTTTATATAAGAAAAAGGTAGTAACCAACGTTCAATGTCTAATTATTTGCCACAATTTGCGCAGATGTACAGGCAGTTAGGTGGACTCATTTGAAAAATGTTAAGAAATTCCGAAAAAACTTGCTAGCAATACTCACTCACTCACGACTCAGTCTCGTAAGGAACTAATAAGCTCGGTGTTGTAACACCCGGTATTTAATTAAATTGATATAATCGCCCTGAGCGGCTTTAATGATTTTCATATAATCCAACACTTACCGTGTAATGTCCCGGAGGTGGAATATCATTGCCCGAGCACTTAAACCGCGGAGTCGTACTAAAACTCAACCCTTTGAGTCCCATCTTGCCGTGACTTAGATATTCGTCGGGAGCTAAAACGAAAATGTTTAAATGTTTGTTATAAGGTGACTAATTTTTTTAAAACTTACCCGGGGTATCTTTCTCGAATTTTGACTCCCTTTTCTTCAACGAAAGGAATGGCACTTTTCCGGCATTGGTGGAAGTCCGGTTACAGTTTTTGTTGAAAGCATCGCTGATATTATAACTTGGGGCATAATCGTCTTCCTGCACAAACCAAATTTATTATTGTCATTTATTATTTTTATTATGTTTCTGTGGTCGATGTTAGTTTTTAGTTAAAATTGTAGAGATTTGAAAGTTATTTTCATTGTTTTAGGAAACTGTTGGGTCTTTTTATTTTGGTCGGGCTCGATGCCAACTCGAAAGGGATGCATGGCGCAGTATTTGCGTTTGTTTAATTTAAAAGTTTCGTTCTTTTGGGGTGTTTTTATGAACAGGTGACCGTTGAGGATTCGCTTTGCGTACTTTTTTTCTTCCTAAAAATCGCAAATGCTATCCATCTTTTCGAATATCACAAGAATGAAACGGTGTGTGTATCTACAATTTATTATTGTGTAGCGAATGGCCCAATTGATTAGTATTCGTTGCACTTTTTTTTTTTTCAAAATACAATTCACAAGACTCGTCTTATATGGGGCTCTACAATCGTTGATTGGTGCACTTGTGACAGGAGTATTGGTCATAATGTTTTGTGTAGTTACTTCTAGATTTCTTTGGCTAGCAGAGAGCTTTGGCGGTCACAACAATGTCTAGACTGACGACTCAACGACTTCTTTGAATTTATACACGACGACTATTTATAGAAATTCGCCTGTGCTAGACAGTAAAAAAATATCAGCAACTTCAACTCTATACGGAACTCGTTTATCCCAAGAGTTCAAAATTGGTTAGATAAGAACAGTTCAACAGTTCACCAGTGCACCATATCTGTGGGTATTTCCCCAGGTTTATCAATATCTTCTCCGTGCTTCTGAAAGCCTGAAAGACGATGTCTACATGGACGTATGGACGTGGTCGAATCCTAAATTTATCACTAAAAAGTTTCTGGGGCAAGTTATGAGGTTTTTCTGCGTTTTTGTAGCTGCACAGCATGAGCATGCGCATATTTCTTCAATTAAAACAGATGGAAGACCAAGAGAGTTTGTGACGAGCTTCGACTATTCTTATTCCAGGACGAGCAAGTTGCACTGAATGTGGACATTGAGTTAAAAAGTTGCTCTGTAAAGGCAGCTCTGTGGTATTTCTACGTTGATTTTCTTAAGTTTAGTTTAAGATGACATGTGATGTTAGTTCGTATTCTCATGATCAGCAAGTACCACGTCTTCCCAACCGACAGAGTCCATTCTTTTATCTATTCAGTTACCGCTGCTGGTCTAACGTAAAGGATGTTCGTGGTAAATTGTCCATTAAGGACGAAATAGAGGAACTGTTGTGAACTCAAAATTGTCGTAGGCATTTTATTAGATTTGGCTTGACGTCGCTACAGCTTTTTTTTTTTAGATAAAATTTGTAAGGCACTCGCTTTAACAGTTTAGTCAGAAGCTCTGTCTTTGAGTCGGGTTGACTAACTTTTGCAGTAGCTCGTCTTTGCTCATTTAAACAGTGACGGCGCCAGAGAGGGGCCAGGGTGGGCACGTGCCCACCCTTTAAGTTGCGGTGCCCATCCGGGTGCCCACCCAAATATTGCACCAGCTACCAGTTACCAGTTTTCAAAAGTCTAAAAAATGCGAAATAATTTACACTTGCAGTACTTTTCTGCATCTTGTCCCCGTACCCGAAAAAATAGCTTACGAAGAATATTAAAATCAAAATCAAACTGTGTGTAAAATAATTAAGTATTTGAATTGGGGTCCTATCAGACCTAGATTTGGCTTAAGAGAGTTTCTTTTTAGTAATTGAATTTTTAATTTATTTTCATCTCTTGCTTTTGTGAAACATCTTCTTTGGAGACACTATCAATGGCTATTAAAATTCCGGAACTTCGTTTTAAGCTGTTTGACCTTGAATAACCAAAATTTTTCGCCTGCGGCGCTATTTCATTTAATTTCAAACGCAATTATCCAATTCTTCTTACAACCCCTCATTTATCTAAAAATTTATGTGCCCATCGCAAAAATATTGTGCCCACCCATTTAAAAAACCCTGGCGCCATCACTGCATTTAAAATTCCTTTACTAGTCGAGGTGTCAATTCAATTTATCAATTATTTGTAACACCATTCCCCAGAAGATTGAGCAGTCAGTAATGGAGTTTTGAGCCATGACTGAATGTATTAAAAAACGGAAACGCGAAAGCGAGCCTATTGGACGACACTGGAAGGTTTGAGTTGCATTTTGGAACACAAACAGCACTTTTGTGAACTAAAAAAAATGTTAGTTCTTTTAAGTTGTGAGAGAAGATATGATTTGAATCGATCGCGGGTGGCCCCTCAGTGTCTTCTTGATTTTTTCCTACCATGTAGAGGGTAGTTGTGCCTCGACTTTCAGGACAATGATAACTGTCCTAGTTTAGGAAGTTCTCAAAATTTTTGTCTTGCTCAAACTAGTTTTTCAAGTACCAGGTCAGCTAGATTTACTCGCGGCATTTTACTAAGAGGTTCATTATTTACTGATGGTTCAACCGGAAATGAGATTGGTTTCCTATTTTAAATAGAAGCACCCAGTATAATTAATTATAATCTTGAAGAGTTCAAAGAGTTCAGCTATTATTGCTGTTGTTATAATATTGGATTCCAATGTTCTGAACTGAGCAGTTATGTTACGGGTAGCTGGGAATTGCGTATTAGGACAGGTCTAGGTTTTTTGAATGTACAGTCAGAGAAATAATTATTGACCACTATAGGTTGTTTGGCGAATACTTATGTCAGCAAGTTCGCAATTTCTGCAATCAATTCTTTACGAGGAATGTTTTATAGTTAGAGCCATTCTCGTCTAAAACGTAAAAAGTTGCCACTTACAAGTGCGTAATAAAATTTTCCGTGGCTGTACATCGTTTATTTGCCGAGAATGTTAATGTTACGATTTTCCAGCCTTTCCAGCCTTTGAACTGTAAGGGTGTCCAGCTGTCCAGTATGACAGTAATTTTGTATTTCTGAAGCCATCGAGTCTCACCGAGTGAGCAAGCGGCTCCTTCGCCTCTCCCTGACCATGACTATGTTCATAATTATTGGTTTTTCTTCTAATATGACAACGAACAAAAATAAGTTGGCGTTTGTGGTGTTTTGTACTCTCGTGCCTGACCTTTGGCCAAAAACCAATTTATAAATTTAAACAACTTTCGTTTTTAAAACGTTTTAACGACAAAATGCAGATTAATACCATAGCACCTAGTATTATTTATTTTAGTAGTTTCAGTCCCTTTTAACTCAAACGCACCTTAACCCCTTGAATTAAAAACAGCTTTAAAAGCCGCGAAGCGGCGTAACAATAGCATTATAAAAGAGCTTACACAAACTTTAAGACTTATCGCTTAAGAAAAGTTAGGCAGTTTGGCCCAGCTTTCGTTTTAAACCAAACTTTTGATTAATAAATCGAAAATAATTGTTCGAGCGCGCATTGACTCAACTTGACGTAAGACAAAAATTGTTTTTAAGAATTAATCGATAGTTAAGTTATCGATTAATCGATAACTATTGTTTTTTTACTAACGAATCGATAATTATCGATTTTTGGCCATTTAATTATCGATTAATCGATAAATGTGTGCAGCTCTAACTGGGAATCTTTTGTCTTGGAAAAAAACGTACGTGTGCGTGTCCCTTAAAAACATTTGTGAACTTATAAGTTTGGGTCTTCGTGCACCTGTTAATAAATCTCTTAGAAATCGATACAATAACTTTGTAGTTTGTCGAGAACTGAAGCTTCAAGAACAGGCAAGTTTATAGGGAAAAAAACAAATTAATGTAGTAACAAGAGCAACGAAACTGTTTCGACGTTAAATTGAAACTTTCCTCTCCAGCGTTTGATATCGCACAAATTTACTCGCAAAACTTACCAAATACAAAAAGTGTAAAAATGTTTACTTTTACCACGCGGAACACACGCGAGTCAATAGTATTAAGCCATTGTGTGCACATCACAGAAATCCATCATCGGCAGATTTAATAAGCAAACACTAATTATTGATGGCTCGTTGACTCCGATGCGGACGTACGTCGAATTTAAAATGTAAACATAAAACAAACCGCCATATGATAGCTTGCAATTTACCCGACACAAGCCGTCATCCCTTCTGACAGGTATTGGGTGAATTAATTAAGTTTACATTCTGTCCATCTTTGAAGCGCGCGTTAATATTTAAATTTATCGCCCCCTTCTTTTATTAAGGGTCGAAAAGTAAATTTTTTTGGTTAAAAATGCATAAAAATCCGCACCGCGAGTTGGCGAGCTCCGCGGGGTTCTGTTAAAAAATTGCGCGCTAATGATAAAAAGTTTATGGATAACATGGTCGTAATTCAAATCTAAGCAAAAGTTAACCATAAACATGAATCAAAAGGGTGATTTAGATGGAGTGCTTAGTAAACGTCATGCAAAACGATCAGACCACTAGGCGTGCAAACAATCACCGTTTAGACAATATATTTCAATTATCCAAACGCTCTATGTAAATAACGACAAGCACTACCGCGACACTGTCAGTTAGCTAGTTGTTTGCTATTTACACCCTTAAAGGCTTCCAGGCTTTCCCCGATATTTCGACGGTTCTCAAACTACCCGCTAGATTATATGGCTTTATAACAGCACAAGTTATAGCCGGGCTTCAAGTTTTCGGTAGTTATGTTTCAATTGCTTTGGGGAGCTCGCGAGGGATTGTTTCTAAAGGATGTAAAGGATTTTGTAGCTTTAACTTAACGTCTGAGAAAAGATTGATCGTGTGCCCGTAGTGTAGACATTGATGCCCGTCAATTACTCCAAAAAAGTTAAACTTTTAATGACCCCACCTCTAACACTGATTAATCGCTCAAATCGTTCATTCTTAAAATTGATTCTTATGTAAGTGTAGTAGGGTCAAACGAGGATTTTAAAACTAAACTTTTTCTTTAAACTTTTCCAAAATTAAACTTTTTTCTTTCAAAGTTTTCTTTTTTTTATAAGGCCGAGACTCTCGTCATTTTTTCTCTTTTTATAACGTCAAACTGGAATTTGAGGTGGTCAAGTAACGATTATTTTCTAATTTATGCGCTGTAGGGTGATTTTAATGTTAGTCGCGGTTTAACCCGAAGTGACAATAACTTTAAGTATTAATTCGCCGATACGTCTTAGGCTAGCAAATATGTAAGGTTCTAGCCTTATGATTTTTATTATTTCAAAAGTTGTATTAAAAAACCTAGAAAATAGGACGATCGTTATACTGGCCGCCATTTTTAATTTAAAAATTTGAAAATGTATTTTTTAAATTAGAGCTGATGGGTGCTAACTTATAGCCAAGTATAAACACTATGGGTCAAGATTTTTCGAAATGCGACTTCAATAACCCCCTTATGTTGGGCTACACTGTATCGATGGAACAGCTTTTTTTTTCTATGAAAGTCTATGAAAGTAGCCGAAACCAAACTTCAACAAAATTGCTTTATTCGTTTTTATTTGAGAGCGTTACATACACACCCACACAGAGGACAGGCAGGCGGGCGGACTGACGGACGGACGGACAGGCGGGCAGACGAACAGACGGGCAGACGGACAGACGGGCAGACGGACAGACGGGCAGACGGACAGACGGGCAGACGGGCGGACGGGCAGACGGACAGACGGTCAGACTGTCAGACGGACAGACGGGCAGACGGACAGTCTGGCGGACATACGGGCGGACGGGCGGACGGGCAGACAGACGGATGGACGGGCGGGCGGACAGACGGACAGACGCACGGACAGACATGCGGACAGACAGGCGGACAGACAGGCGGGCAGACGGGCGGACAGGCGGGCGGGCGGGCGGTCGGACGGACGGACGGACGGACAGGCGGGCAGACGGCCAGCCGGACAGGCGGGCGGACAGACGGACGGACAGACGGACGGACAGACGGACGGACAGACGGACGGACAGACGGACGGACAGGCGGACGGACAGGCGGAAAGACAGACGGAGAGACAGACGAACATACAGACGGGCGGACAGACGGGCATGCAGACGGGCAGGCAGACGGACAGACCGTCGGACAGGCAGACGGGCAGACAATCGGACAGACCGTCGGACGGACGGACGGGCGGACGGACGGACGGACGGACGGATGGGCGGGCGGAGGGACATACAGACAGGCAGACAGGCATAATTTTTCAAGAGTTTTAGTTTTTTGGCGTTTTGGATTCAGGGGGATCCCAAATGTCAAGAAATTAAGGCTAGAAGTGTTTTTATTGACCATAAATATCTTGCCTGCGGCCGTTTCTACCCCTTCTGGCTAAGATTTTTGGATCGCAAGTGTTTCTGTTTCTTCTTAATTTTGATACTTTTGAGCTTCAAATGAAAATTATTTATTACTAACCACCCATTTGGCAAGCAAGCACTAAGCACTCTCTTGACTATTTTGGCAGAAACTTTCATAACGGACGATTGCTATTTCAGTTGCAGCTTGCTGTTATGACAGTTGATAATACGGTCCTGTTGTTGAAATATTTAGAAAATATGGGTTCTAAGGCTTTGGTTCTTAGCTCACAATTTGTAGAGGTCTACCCTAAACAAATCGATGAGTTTAAATTTGCCCAATAAGGCCCAAAAATAAGATACCCGAAGTGTTCCGCTTGCACCATGCCTTTCGGAAGACACCCCTAATACGTGTTTTCATTTGTTTTGCCCCATAAAACAGCAACTACATTAAAAAATCGTACAATGAACTGTGAAACTGTGGGATGTATACAGGGTGTCAATTTGAAAACTTCTTACCTCAACTACCTTAGTATAGAATATTGAAATTCCACGAGGCCCGTTAATTTTATTACATAGACAGGCACTTTTTTAGGCTTTAATGGGCTTTAGAAAAAGGTACCACTCGACCCCTTCTTCCTATTTAAGATTATAGGGTTTAAGTCTATCCCCTCTAGGGAGGGTTGATTTAAGAAAATCTCAAATACTCGATTGAAGTGTCCCCCTCAGTACTAAAATTGACTGCTCTCGCAGAATTTCGATATTTTACACTAAAGTGAAGATATTGGAGGTGGAAAGCTTTCAAATTCACACCCTGTATAAAAGTCTCGTAGAAAATTTAAATATTGGCACTATTTCAGTTTCGAGTAGGAATTCATGGTGTCTGACGGTTTTTCTTGATTAGGCTAAGCAACATCGATCAGTTGACTGATCGTGGATCAAAAAATTTTGAAGCACAGGTGCCTTAGCTTTTGAGGGCGCTTTTATAGCTATAGTGGTGAGTCCGCTAATATACAACTGACTGTTAGTCCTACTCCTAGTGGCTTTGGTTTTGCTACAAAAAGCTCATGTATTGAATTTTTGTTTTGCCCCTTTTTCTCTTATACACCGTTCATCGATGTTCCCTCTGGTAGCCGTACAAGCGTCAACATATCAGCATATCTATCTGAGTTTTTTAACGCCCATTTTTGGGCTTATCCGTTCTTGCGGAAGTCATCTACTCTCCCTTAGCAGTTAAAGGTTGAGATTATTCGGAAAATATTTTCTTGCGATTTTTATTAGAAGCCACTGAAAAATCCATCGAACCCTCAAAAGCCTTCGTTGCAATTTAAATTTTTTCGCTCGATTTACGCCAAAATAGACCGTATCCATCAATCTGATCCAACTTTAATCACTTTCTTGACTAATTGATTCTTTTGCAATATCCTGCACTCGAATAGATTGATTATGTATACCTACTTCTACTTGTACGGCGTTAAACATTTTGGTTAAGTGGATTATATTAGAGTGGCTATTTTTTTTTAATTATTCCCCTTAATGCCCTAAATAAGCGTTACGCGGTCCGCACGTATTTTCAAAAGGAATAAAAAACAAATGTGTACACTGTGAGTGCGAGTGAATAAGGAGATGCATTTAAATGAAATGAGTTCAATTATTGAAACTAGTCTGAGAGTGAAAGGGGGCAACGAAATGAAGGAAAAAGACATTGTTAAATTTGGAAAAAAGTGCGTTCTTTGTATTATTATATGGGGCGATCGCTAGACGATTTAAACCCCACTTGGCATATTGAATAAACCCACCATTCATCTTACTCCGCTCCAATTAGCCACGAAGACGTAAAGATCAGAGTGTTTAAATGGCACGGATTTACTTGCCAAATAACAAACAAGGCGATTAAAACTCGCAGGATCGAATAATAAAAGTTGCAAGTTGACATTTACAGGGAGGGCGCACAAAATTTTAATTTTGGCTTTATTCTCGTGGGCTTAATTATCAGAAATTAATTCCTCCTGATTTGTTTTTTGTAACAGGGCTCCTAGATTATGCGAAGTCTTCCTCTCTAACCCTTCTTTTAGACAGACGTGGACAGACACTTAAGTGACTCTTCAAATTTAAATGGAAGCGAATGCAGTGAATCGTTGATTCTAAAAGGCCCTCACTTAATATCGCACGTGGATCGGGCCCTCGCCGACTGAAAGAAACGTAATTTGTTTAACGCGGCAAAGTGTCGGAGCGCTTTGTTAAAAACTTTGTCTGTGAACACAGTTAGTCGTGTATACTGAATCTGTTTTGTTGCATGCGAAACAGGTCGATATGGCCCACTTAAAAGTAAAGCGGTGCTCGATTCTCGAGTTTTCATAGCTGATAATTGGGTTCCGGTAGTAGAAATGGGTAGTTTAGACTAAAAATGTTAGTGTCCGACCGAAAGTTCGGTTTCGGTTTCGGCCGAGTTTCGGCCAAAAATCAAGTTTCGGGGGCAGTTTCGGTTTCGGCCAAAATTGGCCGAAACTTTTGCCGCAACCGAAACTGATTTCGGGAAGTTGTCGTGCACGCTCGCCTAACTTCGTTTCTCGCGGCAACGCTTTGGCGGACGCTGGCGGCCCTGTTCGGGTATTGTCGTGCGCCGTTCGGATAGCTCTGTAGCAAGGTAGCAACACAACTTAAGTCCCCTACACACGACCTGACGCGGTTGGCCTGACAGTCGGTCCGACCAAATCAGGTGTTGCCTACACTCTAAATCGTCTAACAACGTTCCACACGACCTGATTTGGTCAGGTGGTTGGGTAGTCAGGTGGACGGGCCATTTGACAACTCCCGACGACCCGACACAATAAATGTCAGACGACAAGCCTACACACGACCTGATGTTCTACCTGATCTGACTAAATCGGCCCGACCGCCTGACCAAATCAGGTCGTTATGTTTTGATAGAACTAATTACATGTAAGTTTTTGTTTCGTTTCTGTACTTGTACTACTGTACACCAAATTTCAGTATTTTAAGGAATTTTATACTTGACCACGTGAGTTTCGGTTTCGGTTTTTTGTTTCGGCCGAAACTGAAGCCACGGCCGAATATTCGGTTTTGGCCGTTTCGGTCGACCAGTTTCGGTCGGACTCTAAAAAATGTAGAAGTCAGGACGTTTTAAGGAATCCCTGATATTATATTAATATTCATTTTATGGAATGAGGTCAGCTTTTAGCACTAATACGGCGTAACTCTCCTAAAAGCATTCCCAGGCCCATCAGCCATCCAGAACCACTCACTGATCTCCGTATAAAACTGAAAAGTCCAAAATTTAAGAAAATCGTACACATGTTTATAACACTACACATTTTCTATAAACGAGGTCAAAATCTATTTTAGCCTTTACGGGGGGGGGGGGATTCATGAGCACAATTCTTGAAAATTTTAAGAACTGAAATTAAGATTTCTTTATCACTTGACCTCCCTAAAAGTCGTTACTGTAAATCAATTTGGACTTTGGCCTAACCCAACCTCACGTCGCCTGACTCCCCCCCCCCATTTTTGGAAGACCGAAAACTCAAAACTCTCGATTTTTAGTCTTTTCAATTTCTGGAGCTTTACCCCAACCTGCTCTAGATCAAATTTATAGCGATAGGTCGTTCCGTTTAGATGCTAGTGGCGTGCATCGATTTAACCTTTGACGGCGCGTTTGGGAACATTGACATTTTTTAATTTAAATTTTTGGCGGCGAAATGTTTAGCTCGTTGGGGAGTATTTACGTTCCAATTTTTATAGCGATGGGTCGTTCCGTTTGGATGGTATTGGCGTGCATCGATTTAACCTTTAACGACGCGTTTGAGAACATTGACATTTTTGAATTTAAATTTTTTAGCGGCGAAATGTTTAGCTTGTTGAGGGGTATTTACGTTACAATTTTTATGGAGATCGGTTGTTCAGTTTGGATGCTAGTGGCGTGCATCGATGTAACCTGGCGCGTTTGGGAACATTGACATTTTTGACGTTGGGAAGTATGATCTGACAGGTGAAAATTGTAATTATGAGGCATTCTTATTCAACCAGTAGTTTCTTCTTTGTTTTTTGTGTAGTTTACACTTAGCTCTTATATTTTTCTGTCGAAATCTACAGGGTGGTTTAAAACAGAAACTCGTACATTTATAGCAAACGACGGTTTGTTAGGTAGTGCACGAAATAAAGTTATCCCGTTCATAATTATAGTTTATAGTAATTGCTCATTTTTATGGTTTTCGCTCAGTAAGTGATTATTATGTACAGTAGGAGTGGTAATTAAAATTACGATCAAATCGTTAAATTTCCCTTTACTTACTCTACGCTCTACGTGCATCTATCCTCACTATTTGATTTAATATGATAAGTAAAGCGCCATATAACACTCATTAAATATTTAAGGGCGCTTCAAAGACGTCTTCAAATTGTCGTTAGCATATTTGCAAATTACAAGTTAAATTGGAAATTATACGAAAGAAAGTTGTTAATGAAAAGCTCTCGTCTTTATAAATTTTCATTGTTATTGCCATCATCGTCTCTTTTTGACTTACACATTTAATTTTGAATCTGCTCGTTCGAGATTTAAAAACGCTCGCGTCAATGGGAAGTTCTTCTTTAGGTTGTTCTTCCGAGTCGTAAGTACCAGGACCTGGAACTCCGTTCGGTTGAGGGCCCATCGTACGTTCGGACGTTTTTAAGAAGGGCGCGTCCACTACACTGTACTTGTAGAATTTACTAGCCAGTTTTTCATCCAACGGACCTTTAATGTGGTACGTTGCTGGACCTAAAATGGTGAGATTTTTTTTAAAACGGGAAAATTTAGAAGTTCGCCCGTGGTCCCCTAGGAGGGCAATGAAAAATCGCAGAAAGTGTTTAGTGTACCGACCCTTAAATATTTTTGAAAATTGTAAGTTAATTGTGTCGGGGGAATATAAAAATGTGAGAATATTCCGTCATGTTATTCTTGGACATCCGGTGTTTAGAAATGCCAGCCGCTGCCTCATTCCAAAGCGAAAAACTAGTGGAGTTTGAATAATTCTGACACTATAAACAAAATGTTTCCGTGTAAAGCTCCGAAAATAAAGGAAAAGCGAAAAAGGATTTTCTTATGCAAAACTCTTGCAAAAGTTACTTTTAAATCGATAGATTTACTTTCTGAAAAGCACACCACGTTTCCCATCCTTAACGTTCTTTTAGCCACTTTCGACTCGAATTAATTTAATAATAATGAAATCAACTTACTGGGCGTTTCGAATTTTTTCTTGTCTGGAAATCTCAAGGCGTCGAAACCAAATGGCGCGTCTTTGGTTGAAAATTGTCTTTGCTCTTTATCACAATAACTGGCCTCGTATTCGCCAGGACCGGGATTGCCCGATTGGAGACTCTTGAAACGTTCCGCACCAACCACGAACGGACGGGGGTAGATGCTTAAAGATTCTTTACATCTATGGCAGCATTTGTCGACGTCGTAATAACCAGGTCCTGGTAGGTCCTACAACGTAATAGAAAAATATTGTAAATACACAGGGTGTTACCAAAAATGTATTTTGCGTAAGTCCTTTACTAGAAGGGATTTGTAGGAAGAGTTTTGGGAAAAATTGTGTGGGAACAACTAACAGTGGTACTTTAAAAAATTATTTTCGCGTAGCTGGATTATCTTTGTGCGTCAGGCCTTAGCCAAGTCCAGATGCTACCCTTCGACACTTTAAAGTTAAATTTTCTTCTACAGGATGTTTGTTGGCAGAAGTTTGAACTTTTATTCGGCCAACAGCCAATCTTTTTAAGCCACGACACCCTGTATAACTCAATTTATTAGAATGGAACTCATCAACTCGTTAATTAATTAGTGACTCACCGTGTATATAATTAAAAGCAAACTTACAAATGATGACAACCATTTAAAGTAACGTATAAACATTATAATTTATTCTAATTAGCTTAAACGGACAAGCTTCAAATTTCTTTAATGAGGTTGTACTCAAATTAAGTAAACGAAAATATCCTTTAACCGACCCACACGTATTATTAAATTACGCGCGCTTCCTCTTTAGTGTTTAACGATAAAAAAAATATTACCGAGCGATGCTTTTAAAACATATTTACCTCCTTTTCGGCCTTCAACATCTTCCCCTCTGTATAACGCGGTAGAAAGGTCAACAAACGTGCCAATCCTCGATACTCTTCATCTTCTTGGCTACATTTGCAAACGTTTATATTCGCAACATCATATTCGCCAGGTCCCGGGGTTCTAAATTTAGGTTTGGCCGAACGTTGAGTTTTACTGATCGACCAGTTACAACCTCTGTATCTCCTGGACGTGAAAAACAGTTCTCCCTATTTTTACAAAATGATTAACCCAAACTTTTCTTTTTCAGACACTCACTCTTGGAACGTTATAATAAGCCGGTCCTCTAGTACGATCGTGTTCATTTGGTGGAACTCTAATCAAGTCCTGGTTGACATCTACATCATACCCATTTTCGTTTATGTGCGTTGGAATTGACGGTGCAGAAACCGTTACTGTGTATGGGACTCGACACACGTACAATCGACCAGTTCCGTGACATGGGGGCGTAATAGGTTTACACCCCCTTTTGAGAATTTTAGGATGGTAATCGGCAGGACCGGGTGAGTTTGAACATTTGTGTCTACTTCGAATATCTGTATACTTCACACTCGCACCACCCTGTAGGTAAGAAGTGGTTTTTTGTTGCGACTAAAAAATTAATTTGTAAACCTGGATCCTTCGTCCATACCCTTCTATATCGTAAATAGCATGTGTGTACAATGGACCGGTCTTACCACACGTTCTCTTAGCTTCGCTCAAAAAAGGAACCCGATTTTCTTGAAAAAATGCACATTTTTGCCTTTTATACGCAATGAAAATTTGTTACTTACTTAAATTGTAATCTTTCCCGCAAATGATGTAACTGTTTGGACCAACATTAGGTGGTGTTCTTGTTGGCCTATTTGGCAGTCGAGGTGATAAATTGTACATTTTTGGAGATTCGGAACTTTTAAATGTGTAAAGGTGAGCTTACTGTTTGTGTATTTTTTGTATATAAACGTCAAGAGTCCAAAGCTATTTTGATTGTAGAAATTGCAAATATGTGCTTAGTTTTTAAAAATATTTTGCAAAAGTAACTCTTAAACCGCTCTTTTGTTAGTTTTAAAAATAGCTTGTTCATTTCCAGTCATTTATATCAATAAAAAGTAGAAAAAGTATTATTTGACGCCTAGCTCTAGGCAACCCGCTTGCCACTCGAGTATGTAAAATTGCTATTTTAAAAGTTTATAATATTATTTTCTTTTTTTAGAATTTGACTTAGTAATATCTGATGGCACACGCAGTCAATCACTCTGATGGCCGAAATCGCTATACTATAAAATGGAATGTCAAGGTGTTCTGTTACTAAATAATATAATAAATTGTGAATATCTATCAAAAAAGATTGTAAATTGTCGACGGATTCGTAGTCTTTCAGTATGTAATAATTCTGAACGTGATCGTTCATAGTTTTGAACCTTTGAGCAGCAATAAGTAAAATAATCGAAAATAGCAAAAACCTAAAACAAGCATCATAATTGGAAAGTTCAAAAATAGTACAACTATATTTTGGCATCTAAACGAACAATAGGAGTCTCTTTTGAGAACGTTGATCATATCTCCAATGGGCAAAGCCACTACAAAAGCAAAAAACGGACTAATAATTAAGAAACGTATAAACGCGAGAACTGCGCCAAGTTGTAGTTGACTGGAAGTTGTCGTTCAGCAATAGCTCATCTATCGATTCAACAAGCTTTAAACATCTGATGAACTGCTTTTGCTTTGAAGCGAAGATTAATATAATGCCAACTGAAGCGCATTGATACAAGATGAATGCGCTTCCAATTCCAAGAGTTACAAAAGTAGGAGTTCTTCTAATTGTTTCGTTCAAAACTCGCAAACTTGCTGTACAGATTATGTATAACACAACACCTAAACTTGCAACTTTGAATTATTTCGATGCTGGGACGTTTTGATCGGGTGAAAACTGCTACAACGAAACCGATTTAATTTAGAATCAGACACACGGAGCGTAATTCACAAGACCAAAACAAAACAACAATAAAGTTTGTGGCCGTTGGCATGTATGCAAAAACAAACAAAGATTTCAGAACTTGGAGCTCTGGATGAAACTTAGTAAGCTGCTGGACGCTTCCAGGCAATAAAGGTTATTTACTGGAACTACTTAGGGGAAGCTGAATTTTTGCAGGTGAACAGTGCCTACCATAGAAGGTATTTTCACGCAAGTTCTCATTTATCCCCCGCGTGTTATGAACATTTTCTTCTTATCCGTATTAATAGTTTTTAGGTAAGGGTTTAGGGTAATGGACCGTGGTCGAAAAGCTCAGTTTGCGATACCTGACATTTTGCCCACTTCTGTGCTTCATTTCGTGTTTTTCAAATTTTTCGGGTTATTAGATTTTGATTAAGTGTCGTTTTGGAGCCAAAGAAATTCGCATTTTACTAGTAAATCGAACGTCATCTTTGGCGGCGCTTACCTTTGAACTGCAGTCTCCAAAATTAATCATATTTTTGGAGAAGGAGAAGTGGTCTTTTGGCTTTAATTTCGAGTGTTTTCAAATTTTTCGGGTTATTAGATTTTTTAAGCGTTGTTTTACACCCCACTAGTTTTCGCTTGGAGATTGCTGTTGCTTGGGTAACATCTATTTCGTACACGTCTCTGTTTTGCAGTAAGTCTTGCCCATTGATGCGTATATCCTTTGCTTACATTAGTTATGATTATCATGAATTTACTTTTGCTGTATTAATTTTTTTACAGATACTACCACTACATTAATGATTATTCCTCGGAGAGCGATTCATTAGTGGCAGTGAATAATTCTGAAGAACTTTTGAACGAAGTAATGCACGGTGAGTTGTATGATTTTGGCATGTGCGTGACTCAGAGTGTAAGAGTGACTTCCAGGGAGTTTAACTAATTCCCAGAGCATTACATGTACTACTTCCACAACCTTCTTATGATTGTTTGTATTGCTCTTTTATAAGTTTTTATATGTATTTATTTGAATTGTAACTTGACCTTTTCTTAGCCAAAAATTGGCATTTATGGAAATAAAAATTATTATTATTATGATTTCTCGAGAGTTGCTCAGAGTTCCAGAGAACTTAAAAACCTCCAGATTACTTGGCCCACTTCCAGACAATTTTACAGACTTCCAGGCAGTTTTACGAACTTCTATGGAATTTTATGCCATTCCACGTAATTTCTGAGATTTTTAGAGAGTTCAACGGACTTCTTCTAGAGAGTGCCTCTAATTTGATTTCTTTACGTTACAAAAGCATGAACTGCAACTAGGGCGAGGTAATAAGCGATAGTTATCTTCTGTCCCGTAAACGCCAACCTTAAATACAACGTTATTGAAGCAGGCAGTCGCATTGGTGGTTTGGGGAAAAAACAAGATTTTCAACGCCTTATAACTCGGTAAACTTTAGGAATACGAAAAATATGCTTATATATTCAATTTTGTAGAAAATTTTATCAGCTTTAATTTTATATGTAGTCACGTTTGATTGTTCTACAGCAGGTCAATAGTTATAATATTAACTTGATGAAAATCTTAAAAATTGTTTTTTAAGTCTTTAACAACTATTAGGAATCAGAAAAATTAATGTCAGGTACTACAGTGGTAACAGTCTTAGTTTCAATGTTCCCTTTCTATTGTTTTTTTTGCTCCTGAAAAATTAAATTTAAATTAGGAAGTATTTACTTTATCCATTTTATACTTTTATATTATACCATAGGGTAAATAAGAACTTATAGCTATTACTATAAATACTGGGCTCTGCACTTTTGATTGTATTACAGCAAGTCAATAGTTATAATATTAGTGTTTGTAATGAATCTTGTTAAGTGGTTTCTAAGTTGAAATAATGTAGAAGTCGAGATTGTTAAAAATCCAACTTTGTACGCCTACCAATACATAGGCAACACTTCTTACTCTCCCACTATTATAAATTTTGTATCCACGATAGAAATTTGCAAAGTGGGGCGATCACACGACCACTAAAAGTTTATATAAGACCGAGTTTCGGCATTCGAAAAATTTCTAATCTCCACTTCAAATCAGCTTCGAAGACGGAATTTTGAATTTACTCGTGTGAAAAATAAACTTCCGATTTTGAAATTTTTTTCGACCGGAAGTTGTTTATTACATTATTCTGATTAATTCAAGGTATATTTTATGCCAATTGTTTTATTATTAAGGCGTAATTATTAATTTTAGTATTGCTTATAGTAATTAGCATCCTCCCATCTTTCAAAAGCTCTCAAAGGTTTTAAAAGACTTTTAAGTAAAGTCTGTAATTGTAATTAAAATTAGTACATTCATATTTTTGTTACAGGCACATCATTGTGAATTTAGGTTTATACTTTCTTACTTTTGAAGAAATTTTTAATTGTTAAAATGTAATTACTAATGAAGGAGATGTATCAGTGCAAATGAGATTGAATTATAGGTACATAATATTCAGATTGAGATGTAAAAAATCTTTGTACCTAATGAAGTTTAATTATTAATTGTAAATATTATTCAAAGCGAAATAAAGAGGGTAGAGATAATAACTAAGAGTTGTTCTATTTTTACAAAGTTAGTTCAAAATGCTATAAGCAGTAATTTTGTAATTAACAACAAAAAACGTACCCGACGAACGAAAAATAAACAATTTAAGATAAGCTTAAAATAAATACGCCTAAAATACAGGCAACCGTCTAAACACATGCCCTTATAAGACATTTTTAGGCCGCTCGAATATTAATTCACCGACACCTCCTTTAACTTTCCATTCTCCTACTACCTAGCTAAAAATTTATAAATTTTAGGGAAATTTTTAAAAACTTTTTCCAGAAAAGTGGAATTTTGAAACTTTGATGACGCCAATTTGTAGCCCTTATAGTAACAAGTCTCCCTTTTAAATATGAGCCCTTTTGGGCCGGTAGTTTAGGTGATATTCAACTTTGAAACTTTCAAAAATAGTTGAAATGACATTAATATTTTCTTAAACGAGCCGATAAATTTACGCCTAAAACACAGGCAACCGCCTAAACACATGGAGAAAAATTTTTAAGTTGCATGCTATTAATGTAAGCGATAACGTCTCGTTTCATAACATATTGGCGACGCCTTTAAAATTCATTTAAATAAATATTTCACCTTATCGACCTTCTGCTCTCCTACTACCTAGTCTGAAAATTGTAAATTTTGAAAGTTACTTTCGAAAAAATGGTTCTTAAAGGTTCGAATTACGCAATTTTGAGGGCGCGATTCTTTAGCCCTACTAGCGACAAACATCCTTGTATAATTTTTGCGCGTCTGCTCTTCTAGTTTAGTTTCTATTCGACTTTTAAATTATTTTAACTTTTATAATTTTTTAAAATTTTGTGTGTTATGTTGAATATCTTCTAGACTAGAGAAGCAGAAGCACCCAAATTATATAAGGACATTTGCAACGACAAAAAAAAAGTACGGAATGGCAAAAATACGCACAAAAAAAGCAAGCAACGGCGAAAAAGAGTACGGAACGGCAGAAATACGCACAAAATAAGCAAGCAGCGGCGAATAAAAGTACGGAACGGCAAAAATACGCATAAAATATGCAAGAACGGCAAAAAAAAGTACGGAACGGCAAAAAAAAGTACGGAACGGCAAAAATCCGCTCAAAAAAAGCAAGCAACGGCGAAAGAAAGTACGGAACGGCAAAAATACGCACAAAATAAGCTAGCAACGGCAAAAAAAGTACGGAACGGCAAAATAAAAGTACAGAACGGCATAAATACGCACAATTAAAGAAGCAACGGCAACAAATAGAACGGAACGGCTAAAAAAAAGTACGGAACGGCAAAAAAACGGACGAAATAAGCAAGCAACGACGAAAACAAGTACGAAACGGCAAAACTACGCACAAAATAAGCAAGCAACGGCAAAAAATAGAACGGAACGGCAAAAAAAAATACGGAACGCCAAAAATACGCACAAAATAAGCTAGCAACGGCAAAAAAAAGTACGGAACGGCAAAATAAAAGTACGGAACGGCAAAAAAAAAGTACGGAACGGCAAAATAAAAGTACGGAACGGCAAATAACGCACAAAATACGGAAGCAACGGCAAAAAATAGAACAAAACGGCTAAAAAAAAGTACGGAACGGCAAAAATACGGACAAAATAAGCAAGCAACAGCAAAAAATAGAACGGAACGGCTAAAAAAGTACGGAACGGCAAAAATACGCATAAAATAAGCAAGAACGGCAAAAAAAGTACGGAACGGCAAAATAAAAGTACGGAACGGCAAAAATACGCACAAAATAAGGAAGCAACGGCAAAAAATAGAAAGGAACGGAAAAAATAGTACGGAACGGCAAAAATACGCACAAAATAAGCTAGCAACGGCAAAAAAAAGTACGGAACGGCAAAATAAAAGAACGGAACGGCAAAAAAAAGTACGGAACGGCAAAATAAAAGTACGGAACGGTAAAAATACGCACAAAATAAGCAAGCAACGGCAAAAAATAGAACGGAACGGCTAAAAAAGTACGGAACGGCAAAAATACGCATAAAATAAGCAAGAACGGCAAAAAAATAACGGAACGGCAAAATAAAAGTACGGAACGGCAAAAATACGCACAAAATAAGGAAGCAACGGCAAAAAACTGAACGGAACGGCAAAAAAAAATACGGAACGGCAAAAATACGAACAAAATAAGCTAGCAACGGCAAAAAAAAGGACGGAACGGCAAAATAAAAGTACGGAACGGCAAAATAAAAGTACGGAACGGCAAACCAACGCACAAAATAGGCTAGCAACGGCAAAAAAAAGTACGGAACGGCAAAATAAAAGTACGGAACGGCAAAAATACGGACAAAATAAGCAAGCAACGGCAAAAGATAGAACGGAACGGCTAAAAAAGTACGGAACGGCAAAAATACGCATAAAATAAGCAAGAACGGCAAAAGAAGTACGGAACGGCAAAATAAAAGTACGGAACGGCAAAAATACGCACAAAATAAGGAAACAACGGCAAAAAATAGAACGGAACGGCAAAAAATAGTACGGAACGGCAAAAATACCCATAAAATAAGCAAGAACGGCAAAAAAAGTACGGAACGGCAAAATAAAAGTACGGAACGGCAAAAATACGCACAAAATAAGGAAGCAACGGCAAAAAATAGAACGGAACGGCAAAAAATAGTACGGAACGGCAAAAATACGCACAAAATAAGCTAGCAACGGCAAAAAAAAGTACGGAACGGCAAAATAAAAGTACGGAACGCCAAAATAAAAGTACGGAACGGCAAAAAAAAAGTACGGAACGGCAAAATAAAAATACGGAACGGCAAAAATACGCACAAAATAAGCAAGCAACGGCAAAAAATAGAACGGAACGGCTAAAAAAGTACGGAACGGCAAAAATACGCATAAAATAAGCAAGAACGGCAAAAAAAGTACGGAACGGCAAAATAAAAGTACGGAACGGCAAAATAAAAGTACGGAACGGCAAAAAATAGTACGGAACGGCAAAAATACGCACAAAATAAGCTAGCAACGGCAAAAAAAGTACGGAACGGCAAAAAAATGTACGGAACGGCAAAAAAAAAGTACGGAACGGCAAAATAAAAGTACGGAACGGCAAAAATACGCACAAAATAAGGAATCAACGGCAAAAAATAGAACGAAACGGCTAAAAAAAATTACGGAACGGCAAAAATACGGACAAAATAAGCAAGCAACGACGAAAACAAGTACGAAACGGCAAAACTACGCACAAAATAAGCAAGCAACGGCAAAAAATAGAACGGAACGGCTAAAAAAGTACGGAACGGCAAAAATACGCACAAAATAAGCTAGCAACGGCAAAAAAAAGTACGGAACGGCAAAATAAAAGTACGGAACGGCAAAAAAAAGTACGGAACGGCAAAATAAAAGTACGGAACGGCAAAAAAAAAGTACGGAACGGCAAAATAAAAGTACGGAACGGCAAAAATACGCACAAAATAAGGAAGTAACGACAAAAAATAGAACGGAACGGCTAAGAAAAAGTACGGAACGGCAAAAATACGCATAAAATAAGCAAGAACGGCAAAAAAAGTACGGAACGGCTAAATAAAAGTACGGAACGGCAAAAATACGCATAAAATAAGCAAGAACGGCAAAAAAAAGTACGGAACGGCTAAATAAAAGTACGGAACGGCAAAAATACGCACAAAATAAGGAAGCAACGGCAAAAAATAGAACGGCACGGTTAAAAAAAAGTACGGAACGGCAAAAATACGCATAAAATAAGCAAGAACGGCAAAAAAAGTACGGAACGGCAAAATAAAAGTACGGAACGGCAAAAAAAAGTACGAAACGGCAAAATAAAAGTACGGAACGGCAAAAATACGCACAAAATAAGGAAGCAACGGCAAAAAATAGGACGGAACGGAAAAAATAGTACGGAACGGCAAAATAAAAGTACGGAACGGCAAAAAAAAAGTACGGAACGGCAAAATAAAAATACGGAACGGCAAAAATACGCACAAAATAAGCAAGCAACGGCAAAAAATAGAACGGAACGGCTAAAAAAGTACGGAACGGCAAAAATACGCATAAAATAAGCAAGACCGGCAAAAAAAGTACGGAACGGCAAAATAAAAGTACGGAACGGCAAAAATACGCACAAAATAAGGAAGCAACGGCAAAAAATAGAACGGAACGGCAAAAAATAGTACGGAACGGCAAAAATACGCACAAAATAAGCTAACAACGGCAAAAAAAGTACGGAACGGCAAAATAAAAGTACGGAACGGCAAAAAAAAAGTACGGAACTGCAAAATAAAAGTACGGAACGGCAAAAATACGCACAAAATAAGCAAGCAACGGCAAAAAATAGAACGGAACGGCTAAAAAAGTACGGAACGGCAAAAATACGCATAAAATAAGCAAGAACGGCAAAAAAAGTACGGAACGGCAAAATAAAAGTACGGAACGGCAAAAATACGCACAAAATAAGGAAGCAACGGCTAAAAATAGAACGGAACGGCAAAAAAAAATGCTGAACGGCAAAAATACGAACAAAATAAGCTAGCAACGGCAAAAAAAGTACGGAACGGCAAAATAAAAGTACGGAACGGCAAATAAAAGTACGGAACGGCAAAATAAAAGTACGGAACGGCAAAAAAAAGTACGGAACGGCACAATAAAAGTACGGAACGGCAAAAATACGCACAAAATAAGGAAGCAACGGCAAAAATAGAACTAAACGGCTAAAAACAAGTACGGAACGGCAAAAATACGGACAAAATAAGCAAGCAACGACGAAAACAAGTACGAAACGGCAAAAATACGCACAAAATAAGCTAGCAACGGCAAAACAAAGTACGGAACGGCAAAATAAAAGTACGGAACGGCAAAAAAAAAGTACGGAACGGCAAAATAAAAGTACGGAACGGCAAAAATACGCACAAAATAAGGAAGCAACGGCAAAAAATAGAACGGAACGGAAAAAATAGTACGGAACGGCAAAATAAAAGGACGGAACAGCAAAATAAAAGTACGGAACGGCAAAATAAAAATACGAAACGGCAAAAATACGCACAAAATAAGCTAGCAACGGCAAAAAAAGTACGGAACGGCAAAATAAAAGTACGGAACGGCAAAAAAAAAGTAAGGAACGGCAAAATAAAAGTACGGAACGGCAAAAATACGCACAAAATAAGGAAGCAACGGCAAAAAATAGAACGAAACGGCTAAAAAAAAGTACGGAACGGCAAAAATACGGACAAAATAAGCAAGCAACGACGAAAACAAGTACGAAACGGCAAAACTACGCACAAAATAAGCAAGCAACGGCAAAAAATAGAACGGAACGGCTAAAAAAGTACGGAACGGCAAAAATACGCACAAAATAAGCTAGCAACGGCAAAAAAAGTACGGAACGGCAAAATAAAAGTACGGAACGGCAAAATAAAGTACGGAACGGCAAAATAAAAGTACGGAACGGCAAAAAAAAGTACGGAACGGCAAAATAAAAGTACGGAACGGCAAAAATACGCACAAAATAAGGAAGCAACGGCAAAAATAGAACTAAACGGCTAAAAAAAAGTACGGAACGGCAAAAATACGGACAAAATAAGCAAGCAACGACGAAAACAAGTACGAAACGGCAAAACCACGCACAAAATAAGCAAGCAACGACAAAAAATAGAACGGAACGGCTAAAAAAGTACGGAACGGCAAAAATACGCATAAAATAAGCAAGAACGGCAAAAAAGTACGGAACGGCAAAAATACGCATAAAATAAGCAAGAACGGCAAAAAAAGTACGGAACGGCAAAATAAAAGTACGGAACGGCAAAAATACGCACAAAATAAGGAAGCAACGGCAAAAAATAGAACGGAACGGCTAAAAAAGTACGGAACGGCAAAAATACGCATAAAATAAGCAAGAACGGCAAAAAAAGTACGGAACGGCAAAATAAAAGTACGGAACGGCAAAATAAAAGTACGGAACGGCAAAATAAAAGTACGGAACGGCAAAAATACGCACAAAATAAGGAAGCAACGGCAAAAAATAGATCGGAACGGAAAAAATAGTACGGAACGGCAAAATAAAAGTACGGAACGGCAAAAAAAAAGTACGGAACGGCAAAATAAAAATACGGAACGGCAATAATACGCACAAAATAAGCAAGCAACGGCAAAAAATAGAACGGAACGGCTAAAAAAGTACGAAACGGCAAAAATACGCATAAAATAAGCGAGAACGGCAAAAAAAGTACGGAACGGCAAAATAAAAGTACGGAACGGCAAAAATACGCACAAAATAAGGAAGCAACGGCAAATAATAGAACGGAACGGCAAAAAATAGTACGGAACGGCAAAAATACGCACAAAATAAGCTAGCAACGGCAAAAATAAGTACGGACCGGCAAAATAAAAGTACGGAACGGCAAAAAAAAAGTACGGAACGGCAAAATAAAAGTACGGAACGGCAAAAATACGCACAAAATAAGGAAGCAACGGCAAAAAATAGAACGAAACGGCTAAAAAAAAGTACGAAACGGCAAAAATACGGACAAAATAAGCAAGCAACGGCAAAAAATAGAACGGAACGGCAAAAAAAGTACGGAACGGCAAAAATACGCACAAAAAAAGCAAGCAACGGCGAAAGAAAGTACGGAACGGCAAAAATACTCACAAAATAAGCTAGCAACGGCAAAAAAAAGTACGGAACGGCAAAAAAGGACGGAACGGCAAAAATACGCACAAAATAAGCAAGCAACGGAAAAAAATAGAACGGAACGGCAAAAAAAAGTACGGTACCGTATTTTTTTTCGTTGTTGCTTGCTTTTTTTGTGCGTATTTTTGCCGTTCCGTATTGTTTTCGTCGTTGCGTGTTTTTTTTGTGCGTATTTTTCCGTTTCGTACTTTTTTTTTGCCGTTGCGTACTTTTTTTGCCGTTGCTTGCTTATTTTGTGCGTATTTTTGACGTTCCGTACTTTTATTCGCCGTTGCTTGCTTTTTTTGTGCGTATTTCTGCCGTTCCGTACTTTTTTTCGCCGATGCTTGCTTTTTTGTGCGTATTTTTCCGTTCCGTACTTTTTTTTGCCGTTCCGTACTTTTATTTGCCGTTGCTTGCTTTTTTTGTGCGTATTTCTGCTGTTCCGTACTTTTTTTTGCCGTTCTTACATATTTTATGCGTATTTTTGCCGTTCCGTACTTTTATTCGCCGTTGCTTGCTTATTTTGTGCGTATTTCTGCCGTTCCGTACTTTTTTTCGCCGTTGCTCGCTTTTTTGTGCGTATTTTTCCGTTCCGTACTTTTTTTTGCCGTTGCGTACTTTTTTTGCCGTTGCTTGCTTATTTTGTGCGTATTTTTGACGTTCCGTACTTTTATTCGCCGTTGCTTGCTTTTTTTGTGCGTATTTTTGCCATTCCGTACTTTTTTTTTGTCGTTGCAAATGTCCTTATATAATTTGGG
The DNA here is from genome assembly GCA_950108345.1 of Malthinus flaveolus. Classification (NCBI taxonomy): domain Eukaryota; kingdom Metazoa; phylum Arthropoda; class Insecta; order Coleoptera; family Cantharidae; genus Malthinus; species Malthinus flaveolus. Next base: position 2,850,054 of record OX467285.1, read on the forward strand.
TGCTTCTGCTTCTCTAGTCTAGAAGATATTCAACATAACACACAAAATTTTAAAAAATTATAAAAGTTAAAATAATTTAAAAGTCGAATAGAAACTAAACTAGAAGAGCAGACGCGCAAAAATTATACAAGGATGTTTGTCGCTAGTAGGGCTAAAGAATCGCGCCCTCAAAATTGCGTAATTCGAACCTTTAAGAACCATTTTTTCGAAAGTAACTTTCAAAATTTACAATTTTCAGACTAGGTAGTAGGAGAGCAGAAGGTCGATAAGGTGAAATATTTATTTAAATGAATTTTAAAGGCGTCGCCAATATGTTATGAAACGAGACGTTATCGCTTACATTAATAGCATGCAACTTAAAAATTTTTCTCCATGTGTTTAGGCGGTTGCCTGTGTTTTAGGCGTAAATTTATCGGCTCGTTTAAGAAAATATTAATGTCATTTCAACTATTTTTGAAAGTTTCAAAGTTGAATATCACCTAAACTACCGGCCCAAAAGGGCTCATATTTAAAAGGGAGACTTGTTACTATAAGGGCTACAAATTGGCGTCATCAAAGTTTCAAAATTCCACTTTTCTGGAAAAAGTTTTTAAAAATTTCCCTAAAATTTATAAATTTTTAGCTAGGTAGTAGGAGAATGGAAAGTTAAAGGAGGTGTCGGTGAATTAATATTCGAGCGGCCTAAAAATGTCTTATAAGGGCATGTGTTTAGACGGTTGCCTGTATTTTAGGCGTATTTATTTTAAGCTTATCTTAAATTGTTTATTTTTCGTTCGTCGGGTACGTTTTTTGTTGTTAATTACAAAATTACTGCTTATAGCATTTTGAACTAACTTTGTAAAAATAGAACAACTCTTAGTTATTATCTCTACCCTCTTTATTTCGCTTTGAATAATATTTACAATTAATAATTAAACTTCATTAGGTACAAAGATTTTTTACATCTCAATCTGAATATTATGTACCTATAATTCAATCTCATTTGCACTGATACATCTCCTTCATTAGTAATTACATTTTAACAATTAAAAATTTCTTCAAAAGTAAGAAAGTATAAACCTAAATTCACAATGATGTGCCTGTAACAAAAATATGAATGTACTAATTTTAATTACAATTACAGACTTTACTTAAAAGTCTTTTAAAACCTTTGAGAGCTTTTGAAAGATGGGAGGATGCTAATTACTATAAGCAATACTAAAATTAATAATTACGCCTTAATAATAAAACAATTGGCATAAAATATACCTTGAATTAATCAGAATAATGTAATAAACAACTTCCGGTCGAAAAAAATTTCAAAATCGGAAGTTTATTTTTCACACGAGTAAATTCAAAATTCCGTCTTCGAAGCTGATTTGAAGTGGAGATTAGAAATTTTTCGAATGCCGAAACTCGGTCTTATATAAACTTTTAGTGGTCGTGTGATCGCCCCACTTTGCAAATTTCTATCGTGGATACAAAATTTATAATAGTGGGAGAGTAAGAAGTGTTGCCTATGTATTGGTAGGCGTACAAAGTTGGATTTTTAACAATCTCGACTTCTACATTATTTCAACTTAGAAACCACTTAACAAGATTCATTACAAACACTAATATTATAACTATTGACTTGCTGTAATACAATCAAAAGTGCAGAGCCCAGTATTTATAGTAATAGCTATAAGTTCTTATTTACCCTATGGTATAATATAAAAGTATAAAATGGATAAAGTAAATACTTCCTAATTTAAATTTAATTTTTCAGGAGCAAAAAAAACAATAGAAAGGGAACATTGAAACTAAGACTGTTACCACTGTAGTACCTGACATTAATTTTTCTGATTCCTAATAGTTGTTAAAGACTTAAAAAACAATTTTTAAGATTTTCATCATGTTAATATTATAACTATTGACCTGCTGTAGAACAATCAAACGTGACTACATATAAAATTAAAGCTGATAAAATTTTCTACAAAATTGAATATATAAGCATATTTTTCGTATTCCTATTCCGTATTCCGGTACAAGCCCATCTGTATGGTTGATATTTTTCCAAACTAAAAAGAATTTTCTTGGTACCTAAAATAATTTTTATAATCATCTACTTAAAGTAACAAAAATCTTCTACTAAAAATCTTCAAACAGAAATCTTGTTTTATGACACATCCCAAACGAGCTCTGATTTTTAGACTGCACATTATCTTCAGTCGTATAGTTCCAAACAGCTTTTCTAATGCTCATTAACAAGTTAAGGCAATTTCAAGTAAACCATTCCACATTTAAGACATAAGAGACTGCAGTTTGTTGTTGGCAAAAGTAATCTAAAAATAGCAATTTAAATACATTATTTTTATAAATAACTTTTACGTACCATTTCCAGTTGTTAACAGTAAATTAAAGTAAACATTCTTCAGTAAGTCACAACCATTAATTTACAAAATTTTCATTTAACATCACTCATCACAAGTTCCAGTCGTAGCTGTACAGTAATAACCAGATAGCTGGGTAACTTGTTGCACCTTTCAGAATTATAATTTCTAAAACAAGAAAAGTATAATAATACATAAGTAAAAATTGCTTAAATGCGCCTACAGTATAGGCGTAAAATCAATATATGGGCTTTTCACTTTAAATAAAACTGTCTCTTAATTTAAAATAAACTAAAGTACAGGTCTCGCGATATAAGTTGGCGAGAGCTGTGGATGCGCATTCGCTTTTATTTGGCGCCAAGTTCCAATATTACCAGTGGCAGAGTGCATTCTATTCAATGATAAAAGATTGTACAAATGCAGTTAACCAAAATTGTAATGTAATCTTTTTTTGGAGGCTCAAAAAGTCGAGAAATTGAATTGGGAGGTAGTAAAGGGTAAACGTGACACAAATAAGAGGTTGAAACAAACAAGAATAGTTGGTCAGCTCAAGGCTGCTGGTGGATCTCTGGAGGCGGCTCCTAGAAAGGCATATCTGCATGTATCGAGACTACATGTAAATACTGATGAGGCAATACTGTATACAGATCGCCAAATGGTGATTTCTCAAATTTTATAAATGTATTTACTCGGGCTTTAAATGTGTTGTCAAGGAGGTATGCTCATGGTAAACTAGTCATAAATGGTGATTTCAATATTAATTTTAATCTAGTCAATAGTAATCGTTTTGTGATGTTTGCTGATCTGATTAACAATTATGACCTCAAAATTACGATAAAAGCGAATACAAGAGGCGATTCTTGCCTTGACAATGTTTTAAGAAACATCGATAATGAATTGTATCTTGTTGGGGTGGAAGATCCTTGTCTATCTGATCATCTTTTAGTATCGATCAAGGTGAGCTTGGAGATATCTAAACCAGCAAAGAGTTTCATATGTTTTAGGCCGATAACTCGGATGGGGCTTAATAAACTTTTTAACTGCGTTGCAGCTGAGAGATGGGATCTTGATGCTGGGTGTGGTTTTTCTGTTGATGATGTGTTTGATGATTTTATCTGTAGGTTGTGTAGTTTCCTGGTTGAGGCATTCCCCGTCAAGAGAAGGAGAGCAGACTTAATGTGCAATACAAACAATGTGCCAAATGAATGGTTTAGTAGCGATCTCAAAAAAATGAGAGAAACCTTAATCTTGATCAGGGAACTGTCTCTCCAGGGTTTGTGTGAGGTTGCTTCCTTCAAGCTTTTCAGGGTGCTTTATAAGAAAGCGATTTATAAAGCTAAATGTAACGCAAATAAAGTATTTATTAGTAAATCGAGAAACGTCGCGAAAGCATCTTGGCAGTTGATTAATCAGAATCGAAAGAAGTCAACCTGTGTAAGGCACCCAGTGGGCTTGAGGGCTTTAGATTTTAGTACTTTTTTTGTTAATGGTGTGGAAAATATTATGACTGGACTTGATCGTGTTTCTGACTCAAATTTTGTAAACTATCGTCGAATGGACGAGAAAATTGAGTTTGATTTCAGAGAGATATCAGTAATCGAGGTTAGGAGCGCAATTTATTCTATGAAAAATAGTACTAGCACAGATATATATGGTTTTACAACAAAAATTATTAAGTCAGTAATAAATGAGCTGGCTGTGCCACTGGCCAGGCTTTTTAACTCGTGCATTAAGAAACATATCTTTCCGAACTGCCTAAAAGTCTCGAAAGTTGTGCCTGTGTATAAAAAGGGTAGTCCTAATGTTGCGAGCAACTATCGCCCAATTTGATGCCTATTATTGGTAAGATTTTTGAAAAGATTTTAACTAATCAAATTGTTTGTTACTTTGAGGAGCACGAATTGTTTTGCCATAGTCAGTACGGTTTTAGAAAAAATAAATCTACTGTTGATGCCATATTAGAATTAACAGATTACATTTATAAAAATGTTGATAAAAATATCTCTACGGGTGTCACCTTTTGTGATTTGTCTAAAGCATTCGATTGTGTTTCGCATGTTAAGCTGGTTCAAACTTTTTCGGTATATAATTTTTCCCCTGGTAGTTGCGATCTCATCTCATCGTACCTTCAGCATCGAAGCCAGAAAGTGTTTTTTAATAATGAATGGTCACATTCAGAGCAAATTTCAAGAGGCGTCCCTCAAGGATCCGTATTGGGCCCTGTCCTTTTTTTTGGTTTATATAAACAGCCTGCCAGCGAACATTCCCTGTCCAAAGGTGGTTCTTTATGCCGACGACACCACATTTGCTACAGCCGGAAGAAATATGCAAGATATCGCTGATGACTTATCGCGTGCTCGGCAATCGGCCGTGAGTTGGTTTGGTGCTCACGATCTCGGTTTAAATGACACTAAAACGGTATCTATGACATTTGACTATAGGGGCGTTACTGGCAGCGCTGGGTTTCTGGTAGTTTTATTGGACTCCAAACTGACGTGGGAATAGCATGTGGCAGAGCTGTCTGCAACCCTTTCCAAAAACATCTTTGCTCTTCGAAATGTGGTGCGCGGAGTGGATCCAAGAACTGCTTTAATGGCCTACCATGGACTTGTGCAAACAAAAATAAACTATGCCATCCTGGTGTGGGGTCTTTCGGCTCACTCTGAGAGAGTCTTTGGATTGCAGAGGAGGGCTATTAGAATCATTAGTCGTTTGGGGTACCGTGATGACTGCCGCGAGGCTTTTGTTGCCAGGGGTGTTTTGACGGTTCCAGCTATGTTTGTGTTTGAGTGTTTGTTATATGTTAAGAAAAATTCAGACGGCTACCGTAGAGGTTGTGAGCGTCATAACTATTCGACAAGATCGAATTTAGATCTTAACCTGCACTATGGCAGAATATATTAAAGAAATTAAAGAAATGGTGTCAGTTGCTTTTAACATGACCCCACATACCAAATTTGATAAAAATCAAACTAAGCATTTTTGAGTTATTAAAGAAAAAGACAAAATTTTCTTCAACTTTGAAGCACCCTCACGGGCTTAGGAACCATTTTGGTATATAGGGTAAGTTGGTTAAATCGACTTATTTTGGCCTCAGAAAAATGTCCCTTAAGTTTGTACAGTACGTCATGCAACACCCTGTAGTTAAAAAAAATTTTTCAATTTAAAATTTTTACGAACATTTAAAAAATAATATATTATGCTCAATAGGTACGCTACTGCGGGCGTATAGAATTCACAGAGCACGACGAAGTGCCTTCTATCCTTACTGTCGGCTTCCGCCGGTTCTCGCCAACTTATATCGCGGGACCTGTAGTCACGTTGCTTTAGAATCAAACAAGAGTCGGCCATAAATTAAACTCTTCGATAAATTGCACAAACTTAGCTTTCTAACATTTTCAGATTACTAGAAAGATTTAATCAGTTTATAATATTTACCCCTTTTTAAATACTTGTCGACTCCTGTTTTAACGAGACTATCTTGCAGGATTTGCATAGTGTTTCAATTTTCAATCGTAACCAATGGTTAATCTTCAGGTAGCAGGTAGCTTGTTGAGATTTTCTCAATTCTTCTATCTATAACTAGAGATTTCTTATTAGTTACATAGGTACCTATTCTCCATTCAAATTCAAGGTGCAGTAAATGTCACCAGTGATCATCTCGTAATGACTAATTCCGTAATATTCCAAGATATCTGCATGTATATGTTGACGTTTACTGCATCTTGAATTTGAATGGACTATACTAAATAAATGAAATCAAACAAGAGTTGCTTTTCTGAGTTATTTTTACAATGACAAATGACATTGTTATTATCTTGGTAATGACGCAGATTTGTTCGTTATCGCTCACTAGTAAACCCCCTCTCCATTTTCAATTGGTGGGGTGGAAGAAGGAATTACAAAAGCTTAAAAAATGATGATGAATTTATTGTCCACACTCCATGGTTAACATTCGGTGATCGTATTGCACTTGTCCAATAGACTATCATATCGGTGAAATCATTTTGTCATTGAATCACTTTGTTAAACTATCATTACAAAACGCATCGTGCATTCAAATCATCGAATGTTCAACGCATTGTCTATTCAACGTCAACGCATCGTACATTCAAATCGTCGTACAGGCGGGTCCGGTTATATTAGGCATGCCAGTTCCAACAAAATGTGCTCGCTATATCTATCTGACCGCTCATTGTAAAAGGTTTTGGTTCTAACCGTTTTAATTATTATCTGCTGCTTAGGATGCTTTAAGCCCGATTAGCCTATTCAATCACACAATCACAGTAAGTATCAACTCCAGCAATTTCACTATAAAATATTAACTTAAAACAACAATAAACTTACGTTTTATGACTAGATTCTACTTGATCCGACGATGCAGGTTGCCTATTTCTAGGAATATTGTACGGCGAGCAATACGAATGCGTTATAAACCCATCTTGGCGAGAATCCATAGCAATTACGTAAACCCAATCATTTTCTTTATATAGAACATTTACAATTTGACTGCACATAGCCTCGAGTTCGTCATCTATGAAAAGAGTAAAGTAGTGAAAAACTACCATTTTCTTATCTGGCGATAAACAGTGTTTCTTTTCAATTCCTACATGAACTAATGTTTCTATACTAGCGGAGCCCATGATTCCGCCCATTCTAGGTGTAAGTCACAAACCTGTTCTTATCAACTCTTTGTCCACATTCCACATCTGAGCCTATCGCTAAAAAAAATAAGGGTTACAACAAAAAAATCTGAATAGACTTGTTAAATACCTAATTGTAGGTATTATGTAAGCACAGTACATAAACTAGATATCTGTGATGTAAGTTTAAAATTAAATAAACTTGAAAGAAAATGCTTACGTTTTTTTTTTGTTTTCCTCTGCGAATTGGTACAGGACAAAAATGCGTTTTTAATAATCATTTACAGCACTTTTATTGCTAATTATTTAAGAAAATTACTGCACGAAATCTGTTATCTATTATAGCTTTGTTTGGTATCACGTCCTAATGCAACCTGAACTACACTTTTTTCTAAAACAGCGTTTGGTATAAATCTAGTGTAGCGGTGTAGCTGGTGCAACGCGTTTGGTAAGAGAATCAGTGCAGTTCAGAACCTGTTCAGAGCTACACTTTGTACTCCTCCTCAAGAGGTAGTGTAGCGAGTGTAAAGTCACTTTTTTTCTTTTAATTCTAAGAATAAATTTTTGGAAATTCTAAAATAAGTTTTGAATTCTTTATCTGTATAATTTGGAACAACGTCTTCAAAATAATTTTTTATGCAATTTCTTTTTTGATTACTAAATGTACTTAAAATTAGCAATTCTTCTTCACTATCACTGCTGCTGGAACTGCTACCACTACTATAACTCAAATCACTATCTACTAAGAGTAAATTCATAATTCATGACTTTTATTTATTCAAATTAATATAGGTTATGTGAATTTTAAGTTTAGTTTGCACTAAAGACGTTTGGTACAATCGTTGAATTTTTGCTGCACTGCTCTACACTGACAAGTCTTGCCTGCACTACAATACATACACTACACTACACTGCACTACACTAGGACGTGATACCAAACAAAGCTTATGTTATATACGTTATCCAATCTGTTAACTTGACATTTCAGTTTGACATTTGACAATGTATGTATATGTATAGTCCTACCGCTTAGATAAAGGTGTTTAATGAGGATTAATTTAAATAAAGATTTTAAACGTAAGCAGCTTGTAGAGAAACTTTCAAGAAGACGCTATTCAGGAAGGCTTTCGTTCATTAGAAAAACCAAAGGTCTGTTCGTTTGGACTGTCTGAGTTCACTCTCATATCAGGCAAATCATGTTTGAGTTGATTCGTGTGACGTCACGAAACTTATCTACTAAGAAAACATTTTACAAACGAACACTCGACTTCATGATCTCACGCAAAAAAGCAGCGAAAACATTGCAAACGAACAGACCTCAAGACTTAAGGTCTGTTCGTTTGGAATGTCTGAGTTTACATCAGGTTACTCATATCATGTTAGGCTAAGCGCGCATGGACGATTAATCAATCGGGCGATTAAACAATCGGCTAGTAACGACAATAATTTTATATGTAAGAGCACGCATGAACGATTGCAAAATCGAACGATTTAAAAATCTGTCTCCGGACACAGATTTCCGATCCGATCGCTATCGGCCAAGTGGGTTAGTCATATGGTTTTACTTGAGGGTGCGCTCATGTTAACTAGAATTCAGTCGGCCGAGTGCAGTTTATTAAAGAATTTAGATAATTTACGCATAATAGTACAGGGTGTCAACTGTAACTTGGCCAAGAATGCCAGGGTAGGTAGAGGATAGGAACCCATGTCCGGAAATGCACCCGTACGGAGCTACGGCCGTTTTTAACTTTTAGTTTTGCACCCAATGTATTACACGCTACATATCTTGTTTTAAAATAATTGTCTTCCTGGCAACCTATCGCTGCCTAGGAAATACATTGTTGTCGCTCAGGTGTAGTACCTGTGGCGCTGTGCTCCAAGTGCGCCAGTTACAGCTGACACCCTGTATAGTGAAGTTTCGAGCGAAAATGACGAATGAAATTGACTCAGAAAAGTTAATACCTTTAGTCGAAGCACGGCCAGCGCTTTTTGATAAAAAATTAAAAGCGTATAGCGACCGTAATATTAAGCAAAAATAATTGTGGTTGGAGGTTTCTTACACAATTTTAAAAGAAGCGTACAAATACGAGTACGTGCGACTTCTACAAAATCCATCACTTTTGACTTTGAGCCACCGATTTGCAAAACGTTAATGCGCGCTCAAGCTGATCGGCCGACAAAAATCTGCTACATACGCGACCAAACTTACTATCGGCCGGTTGATTAATCGTTCATGCGCGCTTAGCCTTAGAGTTGATTCGTGTGACGTCACTACAACTGATCTACTAAGAAAACATTTTACAAACGAACACTCGACTTCATGATCTCACGCAAAAAAGCAGCGAAAACATTGCAAACGAACAGACCTTCTGGTTTTTTCAATTTTTTTTCTGTCATTTCGAATGTTTTAAATTAATATGGTCGAAAATAAAAAGTTCTATGAACAAAGCAATTATGTAAGTTTTACCCACATCTTTAAATTACTTTAGCACTCTAAAATGATTGTTTTTTAGGAAAAAATACAAGAATCGCATATACTCTAAAATCTTTTGGGAGAAAAATTTATATAACGTTTTGGTAATGGAACAGAAAGCAAAAAAAGAAATTTTGGAAAGGGAGAACATGAAGCTCCAGATGAAGCTCCGAGAGCGTCAGGGTTCTTCCTTCAAAAAAATTTTTAATACAGTGTTTTCGTCTCCCATAACCGGTTCCCTGCCCGTTGCACTGTATATTGTATATCTGTTGGTTGCAATTATATATAGGGCATTATATTGAAATAATCTTCTCCCGAATCCAAATGTAAGATTCATGATTTTGTATTCAGTTAAAAGTAGGAATTATTTTAAGAATTGCTAAAATCGACACATGTTGAATAACTTAAAAGGCTGTGACTGAAACACCAGTTCAATAAATAGATTATTTTAGGGGGTGATATGCAAAAACACATTAAGCTCGCTGGCGACATGTCTTCGGGGCATGGGTGCGCTTTTAGGCGTTACAAGAACACTTGGTATGAGTGACACCTCGTGCGTTTCTCCCTTGGTGTCATTGCACGCTCATGATCAAAAGATGTTCAGTTGAGTACAGTTTGGACTGGTATTACTTTCGTAATACCTGTGGCTTGTTAAGCGTGTTCAGAACTGTGCGTTTCTGTCATTGATTATTGCTCGTGACAGAGATATGTTTAGAAGTAGAGTGAAAGACGTATCTTGCAGATACTATATTTATTTGGAGTTATTTTGATATTTAAACAATTATTGTTGTTGATACATAGGTAACCACACGAATTGTCGAATAAGGGTGCTCATATGTGTTTCTTTATTTATTTTAGGGTACGCCGACCGGACCTCGACCACACAAGAGTCTGCCAAAAATTAATGTAATGCAGTATGTAATCGTAATATAAAAATAGCAATTAAAATACATGATTTTTTAAAATGACTTTTCTTACCATTTCCAATTAGTAAACGTTCTTCAGTAAGTCACAGTCATTGATTTCCAAAACCTTCATTCATCATCAATCATCACAAGTTTCAGTCGTAGCTAGACAGTATTATCCAGATAGTTGCATAGCTCGTTGCAACTTTCATAATTCTAATTTCTAAAACAATAAAATATAACAATACAATAAAAGTTTAAATGCGCCTAAAAAATAGTCAATTCACGTACACTATTGGATTAGATTAGATTTATTTTTCATTTCCAACCACGATGGTTATAAAATACGTCACATTAAAACTCAAGCTTAAACAAAATTAAAATGAAAATTAAAATGAATAATTTATAGAAGTTTTTGATGACCATGGCAGTTGACAATAGCTGGATATAGATAAAGCACAAGATTTATACGCTTTACTAAAGCGCTGCAGTGACTGGACATAAAGCGGACCAACAGCTTCAAGTGCTTTAATGAAGCACTGTAGCGCTACCAACTGTTCCCTGAATGCGTCCATTGTCATTTACCTTTCAAATTCACAAATAATTTTTTTAAGAAGTCAAGTACAAGTTCTAAGTTCTCTCCAGTAATCTTACGAATGTAACTACAGTACAACTTCGATAATCCGGACAGATATAGTTCTGAATTTTTTCGGACAATTGAAGTGTCCGAACTAAATCTCTTTTTGATTTATTCTAAAATTTAAAGTAGTCTGACTAACCGCTACAAAGAGTACAGAGTAACTAAGCTAGAATTAAAAAATAAAATGAAACTTTTTCGGTTCTTTTTATCGTAAGAGATATATTTTTTTCAATGCAATAATATAAGTTTCATGCTGGTACAAGACAAGGTTAGTGGTTTTAACTTCTTAAAAGCGGATTAAAATCAAGGACATATATGTAACTAGAATCCTGTGTTCAATTATTGAGATAACAAATCATCAGACGGATTCGCGACAATCAAATTTTAAAATGTCCGAATGAGTTGCATGTCCAAACTACTGGAGTGACCGGACTAGCGTGTGTCCGGATTGTAGAAGCTGTACTGTACATTGTTGTAGCACAGTTTAAAAACTTCATATGTGCTGTAAAGTCCGATCTACACGACCTTTACACCCCCTTCGGTAACATAGGGTAGTTACTAATGTTAGTATTTACTATTTACAATGAATTCCGTATTATTGTTATAATTCACATGCCTATGCAGAAACGTTGCATATTTTTCATTGTCACTACCTGTTTGCTTTTGTTGCAAGTTCCGCGTTATGATATCGAGTATAAATACTAACCTACCCTAGGTGACGGTAGCTTCTAATATTCTGCCATTCGAACATTCAACATCGATATGCAATTTTTAATATTCTTCATTCTGAAATAAGAAGTCTAGTCAAGTAATTTTATACATACTAACTTGCATTAAATGGAATAGACAAAGGTCTAATGATAAATCCAAGTTTTGGTCCTCGGCGGACCTCCGAATTTTTGTCAAAAATCCAGAACTAAAGCAAAACTAAAGGTTAGGCCACACATATCCGCACCGTGTGTCGGCCGAGTGTTGGCCGTCATATGGTGAAAGAATTGCCCAATGTTTAACAATCTGCTAGTCCACACAGCTCCGCATCGACACCAAGCCATCACGTGCACCAACACCGCATCGAGTCCGAGTAGTTTTGTTTACTTTTTGACGGGCACGGTGCGGTCTAGGATAAAATTAATTAAATTAAACTTATTGATATTGTGTTGACGTATACAAGACAGAAATAGTTATCTCTACTGGTGGTGCTTAGGTATAGACAACCAGATCTATCGCGTTAAAATGAATGTTAATTAATTAATTATTCAAACTAATAAGAATTTTTCCATTTCCTTTTACTTTTCAAATCTACTAAGACCAGTCCTAAGCTCTAAAATAAATTTCAAGTATCGGCTAACCAGCCCACAACAAAAACTTCGTACTTCAAAGAGAATGCTAACAGCATATACGTGCAAGGTACAGAAAAGATACAGACAAAAGTGGTTTCATTCTGCCCGACCCGTATGACGGCCAACACACGATGCGAGCGCGGTGCGGATATGTGTGGCCTAACCTTAAATCGTATACATAATTGGATTTTTGACAAAGATCAGGAGGTCTGCAGAGTCCAAAAACTTGGATTTATCATTAGGCCTGCGTCAGACAACGTACACAAAAATCAGAACTACTCCATTTGATGCATCACGTTTTAGGGGACAAAATTCCTGTCAACTGAAGATTTTTTGTCGGAATACAGGCCCATTTATATTATTCGTTCATACACGTAACGTGATAGTAGTGTTTACAGCAATACAAAGATTATTACATGCTTTCCAAATAAAAGTATTTATACTTCACTGAACTGGTCAGTTCATACACATTGCGTATTATACCCTCACCGTCCGGCATTCTTTGAAAGAATGTTTTGTACGATACGGTACGTGTAGGACGATACCTGAGTATGTTATTAACGGTTAGTACTGATAATATAAATTACCTTCAGACCATTTATTGCTGATATTGAATTATTGCACGTTAATATTTTTCAATTTTCAATTTTCTGGAGCAAATTATCATATATGTATATCATATTGGGACGTTCAAAAATATTAGAAAAATTTTACTTCAACATTCATAAGTTAATGGAATAATGTATCAAATGCACCATAAGCTTTACTTTTTTTTTACATTTTATAGACGCCGAAGCGTCAACGATGTCGATTTTCGCTTTCTTCATGCAAAATCAATGCCATTATGCCTAAATCTTCTAACGATAAATGCGCATTGTTTTCAATCACTGTACAAATGAATCTTTAACGTCTATGCCTGATAGTATAAATCCTCGTCCATTTTGTATGAAAGGTTACGCTACGATCTCATCACATCTATGAACGGATAATATAAATCAACCTTAATTCTTACAAAGCTGAATTTTTGTATACAAGTACGTTTCGATATTACAAATAAATACATACGTGACCAAAGCAGGGACTGCGCTTATTAACCCCTCAAAAATAGTAAAAATTAGATTTCTATCTTGAAAAGCATTTTCCATTAGGTGCATTTACACAGATGCTTCAAACTGTCAGTTTTGAATGTCACTGCCACTCCAGAGAGTCACGTTGGAACGAAAGTTTGAAGTGTACGCTCCTGCTAGGATAAAAAACAGTTTAACATTACAAAGTTAAATATTAGAGCTTTGCTCGGTACACACATTAAATAAACTTGAATGAAAATGCTTACGTTTTTTCTTTTTTCCTCTACGAATTGGTACAGGACAAAAATGCGTTTTTAATAATCATTTACAGCACTTTTATTGCTAATTATTTAAGAAAATTACCGTTTAATTGCACGAAATCTAAAATGTTATTATACGTTATACAATCTGTAACTTGACATTTCAGTTTGACATTTGACATATGTAAATATGTATGTATAGTCCTACCGCCTCGATAAAGGTGTTCAGTGAGGATCAATTAAATAAAGATTAAAAACGACGTAACTTAAAATTCTTAACAGCAAGAGCTATTTAAAACTAAATTTTATCGAACACACAACTACAAATAATTAGTAATAAACAACAATTAAGCTCTAATAGAAGAGAGGAACAACTAACAGCAGTTTTTTACAATATCTATTACAACGAACTTAAAACTAAACGCGAGACAACTTATCCTAACGTAATAAAACGTATAAAAAGTTACTAAAATTAAGCTTAAATTAGTTTATAAAATAAATAACAAGAACAGTCGATTTAAGCGTCTGGAAGCCATACTTGTAGAGGAACTTTCAAGAAGGCGCTATTCAGGAAGGCTTTGAAATGTCTCGCTATACTAACACTAGCGGCGGGTTTCATTTCAGTTATTATTTCTTCGGAGTTCGTATTTAAGAACTGGTTGATTGCTTGGCCTGAAACAGTTTAATTATTTTTAGTAAAATGTCCAAGTAGACCCGTCACCTAAAGGGGCACGCCTAAAAAGTTAGTCCATTCTGAAGCATATTTTTTCAGTTTTTCGATTATAACTTGAGAAATACGCGCTTTTTAAGGAAAGTACTTCTATGCAAAACTAAACTACATCAAATTTTCTACAAATTAGGTATCTTGGATTTTTTTCTTAGAAGAAACAAATTTGGCAATAATTCCGAGAACGGTCCAAAAGACGGTTTTTTAAGTTTCTTGCTTATAACTCGAAAACTATACATTTTTGGAGAAAATTGTTTGTATACAAAAATAAACTACATTAAATTTTCTATCAATTATGTCTGATAGGTTTTTACGTCAAACGAACGGTTTAGGCTAGGCGCTACAGCTACAGTTATCCGTTGAACAATAGCGTAGCTCAGAAATACACTGGGTGTTTCTTTCTGTTATGCATATCAAGACCGATTCTTGGCAATTCATCCTGTATACAGTTCGTTCTAAAGGCACTCACCTATTACGTTTCCTAAATTAATGACATCTCTGATCTTAAATCTACTTTTACTAATGTTGAAGTCGACTAAAATTTTCTCAATCTTCATAAATCGAACCCCCTTTTTATCTTTAACTTCCTTTCCGTATAATTTGGCTGTGGCATCGACATCGACTGAAAATTATTGGGTTTTTTAAATTGAAATTTTGATTCTTGTGACTTACCGAACACTGCCCAAAAATCACCCTTCGATCGTATTGGAAAAAGCAACACCGTCCCTCCTATTTCGTACTTTCCTCGTATCTCCAAGTGGGGAATTTTGAATCCGAGATTTAAAACGTACTTATCCAAATCGGCGCTGTAAAATTGAAAGTCGTTAGTTTATAAATTTCAAAATTGTAGCCTTTTACTTGATGCTTCCAACTGTATAATTGCTTGCACCTTTGACCGAGACGTTATGGAAGAATGCCCTTACTCGGAATGGACCGTGGCCGTTTTCTATGTTAATTTTATTTATGACTAATGGGTCTATGCTCGGTACTTCGATGTCCACTAATCCCGACACTAAATACGGTCGTAGGTGGTTGAACGTTTTTCTCAAACACGTATTAACTTCTGGGTCCGATTTGTAACATGGTAGTATATAGTTGGCTGAAACAAGAGGTGCAATTTTAGTAAAAATGTAGATTATTATGGTCCTTAGGCTATTATCAGAAAGGTCCCCACTTCATTTTCCCCAGGACTTATGACGTTTGAACTTCTCAAATTTCGTTTCGAACGACAGAAGTAGGTACTACGTATGTACCTATCAGAGAAGGTCTGATATATCGATACAATTTTAAATATCTATATCTTTTATTTTCGTCCAGCCCTAGTTGCAGTTTATTGTTTTGTGACGTAAAAAAATCAAATTAGAGGCACTCTCTGGAAGAAGTCCGTTGAACTCTCTAAAAATCTTAGAAAGTGCGTGGAAGGGCATAAAATTCCATAGAAGTTCGTGAAACTTACTGGAAGTCAGTAAAATTGTCTGAAAGTGGGTCAAGTAATCTGGAGGTTTTTAAGTTCTCTGGAACTCTGAGCAACTCTCGAGAAATCATAAGAAGGTTGGGGAAGTACATGTAATGCTCTGGGAATTAGTTAAACTCCCTGGAAGTCACTCTTACACTCTGAGTCACGCACATGTCAAAATCTAGTCAACCCAAAGATATAACAGAGCCACATCCCAAAGGGATCCTTGGAAAGATGTTGCAACTTGCAAATCTCTCTCCTACCCTTCGCCACACATGCTCATGGCCATCGAGAGATTTAAGACTCACTCGCGTGTCATATGAGAATGAAACCTTCTTCCAATCATCATCAGTCCAATATTGATGGCTTGATGATTTTTGCCAAAACGTAATCTTTGAATTTTGTGCCAGTCTTCTGCTGCTTCATCCTCTTTCATTGCGTTGTATGATTGTTCGAGACGGTATTACAACTCTTCGAGCAGTTGCAAGCTCATTTTTGAGCACATTACTAGTGACTATCCTGTTTCTTAGAGCGGATTGTCTAATAAGAAAACGCTCATCCCTTAGATTAGTATAGTGTCTTCGGTCTTGCAGCCTCTTCCCCCTTCCAGCCCAGTCGTTGCTCTTAATCAGGAGAGTATTTATACTACAAGATACGTAAGTTCGCTTTTTTACTAGGGGGGGGGGGGAGGTCTGTTACGACCGAGGCGAAGCCGATTTGACTGAACGGATTATTTGAGTTGTTATTTTTTGTTTTATTTCGTTACGCTTTCGCAGTTTGGAGGCTATTCAACGAGATCATCAACTGTGTGACGTAACCAAACCTTCTAAGAACCAAACCCACCCCTATTGCCACTGAGATGTAAATTTTTCACGTAGCTACTACCTGCAACTTTTGATTTTGCCCACCTTACTCAAAAGTTCCTTAAGAGATAGGCCGTGTTGGTGGATGATATAGAGAGTCGCCTGGACGCCACGTACACATTGCACAGAGCTCAAGCTCAGTGAAGTACAGATATACCAGTGAAAAATCTGATGGATACCGGTCACATAGAAATTCTTTCTCTTTACAAATCTCAAGGCTCCATTAAAATAAAAAGAAAACAAACATTACATTAGGCATATAACTATCTAGAGAAAATTAAATAAACACCTCATGAATAATGATGTCGAATTAGCGAGAGCAGAAAAAGGACAACACTCATTAACTTCTTGACATAAATAGCTTGAAATAAAGAGATATTATATAATTTTAATTCGTGGTAACGGGTAACGAGAGTGAAAGTACACCTTTAGGTATGTTAATAAAACACTATTTTTTCCATTGCTTTCTCTCTAACCCATCAAAAGGTACCATATACCACCCACCGATTATTTGTCTCGAAAAGAAGGGGGTTAGCGAAGAAATTCATTAACAAAGGAAGATATTTGAGGAAGTTACGTAACTATTTATTGGTTTAAATTATGTAATGATAATAATAATAATAATTTTTAAAGCTCACTTCGTTGTTTGTTGTACTGTACGTTTATTTGGTGGCCAAATGAAAATGCGGATGTATAATGTTTTTAACTTAACGCATTTCGTTTACTTTGTCATCATCGACGCTCTAATTGTTTACTTTTCTGCTAATTACGTAACAATCGTAATAACAAATTAAAGAAAAACACAAAGTGGTATTTGTGCAAATTATGCAATTGGCGCATGTTATAATTTTATATTATTTTTATTGGAAGAGGAAGGGAAAATTTTTGGTTCAGCACACACTTTTGAATAATTCAAAATACACGCTTTCGTAAATAGTTTATCCGTTTATCGTCACCTTTATTGCCACGAAATTGCAAAAATGGCTTCAAATACACCCCCGCTCTCTATTGATCAATTTTAAGAGTCTGAGTAATAATTTGGCCCTTTTTTGATTTTGAGGCACTTCCGCTATAATACCTACTCCAAAATTTTCACGAAATCTTCATACGGAAGTAACAAATAGGTACTCCACTAATAAATACAAAAATAACACACTTTTTTAATATCCACCCCCTTCTTTTCGGTAATTTTGAAAAGAAAATTTTTTGGTCAAAAAATATTGGTCGGCTTACGTGTTTTAAATTTTGAATCGTCCGAGAGAACAAACGGTACTAAACTAACAAATAAAATTATTTTGTACATTTTTGATTTGTTTAATCAAAAAAAAACGTATCGAGTAAAAACGGTACTTGCTATACCATATAATCACAAACACGCCTTCAAAAATGTAATTCGTAAAAAATGTCTCGCGTATTACGAAGTATAATTTTCGCGATTTACTCTTGTGGAGAAAGCAGACACGTTTTGTTTTATATGTAATATGCACTAGTGGGGATAGTTCTTTTTAATTTCAGAGGATTAAGTTTTTTATTGTTATAACATTGATAATATTAAATATTGCAACACGAATAGTGCCTACATAAGAGTTATTGTAATATGTACCTACCTATAGGTACTGTGCCTGGGAAATTTTTGGATATTTTTGCCGCTACAAGTGCCCGTCTATTAGCTTTCGCTTTTTAATTAAATAAATACTCTAATGAACTAAGTGCAAATTACATTTTTTAATTAATGGCCACATATTTTCCTCTTCCTATTTTTAATTGTTAAAAAGTTGTAAAAACTGTACCTATTGAAAGTTTGGGAGGCCGTCTCCCAATGATTAATGGGTCGAAAATAAACAATTTGAAGTAATTACTTGGCATCCCTCTGGATGCAGTGGGAGACGCCAAATACTTAGGAGTTGTCCTTGATAGTAAAATACGCTTCATACAACATATAGGCAGATTAGTAAATAAAGCTACAATGACCTTATGTACCTGTAGACAAAGTTCGAACAAAATCTAGAGACTGACAGTTGACTTACATGGAATCATCGGGAACGGCAACTTGAGACAGGGGATGAGCTTAAGCCTCAGGGAGCACGCAACCGTTCTCCAAGTATAGAAATGTGCGCAAATACTGTTAAATCAAGATTATCACAACCAAACAATCTTTGTAGCATCTGACAGCCAAGCAGCCCTTAAAGCGCTGAACGATTGTGAAGTGGGGTCCGGACTGGGAACGGACTACATCCGCAGACTGAACGAGCTAAGAGGGAAAAATTTTGTGAACCTGGTACCTATAGGTGCTAGCTCATGAGGACATACCATGGAACGAGAAAGCGTTGGACCAGAACCAGCCTTTGGCATTCCCTAAGGGGGAAATAAAGTCACTTCTGATGAAGTTGAATATTAAACACGAGAGGGAAACTCCTAGACAGGGATATTCTAAACTCCTACTAGAGAAACCCTCTGACAAAAGAACCCGCTCTCTACTTAAAATGAGGAGAGGTGAATTACGACCGGAAAAGGTAATAATAACAGGCCATTGCCAGCGTAAAAAACACCTATTTACGAGGAGAATAGAAGAAGACACACTATGTGTAGAGGGTGGTGCAGAGAAAGAAGAAACTCCCATTCATCTTCGGCTACACTGAAAAGCTTTTTCAAGAAGTCATCACAGCAATCTCAAAAAGGAGAAGATGCTCTAATAAAACTGCCGAAATTACCAATAGAGAAAATTCTGGACTTCATCAAAAGCACAGAACTCACATAAAGAAGACTACATCCGAGGGGCATAATAGATCCGAGAGGTCGCGATGCAAGGAACCACTTGGGCTTACCTAAGAACCAAATAATAATAACTACTTGACTTCCAGTCCAGGAAACTCTAAAACTGATTTTTAAAAAGTAACCGACCGATGTTAGCGCCTTATTCCATCGCACACTCGCCACGACCTACTTCCAGCGAGACAGCAAGTTTTACGAACAGACCGAAGGTGTGGGGCGATGGAAAATCCGCTTAGTTCGGTAGTGGCAAACCTCTACATGGGCCATTTTGAAAACGGTATTTAATGGATCCATACTAAAACCAAAAGTGTGGCTACGCTATGTAGAGACAACGCATTTATCGTATGGACCCACGGAAAGCAAGAGCTAAACAACACCCATGCGAACATTCAGTTCACTAAGGAAACAGGGAAAGACGGGCAGCTTGCATTCCTTGACGTCCTTGTAATGCGACAAAACGACGGAACACTCGGTCACCACGCCTGCAGAAAACCAACGCACACAGACCGTTACCTGCACAAAGAGTTTAATCATTACGCCGAGCAGAAAAAAGGGATTATAAAAACGCTCAGAGACCGAACCCCGAGAATCTGCCAACTCCAATATCTCCAAGAAGAACTAAAACATCTAAACACGGCTTTGCAAGCTAACGGCTACTCGACACAAGAGATAAAACGGGCACTGCGTCCAAATAGGACTACAGGCGCAACTCCGACTCCGATAGGCAAGGTGTCCATTGTCCATGCCCATCAAAGGTCTTACACAACAACACACAACATCAAAACACAACATCATCTTGAAGCCGACTAGAAAAATTCAGGAAACTTTACGCTCGGTAAAAGACACTAGAGACCCTTTGGCTAACGCGGGAGTCTACAAGATATCTTGCTCCTGCGGGCAAGTATAACGAAGCGAACACAAAAAAAAATTGCCACCTATCCCAGGCGAAAAAATCCGCAGTGGCAGAACCTCTCAAATAACCTCTCGACTCGGCCAATTAGCCCAGGAACTACTCACAACAATGACGCCGGCCGTGAAAGCTTAAATTCTCAAAAGACTTTAATTTACTCTATTACTGTAAAAATCTCATAAAAATGTTCAGATTTACAGGAGCAGTGGTGGCCTTAAGCTCCGTTTCACATGGAGTGTAGGATGCGGGTCCCAGCGACCTACGTCTCGTTCTACGATTCGTGTGAAACCGCGCTAAAAGGTCGAAAAAGACGTAACTTTTTTGTAATTCTTAGATAGGTCATCTTCTACACGTTGGACATTACTGTCACTTTTATCGAATTTTAAATTCGCCCCCTCTTTTTCAACAAATTCTCTTGAAGCAAAGGAAAAGTAAACTTTAGGAAAAATGATTTTGCTTACTTGTTTTTAAATTAGTGGTGTCTCTGAGCTCATCAAGTTTTCCAATTGAGTAATATGGGTATTATAGGCCGACTTTCGGTTAGAACGTCTTCCACGTCTCTGAAACATGTCAAAAATTTATAAACTATTTACTCGGGTTTTATCTTCCAAACCTTATGTTAAAATAAACAATTTTTACTCTACTTTACTTTTAGTTTGCGAAAGGTTCTCATATAATAGTCGCCCTAGTTTGGAAAACTCTGAGTAATGCACCTCTCGCCGGCATATAAATGCAAATAAAGTGTCAACGTTTTTATTCCTCTTGGAACTTTTAAAAATGACCCCTACACATAAGCCAGTTGGCCTTTTGCACATCCCTACCATGCCATCGGTTTGTTAGCAGGCTACAAGCCAGCTCGTATGGATCTTTGCTCAGTAGAGCAAAAGCTGAGAAGGAAGATTCGTTTTTTTACCCGTAGCCTCTACATCTAAGGGCTCTCGCAGCCACCAATAGTATGTAGAAGTTTGGGATGAGGTTCCTTTGCCGGAGCTCTCATTGCTGGGAAAATATAAATGTTTGCAATAGTTCCACAAGTCTCCGAAAAGACAGTCCCAAGCAGACTCTTTTTAGGAAGGTAAAGTCCCCTACACACGACCTGATTTGGTCAGGCGGTCGGGCCGATTTGGTCAGATCAGATAGAATATCAGGTCGTGTGTAGGCTTGTCCTCTGACATTTATTGTGTCGGGTCGTCGGTTGTTGTCAGATGGCCCGGCCACCTGACTACCCAACCGCCTGACCAAATCAGGTCGTGTGGAGCGTTGTCAGACGATTTAGCGTGTAGGCAACACCTGATTTGGTCGGACCGACTGTCGGGCCGACCGCGTCAGGTCGTGTGTAGGGGACTTAAATCTAAAACACAACAGGGGTCATCTAGTGCTCCGAAGGAGGTTTTTACCGTAGTACCTTAAGGTAATCCTGGCATCAATTAAAGCAAGTCCCCCATGTCTACTGACTGCACGCGTGGATCACTATGTATATCTGTGGTTTAAGTGGTTTGAGATGACTATTCTCATCCCGACCCTACGCAGACAGGACAGTGGTAAATTTTACTGCCACAACGCCCCACAAAAAAAGAGGGAGATTAGGAGCAGTCGTTCTAATATTTTTGGCAATCAATCCTGGTTCACTGAGTATAGTAGATCTTCAGTATTTAAATATGTATTAGCAGAGTCCATACTAACGGAATAACTTAGACCGCTTCGTTTGGTGTTAGTCTGTTTCCAGCGTTCATGAGCCAGATCATCGCAAGAAAGCCTTGAAACTTGCAGCACTGAAGTAGTTCTCGCAAATCGCCGACTGGGTTGGACGCGGCTGAAAGTTATTTTGGAAGTCAGTAAACGTAGAAGTTTTAGGGCTAATGAGCCGTATTAGTCGAAAGGTTTCATTTGCAATTTCTGACAAACCTGACTGAACAGTCACTCCTGAACCACTGGTGCGTGTACTTCGACAGCTATGACACAGGATTCACTCAATTTAACCTTAGTCCATTAGCTCTAAAACCGCTACCTCTAATGACGCTGGCCGTAAAAGCCCAAATACTCTAATGGGTCATAGTGACCTCCCTCGTTCAACTTCTTAGGCTGTACCTATTCCAACAAAAAAGTCACAAAGTAACACTACTTTTGCGATGCCTCATTGAAAAGAGTTTTCAAAATGCTACTCAGTAGTGCACAAAAACGAATTTATCAAATTAGTAGGTGTGGAGTGTGAAACCTGGAACTAACTTATTACCAAAATAATATAAAATGATTCTATAAAGAATATAATAGAAATAAAGACAGTCAAATGACATTTTTAAAGGGACAAGCTTCACTTTGGTCAGGAAATATTAAAACTCGGTTTGATTAAGCTCTCTCTGCATCATGCAAACTTTGAAGGGGGGACGATTCGCTTGGGACAGCCTTTTATAAATTTTTCGCAATTGGACAAGTTAGCTGTTTAAACGTTTGCACCTGCTTATTAAAACGAATTTATCTTATTCTCGAGGTTATTGTGGAAACTATTTAGTTTTTCTTTCGTACATTACATACATATAAATACCTAAGCAAAAGCTTATTTTAACAACAAATGAGTAGATAATTAAAATTATTCTGGTAAGAGCAAATCTATGGGATATTTGCTAAATATTTTGTTGGCAAAAGTTTTGAATATGCCAGCAATAGTGTCTTCCAAAACTGGTTGAATTTCGCTCGCCACGTTTTTCCAATTTTCGTTCAAAAACGTATTCATCGTTTCACCTAAAAATGTTACCAATAAAAAAATTCGCCCCACACACACGAACTAGTTACAAACCTAATTTTTTATCGCCATTAAAGAGATTATCGAGCTGAATCGTTGCATGGCCCAACACAAAATCGATGTAAAAGTCTGTTATGTTGAAGTAAGTGTAGCTCTCTTTCATTATACGCTCCGCTTGCATTGTGGCAGTGGCATCGATGTTACCTAAGAATAAACAAATTGCCGTGAGTGAGAAGAAAAATATTGTGACATCTGAGAAGTGCGTTTGACTACATTGGGAGTCAGTTGAGATGGTCTCCAGTTCTACGGTGAAAAGTCTCGTGTTCTGAAGGTGCAGAACGAAACTTTGTCCGCCATTTTTGTTGAAATGAAAAAAAATTTGTTAAGTGGAGACTTATGCTGGTATAAAAATTCTAGACTACCCCAAAACTTATGCCCTACCGGACCCCTTAAAAAATAATTATCTTTTATTTTTGTATTTTAAAACAATTCTATGACTGGATGACTGACAAGTCTCACTTCAGTCAGAGAACCTCTCTTTATCGATGCCAAAATGGAAATTCCAAAACGTACTATAATTGCCTGTGCTCTCCCCCTTTCCAGAAATTGGCATCATAAGTATACGACCATTCATATCGTACTGACTAACGACTTGCAAATGTGGCAAACGTAGACGAATTCGCACGCGATTTTTCTTCAAGTCAATTCTAAAATTAAAAAAATTAGTAACGCCCAGCCAACTTTGCCTAAAACACAAATTTCTAACTTGACGCTTTTCAGAGTAAATTTGGAAGGTCCATAAACCTTAATGTCGGTAAAGGTCGACTTGACGAAAACAGCACCACCGGTTCCTTGATCGATGATCATCTTGGGTATACATAACGGTTCCAACTTGGGTATGCCAAATTCTGGAATGCCCTCGGCTAAGAGTGGTCTCAACTTTTCAACCGATTCAGTTACACATTTGCTCAATTTGGGATCATTACGATGACACACTTTCAAGAACGGCGCTTAAATTTTGTAAAAAAAAGATTACTTTAATGGTAGGTACTTACTTCCTATTTATTAAAAATTTGCAACAAACCGAAATTATATATTACATAAAATAATTAAATTAATACTCACGCAATTCAATATTTTTTGCAGATTTATCAGCTTTGGCTACAAAATTGATTATTGCAAATAATGTGAAAACTTTCACTAACATTTTTTTTGGATTTATAAAACTCGGGATTACCAATTTTAAATAACAACTAAAGAAATTTCATTAAAATAGTGCTCGATTAGTCTATATTTTGTTTTAATAGTGCTCAGCAAAAAGTTTAATTATTGTTGTTGCAATTCGTTTATTACGAAGGTTGCAAAAATGATGTGTGCTGTTTGTAATTATTTATAGGTGACGATGTACTAAAACAAAATATCTGCTAAATTGAGCAACGAAATGTTTTGGATCCATTTTTCGGCAAGCCTAATGTTTTCGACCTCGCCTGGCCTCAGGATCTTTGTCAAAAATCCAAAACTAAACAAAGCAAAATCGTATATATTTTTGAATTGCTGCCAGAGATCCAAAAAGTATGTCTAGAGAGATCATTCTGGTCTCAAATTGAAGAAAATTTAGTCTACAGTTAAAAAGTATAAAACTGCCTTTGCCGAAAAATTAATCCTTTGGGGTCAAAATTGACAGAAACTAAAAATAGGTAAAATTTTTCGCGGATTCTTGATTAAGATCCTCAGGTCTACCAACTCCGAAAACTTGGATTGATATACCCAAAAATGAGAACTACCCCTTTTGATGCAATTTACTACTATAATAGGCACTTGAAATAATTCTAAGCAAGTTGCAAGGTATTTGATTACCCCGGATACATTAAACTTGTTTAAAAAACCATAAAATGTTTAGAAACAAATTTCAACTTCCTGAAATTTATTTAGAAATTTGTTTAAATACACGATGTTTAGCAAATTTACCCGGTAGAAACGCACGATTAATCGGTTGGGGTGTGACGATTTCCATGTAGAGGATTTGACGGTAAAGGCAGCTCTTTAGGCTACGAGCATGTGAGGTGTATGAGAATGGTGCAGATTGTACTGATTTGAGATTAGAGCGAGCCACCCGGGAATTTTAAAGAAAAAGCCTAAAAGAGTGTAACAAATGTAAATAATTACATTTTCGTTCCAAAGAGGTCTGGAAAAGTCGACCAAAAACGACTGAACGTAGAAATTTAAAACTCAAAAACCCTACACCACGAACCTCCCAATCACAAATGACCAAGACCAAAATTGTCCAAACTTCAAACTCTTGCGGCAAATTCTTGTACACCCTCCTTGTAATAAGTGATAAAAAGTTGCACGACGTAGAGCGTCAGGTTTTCGTGGGAAGAGCGGAAAGGGAGTAAAATGTTACGTTTTAACACTTTTTTGCAAATATATCAAGAACCATGAGGTTTATCACAAAAATTATTCAGTACAAAATTAATCTACATTAAATTTTTAATAAAAAAAGTTCTATGTATTTTTGTGCTCCAGACACGGGTTACAGAGATATGAAAGAGGTAAAATGACATTATTCTACATTTTGGTAAAAAACAGAATGACGTACCCTCTCAATATCTCGATAACCCTTGTCTTGAGCACAAAAATGTTTATGACCGTTTTTGTTTAAAATTTAATGTAGATTAACTTTGTATATGGCAGTGTTTGCGCTAAACCTCAAGGTTCTCGAGATATTTGCAAAAAACTCTTTTACCTAAAAAGAGTATTCTCTAAAAATTTTAAAATAGGGGGTAATAGTATGGATATTGGTCGATAGATAACTACTTTCCCAAATAGCAATAGCTGCAAAAATAACGTGAGACTATAGGGAAACCTGTTGGGTCAAACATCAATACGTCACTTCAAAAATTGAGGGTGGTAAAAACGGGTAGTATGTTGATATGCATAAAGAATCTATGTTCAAAGAGAGGTGAAAAAGTCTCCATGAACATGGAACCGTAAATGAGTCTTTTAGTCACAATCTGAACATTGTCAAGTTTGTCATTATTTAAGGGTCTGAGTCGTCTTCAAGCTCAGGCTTACTTAAATCGCCAAAAATCCACAAACCTAGCCACTAAGATCCAAATCTGTCTCAATACATGAGGCAATGTAGCAACTTCTGGTAGAAGTAGTAGAGAAGCAGCTCAGGTAGATATCGGCACTTGGATCCCTACACTTCCAGCGGAGCCAAGCACTTCTTTAGTCCAATTGAGGCACTAGGTCACTAGAACACCAAGTGTTAACTAGTAGGTGAGTTCTAAGGGAATAACGGTCCAGAAATCTACATTTGGCTATTTTTTTTGATAGACATGGGTTTACTAAAAATGAAACTATTAATTTCTATAGCACTTGTAACTGACCGAAATGGCCATAGTCATAGCGCCATTACAACCAGTCATCAACAACGTTTCAGGCTTATTAGGCCTGTAATAATTATTTCCCGTTAGTTAACTGGTCATGCATTATTTGCTGTTCTGGAATACAATTAAGAAAAATTAAGAAGAGAGATTTCGAAGACGTTGTGATTTGGCTTTATGGCCTCCTGACCTCCTAGAGCTACAACAATCTGGTGTATGTAGTGTATGTAGAAAAATTGGCCGTGTAGGCCCTCATCGACGGTCTTAAAGACTGTAAAGCACAGCAAGCGCCCCTTAAATCCGCCCAAACACTTTAGATGACTCCTTAGCACAGATTTAAAATAACGAGACTAGCCTTGAGTACAGAATTGTGTGATTTGCAAAATTATCTGAAACATCCTAGAGAGCGCTTACAAAAATATAAAAATACAAAAAGCAAAGATTATCAACACGAAAAACTCGATTCGGCGTACTACTATACAACAACTGGTATTATTGATTTCCTCTTAAGTTATGAGAAAAGTGTCAAGGGACAAAGTTTAGACTCATAGATTAGTCAAGACGATTATAAAATAGAGAGATGGGAATATGCGCTTAGCTTGGAGTGGGTTTCCGCCACCAATTAGACTCCAAAAGCATATTATTGAGCACACAATAAAACTCCCTGTCCAGAAAGATCCAGTAAAAGGCTATACCTAGCTGCTAGTGGCGAAGAAGGCACTGAGACACTTGCATGAGACATCGCCAGGGAAGGAGAGAAGGTAGGTCATATTGAGGCAACAAAATCTCGAAACACTTATTGAGTTAACTGTAAAGATAATTCAAAAGAGGGTATTAGAAAGAGGTAACACCTCCTCTTCTTTTACTCTTTTTCTTTGTTTATTGTAATCAGTGGCAGATTACCGCACAGGCGTAGCTGGAGCCTCAACAAAGCGGCTGTCTCAGAATCTTTGGGTGCATGGGCGCCGCCCATGAAGAGCAAAAAGAGACAGTTGTCTCCCCCTTAAAGTCAAAAGTTACTATTACTGCCGCGGACTAAATTAGTACAGTTTCACTCTTTGGTAGGTGTCCAGTGCTGAGAAACTTAGCTTTTGACCTTAAGCAATAAAAAATTTACGTGCTATTTCCTATACAATTTTTAGTCTAAGACCTCAAAAATAATAAAATAAGGAGTCAATGAGGGGGGAGGGGGCTCCAGTTCAGGTTGTGCGGGGGGTCACACAAAATCAAGATCCGCTACTGATTGTAATTATTATGTTGTGCCAGCCTCAGAATTAGTTGAAAAAAAATAAACAAAATATTTAAGATCAGTGTTTTTAACCTGTTGACCCAGTTAGCTTCATCAACAGAATACTCGTTTCTCCAATATTCGCACAGGTCGTTGTAAAGGTACTGCTACTTCAAAAAAGTCAGTGGCGTAAATAAAAGGTGTAAAGTCGGAGCTTGCAAATGCAAAAAAAAATTAATCCCAAATTTTCCGATGTTCGTGTTGGCGCAAGAGTCGTGAAAATGATGCAGTCGCAATTACATGATGCCTTTAATAGAGTACATTTACTAATTGTAAACATTTTACAATTTGCAAGTATCAATTAACTATTACTAAATTATTATTAATTATTGCGGAAACAAATCATTATAGTTGAATCGAGTTACGACTTTATTTGCAATATTTAGAAACGCGGGGGTAAGAGCGTTTATAATACGTGGTTTTAGTTCGTTAAGGAACAAATTGAAATTTTTGTTCACTGTATCGTTAATCACAGTATCTAAAAAGAAATAATTTGCCGTTTATAAACACATTTAATGCAAAAAACTTACTCAAAACTTTATCGCCATTGAACAAATTTTCCAATCTAATCTGCCCGCCTTCCACATCTAGGACGACTGTTAAGCCGATAAATTTCAAATGAGGCTCACCGTCGTCTCCTTGGAAAAGTTCGCCTTGGAAGACGCTCTTGGCCAAAACATTTGCTTTAAAAGTAAAGGTGGGTAGTTAAAAGGGCATTTGAGTCATCTCGAAGACTTACTGATGTTGATACTCACTGGCCCATTTCCGTGCATAGGTAGTAATAGAACTTTTCCGTCCATGTTATAATGAGCCTCAACTCGTAGCATCGGCAATAAAACATCAATTTCGTAAATTTGTTTATCGTAGTCAAAGCTATCAAATGAGAAGTTGGTCAAAAAGTGTGAACCATTTATTTGAACTGAACTGAGACCTAATCGTAATGAAATCAACACACATACGGAATCAAACAGCTGTAAGGACCGACTGTACTTTCCAAGCTCAAGCTGAAGTTCATTTAAACTTATGTTTAACCTGCCTTCTTATCACTTATCATTTTGTTCATTGGCAATGGCCATGTCAATGTCGATGTCAAGGACCATTGTCAATGAACAATGATAAGGCAGGTTGAACTTCAGCTTTGAATTTAAAATCGACCCTAAGGGTGAATTGTACAGTCTAAGTTCAGGGCAGAAACCTGTCTAAACCTGCTTTTTCATTGCAGGTTTAAAGTAAAACCTGCCTTATCATTATTTATTAAATTAACAATGTTTTCTACAGTTTAAGCTTGATTCGCCGTTGAACTTGCTTTGAGCGAGCCATATACAATCGGCCCTTACACTAATTACAAAAATATTGAGGCGGCTTTGACTACGTCACGTTGGGGAGCTTATAAAAGTACAGGATATAGTAGACAGATCGTTCAAACTTAATACACTCTGTATATGTTTTCAATCACATTCGATTAGGCATAGTGCAACCCAGTGTGACCACAAACCACGATATAAAAATTAATTTACTCACTTAACGTGCTTTGGAATAAAGGAGCTACTACCCCATGTTTTAACATCAGTTGTTTCTATCAACAACCCCGTAGAACTCTGATTCAAAAGATCCCCAATTAATAGAGGCTCGACACTAGGTATACCATATTCTGCGTTTCCTAAACGCAAACTGAAATTGTATTTAAATTTGGCAAAATTAAATTTTTTACCTTCTATCAGATATGGCTTAAGCTGTTCTCCTGCCTCTGTAAAGCATTGTAACAAGTTTGGATCACTTCTATGACACACTTTGACAAAATCGGCTAAAAAGCAAAATTTATTGTGCACAAACAGTCCTAAAAGTCTAATCGCCTTACGTATTTTTTCTGCTGCGTAACAAAACGACACCATTGAGAAGAAAACTAATAGTTTAATCATTGTAAATCAAAGCTGAAGTGATAATGATTTAAAAAACTGTAAAAACGGTAATTTATAGCGTCATTTTTCCTGAACAGGAAGTGTAGTTTGAACCGATGCTATAATTCAATGTTCAATCAGAGATCCTAAAACAAGCTTTTCGCTTTTTTTGCACAGATTTTCTAAGACCTTTTAATTGCAGTTTCAGCGCCATCTAGTAGAGGGGTGTGTATAGTATATAATCTTATAGATCTTCTCAATGATTAAACTATAAAAATTCACATTTTAACATCTCAGGTTACTTAGTTAGTTACTTAAGTTACTTAAGTAAGGGCACTAAACTTAGGCATCATTGAGGAGACAAAAAAATTATTTATCAAATGGACAGGGGTGGAAAACTAAGCCCCAAACAACTTTTATTTAAAACTTTTTGGTTTTAGTGGATATTTATTGAAATATGTTTTGGACACACTGTATGTATAATGAAAATGAAGGTAATGTGGCTAGCATCTCGTTCGCTTACGCTTTAAACACACCCAACTTAAATCGAATTTGGAATCTCTGTAATCGTCTTCGTATTACATTACAATTAATTTATGAACTTAAAATTCAATAATTGGCATATTAGTGATTATTCATTAAATTATACATGTCACATTAAAAGACTACAATTTTATTGTCTTACTTGACTTCAACTGTTAATTTGGGTTATTAAGTAGTAGCGGTTTAAAAATTAATTGCATTATACATTATACGTTTGACGTCGAAATTGCAAAAGCGACGAAAAAAAATTTATTTATATCGCTATACAGTACGGGGTGGTCCTTAAATATATATGTTTTTAAAATTTCACAATAATTACAAAAGCAAAAGCAGTTGCGGGCGCGACATAAAATAACTAAAGTAATCGACTCTAAATATTATTGCGTTACTTCTAGGAACTAGGGACCACCCTGTATATATCGTTTCCAGCATGCTTATGAATTATAAAGGCATATCCTGTACCCTGAGCGTTTATTCGTGTTAGAAGCCCAAATTTTCTCTTCTTTGGTCAGACTTTCATTTCGGTCCGCATTTACTCTTCGACTGCAGAGAAGTATGGTGGGTTGCATAAAGTTAGGCGTTATTCCGTAATATGTGCTCAATTCTAAAAGAACTGCAAACAAACTTCCTATGACAACAAGACAACAAGCGTTGAACTAAAACAACTTTTTCTTCTTCTGTAGTATATTATTTAGCTTATCGATATACAGGGTGTCCCGTTTTTATCCTGTAAAATTTTTATTTAAGCGATGTTACTTCATTTAAGTCGCCTCCTTTTCTAAAGGTGTTCTTTGGACGCACATAGTTAGTTGAAAATATGATTTTTTTAGTTTGGTTGCTCGTAGTATTTTTACCCATTTCTTCTCAAACCTACTCTCGTTCATTTTCGCCTAGCATTGTTAGGTGGTAGTAACAATCACAAAAATAATACTTCAAACATTTTTATCTTTTAAGAGACTAACTTGAGTTTTTCTCAGGGTCTCCTTACATAATAAATAATTTCAGTTTTAATTCTATTACTACTATTCTTAACAATAATTATTTATAATTTAAATTTACTAATCAAGAATCCATGCGTCTGAAGGTACTCGAGAGTAGACGTTTTCAAAAAATTCGCTTATAACTTGGGTTAATTTTTTCTTGAGATCAGGTTTCATTTCTTTCAGTAAGTCTTGGGAATTTGAGTTAATGAATAAGTTTAATGCAGCTTCTACAATTAAATAGTTTAAAATTAAAATAACAACAAGATAAGAATTCGATTCTTATCAACAAAAATTGGAGTTTTGGCTTTAACTTTCGAAGCACGCACACAACAGTAGTGTAGTGTCTTGTCATGTAAAGCCCGCTAGAACTTGAAATAGTTGACAAGTCGAGTACTTGTTGATTGCTATTTTTCGGGACATACCCCACCACCTGTCCACCACCGGCTACTCATTGGCTATAAAACCATACAGAAGCAGGCTAATTAGTTATTTAAGATGTAAGTGCTACTTCCCCTAACTTACAGACAGTTCTAAGTCAGAATGGGTCATTAAATACAAGGGGATTGGAAAAAAAATCAAGCTCAAAGTACAGTTGTAAAATTTAATTTTTCTTTTATAGAGTTAGAGGCTGAATTTCATTACTATCTGAAGCTTAAAATGAACTAAAGTCAAGTCGAAGAGCCAGTTCCACCAAACCTCATTAAATTCTTTAAATCAGAGTTGGTGGAACTGTCCCTAAATCTGAATCCCATTATCATCTAGAAACGAACAGTGCTGCATTGTTAAAAAATAGTGCCGAAAAATTAGTCGATCTGCACTACACTGCCTTGAAAAAGTGAAGTAAATCAATTTTAGAGTGATTCCTAAAAGGATCGCACGAATGAGCAACTATTGATCTGACTCTGTGGTGCGTCTGTCTGTCCGTCTGTAGGACAATTTTTACAGCCCAAAGTACAACTAAGCAAAAACAAAAATTTTAAAGAAAAGTCTAGCTCGGATAGTAATGGCCAGCAACTAAATGTGTTCTTCGCCCTGTAGGCAACGTTCACAGCCCGTACCCATATCATAAGAGTTACAGGGCTGAAATTGTATAGCTTGGAATAACAGAACGAACAAATAAAGAATCAGTCTCGTGAGTGTCAGTATATTCCTGAACACTGACATAGTCCCTGAGCACATTCCTGAACACATAGACGAGCTTTTAGCAAGGAGGGGTAAAGAAGTGTACTGACATATTTTTCGGAGGGACTGATAAATCGATAAATCTTGGAGCCTTGTCCTTGAAAAGGAAATAAAAAGAAATACCGCAAATGTTCAAGATCAAACAGAATAAAATAAGGGCCAGAAAATTTAGTAACAAAATGATAATGTCTCCAAAAAAGAAGTTTCTAGAAAACAAAGTAGGAAAATTAAGAATTAAATTACTATAATGGTTGGAGAAGTACGGGAACCCTTTTAACCCGGGGCCCTAGACCTTATGCTTGTAAGCCTACTGTTAAATCTAGGCCTAGGCCCAGTATCCTGATTTATTATGCCCTGAGGGAGCCTTCCTCATCTTGACAAGGAAAGACATTGTAGTTCCGCTATTAAAGACTCTTTGGGTAACTTGTAATGTTCAATTCACTGACTTTTTTATTTGTGGTGTTATGTTGGGTGCCCCCCCCCTCGACACCGCCTTAGCCCCGCCTCTACCCGAACATTGGAACAAGTTTCATTGCCCAAATTAAAACTCTGGATATTATGTGAGGTTTGTTATTCAAAGACTATCGACGTTTCAACATGCGCTCCGTTTTTTAAAAGAGCCGAAACACATTCTGGCCCCAATAGACCACTGCAAGTATACCAGGCGATTAGTGGCTTTAGATGAAGTTTATTATCGAGGAAATTAATTTGAAACTTATTCAGAACAACACTCAAACAGTACCCCCACCCCAATATTCTTATAGGAAAAACTTACGCAACACAGTATTTCCATTGTGTACATTGTCGACTCCCATTTGAATGTCTTTAACGCTAAAATCCATCTTTACTTGTTGCAAATTCAAATATTTCCTGCCTTCAACAGTAGTTGGTTTAGCACGTATGTAAATCTTTGCTCTAACGTCGTCTAAAAATCAACAATGAGCCACTTTAGTTTCAACACTCGAATATTGAACTTTTAAATGCTCTCCAAAGTCACATTTAAGTGCCCTTTTGACACAAATAATATTCTTACCATATTCTCCCCAATAGTCGCCTCCACCGGAAGCTTGTACGAGAATAAGAACTCCAGTCGACACGTATTTAGCACGTACAGACACGTGTGGTATGTACAACGTAAATTGGAACTGATTGCTGTCCAAATCGGATCTTAAATGTAAATTTTTACTTTAGTCCACAGAGTCCACCATGTCAACGCCACCACCAAATTAAATATTGTTAAATTCCCATGTTTCTTAGAACTATTTTATCGACGCAGAACTAACATCAATGTTTAAGTAAAATTTAACACCAAACTGTGCATTTTCGCACCGCGCAATTCATTAGTAAAACAATTTGAAATCCTTATTTGATTAGCTACCAACCTCACTGCTGTAATAGTCATGTTGCTAATTCCGAAAGCGTTGATATCTTTAAAAGTCGCCCTATAACCATTTGGGCCACTTCCTAAAGCAATTCCAATTTCGTCGATGATCAGCGGCTCTGGCTTAACGATCTCCAATTCGGGTATTCCCCTCTTCATGTAGGACAAAAAATTGTTGGCCGATTTTTGTAAACAAGCGTTTACTTCGGGGTCGGACTTATGGCATGGTTTTAGATAATAATACGCTAAAAAAAGTAGACAAAGTCAACGAAAAAGTAAAAGTGAAATTATTATGCTACGAGTATTAGGCTTAGGTAGTGAGTCTCGAGAATAATTCG
Source organism: Malthinus flaveolus (assembly GCA_950108345.1). Lineage (NCBI taxonomy): Eukaryota > Metazoa > Arthropoda > Insecta > Coleoptera > Cantharidae > Malthinus > Malthinus flaveolus. The sequence continues at coordinate 2,884,203 of OX467285.1, forward strand.
TAAATTAGGTGTAATTTCCTCCAATTTAAGTCGTAACCACGTGTAATTATACTGCTCGGAAAAGATTTGATTGGTGTTACGTTTTGATGAAAGTTTTTTTTTTCAATTAACACACTTTCTCTCAATGTCAATGTCAAATTATCGCTAATGGATTACCCACGCAAAATTTTAAAAATTAATATATTAATAATTCAAGTGCGTTTTAATTTGTATTTTGTATTATTTCTTATACAGAGTGTTCTAATAGCAATACGAGATGCTTTACGGGAGGATCTTTAATGGGACCATTTATTTATAAAATGAAAATTTTACGCTTAAAGAGGATGAATCATAACACATTTTATTTGGTGCCAACTCTAAATTATTAGGTAACCACTGTGGAACTTAAAATGCAGAATACTTGAGTGCATAAAGAAAAAATTTTGCGAAGGCGAATTGTATGGAATACAATGCATGACCTTTGGCGTTTTCATTAACAACTGAACATTCGCCATTAGAACACAAAGCTTATAAAATAACTATTAGGTGCATAGGGAGCGATCGTATGAAAATTCAAGACCTCAGGCGGTCAAATCAAGTATTGATATTCTATTGGCTGGCATACGTAATATTTGGCATCGCACACTAGAATTAATCCGGAAGATAACGTGAAAATGTACTAAATCATCAGATAGACCATCAGCCGCTAATAAGTTGTCGCATTAGATTGGGGGTGGCTTGAGAAAAGTGTTTTTGCTCTTTGCTCAATTTTTCGCTTATAATTTGAAAATTACGCACTTTTTTAGAAACGTGCTTCGACATAAAAATAAACTCGATCGAATTTTCTACGAATTATATCTCTTAGATTTTTTCCTCAGATGCACGGTTTAAGCGTTACAACGCGTTAAGGTTTGACAAAGAGTCCAAAATCGACCGAAAACATGTTTTTTTTGTTTCTCGCTTATAACTCGAAAACTGCGCACTTTTAGAAAAAAGTTTTTCTATCAAAAAATAAAGAAAATTTAATTTTATATAAATCTTATCTCCTAGGTTTTTTCCTCGGATAAACGGTTTAAGCGCTACATCGCTCTAAAGTTTGAGAAAATTTCAAAATCGGTCAAAAAACTGTTTTTTAGTTTCGCGCTTATAACTCGAAAACTGCGCACTTTTAGAAAAAACTTTTTTTATCAAAAAATAAAGAAAATTAAATTTTATATAAATCTTATCTCCTAGGTTTTTTCCTCGGATAAACGGTTTAAGCGCTACATCGCTTTAAAGTTTGAGAAAAATTTCAAAATCGGTCAAAAAACGGTTTTTTAGTTTCGCGCTTATAATTCGAAAACTGCGCACTTTTAGAAAAAAGTTTATCTGTTTGAAAATAAAGCAAATTCAATTTTCTGCAAATTATGTCTCCTAGGTTTTTTCCTCAGATGAAATCCCCCCCCCCGGCCCTAATTAATTTAGAGAGAAAAGTACACTAAGTAAGTACAATGTTTCTCAGCATTGCAACCTGCGTCTAATGAACGTTTTATTTCGGTTAAAATTTTAGTTAACACACGGTATATTCGTAAAAATATACAAACATCACGAGTTACGTTTCGGAATTTCTTTTAGAACATCCCGTAAAATAAATAATTAGATAATTAGAAATTAAACGCTTCTTTTGTACGATTATATCGCTTTCACATCACACAGTACTTTAACCCTTAGCTGCAGACATGGAGTTTAGTTACGTTAGAACAGACATGGAGTCAGATTGACTCCGTTGCAATTTAATGTGTTTCTTACACTCACAACCAAAAATATTTTACTTTTTACGGTTTGTCGATAAAGACTGAACCAGGAAAGATTATTTATTAAAAAAATTTCATCTAAACAAAAGCATAAACATAAAAATTGAATACAAAGATAAAGGCGTTCTAAAAGTTAGTAAAAATTTAAAGATGACATTTTTAATTTTTTCTTTATTATGGCCCTAAAACTTGGAACTATGACAAATTTCGAGTACAAAAATCGTTGAACAAGCAGAAAAATGCAACTAATTATTTTATAAATATACAATAACATCTATAAACGTGACTTTAGAACGCGGCGGAAACAGTTTGAAATTTAATATCTTCTCAACGAACGCAAAAACAACTTTAAAAATACTTTGATAATATAGATAAAGGTTCAACTTAAAGGTACCCAAAGGTTAATACAGATAGGGCAAAAGAAACCGTTTTAAATACTACTAAAGTGAAAAACGGAGTCAATTTGTTCCATGTCTGCAGCTAAGGGTTAAAATGAGCGAGTACTTGAAAACATTATTGATTATTGATCTCCTGATCGATTTTTAAATAAATTACAAATAAATTTTCCCGTTCTACCATTTAATTGCTAATTCAATAATTTTCTTCTCGAGTAGAAGGAAAGTTGTTATGAAATTGACTATGCAATTGTCAATTACTAGAAGTGCGTCTAACAAACCTTTCGATTTTATTAGAAAATAATTTGGATAAATCGAAAGTTTAATGCTACTTGTGCGTCGAGGTTTCTCTCAGCACAACATGAATGCGATTTATCTTTTATCTATCTCCAATGATTTATTATGTTATTTTATAAAAAAAATACTAATTTTATAAACCTAAATTATTGAAAACTTGCGTACTATTTATATTATGTAATTAATTCCACGAGTGGAATCCCGTGCTGACGAATTTAAATTAATTAACGGTGAACCGTTAGAATTTTAGTGACACCCTAACCACCTAACAGGATCAAGATTTTACAACCTAATTTTTTTCATTACCCGAATTATAAATTATTGATGCTTTTTATGTAAAAAAACAAAGATCTACTCACGACTTTCCGCTAAAATAAATTGAGTGAATTGACTCCACACTAAAATTGACGAAAATAATTTAAAATGCATTTTTTGAATAAAATTATTTCGAATGAGTCTTCTTCGACTTCTGAAGTATCTTCATAAACTGGCCTCTTGTAAACTTGACCGTAACTTTGATTACTTACACGGAGAGGGGCTGTATTATATAGAGAATTCTTCAACCAGTTTTTGAGCTTCATTTGTGTGCTATGTACGTCGACTTTAACACGACCGATAAATAATATTTAACGTGTAAATAAACTCACGTACTTTAAACAAACGTAATTATTATTCGAAATACTTTTGACTAATTAAAAATGAGACACAAGTAGCGCAAAAATTCATGTAGCGCCATCTGTGAGTCGTTTAGTTGACTTAAATTTAGTCTGACATTATTTTATATTGTAGAGCTATTTTATCTTCTGTAGCAGAAATAGCCGCACTTATACACTCGCAAGTGAGTCCCTTTGGGGAGAGTACCTATATAAAGGGTGTCCGAAAAATTTTGATATCGCGCTCAATTTTCTCCTTGAAGGCGTGGGTAGGCGTGGGTAGTCGTGGACTTGAATAAAGCCCAGAGAAAAAAGTCCAATGGCGTTTAAATCGCATGATCTGATTCTGATCACCAAAACGCGAAATGATTCATGAAGTAATTAAATTGTCTGATTGTCTCTTGGCCCTTATGGTATTTGGGTCCGTCTTGTTAAAACCACATGTCGTCCACATTCAAATCTTGCAGTTTGGGCACAAAAAACTAGATTATCGTGTGGCAATAGCGAGCACCATCAACTGTTATTGCCTGACCAGCCGTATTTTCGAAAAAGAATGGTTCGATGATGTCTCCAGTCCAAAATTCGCACCAAACAGTGACATGTTGCGGATACATTTTTTGTTTCTTAATCAACAATCACTTGTGGATTTTCTGAACCCCAAATGCGACAATTGTGTCAACTAACCAAGCTATCAAGATGAAAATGAACCTCATTGCTGAAGATGATTTTGTTAAAAAAATCAGAATACTACATAAGCTATTCAACAAACTCTACTCGCTGTGTGTGGTCAGTAAGCTTCGGTTCTTGAGTCAATTGATCATTGAAAGCATTAAAGTGGCAATCTTTCGTGAGAATGCGCTTTGGAGAGCTTCTCGAAATGTCCAATAATTATTGACCAAGGTGCTCACTAACACTCTCACAAACTGCTTGGATATTTTGTGTTGAACGACTTGTTGAAGGGCGGCCAGAACGTGTAAGATCACTAATACATTCATTACATTTTTTAATTGCCAAACATTCATTATTTTTTTATGTCAAACTTTACAGCATAAATGGCCTAAAATTCAAATAGTGCATGAATTTTGAGACACTCTCTATTATCGTGACTATTTTTGTATTACCCAAGCCACTTTCTTACTTTTCTATCTCAGAAGGCACCTTCGAGCCTCCTACTAGTTTACCGCATCCTGGTGATTCTCCACACATTTCCACTTCTATTAATTGTTAGATTTACAATTATCTAAGAATTTTCTACCCTTAAGAACATTAAAAATGCCATTAACCAGTACAAAAAAAAATTTAATCAAAATCATTGTGATGAATAAATTGGCAATGCTTTCTTTTAAAGCAGTTAACATTTTAATACCATCCCCCTTAGTTAGTTATAATGTATGTATGGGTGATATATTAATAACGGAAGAATGAAGCTCGTAAATTCAGGGTAGCACGTTATATTGTACTTACAAAAGATATCAGATAACATATGTCATGCACATCATTTCCCAATGGTAATGTTGTATTTAATGGTTTCAGTTAAGTTAAAATAATTATACGCTTTATGGTAGGTACCTACACTTTAAGAACAAATCAGAAATTTGCAATTATTTGAAACGATTTCAGTTTTCAGTCAAGAAAGCGCCGTGTGCCAGCGTGTTGGTAGTAAGAAGGGGGAATTTCTATTTTTTTGAGATACCGAGGTTGCCAAGAAGTAAGAAATGAGAGCTCTGGAATCAAGATACGGATATAAAGATGGATACAGGTCACAGAAATAAGCTCTGCACGAAGGTTTCCGCAATTTCTACCTGTGCGAACATAAATCTTAAACGAATCTACCGCCAGTGTAAGCAAATGCATACTTATACTGACAGCTAGGCTCAACTAAATATAAGAAAACCTGTAAGTTAGTTCAGAATTTTGGCAGAATCAGCTAGCCTTCTCGGTGCAAAACTATCTAACATCGCTTCAGTGTAGTGCTCAGTTATTTTGGGAAATAGGAGAAGAGACAGCGGACGGACTATAGTTGTGAGAGACTCACAGAGCACTTTCAGCCGCTCCGAACTTGTCCTTATGACTCAGGAGCCCCCACATCTTCATAAAAAAGGCTTGCAAACAACTCTGTTGGCAAGGCGTTACCGGTGTCGCTTTTGTTTGTAAGGTACAGTCCAAGTAAAAAGTATTTAAGCGGCAAATTACGCAATTACGCAATAACTTTCTAACTGTCTTTTCTCTACCACTGACTGTACTTGAAATAATTTCTTAAACGTGGTTGGGTAAAAGTTATACCACCCCAAATTTTTAAATTTAGTTCGCATAATTTCCGACGGACTTGTTTGCATCTGTGCGCTGTATTATCATAGACGTCCCATAGGATCCTACAGAGAATAGAACGAGCAGACGTGTAGCCTTCCTCAAAAAAGCAAAACTGCGTACAGACCCATAACACACGATCAAGATGTACATAGAGCCGCTTGACCCAAATGCAAAGAGCCTTTAAAAAAACCCTAGGCGGACAATTACGAGTAATATGAAACTTCTGAGATTATGTAAAAACGGGTGAGTCATCAGGTGTTACACTTAAATACTTTTTAAAATACACTCTTTCTCTCTTAAAATTTGTACTCTTAGACAACACACTGCCTTTTAGTCTGCTTTTCCGTAAATACAGCCTCATTCCCCATTAAGTCGATGAGATTGGTAGTTAGCGCTTGAAAAGAACTCATATGATCCCTAGATAACTAATAACTGCCTGATAAAGGCTACCCTTTGGCATTCTGCCCTACTCCTACTCCCTTAGTCTTCGTAGAACGTACGCAAAGTCAAAAACGACTGATGTGGCTATACGTATCAGGACTTTTTTGAAAATATTTAAAAAGATATCAGAAATAGTACTTAACAATAGTATGCTCAGAAGTTCGCCCAGATTTTAAAAAACTAAAATTATACGAGGCGTTTCTATTTGAAATAGGAATTCCGGTCGAACATAATCGTAACAGGATAAATCACTGACTTACCGAAAGCATAAATCAGGCGTATTCGGTATCATAACTCTAAAAATAGTGGCCAACCTTTACGTTAAAATAATGTTATACCTCGTTCTATCACAGCTAAATAAAAAGGATATAACGTTACTTTAACGTAAAGGTTGACCACTATCCTTGGAGGTTATGATAGACCTGAATAAGCTGCGTGCGACATGGGCAGCCCAACTTTGGGCTTGGCATGGTTGGCGACCAATCAACCAATCGGATTAATTTTTATATCAAAATACGCATAATTGAGCCTTCTTCAAAATCCATTACATTCATCAAAGGCTCCGATGAAGCATAAGAAAACGAAATTTACAAAAAAAACTTCAACTTTGAACACACGAATAAGTTTTTTTCTCTCAACGGGGCGCTTACTGTGACATATATGCATTTGAAGGAAAAATACTAACGAGCCCAACGACTCCAAAACCATAGAGTTGCAATGGATAGAACGCGAGCTATTTGCCACAACGCAATTTCCAAAATGGCAGCCAAAAGGGTAATTTTGCGAATACACAAAATCAGAGTTAAGGTCTCCGACCAACTTTTAGGTCACACTGGACTAAAAGGAGAAGTGGATATTTCTTTGATGAAATTGAACAGAGGCTAATACGGTCCTTAATATTGCTGTTTTTGGGCGCACTATTTTAATAAATTTCTTTACGTATAATTACTGCAACGTACAATACAAATAACTATTTTTGTTATTCGCGGAAACACATAAAAGTTTTCTAAGAGCTTTAGGAAGTTACGGTTTTCAAAAAAGCTTCGTGTGCTACCCTGGAGTTTCTACTTTTCTAGCCTCGTCCACAAGAAACGCGTATAGAAATAAAACAATGATCTTAGAAATCCTAATCACTAATCTTAGTTAGTTAAGTTAGTGCTAATTTATATAAAAAAAACACTTTTTAAATAAACTGCAATCCAATAAAAATTATCATTCAAAAATTTAATGCGATCTCCCACTCAACTCTTCTTCCGGGTAGCGAGACTGGGGCCGATACTATCACGACCACTTTTACAAGGTGCCAATTCGTTTTATTGTACAATCGCTACTTTTCAGTAAATAATAGAACCGAATTAAGCATCGAAATTGGTAAATTTGGCGAAAAACTTTAAAGGGTCCCGTTTGAAAAGAACAGGTTTGCCACATTAAGCACCTTTGCGACTTAAAGGGAGGTCCTTTCGACCCCTTTTTCAAATGCCAAATTAAGCAAATTTGTGGGTCAATTTGGGAATTGTTAAAAACAAAAGGAGGCAACAAAAGTTTAATTTATAAATCAAAATTAATAATAAAAAAATCCCTAATTAAAAGGATGAAACGCATGCGTCACAATCACTTTCAAACTCCGGACTCCGGTAGTCTCGATAAAGTGTTAGTAGATTACGTGTTTTGCGGTAGGGAAGTAGTGCTGTGTTTTCAATTGGCGGCTTTACCATGCTGCCTGATGGTGCATTTTTTTTCTCATATTATTTTACATTAAAAATAAGTTGGTGAATGGTGGTGAATATTGTGAACTGATTTTTTTTGTGACAGTGATAACTCTTTTAAAACATTTTTTGGATATATAACACTTTTTGGATTAACTAGGAGAATAATTTAAGTAAGTTAATTGTTGTCAGTTGTCACATAATAAACTTAAGTTATGAGTTTCGCCTTTTTGAAATAGAAAAATTGTTAATATTTCAAATTGAATCGCTTCAAACATTTTGAAAACAAATTTCGGAAGCGCGGCATTATTCTGACGATTTACTATTAGGGAAAAACATTTGTTTGCTACTTGTAGCTGTAACAAAAACAATAAAAGCGCAAAATTTAGATGATTAGTTTTTAAAAAAATCATCATCATGCCAAAAATTGTGCAAGGAAGGTCACGAAGGTAGTCGTTCATAAATCCGAAAATTTGCTCTCTTGAAGTCTTGAGAAAGGAAGAGCTTGGAAATTCTAATTGCCGATGTTTGAAAGGACGTTTACACTAGTATCCGGATTTCTGTAAATGTGTCGTGATGATCCCATCCAAATTATTCCATCCGATTCCCTCGTTTTAATTATAATTGAGAAAGACAAACTTAAAACACTACGAAACTCTGTTGAGCATTTAGTAATGCATTCAATCATTCAATAGGGCACTGAGCAGAAATGTTATGCATTTCCACAAATCAAACCTCGAAATAGTTAAGCGTTGAGCGTGTTTAGCATTCGAATAGAGTGTGATGGTCTTGACAAATTAATGGCACAACAAAGTATGTCGCGTTTTCAAACCAGTGACGTGGTTGGAGCTTTTGGGTCCCCAGGCAAAAATCAATAACGCCCCTTCCGGTATTGCATTAAACTTTTAATTACGACTCGGTGGCCGGAAGGCAGGACTCAAAACGACTCGTCTCAACCACCCCAAAACGAGCATCAAACGCTCTTAATTCCAAGTCACAAAGGGCAATCACACGATCAGTGCCGGATTTACCTATAGGCCAACTAGGCCCTGGTCCAGGGCCCTAAGACATTGGGGGCCAAAAACTCCAGTCGCTTTTTCAACTTTAAACGACAAGGTCGGACTATGGTTGGATCTTGCTACCAGCCGATAGCCCAGTGGGCCGCTGGTATTTTAGAAAAATGAGCGGTCGATGATTGCGAAAATTTTAAAGCACTTGTATTTAAACAATAATTGGCAATAATTATTATGAAATTGTCAAATCAAGTTCTTTCGGTATTAAAAAATTGCTTACAAAAATAAGTAAATCTTAGCTTTGTTGAGCTTGAAAATTAAAAAAAATAGCCTGCGGCGCTAGGTGACCCGTGGAATATCAAAATTAAAAAAACAAATTTCCCCAAAACTTTTCTAAGAACCAAATGGGTGCACCGATTTTCCTTGTTCCAGGGCGCTGAATATGTAATTACACCACTGAACATGATACTGTTCAAAAACAGCAAAATATTTTTAAGTAAATTAGCAATTAATTGGGGGCCGCCACTATTTAATTCGCCCGGGCCCTTTCTTCTCCAGGACCCGTTCCTGGGCCGGATCGCCTTTTTAAAGAGCCCATTCTGTTCTTTGAAAGAACTTAAAGAACTTCACTGAAAGAAGAAGGGGTTGGTATGGTAATCAACTTGATCGGTTTTCACTTTCCGATTAATCCACCACTTTGACTGGAAGAAGACCTTAGAGCAGAAAAATATAGAGGAGCGGATAATAAATATTTTTATTGAATATTCAAATTATATGCGTATCCAAAGATTTTTCATGCCCCCCCCCCAGCACCACAGGCCAAAGTTTTTGGAGTTTTCAAGCTTAACAGAGCTTAGATCAACTTTATACCGAAATAGCTTGATTTGATAATTTTACTATTTGATAACGAATTATGACAACGAAAATTTATTGGCATCATCTGAAAGAACTGGAAAAGTTCCCATAAGAAAGTCTTTTCATGTTTTAAATGCCTTTCCAAATAACGATTTTAGAGCCAAAATTAAAAACGTCAATTTTGTTATTTTCCTCCATATTTCTGAAATGTTATGGAGGGGGTAATCTTTGTTTTCTAATTGGGTGCAGGCATAGCTCAAGAATCATTTTTATCTATTTAACCAACTCTCTGTCTATGCTAATAAGCGAGATTCTTGTACTTAACACGAAACTTGATATATCCAGTATAAAATTCATTGGAGGGCCGTAGTTTGATGACCGCTGAACTAGAGGATAGTAAGTTACGGAATAGCTCCCCAAGCGTACAATTCTCTGAGTTGTTACCCATAAACTATGCTTATAGTGACTACAGGCTTAGCTTTATATTTTTAGTTTAGTTTTTTTAGATTTTGGGATGACCCATCAAAAAGTAATTTTGAATTTTAGAAATTTGAGACTAGACTTCGTGCCATATAGAAACATGAACGAGGCGGGACCGTTAACTGGCCTGTGTCCTATCACCTATCATAGATCGGTATACACACAAACGATACGTCTTGATTGACATTTATGTTTCTATTTGGCACAAAGTCTAGTGAAGTTTTGTTCGCACGAGAACATGGCAGCTGCTACCCTCTGGCGGAGGCCATAGACAAGATTCGATAAATTAATATTCCAGACCTACTCAATTAATCTAAGGACATGGTTTTGGAGAACATTCTAGTGTTACACAAAATTGATCAAGTTATTACTTGAGGACACTATTACAACGATATAAAGTTGAAAAAAGAAATCATTGGGAGGAGGGGAGCCAAATTACACACCAGGTATAAATACTCCCACATTTTAGAACACCGAGGAGGAATGAGTTTACCGTTGTAGGGTGACCGAGTAAGTGTTACGGAGGAGAACGGGAAGAAAATGAATTTTTGTCCAAAAACTGTTTTTTTTGAAAAATATTGTCGTATTTTGAAGCTTATAAAAGTTCTTTTAATTATTTGGCTCACGTTTTGTTGATGTAAAATGAAAATTGGCCGAAATAAACGGGGGCGGTCTTTTTCACTTTTCCCAAAACAATTTGGCATCGTATTCACGACTAGCTTAAAAATGAAGCGTTTTCCGTAAAAAAGTGTTCCTTTGAAGTTAAAATTTATTCGCTGACTAGCATCAGATCAGTGCGCGGCAAGCCACAAGCAGATCGAGAGAGATGGTCTCACAAAAGTTACGCAAAGTTTCGCTTTTTCACCAAATTCATTTTTGCAAAATTGCATTTACACCCTCTTATGCTATTTACTCTTTTGGTAATACCTCCAAGGGGTGAATTAGAGGGTAATAAATTTCCAGAAGTTAGGATAGGGGCGGGTTTCCTTGAAGTGCATGGTCTATGAATCGGGCACTCGAATTTTTCAATATATCCGAGTGAAATATTTAACATTTTATTCTTAAAACTTACAATACCGTTTTTAATACCATTGCGAAGTTAAAATTTGTGTAGTTTTGTAAAGCTTGCAACTCTATTATTAGAAACGATTGTTAATAATATTCTATATCAGTAAAATCTACAGTTCATAGGCTTTAGACAGGTGAGTTAAAACCATTGATATTACGATATTTTAGATTAAAATTTGATGGTTAGAATTCAAAGCTACCCGTTCCATGAATTGGACAGCTCGGAGTTCAATGAATCGGACGATGCATATCACACGTTGAAAAGATGCGAAATGATTATAAACATCAATTCTAATGTGTCCCACAAAAGTATAATGCGCCACTGCTCCTATAATCAGGCCTGGATTTACCATTAGGCTAACAGGGCTGCGGCCTAAGGCCCCGGGTTAAAAGCTAAGTAATGTAGTAAGTAGATATTTTGTTTTTGCTGAACACCTTCTTTGGAGACACTATCAATCAATTTTTTTTGTACAGGTTTTTAAAATACTTTTTACATTGTTGTCCACTTCATAAGGACTCCTGTCCATTTCAAGGCAAGCCTAACCATAAATCCATGAAGTGGACACTTTTTGAAAAATAAAAATTGAATAACTCTCTTTGAATGTCTTACTTATTTATGCAGAATTACTTTAGACAAAGATTGTTTTAAAGATTATTCCAAAAACCCGGCCAAAAATTGTAAAAATCCATCATTGCTTCCAAAACGAAAAGAAAATGGGCAAAAGTATTTCTTAAATATTAGGCCTCCGATATTTGATATTCTATTGGAGAATCTAAAATTGATATTTTCAATCTTTGGCAGTTTTGGATAGTCTAGAAGTCTAGACATTTTATCTACGATTCTCTTAAGACGTACAAGGTTAAATAGAGATGCAACTGAGTTAGATGACACCCGGTATATAAAAAAACTAAATTTTTTTGCGAAAACTGTATTTTTTCTTGTTTTATGCTACTAGGCTACTACTATAATAAACACTTTCTCAAATTTTTGAAATAATAGTCCAACTAATTTTTGTCTAACACTGTTGTTAACACAGGATTTAAAAGGGGCGAAAAAACTCCACTTTCAAAATAATTTATCTCGGCCAATTTTCATCGTAGAGGAAGAAAAAGTAAACTACGGTAAAGGAAATTTTATAAGTTTTCAAAAGTGTCAGCTGACATTTTTCGATAAAACTTCGTTTTGGGCCCCCCTGTATCGATTTTGCTAAAAGCTTATTCCGACTGTTCATTTGCAGATTTCGGTAACATTTCGTTAATTTAATTCAAAATTCTGCAAATTTTCTAATGTAAGCGATAGGAAACTGGTTAAGGAAAGCCCATATAAGAGGCACAATAACGGCCGGTTCTTCCTTTGCCTTTGAATTACACGAATTTGCAACTTTCGCACAAAGCACACCAATTCATCAGATAAATGAGTTGTAATTGCAGATTAATGAAAGTATAAGTTTTACACGAACGAGTTTACGTGACTAGCCAAGTCATGGAGCATTTGGTTGTTTTTAAAGTCTTCATAAATAGTGGAAGCTTGTAAATTAGCAATTTACCTATAAAGCTCATTCGAATTGACGACGACCACGACTAATAAATGCTGCTGCACGAAACGAACCTCATTAAAAATAGCCAGAGCATCAAAGCATTGTTTTCGAACTTCGTCCACCTGAACGATCATTCGATTGAAGGAGAATTAACATTTTTGTCCCAAATTTAGTTAAAAAAGATAATTAATAAAACGCCGTCGTCACACACTTTTTTCTCGACTTATTCCTTTCAACATTTTTCCAACTTTAATTGAATTGCATGGATGTTGTATTGTGTTCGTCAAGTTTACAACAAAAAAAAAGTTATCCACATTGAATGTGTTTCTTTTTTCGTATTTAAAGTTTACAATTGAAGCCATCAAATCCAAGCAACGGCAGATAATAAAATATATTGATAAGGCAGCATTGGCTGCGACCCTACGACAATGGCTTATGAAAATGGTCCAGCGGACTCTTTGTTAACGGCTATTGTCATATGAACCATTACAGAAGTCGCATCGGCCCTACGTCTATTGACAGAAAATGACACAAAAATGAGCCGCGCATTGTCAAAACGTTGTCATGGATAAAAATGATGATTCCGAAGTAACGTGCTCTGAAATGTAACGGCCAAGGCTTAATGTGTAATTTCAAAGGAACCTCATTTAACCTTACATTGTATAACTTACAAGAGTATTATGTTTTATAATGTTAAAAACCTTTTACCGACCCCAATTTTATCGTCTCGAATCTATCGAACTCTTTTACGTGATTTCCCTTTTCATTTACTTTCGCAATAAAAAGAAACAATTACTCCCTCGCAAAATTTTAAATACCGCGGTAGTCCACTCCTGTTGTTTAATTAAAGTTGGTTTGCGTGCGTGTTTCATCACATTAAGAGTCAAATTGTTAGTCATTCAAGAATCTCAATTATAACCGGAGAAATAAGTCCTTTATAGGGTACCTCTTAAAACAATGGATACCTTCCTTTGTATAGTCATGTGACTGGTCAATTAGACCTCGGCTGAATATAATATAGAACTATGGGGTATTGTGTCCTCACAACGACCAAACAATATGAAGAAATTAAAATATTCTGCTAACAATGAAGCTTCTATTTTGATTATCTCACTATTCATATTCTCCAACAAAACGCCGTGCGGTTTTATTTAAATGTAAATATAGGAAATTACATAAATACAAATAAATTTGAAATTGGTTTTGTTGCACTTGACCATTGTTGGCGAATTTTATTATCAATACGACAATTATGTGTGCGCATCGATTGAAAAATGCTTAAAACAACTACCGATGTGTGAGCTGGAGAAAAGAAGTCAAAACTGGACGACGCTTGTGAGAGTTGCAAGAAAGTGGTTTTTGGAGTAGATGTGAGTCGCGCAAAAGAGATTAGTGTGAGGACAGATGAGAATTCTTAAAAATGTGGTAAAAGCTATATAGAGATGAACACGAGACGAGAGACCATTTTTTATGTACGACATAAGACGAGACCGTAATATGTACGAGACAACGAGACGAGACTAACAAAAGAAGTTTCGTCTCTAGTCTCAAACCTTTGAATATTTAGATAATTCAAAAATTTTTACTGAAGAATTTTGCTGCTGAAAAATATCGAATTGCAAAGATAACCGGTACCGGCAAAGAAATCTGAAATAATTACTTGGTTGCAATTGTAGCTCTCTAGTTTAGTCAAATGGTAGTTTGGCAAGGAAAACAAATACATATAGAAGTTTTTTCCTCTATTGTTATTTACGTTATTTGGGGTGCTAAATCCGAATTTCAACTTTGCCATCTTGTAAAAGTAGTGGGCTACGAGAAAATTGAGAAAAACTGCTTTGTAAATTAGGCAGGTATGCATTTTTCGAGAAAAGCTTTTTTATACGAAAAAAAAATACTGAAAATTTTCTACAAATAATGTTGGCTCGGTATAGGCGCCAAAAAAGTTTTTTTAGTTTTTTATGTTTATTGGAGTAATAAAAAACAAAGTGATCAAATTGTCGACGTTTCGGTGATATATTTCAAACCATCTTCAGGACAAGAGATCTAAATTAATTTCAATTTTCCTATGTCCAATGACTTTGTGAACTAGTACATGGGATGGATAACTTGCTTGTTGAGCGACATAGGAAAATTGAAATTAATTTAGATCTCTTGTCCTGAAGATGGTTTGAAATATATCACCGAAACGTCGACAATTTGATCACTTTGTTTTTTATTACTCCACTTACCGAGGAGGTTAGGTCCAGTTTTGAAGGAGTTCACACAACAAAAATTAGACAAATTATTTTTTATGTTTAACTTGAAAACCATGTTCTTCTAGAATAAAAATCTTTCTATAAGAAATTTGCTACAAATTGTGTCTACTAGATTTTTTCTGTGAACAAACGCTTTAGGCGCTAGCGCGCGTTAAATTTGGTGAAAAATTTCAAAATTGGCCAAAGAACTGTTTTTTTTACTTTCTCGTAAATAACTTGTAAACTGCTCTCTTTTAGAAAAAAATGTCTCTATACGAAACTAAACTACATTGAATTTCTTACTAATTATGTCTACTAGACTTTTTCTGGGGACAAACGGTTTAGGCGCTAGCGTGCGTTAAATCTAGTGAAAAATTTCAAAATTGACCAAATAACTGTTTTTTTACTTTTTTGTTAATAACTTGTAAACTATGTTCTTTTTGAAAAAAATGTTTCTATACGAAACTAAATTACATTGAATTTTCTACAAATTATGTCTACTAGATTTTTTCTGTGGACAAACGGTTTAGGCGCTAGCGCGCGTTAAATTTTATGATAAATTTCAAAATTGACCAAAGGACTGTTTTTTTAGTTTTCTGTTTATAACTTGTAATCTGTGCTCTTTTAGAAAAAAATGTTTCTATACGAAACTAAACTAAATTAAATTTACTACAAATTACGTTAATTAAATTTTTTTGTTAGACGAACGATTTATGCACTACAGAGCATTGAAGTTAAATGAGAGTTGTTGTTGGCGTTGTTGGCTTAGCCGTTACGTCAGATATACACTAAAATTCAACGTGCTTTAACGCCGAAACCGATGATCTGACAAAAAAAACCTAAGCTAGGTAATTTGTAGGAAATTTAATATAGTTAACTTTTGTACGAGAACACTGTTCTCAAAAAGGGGGTTATTTTCAAGTTAACGCGAAAAAACCATAAAAAAAGTTGGGGCCTGGATTTTCCGCTTGTTTTGTCTCAGTCTATGAACGGCAGGGTTCAGATCGATGCCATACACAATACACACACACAAGCCTATCATTATAACTCTTAACCAAATTGGAAAATTTCGGTGTGACGGGTTAGGTTAGCTAGTCTCATACATTATGGGAAGAACCCAATTTGTGGCAAATCAAGACTGATGCCTATCACGCCCTGGGTGCTACTAGGACATTTTCTTTTCTTAAATGATATCAGTTCGTGTTTTTTAGAGGTTTTGTGACCAGCTAGCTTCACTCCACTGGTTCAGTAGTCCCTTGTTGGGACTCCGCTTTAGTATTATATTAATATCAAAAATATACTCTTTAAAAGTCCTTGGAGGTACTGAAAATAAAGACGGAAAGACGTGGGGTTTTTATCCTAAAATCTCACTTTGGCTCTACACTGCCATTATTAGACCTATGATCTGCTATGGAGTTCTTATTTGGTCGCTAAAACCAGACATTTCACTAGGAAAAGTCTACTAGACAAAACACAGAGACTGTTTTTTGTTTTGTCTCATGGTCATAAGAGCTATGAGAACCACAGCCTCAGCAGCATGGAACGTGTCTCTATACCTTTCCCCACTAGATTTATATGCTGAGAGACTTACGACTGCGGGGATGAGTACTATGATTTGCCAGATGCGGGGATGAGGACTATGATTTGCCAGATGCGGAATTTACGGACCCGCCAAAATCCTCGAGGAGTGCTCCAAGAAGCTACCTCTTCTGGAGTTGCATGCAGACTGTATCTCTCCAAAATATACATTCAACAGAGACTTTCAAAATCTAATGGATTTAACTGAAAACATCGAAACAGACATAACTGTCTTTACCAATAGATCTAAAAATAAAAAAGTATCTGGAGCAGGTGTGGATGTGTGCAGTGTGCACTCACCTATAAACACCACCCCTCCCGCCAGAATCCTGGAGTTCATCCTAGAAGTAGGATGGCTCTAGACCTGATGGGCACGGTGACGCCGAATGGAGGATGCGCAATAGGTTCGATTGAGTGGATTAATGAGTGTAAAGAGCGCACTCCCCTTCCTAAACTTCCTAAACTCTTCTGTGGCGACTAGCCGTAAACTCTACCAGTTATACTTTGGAATTCTTCCAAGATATTTGGGCGAGCCTACATGTGAGCGTCGTACTCAAGCCCATCATGAAACTTCTTTTAACATTTATTTCCAGTCCAAATTCTCTGCTTTCATAAATATACATTTTTGTACAGGATGTATCTAAATTTATGCCGAGCACAATACCAACTCTTCCGTGAGATGATACGACAGAGAAAAAATGAAAGTGACGACTCGGAGTAAAGTAAATTAAAAAAATAAAATAGTCATAATTAGGAAGTTTAAGTGTGACAATTTCTGAAGAAATTGCCAACTTATGTACATCGTTCTAAATCACAATATTTATAAAACACGTACAATATACAATCAGAACCTGTTGAAACATAAATTTGCATACGTCACCCTTTTCGACAACAGTGTTGTAGGCACAGCGAAATACACTTTTTGATATTTCTCTTGCAGTCTATTCGAAATTAACGCTATATTCAAGAGGATTTTCAAAGACATCATTGTGGCTACAATTTACTCTTATTCATAACATTTTCTAAAGGAGCCAGTTTGTTGAAGAGACGTCGAAACATTTTAGGTGCACATATATAAAGATTTCCCCATACAAAATATCAAAGACAATAACTCGAAAAGGCACAAAAAAATCTAAATCAATGAAGCTCAACAATTTCAACAAATTAACCTCTTTCTCTTCGTTCCCTTTTAAATCGAAACCTTTAAATTGAATTCGCTTAATCGAATTTCACTTTTAAAACTTCATTTCCCCCTCTTTTTCACAATATTAATCTAAACCTGAGCGTACAAACTTAAATTTTAGTGAAAAGCCAGCTGATTTTCTACGGCTACCTTCCAATATGTCGTTTTGTCTCACCAATATTTACAGAATGACTAGCGTGCATCGACGAACACGTGTTTACGCAACATAGCGAGAGGGTGGATTGCTTTTAATGGTTAGATACTCGAACAATACAGCTGGATAAATTGACACCTCGTCTCTTATTTTGACACATCATTAGTCTATTTTTACTCTTCAATAACACTTCAGTTGGTTTTTTTGTACAATTTTATAATTACCTAATCAAGTATAAAGGGCAGATGGGAGGCTTTAATTAATGGGGTGCGTTCGAAATATTTTACTTGGCCCCAGAAAGACATCTTCCGCATGTCAACTTGACGCCCTCTCGGTCGCTTATTGGTGGTTACGGTCTCTGCTACATTAAGTTTCCACGTTTTCTGAATTTCTGGAGCGGCCAAAAGTAGCAAGACCTTGAACTTGTTATAGCTGGTACTTTTGTATATTAATTTATCGATTAATTCATCATTTATCTACATTCTGGATCTGGATTATTTAGGGAGAACTCCCTGCACTTAGCACCCATTGGACGTCCTTCAAGAGGGCTCTCAGTGACCACCAAGTCTCGAGACATCCTACTTGGGATGTCTGTTTTGGGGAGATACGATCTGCATCTATCTCAAGAAGAGGGAGCTTTTTGGAACACTCCGAAAGGATTTTGGTGTGTCCGTAAATTCCATATCTGACGGATGATAATAATAGTCCCCATTCCCAACATTTCTGGAGAATAAAGTCCCCTACACAGGACCTGACGCGGTCGGCCTGACAGTCGGTTCGACCAAATCAAGTGTTACCACCAGCTAAATCGTCTGACAACGCTCCACACGACCTGATTTGGTCAGGCGGTTGGGTAGTCAGGTGGACGGGCCATCTGACAACACCCGACGACCCGACACAATAAATGTCAGACGACAAACCTACACACGACCTGATATTCTACCTTATCTGACCAAATCGGCCCGACCGCCTGACCAAATCAGGTCGTGTGTGGGGACTTAACGATAACTACGAGTAATAATTGAACTACATAATTGAAGTTAATTCATTCGAAAGCCTCATTAAGCTATTAAAACCATTAAACCATTAAAATTTCGGCGAAACACTACCCCAGAGTGAGACGAGATTATGTTTGTATATCCAGAAGTGACTTATAGACAGACTTCTTCTAACCAAGCCGTAGTGTATGGTGAAGACTGTGAAGAGCCACACCAGGATTGAGGTAGAAATGTTGTCAAATCTCAGCGCTCTTAGATGAACACAGGAGCAAACGAGAAATCGATAGAAAAAGACTTCAAATCGGCCCTTTTAGGTTAGCGTGTAACCAAGACATACAAATTTCTGGCGTGAGGCATCGTTCTGAAGCCAAAGATTGATGACATTGACAGGCTTCAGGCATGATATGGCTTTAAATAGAAACTGATTCTCGGAGTAGGAGTCTTTATGACTCCGTACACGGCTTTCTTGCGTGGTAGCCAAGTCTAAAAGCGTAATATCAGCGATGCCACAATTTTGTGGAAAAAAATTGGTGATGTCCTCCAATATTCAAAAGGTCCCTAGGAGCACTGATATCTTCTTATTCCAAATTTAATAACGATTCCAGGGTCGTCCTTAATTTTATTGTAGCTGCCTTGGTGTGGGCATTACTGCCATTCAAAATGCATTTGAAGAAGATTTGAGATATCGAAGAAAAAGTTTTTCCTGAAGAGTCCATATTTGGAAGATCATCGTTCGCCTAACAACCGTTTTCTGGGTTTCTTAATTTCTGTGTACGACAGATTGGTTTCTTTCTGAATAAATTGGCACAAGAATGTGGAATGTGTACCAAAAAATTGCTGCGATATGGTGATGATGTGCCTACTAAAACGTGTTCTTTGAATCTTACCCTCCCCTCTTCCCTTTGAAACCAACCTATGCAAAATATCACCGTAAAGAAGTTTCTGGTGATGACTCGAACAATGGAGAACTATAAATATCATGCAGAACTTTTTCAGTAGACCACTGACCACTTCAGTTTGTATTACGCCCAGCACTACTAGTTGTGACGCATTCGAGGTGGTTGTGTATATTCTTAAATTTATTTGTGGTTAACCTGAGATAAATTTGTTAATTAATTTCATCACCATCACAAAAGGCGATTTTAAACGCCTCGAAGAGCTTGTAGCGGTAGTCGACTTTCAGTGGTCATAAAAAATGAGGACGCGCACGCGGAGATTTGCAAGACGGTCTATATGCAGAGTAAGTAAATAAAAATATTATACAGGGTGAGTGTAGATTGATGTGTCATTAGAATTATATCGAGTTCTGCGGAAAATAAAAGGAAAGGTTAGCAGTAAACAAAGTGGGGTTATGTAGAGAATTTTAAGGTTTTCTTGGAGCTCTAAGCTCTACGCAACTTCTCTTAATAACTCCTTTAACAATTTCAATTTTTGGCATTTATTTTTGATCGCAGTATACGCTTATGGTATAAAAAAATTGAAGTATATAAAGTTCTTATACAATTTAGTTCTGGTTGACACTTAGTCAGGCCCTATTCTAGGGTATTTCAAAGAGGGTGATTTTCAAAAGTTTGAAAAAGTACGTACACGCTGATTGCTGCTCATCGTTACCCTACTCACGGCTTGCCGACAATCTGATCCAAATTTGAGCAAATACGCCTTTGTGGGAAGCTGGCAAAAATCAAGTCTTAGGTCGTAATATTAATCTCATCGTGGAATTTTAGCGATGATTATGAAATTATTTAGATAAAATGAAAATTCGTTTTCATTTATGTTCTCGTCGTACGCCGTACGGGAAGCCTATTGAAGTGTTTTTTTTTATTCAAAGCCGAGTCGATTGTGGACGAAATATAAAAGGTTTGTTAGTGAGGACTAACAAAAGCTAATTATTGACTTACAAAAGTCAAAGTTGCAGATAAAGAGAGAGTATATGGAGAGTATGAATAGTGTATTATGTAAATGGACAATTGAAAAGACGAAATTTGGAACAATGGATGGCGGATAAAGAGTATACGTATAGTGTCTATATTTGAATAGTTTAGACCAAAATCTTATACATCCTTCTTCTTAGATGTAGCTGTTATTGTTAACTAACGGGAGCAATTTGAGAACAAGGAACAAACTCTATCATATCTTTACTTCATTGTAGCGCTGTTTTGTCTTTTCAACAATAGATGTACAATACTGACCACACAACATAGCAGCCATCTTTGCAAGAAGCATTGTTGCCACTACAATGAGCTAGTGTCATGCGATTGTTTGTGCTCATCGCAGAGAAACAAATGAAGAACGGAAACAACCGGTTCGGCTTCTATTATTAAGCAATACACAGCGCTACGTAGTTATATACCTTTTGTCTGGATAATTTCATATTCAGGCTAATTAGAAATTGGAATACAGAAAACAGGATATTGAGGTCTTTGAAGCCTAGATTAAGCTTTGTTGGATTATTGCTATTCACGGACGTCGTTACAATGAATATAATTATCCATTATACGCAAATGTATTAGACGATCGGCGGCGTAAAAGTTTCAGAATGATAACCATCCCCCGAGCTCGTTTCATTTTGAAAACGGAACAATCGCGACATAAAATATTTAAAATAAAAGACGCATTAAAAAGAGTTAGACAAAAACCTCAAAATATATTTTAACTGGAGCTTGTTTTACATCAGAATCGACATTGCAAAGACGTTTAAACAATACTCCATTCTGCTCCTACATAACGGAAACAAAAAACATACAACAAAGAAGGCTTTTTCAATTGTCACTATTCAACTTCTTGCAAAATAAAAGAATACGCTATAGAATTATAAAGAAAAGTTGATTGTGTATTTGAAAATGATAAAAGCATAAAAGATCGCGAAACAAACAGAGTAGAAGAATAATGATTCGAAATAAAAATTTTAACAAATAATTTGGAGGAAAAAACGACGTCAAGGTGATGATGGTAGTTGCAATAAATGGCGACTATATGCAAACATTACGCTGAAAGCATATCCTCATCTCGTCTCATAACCGCACAAGACCGTCCTAATGGAACAGTCGTCTACTATTATTATTTCCAAGCTTTTTACATATTCAAATAAGACTGCGAGATTTATACCGCGCATAACTCACGCAGTTCCTGCCGATTTAAAAAAAATTCTCCACGTTCAAAAATTAAAACAAACAAAATAGCCCCGTAACGTTTTAAGTGCAACAATTTATTGAAATCACAAGCGGATAAATCGTAACTGACCTACACAAGAGAAAGTGTAGCCTGACGACGCGTTTTTTCGGATCGGATGGAACCGTTCGCATCGATAAGTTTGTTTACCTAATTCATTGCCACCCAATCGAAAAGTGAAAAAAGGAAGTGATGGGATGGGAGAAAAGATCGTTTCATTTTGCTTATTTGGGAATTTCCGTCCATGAGTCAAGTCAGGATCAATGCCTACATCCCCCTGAAATTTCGCCAAAAAAATAATTTTCTGGTAATTTTTTGGACTGATCTAGGCTGGTAATTTTAATTACTAATTAAATAAACGATCAAGTAAAATTCGGAAAAGTTTAATGATGTAAAACCTACCATTGTAAAGAGGAATGATGAAGTTACAGAGGGCTTAACCAGAAGAAAATTTGATCTCAAAAAATAGCCCTAAATTCACATATAGTTTTTACTTCGAAAATTAAGTTGAAACCCTCAGATGACGTTCTTTTATTTTGTATCATTTTCTTTTCTCTGATAACAGCAGTAAGAAATAATAAAATAGTCAATAAGGGCATTCAAGAAAAAAATTGGAAATAAATTCATTATTTGAGTGCCCTAAAATTACCAATTAATAGTTTTTACTTCTGAAAGCTTCATATTTGACGTTTTTTTTAATTGAATGCCATTTCATGGTAAGAAACCGTCAATAATAAATCCAGCAGAATGTTAGTTTTGCGAAGAAAAAAATATAGACGTTTTTTTCTTTATCGTTCTTATGTGTTTTGGGGTGCTGAATCCGAATTTTAACTAGGCCACCTCGTAAAAGTGATGGGTTCTGAAAAAAAACTTGAAACAATGCCACTTTTCCGTTTCTTGCTTGAAACTTGAAAACTACGTACTTTCTGAGAAAAGTGATTCAATATAAAAATGAGCTACATAAAATTTCCTACAACTTATGTTTCTTCGCGTTTTTTCATCAGATGAACGGTCTAGGCGCCAGGGCGCGTTAAACTTTGACAAAAATTTCAAAATAGACGAAAAACTCTCCCACAACTAACTACCACTAGATCATTTTAAGAAGCCAGGCTATTAGTTGTGACTATCAAACCTGTCTGCGTTTTTCTGTGCTTGTTTACAGAAAATATTGGTGTCGTTAAATTTGGAAATCAGCATGGAAGTCAGTCGACTTTTGTTCCTCGAATTAGGAAGAAAGTTCTCAGATACACGTCACTAAAATTTACTTTGATGAAATTTTTTGAGATCTTCTTAAGCATGTTTATGGTGTTTTTGTCAAAATCAAGGAATCCTCTGCGTAGTTTTCGAACTATAAATGAAAAACAAAAAAAGCAGTTTTTTTGATCGATTTTGGTGTATTGGTATTTTCGTCAAATCTTAATACGCTACAGCGCTTAGACCATTTCTGTGAAAAATACTCTGACAAAAAATGTGTACCTAGGAGTTTTTATAAACTTTATTTACCTATACATTTTTTGAAGATTTTAGAATTTTTGTCCAAATTTAACACTCTCTACTGCCTAAACCGTTAATCGAAACAAAAAAGTTGAAGAGACATAAGGTGTAGGAAATTTAAAGTAGTTTATTTTAGTATAGTAGAACTTTTTTTTAAAAGTGCGTAGTTTTCAAGTTATAAACGAAAAACTAGAAGAAATAGTTTTTTGTCGATTTTTGAATTTTTACCCAATTTTAACGCTCTCTGGTGCCAAAACCGTTAGTCGAAACAAAACAGTTGAAGAGACATAAGGTGTAGGAAATTTAAAGTAGTTTATTTTAGTATAGTAGAACTTTTTTTTAAAAAAGTGCGTCGTTTTCAAGTTATAAACAAAAAACTAGAAGAAATAGTTTTTTTATCATTTTTTGAATTTTTACCCAACTTTAACGCTCTGTAGTGCCTAAACCGTTAATCTAAACAAGAAAGTTGAAGAGACATAAGGTGTAGGAAATTTTAGGTAGTTTATTTTAGTATAGTAGAACTTTTATTAAAAAGTGTCTAGTTTTTAAATTATAAGCGAAAAACTCGAAAAAATAGTTTTTTGTCGATTTTTGAATTTTTACCCAACTTTAACGCTCTCTAGTGCCAAAACCGTTAATCGAAACAAAAAAGTTGAAGAGACATAAGGTGTAGGAAATTTAAAGTAGTTTATTTTAGTATAGTAAAACTTTTTTTAAAAAGTGCGTCGTTTTCAAGTTATAAACAAAAAACTAGAAGAAATAGTTTTTTTATCATTTTTTGAATTTTTACCCAACTTTAACGCTCTGTAGTGCCAAAACCGTTAATCTAAACAAGAAAGTTGAAGAGACATAAGGTGTAGGAAATTTCAGGTAGTTTATTTTAGTATAGTAGAACTTTTATTAAAAAGTGCCTAGTTTTTAAATTATAAGCGAAAAACTCGAAAAAATAGTTTTTTGTCGATTTTTGAATTTTTACCCAACTTTAACGCTCTCTAGTGCCAAAACCGTTAATCGAAACAAAAAAGTTGAAGAGACATAAGGTGTAGGAAATTTAAAGTAGTTTATTTTAGTATAGTAAAACTTTTTTTAAAAAGTGCGTCGTTTTCAAGTTATAAACAAAAAACTAGAAGAAATAGTTTTTTTATCATTTTTTGAATTTTTACCCAACTTTAACGCTCTGTAGTGCCAAAACCGTTAATCTAAACAAGAAAGTTGAAGAGACATAAGGTGTAGGAAATTTCAGGTAGTTTATTTTAGTATAGTAGAACTTTTATTAAAAAGTGCCTAGTTTTTAAATTATAAGCGAAAAACTCGAAAAAATAGTTTTTTGTCGATTTTTGAATTTTTACCCAACTTTAACGCTCTCTAGTGCCAAAACCGTTAATCGAAACAAAAAAGTTGAAGAGACATAAGGTGTAGGAAATTTAAAGTAGTTTATTTTAGTATAGTAGAACTATTTTTAAAAAACGCGTAGTTTTTAAATTATAAGCGAAAAATTAAAGAAACAGTTTTTTGTAGACTTTTGAATTTTTACCCAACTTTAACGCCCTCTAGTGCCTAAACCGTTAATCTAAACAAAAAAGTGGAGGAGACATAACGTGTAGAAAATTTAATGTAAATTATATCTGTATAGTAGAACTTTTTTCAAAAAGTGCGTAGTTTTCGAATTATATACGATAAACAAAAAGAAACAGTTTTTTGTTGATTTGAAAATTTTTGTCCAAATTTAACGCTCTCTAGTGCCTAAACCGTTTATCTAAAGAAAAAAGTTTAAGAGACATAACGTGTAGAAAATTTAATGAATTTATTTTTGTATACTAGAAATTTTTTCAAAAAGGGTGCCGTTTTCAAGTTATAAGTGAAAAACTGAAAGAAAAAGATTTATTTCGCAGTTATCTCAGAACGCGCCATTTTTACGAGGTGGCCAAGTTGAAATCTGGGTTCAGCACCTCCAAAATCATAAATAACGATAAAGAACATTTTTTTACGTACATAACTGTCTTCAGATGTATTTCGCCTTTCTGTAGTACGGATTTTCGGAAAAGAATTTGGCAGAAGTGTTGGTTTGAAACTTTTCAAGTCGAAAAACGTATTTTCAGAAAAATAATTTCTCCCGCCCATCATTAACCTAATGGTATTGGGGCATTGCATAATATCATAATTATTAAGTGGTTTAATAATACCATTCCAAAATAAAGCAGCCAATTGAATGGCAGCCAAAGAATTACTTAAGGACTAATCGTCGCTCGTCAAATTTCAAGTTAAAAAAAGAAACTTCCATCGCCCCCTGTAACTAAAAGCGGAAGTCAAGTGCGCGATGATGGTTCACATTGCACTTTTAAGTTTACAAACTGAAAGCAATCAACTCCCGTAGGGGAAGTTTAAAACTTTTGTGTAACGATGTTGACTGTATAAAAGTGTTAAGATTTAAGATGATAAGTGATTTTTTTTTCAATAGACTAAAATGAAGATGACGTGAATAATGGTGTTAGATAATAGGTAATCAACTATTACGAGTGCGTTAATGGAGAAAATTTTAAATATTCGCTCGACGTAGTAGCGCGGCGTTTCCTGTTGTGGGACGTTGCGAGATTTACGGCTTTCCGTCGTAAGAGATGTTGCAATTAGCTTTGACTCCCGGCACATGTGGCGCTAGCAGTGCTGCTGATAACAGCATGTTTGAAATGGCATTAAGCTTGCTTCTATAGTTCTATTATATGTATACAATACTGAATACAACACTATTGTATTGTATTCATTGTGTGTTGTATTGTAGAATCTTTGTCCCTTTATAATATTCATCTCTGCACAAAAGCGCCACATCGCGAGTTATCTGGCGCGCTATTGATATTTTTAACAGGCTGTGCGTCGGAACAAGTGAAATAGAATTATTTACGTCTTTTCTTCTGTCCTCTCGAATGGGACCACTTAACATTGTTGGTTTTCTAAGCCGAGTAATTATTAGAACCAACTTGCGAATACTGAACAGTACAATAGAGATGGCACAATAAATAAATACGCAGAATACAATAAATAAAGTGATGAATTGTTGGCAATTCTCCAATTGTTTGATAATGGAATACTCTTTTGTGTTCGAAAATTGAAATTTATTCAAAAATTTTACGGCGAACTTGTTGGTCAGTTTTCTATATTATTATTATTATTAAAAAGGTTTTCGATAGTTAAGAGGGGCGCTTTTCTCTAGTAACACCTGATCTCTTTCGGCTTACACCTACCTATTTGAGTGTCAACGCACCCCTACAATTGGAAGCAAATCAAGTGGACGAAAAAAGATAATAAAGTCAACCCCGATTAAAGTGTATCCCTCGAGGATCAACAATGGAAGATCTGACCTTATAAACTTTTGTTATACAAATTTATTAAACACGACGTATTTTTTTAATAATTTTTCTTCTCGATAAACAACCAGCCTACTACACTTTGTATTATTTAACTCGACGAGGCGTCGAACACTTCTCCCAACAGTAGACTTGACAAAAACTATTTTAAAGTGGTCAAATGCCGAGCTGATTGAGATTCCATCGACATTGCCCAATAAACACAGTTACGTATATTATACGTATAAAATGTTCAGATACCTAACGCTACTAATTCCTATATTTAATTTTGGTTAAAACCGGAGCTAATGGTCGCATTCACCAGACGTAGCGTAAACTGATACCGATCCATCTGCTACATATGTAGCGGTACAACGTCCGGTAAATTTGTTAAGTTGGCTTAAAAGTCAATTATGTCAATTACCCTAAGTCCCATAAAAATATAATGCGCCACTGACTGGTGAGACTCTACATAGATTCCCATCTGAATTCAAAATGTAAACGTGGTCCATCACAAATTCAAATTGACAACTACTTTTCAATATACGCTACAACTCCGCTCCCAATAAGTAGCGGAAATAAAATATGCTCGAAAAAATGGCGACCGCTCCACATGTTGCGAGAGTAGCGCTCGGTAGCGGTGTTGTCAGTGGACGAATTCGCAACAGTTCCACAACAGTTACGTCCGGTGAATGCGACCAATGTCGTGCTTTAAAACGTAGTTTTAGGCCGTTATTTTTCGGTTTTTATCTGGTATAAAAATACGACAAATAAACGTAGATATTCAACCACAAAGTACAACGAACCAGAAATTGAAAAACAAGACTGTAGGCAACGCTATGGTTATCAAGTGTTTCAAAATTCGCGCTCAAGAACTATATGGTAGTAGAGTCGTATAGAAACGAGGCGACCGAGGCGGAGTTGAACGCAGAATGAATAAACGCGCTATGGTGAAACAACTTTAAATTGAGGCGTCGTCGGAGCGAATAAAGAAAATAAACGCGTTCAACGGTTCGCGGCCCACCGTTACATTTGTCGTTTTAAAAGAATCCCTGCCAGAGAGTTTCGATTATAATTTATTTAATAGAAAATGTTTTAATCTTTCGCATTGTTCAATTATACACATAAACCACACATCACCACATGACAATACACAGTTAGTTTAGGGGTGCGTCTAATATATTGGCAAACTAATGACTATCCATGTGTATGTATTGTTAGCTTATTGTTTTCGTTTCTCTATTTCATTGTTGAAAGTGTAATATCATGCTTTGATGGTGCGTGTTTCAATGAAGCTATATTATGTATATTATGTTCGTACTTACTTACGTATACCATCATTATTTCCACTAAAATTGTGTGGGTGTAGCTCGCAATAACAATTTCTATAGAAATCAACACATTTTAGTTAAATCATTGATCGGAACTTGGTAATTTACTTAATAAATTTATTCATTAGTTGTACTTGAAGCTTTTATGCTTATAAGCAATTAATTGCAATTGCAATATATATAACTTTTCAGGGCTTTCCTATTGGAAGAGCTGTGGTACTCATGGACTAGCTAAATATTTCCGGTTTTAAGCGCGATTTTAACTCCTAAATTTGGAGAAGTAGATATAGTCAGACCTTTTTGTAAATTTCTTTTTAACTTACGCCACCCATAGAGAGGTTACAATGGTGATTAGAGGCCTCCCTTCGAGAAGTCAAGTTGGTAGGTAATTGTTGAAATCAGCGGAGACCTGCATTGAAAGCTCGGGTCTCAACCAAAATTTTTTTCAACAAAACTTGTATTTAAATATAAAATGTGGTTGTATTTGAAAAGACAACAAACATCTGGCGGTGTCAGGCAGGTAAATATTTTCTGTAGGCCATTTCTTTATATTTTCTTGTATAAATGCACTACTAGCGGCCCCATAGCGGATTTAAATCCTCAAAAGGTCTAACCAGATTTCAATAATTACCTACAACCCTCCTCGACCTACTTGACTTCTCTAAGGGAGGCATCTATTCACTATTGTTACCTCTCTGCTAGTGGCGTAAGCCAATAAAAACTTTAAGAAGTGGCCTCACTATACTGGGTAGTAGCTTTGGTCAATAATGACTGAATTTTCTCATTTTTCGTTTTTGAAAAAAATTTTGAATTTTGGATCCATTGGTTGGACCATTTTCAAAAGTTAAATAGTTTGGCCTTTTAGGGAATAGAAATTTAAAAACTACTCTAGCGATTTACATGATTTGGTTTTAGCCATTCAAACAAAATTTCATAGACAAATTAGGTTTTTAGACGAAATCGATACAGTGTGACCCAAAAAAAGAAGGCTATTTTGGTCGCATTTCGGAAAATCTTGACCACCAGTATTTATACTCGGCTATAAGTTAGTACACAGCGGCCCTAATTTAAAAACAACTTTGTCAAATTTTTTAATTCAAAATGGCGGTCAGTATAACGGTGGGCCCATTTTCTAGTTGTTTTGTTATAGCTTTGAAGATAATTATTATTATAACAATCTAAAAAGAGAAATATATAGGAAAAATATAGGGCTTTAGTTTTGATTTACTCGATTTTTAAAATAATTTCCTAATTGACTACTTTTAAAAAACCAAAGTTTACTAAAATTTTTAAACGGATTTTCTCAAAATTGGCTCAGGCCGTTTTCTCTATATTTCAATATGTTGTAGATATCGAAGTTCTTAATTAAACCCCGTTGTTTCTTTCATTTGGTATGAGCAGATCCGGAGCTATGCTTTTTTGAAGGTCAAAGTTTCAAAAATTCATCATTTCTTTTGTAATTAAAATTTGTCATTGTGAGTTGGTATACTAATAAAATCCATAAATCTCTATTATTTGTTACCATTTTGGTTTAAAAAACACTTTCGGTTAAACCGGAAATTAGCCAAGCAAAGAGACTTGCTGAAAACACCCTATAGTATATTTTATGATTTTTTAAAACATCGAAAGATTAGCTGCCCAATGATACCAAACTTGAACCTGAAATGGGGTTAGCTTTTCTATTTCAAATACAACACCCTGTATATTTTCCGTTGTTTGGAAGATTGTAAAATTAGCTATCAAGTGATACCAAAAATTTTACATTTGGTCTCCATTTCGAAACGCGATTAGCTTCCTATTTAAAATGAACACCTCTACTCTTCTAATTTTAGTTTTTGAAAATGAGGGAGGAGACTCTGAGCATACTATTTGTTCGGTACTACTTCCGGTATATTTTTAAAATTTTAAGAGATTGTTGAATTAGCTTCAACACGTGCGAAAAAGTCTGCTTTTTATAACCATCTCAGCCGCTTTTAAATCCAAAACAAGTTTATCTGCAAAACTCTCGGGTTTGGTAACAAATCACCCTGTATAGACCAGGGTCGATACCTTTGAAAATGGCAAAAAGTGAAAAGAAATTATAGTAGGATGAAACCCATTGGAAAAGGTAGAGAATTTACCAAAAATGTAAGAAAAGATAAATCACGGGCGATCTGAGGTGGGGAAGGGGACGGGGGTGAGTTTTTAAGGGTAAAAAACGGCTTATCTCGATTTCCGGCAAAACTACAAGTTCTATGAAAAAAAGTTAAATTGCAAAGTTGTAGGTAATTAAAAGATCTACAGCTTTTGTTTTTACACTTTTTCCACATAACCTCACAATTTATGTGAAAAATTCAAATAACCAAGTTTTTGGTTTTTTATTTGTATCTTGTGCAAAAATTTTTATTTTTTCACAAAATTTGGTAAAAACTTACCTTTTTATGTCCCAAACACACAGTAATTTTTTTGATTTAAAATATTCATTTTTCACCTTATTTTGACTTAATATCGAATAAGCACCCCAATTTTCAATCAAAAATTCTCACGTCAAAATATCTACTTTTTTAAAAAAGTCGGTGGGCTTTTTGTTCGTTGAAGTCTCTACTTTCTATTGGTATATAAAAATATATACATTACTATGGTAAATGTTCTCAGAAAATGCAAATAAAGAAAAAAACTCGAATCCGAAATTTTTTTTTTAATCATTATGTACAATTTTGAGCTATTAGATAAAATTTACACTTTAATTACTCAAAAAACGTAAGATTTTATGTTACATTGATAAACAAAAAAATTACAAATCCATAAAACATAAAGATTGCAAAAAACATGCGAAAATAGTTGTTCTAAATATTAAAAATAGGATTTAAAGGGGATTTCATCTATAATGTGACTGCTGCAATTTTTTTCAGTAATAAAGTTGATTTATTAAATTCTAATTACTACATTTATGCATAGAAAATCTCATAATACAGTGTGTCCCCGGTTGACTTCGCTATAGGTGTGATCGACCAAAAATTTTGGAATATCGTTTTAATATTTTGGGATCCCGCTCTGCTTGGTGTGAAAAGTATTGCGAGCAGATTTTTGATTTAAAAAAATCAAGTTGGTCATGACAATTGAGAAAAAACTATTTTCTGTTTAGTTAAAGTGCCCTTTTGGTTATCGATATTACAAAATATTATTAGGAAAAGTTGTTCAGAATATGAAATTATGACTCGACGCAACATTTCAAAAACATTGGTTTACCTTGAGAAATTTTCTCAATTGTCATGACCACCTTGATTTTTTGAAATCAAAAATCTTATCGGTAAACTTTTCAGATTAAGCAGGGCGGGATTCCAAAATATCAAAACGATATTCCAAAATTTTTGGTCGATCACACCTATTAGTGCGTTCTCAAATGTACATCCGTAGGATCCTAGATGAAGCAAGTGTGGCATTAATCTCAATCTCTTTATTTGAACTTGGAGAAACATAATTTCGATGTTGGCACTCTCGAAAATTATGCGTTTGACTGCTGTGCGTGAAGAACAAAATGGCTAACGTAGCAAACACTTTTTCCAATCTATCTGAGTAACCATTGGTGTTACGAAAAAAGTTTAATATACAAAATATTGCTATAACAATTATACACAAAAAAGGTTATTATCAATTTTTATGTAGGACTAACTGTTTTCTCAGAAAGCTTACAGCCCCCTTGTAATTGTACAAAACCAGGCTCCCGTCGGAACCTTGATGAAGCAAGTATGTTATTGATCTCAATTTCTTTGTTTGACGTCGAAGATACATAATTTTGATGTTGGTACTCTCAAAAATGATGCGTTTGAGGGCAGCACTCGAGAAAAAAATGGCCGATATCGCAAACACTATTTAATCTATCTAAATAGTTCTAATTTTTTGGTACCTTGTCTATTAAGTATGCCTAATGATATATTGAAATTTTGGACCTCGGCCCAGACCTTCCTAGCCCCTTTTCTAGATTCGAGGTTTTTTTCTTTATTTGCATTTTCTGAGAACATTTACCATAGTAATGTATATATTTTTTTATACCAACAGAAAGTAGAGACTTCAACGAACAAAAAGCCCACCGACTTTTTTAAAAAAGCAGATATTTTGACGTGAGAATTTTTGATTGAAAATTGGGGTGCTTTTTCGATATTAAGTCAAAATAAGGTGAAACAATGAATATTTTAAATCAAAAAAATTACTGTATATTTGGGACATAAAAAGGTAAGTTTTCACCAAATTTTGTGAAAAAATAAAAATTTTTGTACAAGATACAAATAAAAAACCAAAAACTTGGTTATTTGAATTTTTCACATAAATTGTGAGGTTATGTGAAAAAAGTGTAAAAACAAAAGTTGTAGATCTTTTAATTACCTACAACTTTGCGATTTAACTTTTTTTCATAGGACTTGTAGTTTTGCCGAAAATCGAGATAAACCGTTTTTTACCCTTTAAAACTCACCCCCGTCCCCTTCCCCACCTCAGATCGCCCGTAATTTATTTTTTCCTACATTTTTGGTATATTCTCTACCTTTTCCAATGAGTTTCATCCTACTATAATTTTTTTTGGTCTCAAAAATTATCGACCCTGGTCTAGTATACTTACTGTTGATTTTAATAGATGTTCTATGGTATAATCAACCTATTGTTTAGTTGTTAGAAAGAGGCAATTTCATTTTTACCACTTTCAACTACCGAACTTTATAATTTAGTGCACAAGTTTACAAAACTTAATGTGACTCCCATTCAAAGGATTGTAAGAGAACGACCTTGCTCTTTCCAAAAAAAATTTAACAAAAGAAAGACTGACCTTTTAACCTAACCAGTGAGTTGTTGCGGCTACAACAACAATTGCGAAAGTTTTGAATAATTTCTGTTTTACTGCAAGGTGTTTTTGCAGTGGTAATTTTAAGAGTTTCAATAATTAAACAGATGAGTCAGGCTTCGAACTTTATTGAGCAAACTGTGTGGGGCACGGGACTGAAGGGGCCCTCAAATAGTGCCAGCTTGGGTCAAACGCAGGAAAAAAAAGCAAAACCTCGGCAGGGCGCTGCTTTTAAAAATCGTTTCAAACCCAAAATTTCAGGAATTTTTTGGAGATACTTTTCCAGAACAACCTATTTTTGAAGTTTAACTATTCAATTTGTGCAGCCACCTCCCATCTCTAGAAAATTGTCGAACTTTGTGTTATTTCGGGTTTATCGGTTGCAGCTGCCATTTTTCACAGCATTCCCAAACTGAAAATCCCCATACTATTCACCCTCAATAATACATTGACGTGGGTAGTATAATCAAAGAATGGAAAGTCTCGGTATGGATGTACTCATATTACAAAGATGTTTTTCAAATCAGTTTTTGTTTGTACCTTTTTCCATCGGGAAAAAATAAAAATCGCCTCTTAACGGTGTCCTCCAGAATTTAAAAAATGTCTGCCGATATTCAAATAACCAGAGAAATGAATGTGTTTTGTATAAGCATCAAGCATCATGCATGACATCATGACCATTAAGACTGGACGAAAAATAAATTTTATAACAATTTTACCATTAAAAACTACAAAAAAAAGACAAAAAAGGTCGATATTCATTATTGTTGTGGTGTATATTGTTTACTGGTATTCTTTATATGTCATCGCGCACTCAAATTAATACACAATGGCCGTGGTGAGAGCGCTTTGTTATTCGGTCGCATTGTGTCGCTGTCAATTAACCTGCATTCAATAACTATTCGGAAATATATCCAAGACGACAATTTCATTGAATTTTCATAAATAGAACGGAAAAATAAAATAAAAATTTAAATTAAAACCATTAGAATATTTTTCGGAAAATTAATAAACGCGAAAAATATAATGGATTTGACTAAAAGTGGAAAACTTAATTCGACGCCCGTGTGTTTCCACGGGATTGTGTTAATTGCGCGTTGGAGAAAATGAAGAAGAATGGGCAGAAAAGAAAAATCTGCCAATAACTACTACAACTTTTTTATTTAATTTCGTAAGCGTCTTACGCCAAGTGCATTAAATAATGCACTAGCACTTAGCTTTTACCTAAAAAATTCTTCCATTTGGTAACTCAAATTGTACACGTATCGTATAATATTTAAATAGGGATGGCAGTTTCATCACCATCAATTCAGCATCAAGAATTGAAAACTACTAAACGTGAAGTGAAACATCATCACGAAAAATGTTGTGAAAGTTCTTCACGAGATAGGTGGGGCGTTCGTAACCGTTCCATTCAAGGTTTAAAGGCATCAGTTTTTAAGGAAAAAATGTAAAATTAAAGAGGCCCCTTCAGCTCACACTAAATGTAAAAATATAGAAAACATAACACAGGGTGTCAATTTGAAAACTTATCACTTTTATGTATAAAATATTGAAACTCTGCGAGACCAGTCAATTTTACTACTGAGGGGGACACTTTAATCGAGTCTTTGCGTTCTCGCTAAGATGCTAGATCAACCCCAAAAGTGGGATAGGCTTAACCCCTAGGCTTTACTACTACTCCAAAAATAACAAATTATCATATCGTTGTAATGGCAATTGAATGGGGTTTCAGAAAAAGTACCACTCGACCCTCTTCCTGTTTAAGATTTAAGAGGTTAAGGCTACCCTACTTTTGGGGTTGATCTAAGAAGAACGTACATAATCGATTAAAATGCTCCCCTCAATGATAAAATTGGCAGGTCTTGTAGAATTCCAATATTTTATACTAAGGCAAAGATAATAGAAGTGGAAAGTTCCCAAATTCACACCCTGGATAGATGCGAAGTAAAAGAAACACATTACGTCCTGTTTACTAGTAGCGAGAATAGATCAAGTTTTAAAAGAGGAAACATGAAGTTCTCAATTTTTAGAGATGAAAGTACCTACTATTATGCTTTGAAGAATGAAGTAGAACTGAAAATAATGTTCAGAAAATCCCTGTGGAAAGCTTCTCCACAGTAGTCGAAATTCATTAGTGATACTGCGGATCAAGGGGGCGATTGTTCTTATATAGATTCAACAATATTATTGCTTTTGGATTTGATGGTGCTTCTAATATAAGGTTAAGTACGTTGCAGGTGTGAGAGTGAAAATATAGCTTCAGAGAAGGCAAGCAAAAAAACACAGTCAACATCACATCTTGTTCCTATAGTACACAGAAATTAGCAAAAATAGAAGAAAAAATTTATAATAAGCTGATTTTTTCTGAGTTGGCAGTTAATGGGGGTAGCTAACTGGTAAGCTTCACCCCTATTTCACCCCTATTGTGACACCGCGTCGGTTTTTCAATAATATCTTGAAAATATGATATTCTACGGCAAAAACAGAGGTATGGAATAATGTTCAGAATTAAATTTTCTATAAAACATGTCCTATAGGTCGTTTGCAGAATACTAAGGGTTTTTACGTTAACCGGCCGCAAAGGTAGGGGTAGGTACCAAAAACGCTTTTGGTGGGCAACACAATTAGTCCAGTCAATAAACATATTGTACATATTGTAACATATTGACTTCAGGGCTTCGTTAGGAGTAGTTAGTAGATCAACATACTAAAAGTCCCCGCCCCTGGGATGTGAGCATACGGAGGGAGGGAGTGGGAAAGGTGCAATTTTATGGTTTTTCGATTATATCTTCGAAATGGTGCACTCTAGAAAAATATGTTTTAAATAAAAATGAAAGCTAATTAAATTTCCTACAATATTTATTCTATTCATTTTGTTCCTATCTGTTACGGTTTCTGAGATTATAAGCTGGAGAAAATAGCTATTTTTAGAAAAAACTAATTTTTCGGTAAACTTCGCTTGGGGACTTTTTTACCGTTCCGTGTGAAGTGGAGAAGTGCGACTTACCGCAAGTTAGCCAATCTTTGAACGCGTGTAGTTGGCAAGCCCTTGAAACGATTTTAATTTTATATGAGCCCCCCCCCCATCTCTCCTCAAGCACTACTTTCCAGAACGTTAGAATGAATAATTGTTGACATATGAGACAGGTTGTTGGCAATATAAACGAGAAAATTCGCTCAACATTTCTACCCCCCCAATCTCCATTTTAAATTGAATTAATGTTGAAATGTTAGATAAATTGTTATGGGTTGATTTGGAGGGAGGTGGGAGGGGTTGTAACGGAAATTTCGAGCTGCGAACACTCATGACTCTTTTTCGACATTTATAGGTTATCATAAAACTGCTCTAACTTTGGATCTGGTTGAGCTAAAATATCAGTGATACACTCAATTTAAAGGCAATTTAAAATCCTACAACTTTTGTTCAAAAGAATATTTTCTCAAATGAACGGTAAAAAAGTCCCCAAGCGAAGTTTACCAAAAAATTAATTTTTTTTTTAAATAGCTATTTTCTCCAGCTTATATCTCAGAAACCGTAACAGATAGGAACAAAATGAATAGAATAAATATTGTAGGAAATTTAATTAGCTTTCATTTTTATTTAAAACATATTTTTCTAGAGTGCACTGTTTCGAAGATATAATCGAAAAAACAAAAAATTGTACCTTCCCCCCTCCCACCCCCGTATGCTCACATCCTAGGGGCGGGGACTTTTAGTATGTTGATCTACTAACTACTCCTAACGAAGCCCTGAAGTCAAAAATTCTCGCATATTTCATGCACTCTTTTGAGCACTCATTGACTGGACTAAATATTTCTCCAGCCTTAGTAATATTCTCGTTTGTAGTACAGTTTACGCTTTGATAGCAAAAAAACTAATAAAAATACCGAAAAATGTCATATGATCTTTTTCATAGAAAATTTTGTGATCAACATTTTTTTGTACATATGTTTTTTCCGTAACATGGAGCGTTTAAAAGATATTGCAAAAAAACCAGTGCGGTGTCCCTAAAGGGTAAAGGGGGTAAAAGAGGGATGAAGCTTACCCCTTTGGGGTGAGAACTTTTTGGATATGTATTCCTACACACATAAGCTAACTACCCTGAAAATTTCAGCTTATTATAAATTGTTTCTTCTATTCTGCAAAAATTTGGCTAATTTCCGTGTACTACTAGCAAATTGCTCGAATAAGAAAATATTGAGCGTACAATTCTAGCAGTGATTCATGATCTAATTGCAAGATCCAATCCAAAATGGAGATAAGCTCATCTGATCAATCGTTCTTAGGTTAATGAATATAAAATTTTAATGGCGTTGATTGTAATAGAATAGACTTTCCGTATCTAGGGAACTATCGCAAGGATCTATACTAGGTCATTTGCTGTTCGCAATTATATACAGGGTGTTAGTGAATAACTTTTACAAATTTTAGGGATTGTAGGAAGCTTTTTTGAATATCTAAAAATTAACTGATCGGGATAATAACGCGTTTTGTTTTGAGGAAAAAAGTTTCCATTGCCCGGGAAAGTTTTCATCGCGCCAATTTTCCGTCTTAGTCTAATATTTTTCAAATAAGTACATTATATTGATCTATCTCAAGAAATTATGATCCGATTTCGATTTTATTTTCACGAAAAGATTAGGTTTTTGATGCCCTTTAAAATGATGTTTCACACGTTAGGGGTAGCGATTAGAGATTTCCAAGTAGGTATTGCTGGGGGGAAAGGGTGTAACAGAAAAATTACTTAAGGGTGGCTTTGAAATTCCCCCTCCGCATCTAAATCGACGTGTTTTTTCTTAAAAACGTGTATCAATTACATTTCGAGTTATTCCAGGTGGAAAGTTTTCAAATGAACACACTGTATAGATATAATGATCTTCTTGCAATACTTGTAAGTTACTGTTCACTGCATTCTGCACTTATTGATACTTCTGGACATATCTACAAAGACCCTAGCTCTCCATCATTGCAAGGAGACTTTTCGCTGAAAATCAGAAATGATAGTGTCCTCATAATGACCTGCCGTGTGAAAAATGAACTCCTTGGTGCACTCTCGTATCTGCGCATTACGCCCTAATCCTGATACAAAATTAAATTTTGAAAAGGTCTGCAACAAATTGAAAGACCAACTGGAGTAAAATCAACCCCATTAGCAAGCGAGAGAGTCGGTTGGTATATTTAACGTGATGAAATTCACAAAAAAATATTTCTTTTAAAAGAGAGAAAATTAATTTGAAAAATAATACGAGTAATAAATTTGGAGTATCTTAGTCGTTGTTTTAAAATAGAACAATGAGGACTTTAAAAAATTCTTTAGAATCTTAAGAAGTAAAGAGAGACAATAGTCTTCACATATATACAAAGTATAATGGAAACGAACACAAAAAAGTCGTTCTATTGGCCGTGGTGGAGGAAACTGGCAACAATACATACAATGCTCGTGTGGCAGTTCACAATGGCTCTGAAAGAATAGCCGAATGCACCGCCCGTGAATGCCACATAAAAGAAGTCACTTCTGTATAATTGTGTAAATAAAGAACACGCTTTTAAATGTTATGCAAAAGAGTAAAAAATTAAGCTTATTGTTGTTTGCTAACGCTGCATGTCCATTTCGTTACAATCTGATGAAATAATGATATTTATGTAAAAAAATATTTTTGTTAAAAATTTAAAAGATTTTCCTTTTTAGTTACATTTTCACTAAACAGACTTGCATTTCGAGTAATTTACAGCTTGCTTCCAATAAACTTTTTATTTTAATCCCACGGCCGCTTATAAACCGGAACCCAAGGCACAGATTAATACACCTCAACGTAGGGAGGATTTTACAAGAAGAGGAGTCCTGAAGTTTTGTGAAAAATCTTATAAGGGATCCGTTATCTTGTTATCTATTTCATACACTCAAAGTATTAACCATGTAGAATATCGATTTAAAACCACCCCCTAAACTCTCTTCCCAAAGTCAAAACCCTCTGAATATTTAACAAAATTTCATCGGCGAAATAAGCATTTAAACGAAATCGATACAGAGTGGTTCAAAATAAGGGAAATTCTAAAAATCTTGACCTGAAGTATTTATACTCAGCTTTAAGTACATATTGGCCCTAATTTAAAAAAACTTTTTCAAATTTTTAAATTCAAAATGGCGGCCAGTATAACGATCGGCCCATTTTCTAGTTTTATTATTATAACTTTGGAGATAATTATTATTATAAAAATCTAAAAACAGGAATATATGGGCAAAATATAGGGCTTTAGTTTTAATACGACTTTTTAAAATAATTTCAAAATTGACTACTTTTAAAGAACCAAAGTTGACTAAAATTTTAAAACGGATTTTCACAAAACCGGCTTCGGCCTTTTTGCCTATATTTTTATATGTTCTAGATATCGCAGTTCCTAATTGAACTCCATTGTTTCGTTCATTTACTACGAGCAGATCCGGAACTACGATTTTTTAAAGGTCAAAATTTCAAAAATTTGATAATTTGTTTTGCGATTAAAATTTACTATTGCAAGTTGGTATGTTAATTTAATTCAGAAATCTCTATTATTTGTTACAATTTTGGTTGCAAAATGCTTTTGGTTAAACCGGAAATTAGTCAAGCAAAAGGAGTTTTTTGAAACACCCTGTATATTTTATGATTTTTTAAAATATCGTAAGATTAGCTTTCCAATCATACCAAGCTTGTTAAATTTTGACTTCTGGTTCAACCGGAAATGAGATTAAATTCCTATTTAAAGTAGAAACGCCCCGTATAATTTAATTTTTTAAAATCATGAAATATTCTGAGCATACTATTGTTAGGTACTATTTCTGATGTCGTTTCGACTGCGCGCAGCTATAACGTAAAACACCACAACGCTGGAATTTTGGTAAATATTTTCGACGTTTTTGCAGTGCAGCGTCATGGCGATGTATGCAGGCGGCAAATACAAATTCACTCGTGTGGATCTTTAAGTTCAGGAGGAAACAACTACTATAAACCTGTTAATATTTTCAGTAAAACATAGTTAAACAAAATGGATGAGTCTTCGTTATTAATTTGCGCTTATTTATATAAAAAATTAAAAAAAAACGTAAAGAAGAGTATGGGTGAATAATACAGGGTGTCAACTATAACTTGGCCAAGAATGCCAGGGTAGGTAGAGGACCGATAGGCGGGTATTTTAAAGATAAGAACCCATGTCCGAAAATGCACCCGTACGGAGCTACGGCCGTTTTTAACTTTTGGTTTTGCACCCGATGTACACGCTACATGTCGTGTTTTAAAATAATTGTCTGCCTGGCAAACTATCGTTGCCTAGGAAATACATTGTTGTCGCTCAGGTGTACCTGTGGCGCTGTGCTCCAAGTGCGTTGCAGTTCATAGCCCCATACGCCAGATGCACGTCGGCGAGCTCCTGAAAGGTTAACCTGTTCATTGTTCAGCTCACGTTTTATTGACACAATGTTTCAGAGCTGACATTCAATGTATTTTCTAGGCAACGATGAGTTGCCAGGCAAACAATTGTTAGACACACGACATGCTGCCTGCATATCGGACGATAAAACGTAAAGTTAAAAACGGCCGTAGCTCCGTACGGGTGCATTTCCGGACATGGGTTTCTATCTATAAAATACCTGCCTATCGGTCCTCTACCTACCCTGGCATTCTTGGCCAAGTTACAGTTGACACCCTGTATAATAAAAAATCGAAATAGTCCATAATCTTCTTTAGGAATTGAAGATTGATAACAGTAACTTGAAAGATAAAACAACAAACATAACCTCACAACGCCGAAACGGCACAGTCGAAAGTTCAACCAGATGAACTGTTCGTCGTCAACGCAGCGTCGTGGTCACGCAGTTGTCCTTGAATATCTCAAATCGTATTCTGCGTTCTGACTGGTCAGTACAGAAAACGTCGTACTGCCGTACTGCCGAAACGACGGTATCTAAACTTAGCATTATAAGCGAAAAGGCTTTGAATGGCAAAATTTGACGGCCAATGACCCAAGATCTCCCCTTCCCCTCAAGTGACTTGGCTTTTCTGACTTACTTAAAAGAAAATGTGACCAAAAATGGGATGATACTTGCGATAAAGATGAAAATTATAAAGTGAATGATTTCAAAATTTTCTAAAATCAGTAAAAAATTTAAGATTCCTGAGAAGTGTTATAAGGACATTGAAAACCTTCTCTTCTATACTCTCCACACCCACTTGGATGTTTACAAATATCTTGCTGCTTTGGTCTGGTGTCCCCAGTCCTTAGCTAAGTTCAAGTGCCTATTTTAAGTAATTAGTGACTATGAGTGGTAGAGTGGTTACCGACAGAGAGGCACATTGCTTTGTGCAGGTGGAGGAAAAAAATGAGAGCTATTAAAGGTGGTTTTAAGTGTTTTAATAAATAAATAAGTAATTAAGAAATAAATTGATGCATTTATTAGATTGTTGTGTTACATATTAAGGCAGATTTGTATGGTTCCGCTTATTACTTTAACAATTTGTTTACCAAGCGTTCGCCATCCTCATACCTCGTGACGTTGCCGTTACGCACAATGGCATTCTAACATCATGTTACTTGACGTGAAGTAACTACAAAAACTCGAAAACCACAGTATTAAAATTTTGATAGAGGTACTTCTTCTGCGAAGAATAGTGCTAAAACAGTGACTAACGTCAGAAAGGCAAAGGGCTAAACAAAGAGGGTCCGAATAGGCGGTTTTCTACAGTTCGAAAAGAAAGACCGAGACATAGAAAAAATTGGGACAGGCAGGCCTCTTTATGGAGAGCTCATGCCCTGTAAAATCCAAAATGCAAGACACGCCTAAGGACGGTGATAGGCTTGCTTACAATAAAATCTTACATATACATAATATCATAGAAGTTCTTCCGGATTCCACGTGTAAAGACTATGAGGAGGTAGGAAGACGATCCTTCACAAAACATTTTAACCAAAGCCCGCAAGTTTTGCGGCTTCGAAGCACTCACTCCAACTCGGAATCAGTGATCAGTGGATGAACAAATAATTTATTCGAGCAGTCTTGTAGTGTATTTCGAGAAGGGATGACTACGGACAGGCCTATAATACATCTGATAAGTACAAAAGATCGTATGGGCCAAGTGTAAGGACCCTTCCATTTGAGGAACGTCCAAAAAGTGGTGTAAATGAATGAAACGTTGTTTAGCGGCGATACGGGATAATTCGACCTTTCGTGAGAATTTAATAAAGATCCACCCGAATTTTCCTAATAATAGCGAATTTCTAATTTTAGTTCAAAAGAAAAAAAAACTTTTAATTGCGAGTCATCTTTTGAAAATTCGAATAAAGCAATTTCTAATTACTATCAACCATAATTTATTTGCATTATAGAAACTTCAACAATTATGCAGTCAAAATAATGAACCAATACCTTGTAAATTGCTGAGAAAATGATGAACACCCTATCCAATATGCACATTGAATGGGCTAGGGCCGGTTAACTTATAAAAGCTGCATTGTCACCAGCTTACAATAAGCGCCACTGTCCGGCGTCTGGACGTCCTCATTTATAAACGGCGTGTCTCTGCCCATTGTGCAAGTTCTAAACTGTACGTCATCACTTAGACTCTGAGGTTGCAACTACGAATTAATCGCTTAGACGAGCGATAATTTCAAAAAAAAAATTCCCGAACCAAAGTTCGACATCGAAAAAAGTTTTAAGAAAGTTTCATAAAGACGGTAAAAAATTTAGATTGAAACTTGAGTCAAACATTGTCCAGTGTTGAAAGGAGGCTAAAATGACTTCTTTGCATGTCACCATTGACAACAAAAGTTGTCTATTGTTTAGCTAAACAATGCCATCATATCTCCTTGGTGATGAAAGCTCGTTGTCTCTATCTAACTATAGTTTCATCGATGTATCCATCCTTGCCATTATCAAAAGTTCCTTTATGTGTGGCTCGATGCGGCATTCAGAATATAACAATAGGAAATGCGGTGACATTTTTATCGTGTGTACATAGAGGATAAAGAATTCGTTGCATAGATTTGCGATTACCGAATGAGTAAATGTCAAACACATTTAGAATTGCACGTTGTTACACTTGCCATACGAGGCACGTTCAAGTTAAATTGTCTGACACGCACGTTACACCCGCTGACCTATCACAAATGTTCTATCATTGAGGTCTTTAGTAGTAGATATTAAGTAAATAATAGCTAATTTAAGAGTAATTGATCTTGACTTTCAATACCATAAACCATAATACGTGGTTTCTAATTTTGGATCGGCAGCTTTCAAAGACACTCATCGGGATTTACAGGTCAAATCACGCACTCTGCGTTGCGTGTAGGGTGTCAGAGGAAGAGTGTACTCGCGGGTGGTATCAGAATAACGCTAGCGTTAAACTTAGAGGAAGAAGTTTTATAGAAGGGGTAGCAAAACACCCTTCAATTGCCCACTCGTTATTATTATTGAAAATACAAAAACAGCCAGAAAACTTAGCGCCATTTGGAAAAATGGACAGAACAGAAATTTTTAGTTTTACTATTTCTTTTCTTTATTTTGTGATTTGTGATTCAATTATGTGATACAGTTTGGCTTTGGCATACTCGATCTGAAACACCCTGTATATTAGGACAATAAGGTGATTGCTTCAGGATTCAGGGGCGCACCAACCGCTGTATTTGGTATATTAGTGATAAAAGGTCCATAAATGTAATTTTTTGAAACTTATGTTTTCATTAGCGTTAAAACGCTACTGATTCTGAGCGCTTCTGGCAGAATAGCACAGAAATATTCTAGGTTAGTGTTCTGACAAAAAAATTAGAAATGCAGAACTCTGATGTTGAAGGCGACAAACATCCATAGTCCAAGAGTTTTGAAAATTGGTAAGTCCTGGAGCGTCGGGTGTGAGCAAGGAGAGGAGGAGCTGTTTAAATGTGACTTTTTCTCGTTTTTTGCAAATAACTCGTCGCCTATAGATCGTACGTTGAATAAGGTTATTATGAAAGTTATAGAAAACAATAATAGCTACAAGATTGGTCATATGCATTTTTCTTTAAGTTTAACCCTTTTCGAGATATAGCGCGGAGAAGGAATAACAATAAATTCGTTTACGGAATGACGCTGTACAAACTGCGGAGTGACGCGTAAGTTGCTTGAAAGAAAACAGTCACCAAAGTTATCCACTCATGGATGATCCAGCACTGCATGAGGTAGAATAAAGATGTAATTAAAGATTTTACCCCCCCCCCGCTCGTTCCCAGCCCTCCAGGACTTTTGATATATTATTATACTGCAGGTTGTAACGAACAACCACACCAACTCTTGTACTATTTCCCTAAGTTTGTCTTATTTGACTGAGCTGCTAAGGTCCAGCCCAAATAAAGTGGCCCATGACTCATCGCTATGCAAACTAAGAATTACATAGAAAATATACTTCTTATACAAACATATAATTAACGCCCAGTAAGTAACACAAAACATATTTATACCATTCAAAATCCGGACTGGAACTCCTAGGCTCCACCACACGGATAAATATTGAACTGGTCGTGAAGATCCCTA
Source organism: Malthinus flaveolus (assembly GCA_950108345.1). Taxonomy (NCBI): domain Eukaryota; kingdom Metazoa; phylum Arthropoda; class Insecta; order Coleoptera; family Cantharidae; genus Malthinus; species Malthinus flaveolus. The sequence goes on from OX467285.1 coordinate 2,928,562, forward strand.
CATTGCAAGAGATGAGTGGTGCGCCACCTTAAATGAGCTGGACTATATCAACCATTTAATAAAAAAATTACTAGTTTTGTTGCAATTGAGTGTCTGAACTCTTAATAAAAACAGAACTCTCATAAAAAGACATTTATGGACTCTGTAGAAAATCAGGTCAAAAAATTGTTTGTTGAATCGAAATCGAGATATTTCTACGTATACTGGTGCACTGGCCTTTTACCTAAGTAGTTAACATGAGTGAAAAAGGGAAATTTATTTTGAGCGGCTTTCTCAAGAGAAACATGAAGCAGAAGAAGGACAAGGTGGTTTATAAGAATTGCCAAAAAAATCCTTTGCTTTTCAAACAACCAAAAGCAGCTTTGGACGAACAGCCGCTTGGAACGTCAACCCACCAACTCGAGAATTTGAACTTCAGGGAGAAACACTGGATTTAATCGATATACGAGTAGTACATAGTGCACGGTGTTCAGTACGGAGATAACTATATTTTTTTAGTAACTACTCATTTCCAATCGATTGGGACCAATATAGGTACCTCTATGTAGGTAATGTTTGACTCAAATACTGTTAGATCAAGGGTATCACAAACAAAGAATTTTTGTACCATCTGACAGCTAAGCAGCCCTTAAAGCACTGAGCTCCTGTAAAGTGGGGTCCGAACTAGTAACGGACTGCATTCCCAGACTCACGAACGAACTAGAAAGCGGACGGCCTGGTTAAAAAGGGCAGCAAAATAAGACCCATTGGACCAGAACCAGCCTATGGAATTCCATATGAAATGGCAAAGAGAGCAATATAGTCACTTCCGGTAAAATGGTATATTAAACACCGAAGGAAAACTCCTGGGCAGAGACTAAAGTCTTTTTGGAGAAACCCTCTGACAAAAAAAACGCTCTGTACCTGTACTCAGAATGAGCAGGGGTGATTACGACTGGCAACAGCAATAATAACAAGCGATTGCCAGCTTAAAAAGCACCTGTATACGATGAGACTAAAAGATTCACTATGCATTAGACATTAGAGGATGTGCAGAGGAAGAGGAAACTCCAAATCATCTTCTGCTACACTGCAAGACTTTCACAAGGAGCCGTCACAGCATTCTCGGACAGGAGAAGATGCTCCAACGCGAATTGCCCAACTTATTAATAGAGAATAGACTTTTTTAAAGAAGAGAAAAGAAAATCTGTTGATAGGGCAAGTTTTGGCAATCGTCTCACAGTAAATGAGAGGAAAATATTTTTCACCTAGGCCCCTATCAACCGTTTGGACTATTTCCAAAAAATTCAGAAACTTAGAAGAAGAGGGATCTAGCTGTTTGATACAATAGGTCTACACTTTGAGTGTTAACTACGTCACTGCGTAGACACGAAGATATTAATTTACTAATTCGAAAGCGTTCGACATCATTGAAAAACGATTTTCGTTTTTTATTTAATAAAAATTCGTATAGGCTTGGGTTTAAAATACACAAAATTATTATGTGCCAGAAAGACGGACTAAATATCCAATAAACTACCAAGTAAATGAAAACTAAAGCGCCTTTTTTATTATTCCGAACAATAGTTTTGATACTTCTCCCCAACCATCACCCACTCGGCGACTGCTCACTGCTCAGTGCTCATCCATTTATTTAATTCAAAAAGTGCGACTCGGAGGTTCTTTTTAAGTAAATTAAAGAGTCGGTATTAAAATTTTTATAAAAGTTACAAAACTTTATATTATAATAATAATATTCATAAAATTGAATGTAAAATAAAATGGAAACGAAACTATTCACTTGGCGTCATCTTCGAATGCAGTGCATTTGAGTTTAGTTCTATTGTTCTTTCCTAGCATTGTTCATAATCAAATGAAAACCCATCTGTATCAACTCCAGAATGTAAATAGTCGTCCCGACGTGTAACGGTTATCATTTATACACGAAGACGCAGTAACTTATTGGTCCACTGAAGATTTAAATGAAGGAAAGAGATTTTATCAATTGTAATGGTTATTTTTGCGAGCGGAAAAATTGTTATATTTAGGTAGTACAGTTTTTAAATTTTCCTTTATTTTTTCGTACGCAACATTTTTTTATCGTCAAAAGAAATAAGTTTATTGTCAGAATTTAAATCTTCTTTGCAAACAGAGTAAAGCTTATTGTGTGGGTTTTTTCTTCTTTGTAAGTTTGATTAAAATATCTAAAATCTCCCTTCAATATTATAGACGTCTGCTCATTGTTATGTTGGTATTTTATGGAGTAAATGTATGTACGAGGATAGATATAATAGGAGGAAAGCCACTATAGGATTTATGCAGAGATAATCGTAACAAAAGAACAGAAACAATAGATGTAAAACATGCGTTATTATGACTATAATGAATTTAAAATAACATTTTATAACACACGAGAGCCCCTTTTTTGAAATGTTTCAACTTTACAAATTTTTAATTGACAAAAATATCGATACCTATCTCGCTTTTTGCACATTTTCACTTATTATCAGAGAGGCTTTATACAAAGGGTACAATAAAACAAGGGACCGAAAGACTTCCTTATAGAGATGCGACGACCATTTCAAAATCAAAAATTGCGTCGCTGTTGCACGGAAACTTCTAATATGAAACTTCAATAAGAAATTGAATTTAGACTATTTCCCCGGCATGATTCACGGGCTTCACCGAAGCTTCAGAATAAAAATTTTGATATGTATGGAGGAGTTCTGAACTTTTGTAAAAAAAAACGCGTTCATAAGCGAGAAACAGCGTTTCCCCCGTAAGTGTAATTTGAAAATTTTCTTCACGGATTTTGATCTAAATTTCACTTTGCCGAGGCAGACTTTCACTTATGAAAATTCTGACGTTCTCACATTGAACGAGTCACACAAAACAAATTTTTGTTAAATAATACAGAAACCTTTAAAAATTTACAAAAAAATTTATACACTAGCGCCTCTACCGACTTTGAATTTTAAAGCTGTTCAGGACGCCGTTCTATACACCCTGTACATAACCACAGACAACCTAAACTTACATAACCTACAATTCGCCAGCCTTAAGTTTATTTTGCAAAAAACAGTAAATCGTGCAGAATAAAAAACAATTCTAAAAATCCAAATGTGAAGACTTACCATTCATAGCGAAGTCCTAAGATATCGGCTTTTCGATGCACTCGATGTTTCAGTGTTTTCCTGAAAAGATAGAAAATGTGTTAGACCAAGTCGATAGTTTTCATTAAAAAATAAGTAAATTACCCGGCTCGTTACGCGTGATCCGCACAGGAGTGTTTCGGGAGTGCTCCCAAAATTTAATTTAATTTCGAAATTATTCGAATAATTTTAGAAACTTGTTCAAAACGACCTCACAAACCCGCGTACGACGATGCACTAACACATGTAATAGCGTAATCTAATAATAAAATAATAATCGACGTAACTTGAAATTTCCTTATCAAAATTAAAACATTTGTAGGTATAGTTGAAGTAAAACAGATGTACCTAATTTTTAAACATAAACTCAAAATATTGTAATTTTTGAAAAAATATAATATCACGACAAGCTTACATTTATTAGATACTCAGCTTGTTATTGTAAGTAAATGTAGGGCGGCGGCGATTGGGCTCTGTACCTACAATCAGCTAATTTGTTTTCACATTTTCAATGGGATCAAGAGGGCACTAGCTAAACCAAACTAATCTTTGTCCGACCAACAGATGCAGCTAAGCCACGCCCCCTACCATTGTAGGTACTTTGTCTTGGAGTTTTTAACAGTCAATAAGGATACAGTCTCAACGAATGCAAAGCTTCGCGCGGTACCACTAAAAGGAAACTTTTCATGAAAAAGATAGGAGGTGCTTCCAATTCCATAGCATTTAATCAAATAATAAGTTTGTTCTTCTTTGATTAACATTTTGTAAAAAGTCAACAGAAAAATAACGATAACTATGAAAAAACGACTGATGCGGCTATAACAGATCTGGGTCCGCATCTGCTCATAGCAAATGAGTCCAACAACGGTGAGTCAGAACTTCAATGTCTACAACATATAAAATGTAGACAAAACAGCCGAAGCCGATTTTAAGAAAATCCGTTTTTAGTCAACTTTGGTCTTTTAAAAGTAGTCAATTTTGAAATTATTTTCAAAAGTTGACTATATTAAAACTAAAGCTTTATATTTTGCCTATATATTCCTGTTTTTAGATTTTTATAATAATCTCCCAAGTTATAATAAAAAAACTCGAGTATGGGCCAATCGTTATACTGGCCGCCATTTAGAATTTAAAAATTTGAAAATATTTTTTAATTAGGGGCGATATGATGCGTGCTATAGCCCAATATAAATACTGTGGGTTTAGATTTTCCGAAATGCGACCAAAATAACCCCCTTATTTAGGCTCACCCTAAGTTTTTGTTTAAAAACTTATTTTGTAGATTAAATTCTGTTAAAGTGACTGATACCAAATTTCAACAAAATCGCTTTTAGTGGTTTTTATTTGACGGCGTTAGGCCGGTCGTCCATTTATACGACATGTCGTATCATTTTTAAACCAAGAAAACAAGAAATAACTTGTCTGTCAAGTGTATGAATCTCAATTAATAAACACAGGTTTAAAAATGATACCAGACATGTCGTATAAATAGACGACCGGCCTTACATACACAGACAGACAGACGGACATTTTTTAAGAGTTCAATTTTTTTAGCGCTTTGGATTTTGGGGCCCCGAAGAGTCGAAGAATAAAATAAATGAATTAATTTTAAAAAGTCATATTTAACAGCTCTCCTTACCCCCGCTCGCCTCCCACCATCCAGGACTTTTAGTATGTTATACCGCAGGCTCTAACGAACGGCCATACAAATTTTCAAAACCCTTGGATTTTCTTCCCCTAGTTTGTCAAATTTGACTGGGATATAACAAATAAGGGTATAATACTAACGTCCATTTTCATAATCAACTTTAACTTAAAGTCGTGATTTACTTTAGCATACCTAGAGAAACTTTAGTACTTTTAAGGCTACTTTAAGGTAAAGTGCTTGGTTGACGTTCCTTAAAGTAGCCTTAAACGTACTAAAGTTGCCCTAGGAAACCAAAGATATGCTAAAGTAAATGACGACTTTAAGTTAAAGTTGATTATGAAAATGGACGTAATACTTCTCTCTTGAAACATTTTCAAGTTTCCTTAATTTATGAACATCCTGTACATCTGATCTCACATTTGATATTTTAAAGCCATTTTATCGACGTGCAGGTATTTTTGTAAAGAACGACTTTTCGTCGTAAAATCAATAATAAAGTTTCTTCCTCTCTAGCCAACTCGACTTCGCGACACACTGTATAAACCAAAACAAATTCCAATTTCTAATTTAACTACTAATGATTAATGATGAAGGTTATGATCGAGCGTGTAATACCTCGTATCGACGCTTGCACTTGGGGTTAGATAAAATTCTTAAACACGGTGAAAATATTCAATTTTACATTATTATTGTATTCTATTCTGCAGAGTAAATCTATGATTGACCTCGGTCACTTCCATCTTATCTACCTAGTTCATTATTATAATAAATAATAATAGTACACAAACAAATTCATAATATAAAATGTTAATTTATCAAAATAAAGTACATAGTTCCTAAGAATTCGTCACACCGCTCAGTATACGACTAAAGACGAAAATAAATTAATGTATTACCTTTTATTTTTTGATACTGGGTGTTGACATAAGCGCGTGGTCTTAGGAAAACATTAATTTAAAATTATTCTTAAATAATATAGAGTGATTTAAGGGTATAAACGTCATAAACCACCTCCTTTTAGAATTTTCTAATCATCTGTAATTCTGCAGGAGATGCCTCAAAGACTTACGCTTATTTGGACAGCCTGTATACTACGATACTACACTATAATTAGCCGTGCATGACGTATTAACTTATTTCCAGTGAGGCCCCACGTATACTTTCTCGGGCTATAAAAATGTCTCTTTAGCTTACATAGTTAAGTATTTAATTGATATAATTACTAGATAATTATTTTAAAAGTTTAAAGTTTAATTTGATGGTTTGTCCCACCTTTGCTAATTAAACCGTCGCTGTAACGTTTTATATATGATATCATTCTGAATGGATTGTGGATAAATATTTGCCCGTCTCTCTGAAGATGTAAGCGCTTCTATAAAAAAACACTATCCACTACAAATGCTGCAGAGCTTTGGGTAGGGGAATGGGAAATTTAAGGTCTGAGCTCGTTTTTGACAAATGTCCTAATTTGGTCATGGGAACTCACTGTAGACTGTAGAGCGTTGTGGGAATTTACTTTTCTAATAGTACCTGCAATCCATTATAGAGAGAAAAATGTCATTTTTAACAACTTTTTTTGGTTTTCAGAATGCTACTCCGAGCCGCTCAACGCTTCCAATATGGTAAGTAGGTATTCTCATTCAATAAGTTGTATGTATTCTTTTTCAACGTAATTTTTACGTGCAGACAGAACAAATAAAATACTTTAAACATTTAGAAAACTCATTCTTCCACAATGTTTCTACTAATTATTGTTTCTTTTGCCATCGTGTTCATTGTTCTATAGCTATACAATCTATACAACAGGTTGTAGGTAACGTCTATGGTACTTATACTATTCAAAGAAAAGCATTAGATTAATGTATTATAGTGATGGGATGGCATACACCTGCATATTATGATTATTACTCTTTATTTTTTAGAGCTAGATGTATAAATTGGTACTTTTCGTAGCTAAATTTTTTTTGAAAACTGCATTGTTAGTGAATTCGGCCTATCACATCTTTAATCTTCTCTGTGCTTGTAAGTCACATTCCAGCCAAACCAATTTCTTTATTTAAAAAATAAAAATAACGTTTTTTTGAAAATTTGCGTATAAAATACATAATTAATATTAAACACCAAAAAAATATTGTTAACGTCGGGGCAAGAGTGTTGTAGTCGGTTTCACAATCAGAACAAGCCATTTCCGAACAAAAGATGAACAAAAAGTAAAAAAAAAACGTATTGTTTCAATTGTTTGGGGAAAGACAAACAGATGAATGTAGTTTTTAATTACATCACCATGTCTTTTGTTTCAATACAAAATGTGGTGATAATAGATATCTATATTACAGTTTCCTTTTGTGTTAAAAATTTAATATTTTCGCTAGGGAAAATTGGGTATCCTTTTCAAAAAACGACTGATGTGGTCATATAACAGGACTTGTAGGTAGTACGTCTCGAAGCTTATTCTACAAACTTTCAATATATTATAGAAAAAGATACCGGAAGTAGTACCAAACAAGTGATGTGCTCAGAACTCAGAATCGCTCCTTCGTTTCCAATAAATCTAAATTGATACGGGGTATTATATTGAAAATAATCGCATTAAGATTTTTGGTACCACTACATGACTACATAAATAATTTTACAATCTTCCAGGCAACGTAAAGTATACAGGGTGTTGTATTTAAAATAGGAAAGCGAATATCATTTCCGGTTAAACCAAAAGTCAAAAAATAACATGTTTGGTATAATTGAACAGGTAATTTAATTCTATTTTATGATAAATTAAAATATACAGGGTGTTTTTAAACATTCGTTTTATTAGGTTGATTTCCGGTTTAACCGGCAGTTTTTCCAAAAATAAAATAGTATCAAATAATAGATAATTATGGAATAAATTAATGTGCTCACTTGCAATAATTATTAATTACAAATTTTAAAAATGCGAATTTTTGACTTTTCAAAAATCATAACCCGGACTCTGGCCATATAAATGGCGTTTGATTAAAAAGTTCAATATAAATATACAACATATCCAAAAATAGAAAAAACTACAGGAGTAAGTAAAAATAAGGAAAAATACCTTTTAAAATTATAATCAACTTTGGTCCGAGAAAAGTAGTAAATTTTGAAATTATTTATAAATCTATTGTATCAGCCTTAAAGTCCTAAAGTTTGGCTTATATATTCCTGTTTTCAGATTTTTATAAGACTTCCTGACAGCAGTATGAAACATGAACCGACTTAATAATAATTATTTGCAGTTATAGCTAAGAAACTACAAAATATGAAAAAATCGTTATTCAGGCCGCCATTTTGAATTTAAAAATTTGAAAAAGTATCTTTTTAATTAAGGCCGATGTGTACTAAATTATACCCGAGTACCTATAAATACTTGCCCCTTATTTGGGGCCACCCTCTATCGATGATAGCTAATTTTATCAAAATTATATCAAAATTGCTTTGATAGTTTTTTGTTAAAGCTTTACACAGTGACAGACAGGCAAACAGACCGATAGACAGGAAGACAGACACACAGCGAGATAAACAGACACACAGAGAGATAGACAGATAAACAGACATACAAGCACGTCGCATGTATGGTTCAGTCATCCGGGTCACTACCCATCTTACTTTATTATGAGAGATGAACAAAGATAATAACATTTTTGTGTTACATAGCTATGAGTTATGCCCCATCTTATTTGATCTAGGGTAGGCTGGGAAGCTGGTGCGTTTAGCGGACAAATCGTTAAGCTGAGTATATGCTGACATTCAGCTTACAATCGCTAAACCGTATGCTAAGAGTCAGCACACGATGAGTTGTAGTTGCTAAAGTGGTGTTGCGCTGAATGTCAGTATAGTTGACTGATTACTTCGTCCGCTAAACGCACCCATTGTCAGCATTTATTTTTTAAATTTTTTAATTCAGAGGGACTAGAAATATCGAGAAATTCAATTAAAAATTTTTTTTGATAAAATTCCTTTTCAAAATTGACGAGGTCAATGATTGATGCTGATGTGTCTGATCTGACTGCAAGAAACGTTGGTTTTGGGGGGTTTCGCTTGACACAGGGTACAGAGCCGTCTTTAAGATTTACGAGGCCCTATTATATAAATCGGTTGTTTCTTTTAAAAAGGCGTGGCTTAAGTTTTTAGCTTTTAGTGAAAAAAGAAGTGAATTAGACCTTTGTTTTTGCACTGAAATAAAATACTCGAGCATAAATTATAAAGGCAGGGGTCACCAAACTTTTTGAGGAAGGGGGCCCATTAAAGTTTCTTAAATCATGGGGGCCGCACAAAAAATATCCAAAGACTTTTCGTGTGACCCCCAGCGACGCGAACAATTTTTTTTGTTGATTTTCAAGGTCAATAGAGCATGAAAAAGTATTTTCATTTTTTAAAAATCTTTCCCATGTACGATTTTAGAGCCATTTTATTAGTTATTTTCTGCTATATTTTTGAAATTCTGAAACATTAGTTTCAGAGTTAACTTAAGTTTTGTATTTTGATTTGGTGTAAGTATATATAGTAGTGTAGTGAGATCGGTTTTGTTCATTTAACCAACTCTTTCGTTTCTAAAAATTCATTTGATTCTAACTGAATGGCTTCGAGATGATTATTAAGAAACCCTCTCCTAAAGAATATGATTATGACTGACAAGTAATATTTATTCGAAAAATTAAACAATTATGGCGGTTCAATTTCAAACCCATAGTCACATTTTACTACGTTATCGTTCATTGAAACTTCTTCCATTAGACGATGAACAGGAAGCTGTTCTGTTCTATTTCAAAACTTTGTGGCAAATTTTCTAAAAGCATGATATTAATTAATTATATTTAGTAATTATAAACAATAAAAACCAACTTATTTATATTTAAACACAATTTGAGAGAATTATAACCTGAAAGAGCGCGGCCGGTCTGCTGTACCGAAAACGTTAAACAAATATAATAGCTGCTGCACTCATCTTGCGTTTTTGCGGTATAATTAAGGTCAGACCACCACATAAGGCAGCTACAGAAAAATGGGGGCCGATAAAGTCATAAGCAATTGAAATAATTGGAAAAAAATGTCGCGTCGGTCTGTGGACCGGGCGCGTCTCCCCTAGGGTTGACCGTCGTTAGCGCGAGGCCTTAAATTAAACAAAAAAGCTAGAGGCCTAGAACTTGGATCCTGCTCGCCCTCCCCCCTTAAGGACGGCCCTGGCTGGACACCCGTTAGTAACCTTTAAAAAAATTTCTTAAAAAATGTACTTTCATTTCTTTCTCTGGGTGGACTGGAAGTACCTAAGTAATTTTAAAATGTTCTCGACTATTCATAATTAGGAACTTTTTTGAAATTTTGGGTCGAAGCTCAGCTGATTTTTATCTAAAAACTAAAGTAAAAAACTAAAATGAAGGAGAATCAACAAGCTTTCATTTTTATTTATACCGCTTTCAAGAAATTTAGAAAAATAAAGGAGTCGTAGAGAAGTGCAAAAAAGCGTCACCTTCAACAAATTCTATATCGGCCAATTAGTCCGGTCAAATTAGACATAAAAATGGTGGTCAAATAACAAAAATTCCCACAGAGCCAAATATTGATGGAAGCCTTGGGTATACCATTAGGAATAAAATATCAAAAGTCCCCATCGATCCCATTTGTGCTAAATAAGTTATTCGGCCTCAAAGGTCAAAATTTCATGTTTTTTGGATTTTTTTCGTAAACGGTAAGTTTTATCGAAAATATACCTCAAACAAAAATTGTAGATCTTAAAATTATCTACAAAAATGGCCTGAATACTTTTTTTCGAAAAATTACCATTCCGGAGATATCGCGATTCGAAAAGTTGAAAGAGCTACGTTCTAGATGATATGCACAGTGCACACATTTCCATACCTCCTGTGAGGTAGTGTACTTGGCGCGTTTTTTTGACGTGGTTTCCCCAATAGGCCTACTCCACGAACTGTTATGACGGATTTTTTAGGGACAATACTCTTCTAACTGCATGATGATTATTGATTATCGAGTTTAACTGTAGTTCTCATTTCTTTTGATAACAGTCCTTCTTCGATTTCTTCTTCCTCTTCTCTTTGCTAGATATTTATAAATTGTTCAAATGAAGGTGAATGAACTGTTGCAATTGCAAAAAAGGTTGTAGTGCTAAATGTGGCTGTAGAAGAGTAGGGTTACTGTGTTCTCCAGCGTGTAGTAATTGCCAAGGCCAGTCTTGCTCAAATGTCCAATTGAATACAACTGAGGAAGAAGATCCATGTGAGTTTGATGAAGAGACAGTTGATTCGTCTCCATTTGAACACTTAATAAAAATCCAGCAAGTAGAAGAGGAAGAAGAAATCGAAGAAGACATGACTGTTGAAGTCCACTTTGAACAGTATGAATCAGATTAAAATATCAAAAGAAATGAGAACTACAGTTAAACTCAATAATCAATATCAAAATCAATAATCACCATGCAGTTAGAAGAGTATTGTCCCTAAAAAATCCGTCGTAACAGTTCGTTGAGTAGGCCTATTGGGGAAACCATCTTAAAAAACGCGCCAAGTTCACTACCTCACAGGTGGTGTGGAAATGTGTGCACTGTGCATATCATGTATTGGTAGAACGTAGCTCTTTCAACTTTTCGAGTCGCGATATCTCCGGAATGGCAATTCTTCGAAAAAAATCCAAAAAACATGAAATTTTGACCTTTGAGGCCGAATAACTTTTTTAGCACAAATGGGATCGATGGGGACCTTTAATTTTTTATTCCTAATGGTATACCCAAGGTTTCCACCAATATTTGGCTCTATGGGAATTTTTGCTATTTCAAATGTGTATTTTGACCGGACTAAACTTTAACTGTACAGGAATAAAAAGTGAAGTAAAGTAAAAGTAATTTTGTGGTTTCAAAAAAGGCCTGATATATTTTTGAAAATTTAGATTAATACTCAGTTTCCTCCTTGTTCTCCTCAAAACGTCCCGCTTAGCGGGTTCTTTAACAATTGAACGCCTTGCAAACTGCCATCAACTTCTCAATTGCATTTTATATTTTGAGAAAATAATTTAGTTATGTATGCAAAAAGGCTTTCCGTATACTTCTACTATAACTAGAGAATCCAAGATGTCTGCAGAATAATACTTTTGAGCCAATTCAAATAATTTATTGAAAGATATTAAACGAAATGATTAATTAACACGTAGAAATTTATATAAAAGTAACTTAACAGAAAAGTAGTTACAACAACTACAATAGAACGTTAATACATACAATACAAGAATACAAAAATAAAAGATAAATACACGAAACTGTATTGACTAGTTTATCTTAAAACACTAATAAGGCACACTGTAGATAACGTAATCGTCAAATTACTTCATCAAAAAAAATAAAACCAAAAGTATCATTTTGGTGTTAGGAACTAAATTCTTACAAATAAAATTATTGTCAGTCAGTCTTACGATTAGTTAATTAATTCGAAAAAATGTTATAACATAACGATCTAAGCAAAAATAAATTTAGATTCCTAAACCTAAATTGTACTAAATAACAATCAGGTAATAACTTTTTGAAATTATTATTTCTATACCTGTTCTCTCGTCCTCTATTAAATAATTGCGTATCAACTTAATTTGATATTTGGTCAATATAAATGTACCTCAAATTGGCAATCAGTATCCTTACATACTGACACTATGTGGCTTGGAACCGAGGCATTTTCCAGTCGAGAAATTTGAGAACGATAGTCAAAATAGCTTTTTACGCGATTTGGAATTTTAGCGAATTGAAACATGTTGGCGTTTCCTTTCAAATTTTGACCCAAGTCGAGCAAGTTCCGATTCGTCCATTCAATTTTGAGATGCGCATTTTCAGAGGTCGTCGTTTTTGAACAGGACGCTTCGAACGATTCCTCTCTGATCGTTTCTAGTTTGGTCTCTTTGACACTGTCGCTCGATGCCTTATCGCTCGAGTTACTTAAATTGACAACTTGCGATTCGTAGTTTGTTTTGCTTGGGATCGCGTGATGGTCTTTCACGTACTCGATTTTGAGCTCGGCCTTCTCTATTGCCTGAAAATGGAAGAGAATAGTTACTATAAGTTCTAAAATGGAGGCGGCTACATTTTATTATTGAAAAATTAAAAAAAAAAGGCTTAAAGGAAGCCACGATGTGCAAATCATAAGTCGGCTTTTGGAGCTCTTCGATGGAAGACGGGCCAGTAAGCCCAAACAAGAAATGAGAAATACAAGGGTTGACTTCGGAAAGGACCCTACCCTTAACTTCATATTTTAGGCCTGGGTACCAATTTTTTTTATAAACTCTATTATAGGAACAGTGGCATATTATACATTTATGGGACACATTAAAATTGTGGGGCCCCAATATCGAATATGTTCTAAAGACCGAAAAAGAAACTTTTGTAAAGAATTTTGTTGTTTTTTAATTCAACTTATCTTGATTTTGCGTTTTTCTTCTCAAAACAAAACGAGTACACTGGCACCACCCGGTACACCCTTTTCATGATCTTGAGAAAGAAAGTAAAACAAATGTCAGCTTGTCAGCATTGCCTTTATAAAGCAGCAAAAATCGGCTAGAGAAGGGTGGATTTGTGCTCTTTTGCAGCTCTTCCTTTATAATTTGAAAATTACGTTCTTTTAGAGAAAAGTGTTTCTATACAAACTTAAAGCAAATTAATTTTCCTACAAATTATGTCCTTTAGGTTTTTTCCTCATAGGGGCGGCTTAGGCGCTAGAGTGTCGTAAAGTTTGACACAAATTCCAAAACTTGACAAAAACTGTTTTTTGAATTTATCACTTAGAACTCAAAAATTACACCTTTTACAGAAAAGTGTTCTCTTAGAAAATTAAAATACATTAAATTTGCTACAAATTATGTCTCTTAGGTTGTTTCCTGATACGAGCGTTGTAAATGCTAGAGCGCTGTAAAGTTTGACATAAATTTCAAAACCTGACAAAAAACTGTTTTTCAGTTTATAGCTTAGAACTCGAAAATTACGCCCTTTTCGAGAAAAGCGTTCTTGTAGAAAACTAAAGTACATTTAATTTGGTACAAATTATGTTTCTTTTTCAAAAAAACATTTTTTTGCCAATATGAAATTTTCGTCAAACTTAAACACGCTCTAGCGCCTAAACCGTTTGTCTTATGTAAAAACCCTATGAGACATAATTTGTAGGAAATTGAATTTACTTTATTTCTGTTTAGGTGCGCTTTTGTCTATAAGAATGTAGTTATCGAGTTATAAGCGAAAAACAGAAAATTACATTTTTTTGCCAATTTTGGAATTATTCCAAATTTCAACGCCCTCTAGCGCCTAAACCGACCGCCTGAGGAAAAAATCCTAAGATTTATAATTTGTAGAAAATATAATATACTTTATTTTTGTATAGATGCGCTTTTGTCTATAAGAAAGTAGTTATCGAGTTATAAGCAAAAAACAAAAAACTACATTTTTTTGCCAGTTTTGGAATTATTCCAAACTTTAACGCGCTCTAGCGCCTAAACCGCTTGCCTAAAGAAAAAAACCTAAGCTTTATAATTTGTTGGAAATTTGATGTAGTTTATTTTTATATAAAAGCACTTTTCGCATACAGTGCGTAGTTTTTAAGTTACAAGTCAAAAACTGAAAAGAGCAAAAACCCACCCTTCTCGAGTCGCTCTTAAGTCAATGCTGCCACTTGGGAGGGTCAGACGGTCGGTTTTATTATTAGTTTGCCCTGTTCTTTCATTCTACATCGTCAAAAATTTTGTACTTTTTCGTTTATAAAGCACATGCTACCTATCGGACTATTTATACAGTATGTCCACGGATGGAATTACAAAGAGAGGAAAATTGTTTGACTCTATAAAAACTCTTGCTTGCCTTGAAACTCTCGTGCCACATATTACGTTTTGTTCCTCTTTTGCAGGAAATGAAATATTAGTAATTTTGTCTTAAAAATAGATAAGAAATTTAAATTAGGGAATATGTAGTTGATTTTTTGATCAATCAAAAATAAACATTTTTTCCCTCTTTGGAACCCCATTCGTGAACATACTGTATAGGCATATCACAGAACACAAAAATTTTGAAAATTGTAAAAAAATGGAATAATCTACGAGTTGCTTGCAGTCGCGAAGGTAACTGGGGATTGACGTTAAGGATATTTTTCGATTTTAAAATAATTCAAGATAAAGTTGCAATTTTAAATTAAGTTCCAACTAGCAACCACTAAATTAGGTGGTAAGGTAAATAATTAAAATAATCTGTTACCTATAAATAGTTCTGTACGCAGCCCGGACCCACTTCCGATTCCCGGGCCCTGGTATGGTACCAGCTACCCCCCACAATAGTGAAGGCCCTAAAGAAAGCCCACCAATCTTGAACAAATAATAAAGGGCAGTTCAAGTTTTTGACAGTTTTGACAACTAAACCCTGATGTTTTCTCACTCCTGGGTTCTAGTTTTGGCCCTTTGGGCCCACAAAGCCGTGTATTACATCAATATTCGTTATTTTCCCAACCCTAACTTCCATCTAGCTTCAAGAATAAAATTTTCATTACCGACAGTTATTTACTCACATCCAAAAACTTCAATTTGCATTTAGCACTCTTCGTTTTAAACGCCTTGGCTAAATTAAAAGTTTCGTCCTCGTCCATTATTAACATCTCCTCGACCTTCTTAACATCCGCAGTTTTGACCATTTTTGGCGGTATAGAATATTTTTTTGACAATTGATCAAACAACTTGATTTCCTTAGATGCAAATATACGTAATTCTTCAAATTCTAAATCACGTTTCAGCTTCAACAGTACCATCTCTAAATAAAAAAAACGAAAAATGTGAAACGTTTATCTAATAACGGATTTTAATACGACCGTTAGCTGTTAGTAAATTAGCCGCTAGTTTCTTATAATTTACTGATTGGGTTACTGGTCAAATTATTAAGAAAATTTAACAATTACTTACCGATTTCAAGTCACCAATAATTATTAACACTTATTGCACACGACAAAAATTTTTATTTATTAAAATTGTAACACAAGCTGCTTCAACTGTCGTACAGACCTCAACGTGAAATACCTAAGATCTTTGACCCAATCTAAAGAGCGGGAAGAATACAGGTAAGAAAACTTTACCTGCACACAACATGTTTTCAAGTACAAACTCTAATTCGAGTCGCTAGCGCCACCTATCAAACTTTATACAAACGACCAGCCGAGAAATAAACCACAAGCTAACAGAAACTTTGGTAGTGCCACCTTTGCAATTGCCGTTTGAAACTACGCTAAAGTTGTTTTAGTTAGACATTACATTTCTAGATGGCACTAGAAGTATCAAATTTAAAATTATGATTTTTCCGCTTTTTCATTACTGCAATTTCACGCAGTGGTGATTTTTGGACAATTACCAACTTTTTTCTTTAATTAAAAAAAATTAGTCCGTAATACGGTTCAAAAAATAAACTTTTTGTCTACTTGTAGGTCGTAGTAGTTGAAATTTTATTAAAACGAATCAGAATTAAGTTATACAGGCTATACGTTTTTATTAATAGCCCTACAAAGCTAATCTTTGATCGATTTTAAGGTGTAATAAAGGTTAGTATTCTATTGGTGCATTGAAAGGGCGGGTTTGGTCAAGAGTCGCGCGCTCATTACGATTTAAACGCAACCCCTTTTGTTTTTTCCAAACGAAGAAGTTTTGGAAGCTCGAGTTCGGCAAAAGTCGCATGGTCAAAAATGAAATTTGCCCGTTTCACACAATGTCAAATGAGAAAAGAAGTGGACGACTTTCGAGAAGTTTTGTGGGAACAAATTAGCAGTCTATAGTCTCGTGAGGGGTTTGGACGAGTTTCAAAACAGGAATTACATAAGGTCAAGGATTAAAATTTTGTAACGTTTCAAATCTAAATTATTTTCGATTCCTGTTTTGGTTGGTTTTACAAATTACATTCTGAATTATCTGTTCTACTGTTTTCTAGTATTTTCCATGCTCTTTCCAGAACACCTCCAATTGGTTAAATCCTCTGTGATAGTAACAGAGCTGTTCGCGTAATAATTTTACCACATATGTACAAAGGATCAATGAGAATGAGAGAACACAGGGGAAATTATTTTTGCCGATTTGCCATTGCCTTCTGAGGTTGAATCGTCGGGTAATCAGGACTGGGACACTTAACTTTGACCTTTCGACGTAGAAATGTTCACTATCGTCCTTTAAAAGCATTCAATTAGAGTTAACGAATGCTCGATGGGAATGAAGTACATTGTTTTCGAGCAGTAAGGGAAGTTCTAAAAAACTATTTTGGCAGACTGGAATTTTTGTTAAAATATAACGTGTTCTAGCGCCTAAACCGTTCGTCGGAGGCGAAAAACCTAAAAGATATAATTTGTAGGAACTTTAATGCACTTTATTTTCGTATATAAACAGTTTTCTCTAAAAGTGCGTAGGTTTAGAGTTATAAGCGAAATCCTAAAAAACAGTTGTTTGGGCCGATTTTGGAATTTTTGTCAAACTTGAACGCCAACGCCTAACCTAAATTGTTTGCCTGACATAAAAACCTTTCAAACATTATTAGTAGGAAATTTAATGTGCTTTATTTTTGTATAGGTACACTTTTCTCCAAAAATGCGTAGTTTTTGAGTTACAAGCAAAAATCTAAACAAACACTTGTTTGGTCGATTTTAGATTTTTGTCAGTCTTTAACGCGCTCTATCGCTTAATTGAAGAAAAAACCTAATAAACATAATTTGTAGAAAATTGAGTGTAGTTTATTATTGTACAGAAACAATTTTCGACAAAAGTGCGTAGTTTTCGAGTTATAAGCGAAAAACTAAAAAAAACAGTTTTTTGGTGGATTTTGGAATTACTTGAAAAATTTAACGCGCTCTAGCGCCTAAACCGCTGGTCTGAAGAAAATAACCTAAGAAACATAATTTGTAGAAATTTTGTAGTAGTTTATTATTGCATAAACGCACTTTTCTCAAAAAGTGCATAGTTTTCGAGTTATAAGTGGAAAACTAGATAAACAATTTGTTGGTCAATTTTGGAATTATTGTCAAATTTAACGCGCTCTAACCCCGAAACCGCTGGTCTGAAGAAAATAATCTAAGAAACACAATTTGTAGCAAATTTGAAGTAGTTTATTATTATATAGACACACTTTTCTCAAAAAGTGCGTAGTTTTCGAGTTATAAGCGAAAAACTAAAAAAAACAGTTTTTTGGTGGATTTTGGAATTACTTGAAAAATTTAACGCGCTCTAGCGCCTAAACCGCTGGTCTGAAGAAAATAACCTAAGAAACATAATTTGTAGAAATTTTGTAGTAGTTTATTATTGCATAAACGCACTTTTCTCAAAAAGTGCATAGTTTTCGAGTTATAAGTGGAAAACTAGATAAACAATTTGTTGGTCAATTTTGGAATTATTGTCAAATTTAACGCGCTCTAACCCCGAAACCGCTGGTCTGAAGAAAATAATCTAGGAAACACAATTTGTAGCAAATTTGAAGTAGTTTATTATTATATAGACACACTGTTCTCAAAAAGTGCGTAGTTTTCGAGTTATAAGCGAAAAACTAAAAAAAACAGGTTTTTGGTGGATTTTGGAATTACTTGAAAAATTTAACGCGCTCTAGCGCCTAAACCGCTGGTCTGAAGAAAATAACCTAAGAAACATAATTTGTAGAAATTTTGTAGTAGTTTATTATTGCATAAACGCACTTTTCTCAAAAAGTGCATAGTTTTCGAGTTATAAGTGGAAAACTAGATAAACAATTTGTTGGTCAATTTTGGAATTATTGTCAAATTTAACGCGCTCTAACCCCGAAACCGCTGGTCTGAAGAAAATAATCTAAGAAACACAATTTGTAGCAAATTTGAAGTAGTTTATTATTATATAGACACACTGTTCTCAAAAAGTGCGTAGTTTTCGAGTTATAAGCGAAAAACTAAAAAAAACAGTTTTTTGGTCGATTTTGATATGTTGGCAAAATTTAACGCGCTCTATCGTCTAAACCATTGGTCTGAAGCAAACAACCTAAGAAACATAATTTTTTGAAAATTTGAAGTAGTTGTAGTATTGTCTAGAAGCATTTTTCTCAAAAAGTACATAGTTAAAAAACGATAGAGAAAAAACCTCTTATATTTCTTTCTTCGCAAAACTACCATTTGACTGGACGAGCAGTACGTTGCTGCAGAAAGATTAAGACAAAAGAGGAAGAAACTGTACGCAGAGTTCGAAACGATTATGTGACATGATACCTAGAAAATTGGCTCGAAGGACCAGCTTGATTTATGAAAGTTATAAAACGTTGTAAAAGTATATTCCCCTCATTTGTTACGACAAAAAAATTAGTTTTGCAGAAATAAAGTGTTTGATTTACGAACTACTTTTATGCGCGAAAATTTATTTTTGTTTTTGACGAAAAATATAATCAAAGAGTAGGTATCAAAATATATAAAAACCACCCACTCGGCAATAACGAGAAGAAAATACAGTGGCAGATCGCGTGTCTCTCAACATTAATTCACTCAAGTGTGTTTATTCGATTATTTATTTCATCATCACGGCACCCTCGGATCCATTCTTCACGCGTTACTAATCGCAATTTGACATGCCACGTCTATTAAATTACAACCCTGTGTTTTCCACTAACCTACAAATGCGAATTCATTTTTAAATAATTTATGGGCAAATTTTAAATCCGGCTCGAAGGACCACATTGGCGTAATAATTCGAGAAAGTAAAATTGAGCATTAACGAGGACGTTTGAATGTAAAATGAAATCGATATAAAACTTGTAAGTGTTGAATAGCACAACATCGATTTGTGATTTCCTCAAATTGCATTCATTTCCGTATTGTCCGCATTTCTTTTGTGTGCCAAACCGCTTTCCCTGGTAGTAGTGTAGGTCATGAACTTAACAATCAATGATATGTTAACAATAGTCGTTACGTCACAACATCGTAAACATATTTGCATACATGAGTCGAGACATCGCCGAAAGTTATCTGTTTAAAAGTTGACTATACATATTTACCAATTTACACAGGCGCAATGTTGTCCAATAGGAAAGGCCTAATGGCTGAAAGGACCTCGCCGTGTATGATGCGTAGGCAACTGGTGTTTCAGGCCGTGATCGTCGTGAAACGTACCTACTAAAATTGCAGTTGTTGCTAGTCGCATTCCAACTAATAATTTCATTTTCTTGTCCTTAAAATTCAAAAAGCGCCGCTTCATCGAATTTTGTACCCGGTTTAGACTTTTTCCAATTTTTGAGTAATGCGCCTCTTTTACGTCATCCCGTGCAAATTTATAAATTTTCAATTACTTAACAACTCTTCAGGAAAAACGCAATAATTTACACGTAACAGCCCCAAATTCGACACGCGGTTAAAATCGTTTTTTAATTAAAAAAATTAATTTAGTTGCAGTTTGGTCCTGACATAAGCAAATTAATTTACGAGGCCTTTAAATGTCAACATTTTAATTACTCGAGTAATTCGAGACCAAATTAAAGACATTTACTGAAAGACCTTTAAATATTAGCACACTTTCGGATCAATTATTCAACTTGGGACATTTCTTCCTTTTTTTTGGTTGAAATAAAAAGTTTTTTTTCCTCTCCTTCAAGTCCAAAATGTTTAAATTAGTTTGACCCTTTCTATTAGTTGTGGACAAATCCGATGGCAGGCGCCCTACTACAAGTTTCGTTTATTGATTTGTCCACTAGAGCTTTTCCTGCTTTTAAAAGCCGTGGGTTTAAATTTAAACGTACAAAAGTTTGTGCGTTTGTACGATTTATGAATTGAAATAAGTGCAATGTTTTTAATATGGATCAACATTCAACATACCACCCGCCGCTTTCCATTCTTTATTTATACATCAGTGACCCTCACACTAATTTTTGTGGAGCTCTTAGCACCGAAGAGTGAAGACAAAGTAAATAATTTTTTAGCGTTTGACTTCAAAGTTAACTGAAATCGCTTAAGTTTACTAATTTCTGAAAAATCGATTAAGCGAACTGCTACTTAGGAGCACATAACAACTTATGTATAACCAGCATAACAGAACTTTTGACTTTTTCGTAACGTGTTGAAGCTAATTCTAGCTCTCAAAATAAGAAAAAAATACCGGAAGTAGTACCTTAATTTTATCCTCAGAATCTCTCCTTAATTTCCAAAATCTAAAATTATACAGGGTGCTCTATTTGAAATGGAAAATCTAATCTCATTTCTGACTGAACCAGACGTCCAAATAAAATTTTTTTGGTATCACTAAACAGAATTTAACAATCTTCTTAAAAATTTAAGGTATACAGGGTGTTCAATTTAAAATAAAAAAGCAAACCTAATTTCCGGTTAATAAGCTACTTAGTCTTAGGTCTTAATACACAAAGGCGTACCGTCACAGACGGGCAGACAAGCGTAGACATACAGTTATACAGACAGACAAGATATGACATTACAGTGTCGTATGCGAAAATAACGTTGAAGAATGAAAATTCTAAAAACTTCTACAGTAAAGTTTTCCAATGTGTTACGTAGTCTAAGAGTTCACTCGATTATAGTTCGTCTGTCGGGAGGGAAAAAATATAAAAACAAATGAAATCGCGAAATTCAAGTCTATAAGTTTCACGTTCATCATTTTCTCGAAATAATACGTCAGAAATAATAGTTGAAGCAATTAAAAAAGAAATTTATTTTCCTATACGAAAACTCAAGTGTTGACAATCACAAAAATTAATTTGCCGCAGAACTAACCCTTTTGAGTATCTCTCTCAATGAGTCTGCCTGTCTGTTCTTGTTATAGACACCCGCACTCACATTAGCGAACGGTTTAGTTTTCATTATGTTAGGGTTATGGAAGGTTAAAAGGTTCAACTTTTTGACGTGCCTCGGTACCAAATTGTGGATCACAAAGTCAATAAATATATGCAATTTGGTTGAGCCGAGCGTCAAACCTGGGCACTTCTGGATACGGCCCTGGTTCCATTCATGTTCTATGTACACTTGTACACTCAAAGAGTTGCTTACAATTCGTGAATAAGTTGGACAAAATAAACCCAAAACGCCGATTAATACCTACTATTCAACTGCAGTTTAGTAATTGGCCGTTAAATCGTAAAAGTTGTGTGTGGCGTTTTGAACAAAAACTGGAAGAAGTAGAAAAAATAAAGGTAAAACTAAAGATAAAATTATATATTCCGTCCAACATCAATTACGCTCTTTAAAGAATTCGAACATAACCATCCATCAAGATGATGTTCAAAGACATAAAGGTAAGTCTAAAATCAACACAATGCCAAACATAAAACAAATGACTCTTAAAAATGAGGCTTCCATTCGTTCAAAGGCGAGAAATGTGGAGCAATATTTCACGGCGGTTGTGAATTCGTGGAAGTCGTCGCATTCTCCAGGTGTCAGCGTGACTGATGGCCCCCCGCGTCACTTCCTCTCTCAATACCCTATACGCCACTTGGCAAAAAAAATAAAAATAAAATATACCACTAGCTCAATGGAAGGGCCCATTCATGTCACCTCACCTGAGGAATGTCGAATTCGGAGGGGGCGGTACAGTTTATCCCTATTCACGCTCAGGTTGCCTCTGGTAATATATTATTATGTATACCTAACATTCGGTTTGGAAATCATGATGGATGTTTAGTATACAAAATCAATTCATTTTTCATACGCGCTGCTCGGAGCGTATATTTTTATTTCATTACCAAGATATATACCGCGCTCTGCTGTTTATAAAATTCCAACGGGCATTTCGTTTAAATATTATTTTACGACAAATTGACATCCTGCAAGAATTTTAACACTAAAAAATGCTAATGCTAAATACGTGTCCAGTGGTTCTAAAACAGAAGTAGGCAGTTACGGAGATATTCTGCAATGATGGGCAAAAGAGTGTTAATTGCAGAACAAAGTCACAAGAGTCGGTTCGGAAGCGAAGCATTGACGTGCGGCTCCGTGCGAGGGTGAGAAAAGGGTAAAATATTTCAAGTGCAAACTGCAAATACGAGTCGTTCAACTATAACGGGGCTAGTTGATTGGAGAAACGAGAAAATGACTAACCAGACATTTAGGTATAAAACGCTGCGAATAGCTCGCTTTAATGGTCACAGTCAGACCTCAAACCCAGCGATAGCTACCGCTCATTGGATGACGACGTGTTTTTGGACGGCATTATGGAAGTGGAAAATTCCAAATTTAGCCAAATCAAGAGCCTCGTCGGTAAAAAGTAGGCTGCGGGACAGATGACAATTATTGTCGGTCAGGTCTTTTAAAACCGATAGGGTCAGAGCTGGAATTTTTGGAACACTGGTTTTGGAATTTTTTCTCAATATTTTGGTCTCCGCTTCATGTGGTGAGACAGCTCTGGGCCTTCCTATTTTTAACGAATTTGCAATGTCCGATAGGACAAGATAAAAGATACGTTTGTGCGCATAGACGATGGGGCTTTCAAACACCCTGTCGGTATACAGAAAGACAATAACGTAACAAACAGACAGACATGCAGACAAACGCAAAGTCAGAAGGACAGGCATACTGACTGACGGGCAGGATATGTATACCTAGATACGCAGAGAACTAAGAGACTCGTTTTCGGTGGTTCCCCTTAATTTTATGTGGTCACATTTTGGAATAAGCCGACGCGAACTAAATAGATTTTTTGTATGAAGCAACAAGACGTCAATTAAAACAGTCCCAAAACCATAAAACACAATTTCAACAATGAGCAAAAATATAAAAGTCACTGACAAGAGATTAATATCGTCAAGGTAAATTGTTGTCACCTAAAACCATGTACAATTTTTACGATCAATAAGTGAAAAATCATCCATCTCTATACGGATATGTATTAAGCGACACACACAAAAAATTATAGTAAACCCAAAAGTTTTGGGTTGGCACGGGCGGCTTTATTGTGACAAGATTCAGGTAAGAAAAAAAAATTTTTACTCTGCACCTGGTTATTTTTACTTCTTCTACTTCAAGATCCAAATCACCTACGCAATTTGCCGCTAAAAATGTGCAGCTGGAATGTTATTTTTTTCCGGTAGCTTCGAGCATGAGAATTTTTTTGAAATTTCGAGTTGACGTGGGTTAGATTGTTGTTGAAAATTGAAATCGCTTTGAAAGAGGAAAAAAACGTAATTATCCCTCCTTCAACCCTATTATAGAATATAGAAATTACAAACTGGGATTATGTCGAACTTGTCCAATTTACAGTTTATTAATTTTTATTTTTGTAAATTTTAAAAAGTGAAAGGTAATTCGGCAATCTCCTTTCGGGAGTTCATTAAAATGTATTTGAGTCGAATAAAAAAAAAAGTCTTTTGCGGTGTAATTGAAAGATGGAATTAAAGTATTGTTATCAACAACAATGGCGTATTTTAGACTTATAAGAGTGGAGGAAAGAGCTGAGTAGTGTAACTTGGACAATGAGTGGATTAGGCGACTTACGATGAACTCGCATCTTGGCTCTGTTATTAATATAAACACGGGGTGGTCCGAAGTGGACTTCTTCGATTAAACTTGTTGTCGACTTTCAAAAAATCCCTGTTCTATACTCGTTGAAACTATTTAAAAAGATATCAGAAGTAGTAGGTGCCTAACAATAGTATGCTCAGACCAGGTCCCTTAAAAAGTAGGCAATTTTTGAAATTATATTTTAAAAATCGGCTATATGAATTTTATAGTGGCCGCCATCCTGAATTTAAAAATTTGAAAAAATATTTTATTAATTAGGGCCAATGTGTACTAACTTATAGCCGAATATAAATACTCTGGGTTCAGATTTTCCGAAATCCAACCAAAATAACCCCTTATTTTGGGCCACCCTGTATCGATTTCATTTAAAAGCTTATTTTGTCTATAAAATTTTGTTAAAGTGGCCGAAACCAAATTTCTTAATAAATGTAAGTATATAAATGTTTTCAAAATAAATACCTGTGGGCTGACTAATATGGACCAGCCTGTATAGCTGCGGATGAGGGCGCCCGACGTCGAGCTTGGGGTTGCGATATTTGAAGAGATATATTACGCGAGAATAAAAATGGATTTTTTACGTTGATTAGATTAGTTAAAATTTGTTTTTATAAAATAAACGAACACCTCCAACGACACTCGACGATAGGGCAATGTAATAAAAAAAGCGCATTTCATAACGCGCGATGAGAGAAAAAAAAATAAAAGGTTTTAGTAACGAATATAATAAAATATGAAAAGATTATAACAGGTTTTCATTACTTATGATGAAGGTGTCAAGCATACCTAGGATGACTGCACTAATTGGACCCTCGAGCATCCAACATCGGCAGAAACGTGTAGGCGACAAATTAAATTAAATCTTGTTACTTTACTACTACACCTTTCAGCAAATCTGCATTCTGTGTGTATATGTGTATGCTTGGCAATTTAAATGCATACATGAAAACAGATTCATCTGTGGGAATTTTGATGAGGGTTGCTATTCACGCAGATTGCATACTCGCTACTAATGTAGTTATCTATGCTACATTTGTTCGCATTACTTTCATTTGCATAATAAATTTAACCAAATTTTGTTTTACATTTATTATTTTTAATTATTACAGGAAGACGTTTATTAAAACAACATTTTCCTTATGGATCTCTTTTATAGACGCCATTTTATATGCAAAATACAGCGATGCACCATTATATTTAGTGGCGTCAATAATCTAATGTATCCGTATTATGCTATACAGCGAAACTTTACATAATTTTATATTAGGAAAATATAAATTTTTTATTTTTTTGATTGGACATCAGGTACAGGTATATTCGTGGGAATGGCAATCGGAATAAAATATTTCAAAGATTATGAAAATCTCTGAAATCGATATTTACAAAATATTGATCTAGTAGTAGCCTCGCTACAAGCAGAGGAGATGATGAAAATGGGTTCAACCAGACCGAAACAAAAATGAAGCTCGCGAATACTTTTTGCTACTACCGTAACAGATAAACAGTAACGAAACAGAAGCAAAGAGTTTTCGTAACCACAAAACTTTTATCAGTATCAAAGGTAAAATGACACGTGAGCCAGAGTAGTCCAAAAATTTGAAAACTAAATGAAGATGAAGATATCTAGTGCGATAATGAATACAACTACCTTTGTCGCGGATACCCAATAAACACAGTTACGTTTATTATACGTAAAAAGTACGTCTAATGGCGAATGGCAGTCAGAGCAGCAACTAACCCACGACGTATGGTAACACCGTGCCTGCTGGCCTTAAAATGAGGGAAGTAACTAAAGCTGCTATAGATGAACTAATGAACTACAGGAATAACATCAGTATAACTCTTGAGTAACGATCATTGTCACCCTGGATCGTCACAGAGCTTCGCTTTGCTGGACGCTTGACCATAAAAGACTTGGAGGTATACGAGAAGAGAAGACCTCTTAGTAAAAAAGCAACTGAATAACTCTTCACAAGGCTAGAACCCGTTTTGCGTTCAGGTTTAGACAAAAGGGGGGTAGGAAGTTGAAAGTGTCTTGAAATTAAGCGATGTACGACTTAAGACAATCTTCCTCACTGTCTTTCATTTAATCACTCACTCACTCGCTCGCTCTGACCAGTACTTTTTGGGATATTAACGAAAAATCGAAAAAAGTGACATCTCTTTGGCCATTGCCGCCAAAGCTCACCACGGATTCTTCAGGGCTTTTGGTATATTCAATATTCATCACTAGACATCTCCAAACGAGTGTGTAAAATTTCAAAACTATTGGAATATTTTGAAGGTGAAATCCTTAGTTCATTGGACTATTAGTACCTCAATTTATTTAAATATTCGGCAAAAAATGTGTTGAGAGAAGCCAGCAGAGCGTCGTAGTGTGAAAACTCCACAAGGACGTCATTAATTAATCGATTGCCCTCATAGTCCAGTCAATGGGGAGAAAAACAGGCCTTTGCTCTACAAAAGGTGGTGTAGTTCTGATTTTTGAATATGTTATTGGGTTAGGGGCCCTAATTAAAATTCAAGTTTTCGACCTTGAGGGGGGTCCGCGCGATCCGCCATCTTAGATTAAAGGTACAAAAAATTGGTTAAATTCAACTTTGAAGAGGACAAACGAGAAAATTCGCTCAACATTTCTACCCCCCTCCCCCAATAACCATTTTAAATTGAATAAATGTTGAAATGTGATAGAAATTGTTATGGGTTGGTATGGGGGGGGGGACGAAAACTTCGAGCTGCGAACACTCACGACTCATTTTTTGACATTTATAGGTTATCATAAAACTGCTCTAACTTTGGATCTGGTTGAGCTAAAATATCAGCGATACACTCGGTTTGAAGGCAATTTAAAATCCAAGATGGCGGATCGCGCGAACCCCCCCTCAAGGTCGAAAACTTGGATTTTTCATTAGGGCCCCTAACCCAATAACATATTTAAAAATCAGAACTAGAAAAATCAGAACCCCCCATTGACTGGACTATCAGAGCAAAGGGTTACCAATTGGCGATTTTCAAACATCTCCATGCCTTGACAAGGAGTTGAAGTTTCCAAATCAAAATGGATGACGATTTTCAACATGCTCTCCATGCTGTCGTGGGTCGTGGGCGTCCTCATAGACTTAGATAACAACTCCACCAACAGAGTCACCTAAGCTTCCTCATTCGTGTCATATATTCAGATCCCCCAATTAATTTCTGCAGGAATCGAAATCAAAACGGCTCAGTTTTTTCCTGTTTATTCGTATAAACGGGGATGGCAAATACTAATGTACCTCCTGTTAATTTATTACTCACACTAATAGTTAATAGATAAAAGAGAACGACTCGACAATCTACTAATGTCTACTGTATAATCAAAAATCCCCCTTTTTTCGCTGCGTGAAATGCCATTGTTTTACATCAAGTAAACATCGCGAAAAACATATTTAAAATTAAGAACGATAGTCACGGAGCTGAAAGTAAAATCAACTTCAAACATTTAAAACCGTGTAGTAGTACAGAAGAAAATTGCGCTTCAAAGAGAAATATAAATCCATATTAAAGAAATGAGAAGGGTGATTTTTAGATTTAAAGTCGCAAAAAAGTACGCCGCACAACATTCTGTTAAGACTTTTATTAAAAAACGATTCCGAAAATTGTTTTTTATAAATGTAAATCCAAACTTAAGGCTGTAAAATCCACCGTCGTCTTCGTCGTGACGTAGTTAATATTTTATAATAAAAAGAACATCCTAATTTCAAATTCTAAAGTCTATAAATATAAAGTAAATCCCGCAGTTTCGTAATACAAACATATCGCTGCCTCTTTAGAGCCAGCAAATCTAGTTCGGAAGGCATTTGTAGTAAAGAGCTAGGAGAGAGGAAGCATCTTCTGCAGGGAGATGAATTGGTAAAGTTCCTCGCAGGAAACGGGAGCGCTAAGACAAAGTGGAGCTCTCCCTAACTTGCTGCCACTTATACTTCAGGGGGCGGATTTGTAAGTTCTGATTTATTGCATGATTTGTGGCGGAAAATTTAGGTCATGATATTTTTCCAAATACTTTATTTATCGTGGCTTTTCTTTAATGGTTTTTAAAATTTCGTTCGTCTTTGGGCGTTAATTGCTAGTTTTTGGGAGTTTGTTTTGGCAACAATTGAAATTTTGCGAGATTATTTGCATATAAATCCGTGTCGAATTATGCGTTTGCTACATAGAAGCCACGTCTTGTCGTCTTGAATACATAATAATATAGGGTGCGAACTACAGACTTGTAAAATGGTTACATTTTGCACCATAATGCTTCAACTTTATCAAACTTGGATAAACCTTCAAAATGGGCTTATTTTTCACGGCGAAAAGAAAAATAATTTAATTTATCTTTATCGCAGAGTTATTTTTTATTAAAATTAGGGGTGGGTGGTAGTTGAATATTTTAAGACAGCGTAAGTTTGTAGGTGTAATTAATGACTAAAGTTAGCTACGGTAGAATGAGTCTGAGACCTGCCAACAGAGCTTGAGAGCTTTACACGAACTTGAATAATTACTAGCGACAACTTTGCTCTTTTAAACTAAAAGTAGATTATATTAAAAACAAAATGAAATCATTTTTTAATTGCAAAAATTAATTACGAAATTCCTACTTACTTTAATAATAATTTAAAAAATTATAATTGAAGGAGGCTTTTACGGAAAAAATGCAAATAGAAAAATATGCGAAATTCGATATTCGCTCTCCTCTGTTGATTTTTCTATTTCTCTCTGTTTATAAAGCCATAAGCTCGATATTAAATTTAATGTCTCAAGTTTTTCACTAAAAACAACATTAAAGAGGGGTTATGTAAATGTAAAGCTTAATAGAAAAAAAATATGCGTAACTTAAAATTCATCTTTGTAACAGAATGCAAACATCCTATCCGGAAATATGTGGCATTTTAAGAGAGGGTTCTTCCCTACTAAATGTAAGACTTATATTAATTCTGAAAATCATTTCGGCCTATGAAGTATGGATCGTAATTGTCACCGACGTAATGCGCAGAAACCAAAGTCAGATTCTCTCTCGCCGAAACGGTCGATTTCATCTCGACGCAGAGATGGATTTATTAAAAAATATTTTTCTTTTTCCTCTACTCTTTTTTTTATTTTTCAATTTTAATACCTCGTAACGTCGTAACGAATCTTTTTATTAGGGCCCATAAATTCTAATCCCATTTTTAAATTTCTTCCAATGAGCATCCATAGTTGTTAGTGTCACCATTTTAGAAGTGCTGCACAAGTAGTAAGTTAATGAGATGGCATAAAGTACAACTGACTCGATAGTTGCCTGCCTTTGCCTACAGAGATGATAACTCGATACGAGTTACCAGTGAAGTAAGACTTAGAAAGACCGTGAATGTGAAAAGGTAACTTTTGGAGAGCATGCTGCTTGTTTAAGTCAATGCGGAGTCAAAATCTTTTCTATGAGAATATATGAGGCCTCAAGGAAATTTCAGTAGTAGCTACTAGCACAATCCGAGCCAAGCCTATTTTTTGGGATCGACAACTCTACTTGGTGTTTCTTCTATTTTCTGCACTCTAAGCAACTGATTTAGGTAGTGTGAACACAATGTGTCTGCTTCTATGTCCACCTTTGTGCATGGTAATGTGGTTCCGTGTCCTGGAAAGAGCTAGTCGTTCTTCTATTTAAACGTCTCACCTCGTAGAAATAAAGACACACTGGGGAGTACTAGGGTAGAGTGTAGATACTGTATACACACGCTGTATACTCTTTTTACTTCTTCTATCACATACCATCCGTAGGGTAGATAATACAGCTACATCTTAGGCGATTAAATGCGCGTTAAAAGTGAGAAACAAGAACCCCCCCAGTTCAGAAAACGTGTATTCGTATCCAAAAAGGCCAGGGGCGCTTATTTTAAGCGTGGGTTCAAAGATAGTCTTCAGTAGGCCTCTCTATGGCATGGCATATAGAAACTAAGCTAGACTAAGGTTAGCGGAATGACTTTCAATATGAAATGACACTTAAATTGGCAGTGGACAGTTTCATGACTCATGCATTTTCAAAGTTTCTGCAATAGAGTAAGGAATTCTCATGTGGCCGCATAAAAAACGTTAAATGCGCTTTTGTTTGCCCTAAATAGGCGCTTTGTGGTCATGGAACACTCTAAATCAAAATGTTGTAATACACCATGATAGTGTCATCGGTTCTTCTGCACGATGAAGATTTGTGGACACTTACAAAAACCAGCATTAGAAAACTATTTGCCCTTGAAATGTGGAAATACAGGGGTTGGCTCCGTATAGGTTGACAGATGGAGTCTTCGAACTAAAGAACTTGAGAAAGTTATGTAAAGAAATAAGGAAAAATCGATAAAAACTTGCACGTTGGTGTATTGCGGATGCGTGGGGACACTTTATAATACAGTCCAACTCGTAATGCTCAAAAAGACTTGTAGAAAGAGATGCATTGGTTGAAGAAAAATAGAGGAATGGTTTCAACAAATAACTGGACCACTTTTCAGAGCTGCCGTCAATGAAGTCATGATAGCCAACGTTTGCTAGACAAATGACACACATGAAGAAGAAAAAGCTTGGCCCGATACTCCTGTTTTCCTTTAAAAAAGATTTCTAATCATAATGAGAACAGAACATTTATCCGAGAGAAGAGCTTGGACCGTGATTGGGGATTGTTCAGGCTGCATCTTCCGTTCTTCAAAACCTCCTAAACAACTGGAAGCACTACTGACTCGTCTATCGTTACGCGTTATGGGGCTCCTTGGAGATTATTGTTCTCATTAAATTGTTCCCTCTGAACAAATGCCTTCTCTCGTTAAAGTTTCGACACACACATACGTTGAGCTCTTTCGTCTAAAGCGACTGGTTGAGAACCTTTCGCACTGTGGCTAAAAAATTGGGTTGAAGCCTCGGACAAGCTTATTTCAAATTTTGTTATATCCTAATATACCAATATACGTAAGTGCCAGTGCCTTCATGCAACCCGTCAAAACTTTTTAGGCTACTTTGCCGGTGCTTAAGTACTAGAGAGGCAGATCCAGGAACTGCCTATTCATATAAATTTCACTGTTTGAAAAGTAATGTCAGACTAAAGTCCATTCAAATTCAAGGTACAGTAAACGTCAACACATAGATGCAAATATCTTGGTCAATTACAGAATGTAAATTTTTTTTTTACATTTTGAGTGCTCGGAGAAGCTCGGTGGTCCCTAGATATTTAGGGAGTTGGAATAACATCTGCAGTCAATTGCAGTCGTTCGTATAATAAACCTTTAGTGGGATACGGTGGCGTATTAGGCAGACTAGAGGAACGGCAACTTGGAACTCTATTTAGATTAATTCTTGTACGTACACAAACTGCATCAGTAACATTATAATTAATGAATTTTTAACAAATTATTATTATTTTTTTTAATGGAGAAAGTAAAGTTTCCCTCATTTAATTCCATTCACAATTAAATAATTGGGCCCACTTTATAAAGTCAATTTATCTGCACTAACAGCTGTTTCTATTTTTAAAAATCTGTCTCAATTAAAGTAAAAGTTTTTTTTTGGTAACGTAGTCGTCGAGTCCGTCACTGATATTTCTTTTTGAACGAATTCCAAAAGCTCTCTGATTATGTACTATTGAATGAAGATAGCGAGTAAGGGAAAAGCTTTTGTATTGAACACAAAAATCGTCAAATATAACCCATTACTATAGGAAAAGCAAGATTTCTATAGCGTTCCGACGCTGCAGACGGAGTCAACTGAGGCAGTCATATTGGAACATTCGACAAAGAATGTTAATTCCATCTTCCTAGTGATATTTGGAAATATTTTGAAATAAATTTTTGTGTTTTTTATTCGCATTTTATTGTGTGCTATAAGTTTGTAAGTGTTGTGTGTTTTTTAAGGGATGCCATTTATTTTTTTATTATAAGCGATTTGAATAATTATTGTGTAAAGACGAACCTTTTATTTAATTTGAGCAAACAAATTGATCGAATTTGCTCGCTTATGGAGGGTTCATAAGTGCAATTAGAATACCAAATCAAGTGTTGCTAGTGTCGATGTTATGTTGGTAGACGAGTCAATCGACTTATCACGACTAACCCCTCCTAATAACCAAATTAAATTACCAAATATATATTATTGTTTTCCCCGTAGCTTTTAAAAATGTTTATTTTAAATTGGGTTAACTTTGAAAACTATTAGGGTAAAACCGTAAAACGGACCCTCTCGAAAACACTCGTCTCGTCTCACGAATGATTGTTTATTCTCGTCATTTAATGATGAAAATTCTCGTCGCGTAATATGAGTTTCTAAAATGTCAAGTTTTTGGTGCACCTCAATCTTCATTCTTTAGACGTCGACGCTTTTGGGTTCCCCACGTCTTGGAAAGTCAATACCCCTTATCTAACGTTGAACCCCATTTAAAATTCTTCGCGCGCTATAATTGAATCGAAAAACACATTGGGTATCTCGGGGTAGAGCCGAGGTTTAATCCAATTGTTCGCACTGCCAACACAATTCATTAGTAGCTAATCAAGTTCCACAACATTGCGTTAGCCCTACCATCTGTTATCTGTCTATTGCAATTGTAATTGTTACTGAAATTCGATTTATGTACTTTGCTATTAAAATTTATTTATTCGACATTTTTCAAATGCGCTCTACTCGAATGCATTAACGGAATTTACCGTTCTATAACGAGATGAAAGTAGTGCATAATACATACAGGGTGACTTTTTAATTATTAATTTAATTTTAACGACTATAAAGTGATTTATTTTAAACATTCTACCACTACTCGCTATGTGCTACTGGGTGATTTAGTTGTGGTTCGTTTGAAGGAAATCCTCATGAATTATTTTAAAGAGTGTTTACACATATAGTAGGTAGAGAACGCTTTGAGATTTTTTGTATTCATAAATAACAATTTCAAACTTTAAAAAATGCTGGTTGTCTACCCGTAAATACTCGAAAACTCCTTGACCAACGGTTCGATTCAAAACACTTAAGATAATAAATATGTGGGATCTGTAGAAGAAGGTTTAAGAAAGGGGGGGGGGGCAAATTAATATTTGATCAAATTTTAGGAGTATTAGGGCCCAAAAACAAAACGTTTTAAATCAAAATACTTCAAAATATTAAATATTGTATTGAAAATCGAGAAAGTTGATGATGACAAGTTAATTGCGGTTTTGTTCTCTTTTCGCCCCTCAAAAATAAACACCATCAGCTGGCAAATTAGATTTTTCAAAAATTTAGACCACGTAAATTATTTTAATTTTTTCCTTATTAGCTCATACAAGGCGCAAGTTTGGCTTAAGCTGACAAACGTTGTATTTTTTACTATTTTTAAAGTCTCCATGTAAGGTCCCAAAGATGAAGCACCCTGTATAGAATCCCTTTAGCGTTTTTGAGAGTAAATAAGGAAAGCAACATTCTTTCCCCACTGCTCAAAAGATTCATTTAAACAGGACGTTAAAATAGAAATTCTGGTAAATTAATGCCAAAAAAGAATGTACCACAATCAGCGGCCCATTATAACTTTATGAGGCCTAGGGCACATTAGAAGTTTGAGGCCTTAGCCCCAATATGAAGTCGAATTTGTTTTATGCGCCGATTCAGGAACCCCGGATTTCTGCAATTTGCAATTCCACTAGAATATCGATCGTCGAGTTTGACGAAGAATAACTTTTCATTGGATTTTTCAAAATTCATGAAAATGCTGGATAAGAAGGAGCGGTGCTTTAGCTATAATCCTGTACGTTTTAAAATTTTTCGGTTCAGTAGAATTTGTTTCATGCACCGATTCAGGAACCCCGGATTTGTGCAATTTCACTAGAATATCGATCGTCGAGTTTGACGAAGAATAACTTTTCATTGGATTTTTAAAAATTCATGAAAATGCTGGATAAGAAGGAGCGGTGCTTTAGCCATAATCCTGTACGTTTAAAAATTTTTCGGTTCAATAGAATTTGTTTCATGCACCGATTCAGGAACCCCGGATTTCTACAATTTGCAATTCCACTAGAGTATCAATCGTCGAGTTTGACGAAAGATAACTTTTCACTGGATTCTTCAAAATTCATGAAAATTCTGGATAAGAAGGAGCGGTGCTTTAGCCATAATCCTGTACGTTTAAAAATTTTTCGGTTCAATAGAATTTGTTTTATGCACCGATTCAGGAACCACGGATTTGTGCAATTTCACTAGAATATCGATCGTCGAGTTTGACGAAAAATAACTTTTCACTGGATTCTTCAAAATTCATGAAAATTCTGGATAAGAAGGAGCGGTGCTTTAGCCATAATCCTGTACGTTTAAAAATTTTTCGGTTCAGTAGAATTTGTTTTATGCGCCGATTCAGGAACCACGGATTTGTGCAATTTCACTAGAATATCGATCGTCGAGTTTGACGAAAAATAACTTTTCACTGGATTCTTCAAAATTCATGAAAATTCTGGATAAGAAGGAGCGGTGCTTTAGCCATAATCCTGTACGTTTAAAAATTTTTCGGTTCAGTAGAATTTGTTTTATGCGCCGATTCAGGAACCACGGATTTGTGCAATTTCACTAGAATATCGATCGTCGAGTTTGACGAAGAAAACCTTTTCATTGGATTTTTAAAAATTCATGAAAATGCTAGATAAGAAGGAGCGGTGCTTTAGCTATAATCCTGTGCGTTTTAAAATTTTTCGGTTGAGTAGAATTTGTGCACCGATTCAGGAACCCCGGATTTGTGCAATTTCACTAGAATATCGATCGTCGAGTTTGACGAAGAATAACTTTTCATTGGATTTTTCAAAATTCATGAAAATGCTGGATAAGAAGGAGCGGTGCTTTAGCCATAATCCTGTACGTTTAAAAAATTTTCGGTTCAGTAGAATTTGTTTTATGCACCAATTCAGGAACCCCGGATTTCTACAATTTGCAATTCCACTAGAGTATCGATCGTCGAGTTTGACGAAAAATAACTTTTCACTGAATTCTTCAAAATTCATGAAAATTCTGGATAAGAAGGAGCGGTGCTTTAGCCATAATCCTGTACGTTTAAAAATTTTTCGGTTCAATAGAATTTGTTTTATGCACCGATTCAGGAACCACGGATTTGTGCAATTTCACTAGAATATCGATCGTCGAGTTTGACGAAAAATAACTTTTCACTGGATTCTTCAAAATTCATGAAAATTCTGGATAAGAAGGAGCGGTGCTTTAGCCATAATCCTGTACGTTTAAAAATTTTTCGGTTCAGTAGAATTTGTTTTATGCGCCGATTCAGGAACCACGGATTTGTGCAATTTCACTAGAATATCGATCGTCGAGTTTGACGAAGAATAACTTTTCATTGGATTTTTAAAAATTCATGAAAATGCTAGATAAGAAGGAGCGGTGCTTTAGCTATAATCTTGTGCGTTTTAAAATTTTTCGGTTGAGTAGAATTTGTGCACCGATTCAGGAACCCCGGATTTGTGCAATTTCACTAGAAAAGCAAAGTTCAAAAAATAAGTGACTGAAAGTACGACGGTTTTCAACTGGGATTCTAAGGAACCATAGGGTTCCTCGAGAAATCGCCAAGGGTTCTCTCTTTCTGCCAAGTTTATTTCTTCTGCTTCTCTTATTTTTTGAACTGTAAAATTACAATTAGGTACCACAACCTATAAGTTTTAATAAGAACCTCCAATAAGGGCAAACTTCGAGAAAATTTTATCTGCTGTAAAGAATTGCCCTACAGACAAGCATATGGAGAGATGTATACCACAATGGTTCCATTAGTAAAACGATCGATGTGACTATAACATAACTTTTTTGTGTACGTGCTGATGAAGCTAATTCTACAAGCTCTCAAAATATGAAAACAGATACTCAAAGTAGCACCAAAGAGTAGAATGCTCACTCTCTCCCTCATTTCTAACGTCAAAATATTAAAGTTTTGGTATCACTAGTTTACAATATTCAAAACAACTTCAAATATACAGAGTGATGTATTTAAAATAGGAAATCTAATCGCTATTCTGATTGAAGCTAATAAAGTAAAAACATAAAATAGTACCTATCACTAATAGATAGGAAATTTTACAATATTATATCCAAATTATAGTCTCATATGTTGTGATATGTGTCTCTCATATGTCATAAATTGCGACTCATAACATGAGTCGCAATTTTCCTATTTGCCACCAAAATAACTCCCTTATTTTGGCTCACCCTGTATCGATTTCATTTAAATGATTATTTTGTCCATGAAGGTTTAATAAAGTGAATGTGAAGAAAAATAACTATCTTTAAAATTTGATCTGTTAGATCAGCAATAAGACACAAGAAGAATAATTTCGAAAAGCTCCGATATAAACACTAGAAAATTGAAAACTACATTTTATTGATAAAAATCAGGTATTTCCTGGAGACGAGTAGCACCAGATAGCAAGAGATTTAGTTTCTTCTCTTTAAACAAAACTGTTGAAGTTTGTGACCAATATAAGAAGTACATAGCAACTGATGTGTAGATGGAGATCTAGAGTCCATCGGTTCGTGCTGTATATACGGTGTCACCTTTCGGAAAGGCATGGCAAGCTACCGAAAGTCAAACTTCCTGGCAAAGCTTCCCAACATTTTTATTTTTTTGTCAAATTTGTGGAATTTCAAATTCGATCTTTACATCAGTGAGCGTCCAGATTGCTAATGGCCTAATACTAAGTAAACCAATTTCAACCTTTCAGTCACTAACAATACTTGAATCCCCCTGGAACGATTAAAACCTGCACAGCAAACAGTAACACCATAAAGTAGCGCGTACCTGTAATTTTACGTGCATTTTATTTCGAAAGAAAAAAAATTATAATGCAAGGTCCCTTTTGAAAATAATTGTACCGCTCCCTTCCCACTTTCGGCGTCCCTAAATATAATATTAAAAGGCAGACCGCTGAATTTGACTGTTGTTTAAGTGAATGGACTTTAGATTGCGAATTATGTGTGAGCATTGAAACTTGTAAGAGAGTAAGATAATTTAGCTTTATGTTGTACTTTGATTGTTAAATCCGACAATCTAATTTAACATGATGGTTGTATTGTCATCTGTGAGCTTTGTATTGGTTGTTATAAGGTAGTTCGGCATTGTATAGAAATGGTCTCTTAAATACTATACTTTATTCGGTTGTTGTGGCCTTTACGTGAATTAAACATTAAACGAGGATTATCTTTTTGTTTATGTTGCAATTACTAATACAATAATTTAAAGCCGTGTTTTTAGGGTAAATAAAATTGACTTAAGAGGGGGATTTAAAGTCGGTAGAGGCGCTACTGTATTAGATGTAAATTTTTTTAACTTTCTGTTTTTTGGGGCAGAAAACTAACCTTAAAATTAAGATTTGACATTTTTGTCGAAAAAGCAGCAGAGTTGCAAACCTGACCGTTCAAACTGGCAAAATCTTCGAGAAAATCATTTCGCCTAAAAACCTAAAAAAGGGGTTACCTCCCAGCAAATGTGGTAGTTAGGTGTTTTTGGTATGTTGTATATAATAGAGACCTAATAGTAAATCCAAGTTATCGACCTAGGCAGATCTCCGGATCTTTATCAAAAATCCAAGAAACAGAGAATTTTTTGCTTTTTTTTAGTTTTTGACCCGTAAGGACCA
Organism: Malthinus flaveolus; assembly: GCA_950108345.1. Lineage (NCBI taxonomy): Eukaryota > Metazoa > Arthropoda > Insecta > Coleoptera > Cantharidae > Malthinus > Malthinus flaveolus. Next base: position 2,966,420 of record OX467285.1, read on the forward strand.
ATTTGTCGGCAAACGCCTACTTATGCTTTCTAAAAATATACTAAGTTTTCTACAATTTGAGACCAGAATGATTTCCGTAGACCCACTGGTGTCCGAGATACAAGTGTACAAAAATTTTCAAATTTTTCATATTTTGCCATTTTTAGCGGTATAGGTACAGTCATGACATGAGATATAAAAAAGACTTTTGATTAGTTATTCAAATTTAGCACCTATAAAATGACTGTATTTAATAAATTTACAGTTTTTGGCATATTTTCCAACGGATCTATGGCTCTAAAATGTGAGATAATTTATATAAAGCGTTGTGATACCTTTGCCATCTGCAATTCTACTATTGATGGGGAGCACCCCATATTGGAAGACTGAAAACTGAAACTCTAGTTTCATTTAAAAAATGGCAATTTATCTACTTATCTCCCCACCCTGTATATTATTTCTTTTAAACTACATAAAATTATGTTCATTGCTAACCGTCCAGTTTTCAAATTATACAAAGTAGGTACTCCTACCCTTCAAGATAGTTCTCCACCGTATTTTCGAATGCTTCCAACAGCACCAAAAAGGGGGAATTGTCTAAATTTGATCAAATATGGGAATTTCACATTTAATACCGACACCAAAAGAAGTAAATTGTGTAAAAATCCTACCTTATGATTAATTTTCTCGCCTACTAAGTATACCGTTCCCATCTGAAACCATAATTTAAGTTTAGTACAAGTTTAAAGATCATTTTCTGAATTTTCAAAATATTATGTGGGTGAACGCCGAAGAGACTCTTTTTACTTACTTTTCTGTCTTCAAGGCGACTATGCTCTTCTTTGGGCACTTCCTTCTCTGGCGACCCCCTCGACTGCTAATACGTAACCACCATCAATGCACACGCACGAGAAGTAATCACAATGTAGTCCGGTCAAATCGCTACAAACAAAACAATATTTTAACAAATTTGCACCTTTTCACTTTAAAACCGACGACTAACTGAGCTCGAATGTGGAAAATTAACCAGTCGAGACCAAATGTTGTGTGAGCAAGAATTGATAAGCGATAAGAATGTATCTCGATAACTTGAGTTAAACACATTTTCAAATTAATTTTAAGTTCAAGATTTTTACAATTATTTATTTTTGGTCCTGTGTCTACGGTGTTTAATTAAGAACTTTGATATCTACAACATATCAAAATATAGATAAAACGGCCGGAGCCGATTTTGAGAAAATCCATTTTACAATTTTAGTCAACTTTGCTCCTTTAAAAGCAGTCAATTTTAAAATTATTTTAAAAATCGACTATATCAGAACTAATGCCCTATATTTTGCCTATATATTCCTGTTTTTGCATTTTTATAATAATAATTATCTCCAGGGTTATAACAAAAACACTCGAAAATGGGCCAATCGTTATTATGGCCGCCATTTTGAATTTAAAAATTTGAAAAGATATTTTTTTAATTCGGGCCGATGTGTAGTACTAACTTATAGCAGAGTAGAAATACTCTGGATCAAGATTGTCCGAAATGCGACCAAATTAACCCCCTTATTTTGGGCCACCATGTACCGATTTAGTTCAAGAGCACAAGAGTTTTCTTTTTTTAGCGTTTGGGACTCAGGAGGGGGCGAGTAAATTTTTTTCGATTATAATACTTTTTCAAAGTAGACGAACTCGATGAAAAAGTAAAAATAATATACAGGGTATCGAGGTAAGTAGTTAAATTCCCATTCTTTAATGAAATTAATGTTTCCGTCTTCCAATATGGGGTAGATACTCCCCAATAGTATACCTGCAGATGGCAAGAATATCCGCGAATAACTGTACTGATCAATTATTACTTTTATTACATTTCTAAACTTTTCGTCAAGGTATCGCAGATAAGGGTTGTAGTTTTATAGCCAAAGTGCATTTAAAGACAACCAATGCATTTCTACTCGCGCTAAAGAGACGCTTAATAACCCTTGGGGCATTCTCAAACTACTCCAAAGCGAATAATATGGCAGTATTCCACTTTTTTAATCCACGGTTACAATTTAATTACAACGGGAACGCAGATAATCCATGCTCGTAAAGCGGGCCATGTGATCAAAAATAAAAACATGATAATAATTGGTAATTTTTTCTGAAACATACTGTACATTATTCCTTGCACAAGTCTTAGTTTTTATAGTACAAGCACAAAATTATCGACCCCACATGCATGGTCTGGCTGTATAAATAAATCAGGATAAGCGCCCGTTTGGTAAACGTATGCATGAGATACCGCGTGTGGGCTCGAGATGTCCGATAATTTTAACTTATGTAAAGCATTATGTTCGCGTAAAATAGAAAATATAGTCTAAAACCAGGTAGGTTATGAGTCGGGTCACTGTATGATAACACGCATTTATCTTTTTGTTACCTCCTTTTCATCTTCGTATGTAAATTTTAAGAGGTCAAGGGTGTATTTTTATGAAATTTGAATACTTTTGAATGTTTTAAGTTTTTTAATACAGGACAGTTATTTTTGAAATGGCTACTTACGAATTCAGTCGCCATTTAGCCATTTTAGATTTTAAAATGTCAACTCGCTAAGAATTAACAATTAACTATTTATTAGTACTACTCTCATCAAGTTAATTTATAGATTTGAAGTAAGATTAATAGCAAACTTATTTTTGCAACGCCTCAGGTTAAGGAACACACTTAAATAAGGCAATAATTAGAACGACTAATTAATTTTTTCGAAGTACCTACTCGTTAGGTAAGCTTTGCGTGTTGGCGTTATTAGCAAGAGCGGTGAACGTTTGAGCTCCTTGCAACCAAATAAAGCCCTCTATTAGTTTGTTTTTGAAAATTCGCCCCGGCTTCCCTCAAAAAAGTTTTTCCATTAATGTCACCCCGCAAAAAACAAACAAAATTAGGTATTTTATAGGTACAAGATCTCGCGGAGAAGAAAAGAGCGCGAGTGGCGCTATTTATGTTTAAGCAACTTCCGTTTGTAAAAAGTTTCTTAAACAGGATTTAAAGTTGTTACGTAAAAACGCCCTTAAGAAGTAGTTAAAATTTTATATAGAGAAGGAAATTTATAAAACAAGCAAAAAGTTTGCTTATTTTTTTAAAAATGTCATAAACGCAGCTCCATTTGCGTTCGCCGTTTATTTGCAAGCACTTAACTCCAGATAGAATTTAAACTAACATTAAGATATTTTTAACAGCTGTTATAAAGGGGACTTACGACGATATAAAATGAAAGTAGTATAAGATCGTTTCGACTCTTTATGTTTATCTTAGAAGGAACTTTTTCCTCTTTTTTTCCTCTTTCTATGTTCGGGATAATTTGTTCAATTTAACGCAATTCGTAATATGCTACGAATATGATTCATTCAAATATACGGCGAATTATTAGAGAACAGACGCTGCAAGCGATGATATCACCGATCCGATTATGACATTCTGCTATGATCCTTTCTAAGCGGCTCAGCTTTGGACGTAATATGGACTTCGGGCGTCCAGATTTTATCCCTTGGGATGCACTTGCGGCAAGAGCTTATGTCACCACACCATATGATATTCTCGCTGCTTTAATTTGTTTTGTGCAGATATGGATTCTGTTCGAAATATCTCTTTCCAATACTTTTTTATAAATATTTTTCGAACGCACTTTAATATCCCACCGAATTATTTTAAATACATAACTGATATACAGGGTATCCACGCGTCCGCGGAGGAACCTACATACACTTGTAAATTTCAAATTTCGAGAGAAAGGCTTCACAAAGCTTTATTTCTTCTGAAAAGTCTTTTGTCATAATGAGAAAGTCGATATAACGTACTACTGGGTGTTGAAAAAAATAGGTAAACATTCAATGGTGATACTGATTAGAGTTAGTAGGGTGAAGAAAAACTGTTTCTAATGTTAAAATGGAAGTTCGGATATTCAAACTTCTGACTTTTTTTAAAGTACACAAATACACATATAGTTAAATCTTTCCGCAGACACACTGTATAAGTAGGGAATTTACTGATTATCTGTCTTTCTGTAGAGGTTTGAGGTAAGAGATTTTCAGCAGTTTTAAAACAAACACCTCACTGACTAAGATAAGGTTGGTAACTGTACAATCGGAGCTACAGTGTGCGCAACAAACACAGGCATAAGTTATTGGACACTACTTTTGGACAAAGTTTTGTCAAACCTTCAAAATGGCACCTCATTTGATGTGCGACTCAGATATGTTCTAATCTAGCACTTTCGAATGTTTTAGTTGTATGTTAGGTTATTAGTCATTACTGACTAACCATCAAATGTTACACTTACAAATGGAGAGATTTAGAATACTCTGTATAATATTCTCTTCAAGTATTTCGTATTGCTTATGTGGCACACGTTCAGTATAAGATTTAATAGAAACTTTCGAAGTCTAACATTGCTTCAGACATCAGTGTTCACTGATGCGTTCAAATAATACAAAAAGGATCTAAGAGAAGGTGAGTAGTAGACACTCACGACTCACGACCATTTTCCCATTTAGAGATGGTATGGAATCCTAATGGTCATCGCTCATTTTGATTGAGCGGTAGTGCTGGACTCTCACCGGCTAAACCACACCACCTTCCTAGCGGGCGAGGGAGTTCTAGTCTTTCCATTAAGTAACTATTCGCTCAGCGAATGTCTCCAGCTCTATTTGGTTACTCAGCAGCGATGTTCTGTTCTCCTCTGTGACGTACCGTTTAGTGGCTACCATATCTCGAATAAAGATCTGCATCGTCGATTTCTCCGCGTTTGCAGAACTGCAGAGCTCTTGTTGAGTTATCTCATTGAGTGCGCATAGCAGGTGTTTTACGGTAGCCTCTTTTGCTTTTTGACCAAGTTCTGGGTTAGTCGCTACTGTTCCTACTGTACCTGTTTTATTATGTTTATTTTGTTTGGTGATTTGTTTCTAGATTTGTTGTTGTTAAGACTTTCGTGCGTTTGGAGATTGCTTTCAGTAAGATTTGGGTTATCGTATTGTAATGCGGAAATTTAAATTGGGTTGTTAATTGTAGTGTGTTGGTGATGTACTGGGTTGCTACGATGCTACGCCTGCCGCCTGTATTATAGGTTTGTATATTTCAATTTCTGTATATGTCTCTCTCTCTCTCTCTCTCTCTCTCTGTTGTGGAAAGAATGGTTGGTCTCCTATCTATTTTGTAGTCGTTTTCAGCGAAATTGTTGTGAGTCTGGAAATCCCCTCGTCAATTTTTCTTTTGTTGATCTCTATAAGTCCGGCAGTATAGTTTCTTTAATATCGGATACGGCCTCGCCAATTTCAAAAAATAGCTCGCCGCGAGTGCTTTCAGATGTAAGTCTATCGGTGTGAGGTTAGCTGCATCGAACGAAATACTTAGTTCTGTAAGATTTGATCATATTTAAGACGAATTGCCTCTGTTAGCGTTTATAATGGCGCATGAAATGGGCCTCTGATTTAGGGCCTCGCACCACACTAGGACCACGTAGCTTAAGACTGGCTTTACTGCTGCCTTGTAAATGGCTAGCATTGAGTTTGCGAATCTGAGGAGGTTATTTCTAAGTAAGTAAATTTTTATTACCACGTTTTTAATATGAGGTTTTTAGGATAGTTTATCATTGAGGAACTTGATTCAGTTGTCACTAATTTTAGTTTATTAAACTTTGCCCAGTTTTTCAGCTGAGAGAGTGTTTAATTGGCTTTGTTCTCGAGTCTTTCTGTGCTTTTTCCTGCTATGGTTAATAGTACGTCATCCGCATAACACTCCATTATGACTTTCTGGCTGTCTTCCAGTATAATAACTTCACTCTCTATGTAGGTGACGTATGCTGATGTTACATAAGATCGGTTCGCAAGATGAGCTCTGGATGTAACCTGCTGTCTGCTGTGAAAACGCATTCGAGTTTGGAATTTTCTATGTTGGTAGTAGTAGTGGTAGTAGTCTTCCTACCCTTTATTTATGTTTTCATCGTGTTAGCCGTATTTACGTGTCCCGATGCTTCGTGTTCCCATTCCAGAAGGTTCCTTTCGATGAAACTGCAATGGAATCCAAGAACAGATTAGAGCCGCTAAAAATGCTTTGAGAGTCTTTCTCAGCTATAGGTATCTCCATTCGTTATCTCCTTCTGTTCAATTTCTAAAAGATTAAGTAATTGAGTAGGTACCCAGTGCAGTTTCACAGAATTGTGCATTGGGGGAGCCTGAAGATTTTGCCAACATTCCAGAACTCATTTAGAGATTTTCTTATAAGGTAAGCCTCAAAGTTGTGCAGCTGATGAGTGCACAGCGCCAATATAATTCTCAGATGAAAATTCCTAACAAAGAGATTGATATTGATATCGACGGATAGTAAAGATGCTTTTCTGTTGCCCTGAAGCAATCAATAAAAAAAAAGCTAAAACTTCCCTTTAAGGTAAGTACACAAGCTGTTGTCACGGCAAAAGAGTTATACCGGTTACTCTCTCCTGAACTAGGTACTCTACGAGCAGCTGCAGAAATACGAAATACGAAAGGAACCTGTAAACTGGATAAGAATTTTTACACATCACTGGCAATCTGAGAATAGTACAAAATTCTTAATGTTATGGATGTAGCCTTTCTACAATATTCGCGTTCGAAGACGGGGGGCTCCTAGTTAGACATTGCCAAAAAAAGGATCATTTCTCCCTCCAAACTTCTAGAGTTCATCCTAGGGCCCAGAAAGATTATTTCTTGGATTTGAGAAAAGCGCGGCATTACTCATGCGCCCATGACCTAGAATTAAAGGCTAAACTGATCTTTTCAGAGTGGTTTTTCAATAAATACCACAAGGTTGGCTTATTTGGTGCCTCGACAAGTATATTTTTTTAATGAAACTGTGGCGGCGTGTACGTAAACAATTTTCTAGGCATGGATGCCTTTTGGCCTGTGGATATAAACTTTGTCTACGTGCTCTATAAACCACTTGTAGGAGTTTTGCCCAGATTGAAGTGTGTATAGACAATGTTTAGCCGAATACAATTTAGTTCGGTAAATTACAGGCCAGTATTGTAATTTTTTGAAAAATTTACGTCCAAATTTCTTATTACAAGACTGCCTAGAGGAGAAGAAGCATGAGGCAAATTCGTATTATTAATTTATTAACGAATACCTATAAATAGGTATTAGATATAGTTAAATTTCGTGATTTGATAAATCCATGGAGCGAAATCAAATTCTTCTTTTTTTTCAAATTCATATAGCGCGCAAAGTTAATAATTTAAAAACACAAAGAACGTAAATAAAGTTTGATTGGTGTAAAACTAAAGGTGAATTGCCTTAGGGCAACTTATTAATATGAATGATGTTTCGAAATTAGCTGCCGTTAGTAGTCATTGTTGAACGTTAGTATTTCATTTTTCAAGAGCAAACTTTATTAATAACGCACCGTTGTTCCACATTTGACGGTATATTTTGTAACTGTGTTGTTACACTTTTTTCGCAAAATTAAATCACAGGGAGGTTTTGTTGTAAAACACTGACCGCAGGCTCCCTCGACCTCCGATGTTATAAATTTATCATACATTTCATTCCACTACATGAAACAGCTACACACCCTCATCAAATGTTGGCGGCACGTGTACTTTTACATAAAACTTTCCGAAATGATTGATTTTTAAAATTGTTTAGTGTTTACTTTATTTTTGTAACTCACTGTAGTACGGTTTTTGTCGATTGGGTAATTTGAGCACGTTTTAGTAAAAAAAAATCTGCTCTTTGCACGATATTGGTTTGCCTTACTTTAGATATGTATGGTGAGATGCGATGCAATATCCTGAAGTTTCTGATAGGTTCCGGGATTCGCTCCGTGGCCATGTATTATTCAACTAACGTTAGCCGCGGATGACCTATCTTTTCCCCACACGAAGAATAATTCCCAGCAAGAAAAATTTACAACAAACCAAACAATCAAAAGTGTCTCGTCGAACGCGTTGGAGAAAAAATTGCTTTAAAAAATATTTTTATCGAAATTTGTTTGAAAAATAAATAAGGAAAGCAAAGTTAAGTGTAGTAATTCGACAAGACTGTTCTAAAATCCCACTTTAATAGCTATAATCGTGCGTTAGTGCCCTCGCGGTCGCACGTAGTTACCAGGGTGATCACCCCGCACAGCCCCGAACTGTATTTGCCAACACGAAGTCTGTCACCCCAACCCCCAAAAACCCCATCATCGTTCAGATTCAATCTCGAGGGAGAGCTGCACGGGACTGGAAATTGATGTTTGATATTTCATCGTGAATATTTTTTGTTTAAAAATGTTTTCATGCCGAATATTGCGTATTATTAGCATTTCCCTAAAAGCTAATTTTTCCGTCATCGATTTTTTTAAAACGTATTTTCCGAAAGTATTACCAATTTTCACCCGCAGAAAAAAAATTTTCATTTCATCACTAATACTTATCTTAATCCCCGCTTCGTTTGCCAATTGTAAATAAATTTTAATTTATTTATTATTTCACCTCACACATGTTTTCACGAGCCCTATTAGGGCGAAAAGGTAAATAATCGATCGGTAATGGAGCTTTCTTGCAAAATCTTAAAGTTTCCTTTCTCGTTCAAATTCAACCCTTTGATCGATCTGTATGTTTACAGGCATTGTTTTGTTGTCGTGGCCCCGTCTGACATCTAAACTAAGTGCGTGTTGTCAAAAGCAGGTTCAGGTTCGGCAGTTATCATCGGGGTTCCAGACCATTACACCCACACTATTGTCTTTTCTGATGGACAGGACAAGTCGTAGCCGAATGTCGGATAAAATGTCATGTTATTAGTTCGAGGAAGTTTCACTTACATTTCTTTCTATAAGGGCACAGAAGAACTTCTCGATTAATTTTTTTTTCGCGCGTTGGCAGTTTAAAGTTCATGGGAAAATTTTTTTAACAAATTATTCACAAAACGAGTTTTGGTCCAGACGATTCAGAATTCACGTAGTGAAATACGCATCCAGATGGTTAAATTGGGGACGAGTTTTAAAATCGTTAGTTGTTAAGCTTAAACAAATATTGATTTTAAATGCACTTTGCCATAAATATTTGTCTGAAGTGCACTCGAGTGGACATTTTACCTTATTTTTACAGGCTACTGAATTTAGTCGAGTACTCGTAATTTTAAATACCTGCAAAAATCTGAAATAACTTCAAAAATTAATTTTGAATTGTAATCGTTGCGCACTAATAATCGAGAAATTTTCATTCCCACCGTAATTATTCGTACACTTCAGCATAATTTTCGAGTATCCATTTGTTGCAAATGTGAGAAAGAGAAACATGAATAAAAATTGCAAAGTGGTTGTACGGCGTACCTAGAGTGTTCACGTGTGCGCCACGTGACATTCATCAAAAATTGTTCCCTTATTAAACTAACCCTATTTTATCTAAAACAGATTTTTCCAAAGGGTGTACCCCATTATCGCATAAACAGCAAAAAAGTTGAACTATTCGACGATTTTGAAACTTATTGTCAAACGCCGTTTTAGTCCGTGAATCCCGTATCAAAATATCCATCCGATCGTGCCCATTTCCCTCGTATCGCAACAAATGCGATACGGAAAAGTGGCTCTTAAAGTCTCTCGGATGATGTTAATAGAATATCGGTTTGTGTTGGACCAACATAGTTTATAGTTGGGGCGTCACTCGACACGCGGCGTCTCGACGCACGTCACGAAGAGAACCACGCGTGATAATCGCACTAACACGATATGCGGTGCCGCTGCTTAAGGCCCCCCTTAAGGATTACGGGAGCTTATATTACCGATCGACGCTCTACGCGTCATTACGTATTAGCGTTTCCGTTAGGGATTCCCTAAGATTAACGTTAATTGTGGATATCGACGACATTTCAATGCTTCGTTAGTTCGTGTTTCCTCAACATCGCTCAAAATACTGACAGATCTCGATTTGGACGGTAATGGTCAATAATAGAGGTTTAGAGTTCCGAAACCAGTCGAGTGTTGAACGTAAGGGCAAATTTTTGTTAGTTCTGATTAACGAACCGAGATGATCACCGATTTTAATTTAAAAATTAAAGCTGTGGAGTGTGGAGTGTGGAGAAATCGAGCGAGCGAGTCCGACTTAAACGAAACATTGGCGACTAGATTCCGCCATCAAGTTCAAATTTTGTTAGGTGGAGACGTGAAAGAGGCTGCCTGCGTTGTTCTCGATGATTTCGACTTCAAATTACAAACGAAGAGATACTTTCCTGATGGCAGAGAATAAGAAATTTGTGCCAGTTGGTAATAAAAGAATGAAAGACGATAACGATATCAACAAATGATCGAAAAACTGCCTCGAACAAATTTTTTGGGTATATTAACTCGTAAAAACCTCATCTTTAATTTATTTGCAATGATAACTGCTAATTTATTTTATATACTTAATGCTATTTAGTTGTTCTAATTTATTTAATAAAAATGGGTTCTAAGGAACTTAGGAGGGGGAAGGGGGAAGCAAAATTGGAACGAAATTTTTTCATTTCAGAAAGTTTGTGAAAAAATTTGAAATATTCGTATTGAGACCATTTAAGCCCCAAGATCAATTTCGAAACAAAACTTAAGTTTGTCAGTCCGTCTGTATCTCAAGTTGTGAAAAAAGCCGTATATAAGAAACGGAAAGGGAGAGGGATAAACATACAAAAAATTAGCTTCTAATTGAAATTTTTTACGTTCCGCGGCTTATTTATTTATTTCTTCCGTCGTATGTATAAGCTCGCGAACAAGATAAATACCTAAAAAAAGTTTGTAGAGCGTTTGCAGCAAAAGTCAAAGAACTGGGCATCTAGGGGAAGGGGGTATACTATCATCTAAAATGCTTTACATAATTGTTGCTTGGGCCATTATTGAGGATGGAATTAATATATTCTTTTGCAGGGAACCTCTTAAGCTTTTTACTCGCCCCCTTTCAAAATTAGTCACCCTAAGTCTAAAAATGTAACTTCCTGAGGAACATTCGATAATTTGGCGAAGCGAAAAATATATCTACTCAAAATTTCATGTATAAGTGTGGAATGGGTGTAACGCCCCCAATTTTTTAATCTTTTTAAATCAATTACTTTAGGCACTAATAAGTACGATCTGGGGGAATTGCCGATTTTTGCGCATTTCTCGGTAATAAAACAAATATAAAGATTTTTAGGTCTACTCATACAAAAATATTCGGTGCACATACGGCACGGGTCAGTTTAAGATCCGGCATTGGCCAATTATTCTAATTATTCGTTTCTACCCTCCATTTTATGAGTTTCATACTCCCATAAACACTTTAAATTGGCAAGTCGGCACACGAAGCCGAACCTGCATTAGAAATCTTGAGCTGAGTAGAACCGTAGAACGTACGAACAACAAATATCCGCTAATAAATTTGAAAAAAATTAAGAGCAAACTGTGGAGAAAAAGATATAACTTTTTGTTTACTCAAAATTGTGTCGTGAACTCGCGAATCCGTCATATTTAAGTAAAAGTAAATTTCTAGTCGAGTTGGAGCCCCTCTCGGAGTAATTACGCAATTATTATTTAAATAAAATGCATCAAACGATAATTTAGATCTGGGCAAAAATCTTGGGCAATTCTTTCCCTACTTGTTTTAAGCGAAGCATCACATAGAACTAACAAAGTCAGGCAATTATTCCGGGTAATTACGTCAGTAGAACTTTTCTCGGAGTCGCTTTCAACGTCGGTAATTAAGAGAGTTAGTGCTAGTAGGCACGTTTCATTAGGATGTGTCAAGAATGTGAGAGAATCTGATTATGTCTTTTTGTTTGCTCCCTTAACTTAAGAAGAAAATCCTTCTCGAGATAAAATTTTTGGGGTAGTTTCTTTATTTTTTTTAGTTGGAAAATAATAAAACGAGAGTAAGGAGAAACAAGAATAGTCAATTAAAAGGTAAAGGGCAAATATAAATCAAGTTAAAAATTCAAACTGCATTAGGCAAAAGCAGGGTTAAGTTAAGATGGCAGCAAGGGAGCGACAACTGAACGGAACCGGAACCGGAAGACAGAGCGTGCGTGCTAATGACGGCAGCAGCCTCTGTCGAAGACTCTTGAAAATTTTCACGACCTTTTTTTCTCTATGACTCATGCTTTGTTAGCAATTTGCAAAATAATCACATGATAATTAAAAAAAATAATTAATTCGACTAACCATTACATAATTTAAAACGAAAATTGCCATTAATTAAACGGCAAAGTGCGCGCTCTAAATTTAAAATTTCATTTTATAAAGTGAAGCGTAGTATTTGTGCAAATAAAAAGAAAAAGTTGATTTTGTTAAAGCATCCGAAAATTAGTATAAAAAAGTCGAAAAAGTTATCGTTGAATATTCAAGCAATAACGCCTAAATTTTAAGGTAGTCAAGAGTACGTTTTTGATATTTGATAAAAGCTCTTACGAGCGCATTCGGCCGATCTACACACCTCAATACCTGTACAAGTTTCTATGTTCCCAAAGAGCGCCTTTGATCAATGCACTTTGCAGTTGGATTTTTACTTTTTACTGCAATTTCTACGATGCACGAGATATACGAGAGGGCGAAGCTATACCTATACATTTCAAACTACCTCAATTATTATTCAAACAAAATTTGTTAAAATTCCTTTACGAAAATTATCTAAAATGTGTCTTCTTTACTAATTAACTAAGGCCAAATATTTACAAAAAATTTCTTTTAAAATAATTTAATTTGTCACGTTACAGGCCTGATTTTTGTGTCACTCGATCTGAAATTACATAATTTTTCGAAATGACGGCCAGTAGCGAAGTATACACGAGATCAAAGGCCCCCTGGGAGTTTTGTTAAACCCCACCCCCTTCCTAGCACACCTGGGGTTAAATTTGCATTACAATTGTACCGAGCCACCTGGACCTCGCCCGATTGTGAGATACTCTTTGTGATTATACCAGCGATTCCAAACATTTTTTTTATCTGCCCAAAAAATACGCTCTTGGGAAAATTTAAATAAAGGTTTTCCTGGGTCGTGGGCGTCTTTAGGAGCTCCGGAGAACGCCCGCCGTAAGCTTCGATCTGTAGTAGATACGAGATACTTTCCAGCGAATTGCAGGAAAATGACAACCGTTTGTTGGTCCCCGAATTTTTTTTAATACGAGCACACACGCGTACCTCTACAGACCAGTCCCATGATGTCACCCCATGATTATATGTGGTTTCTGACGAGACTGGGGTTAAGGTTATGATTATCTTCTTCTTTATCAGGGTTGGCCTAATATAGTATAGAATATCACCGCTATTTAAATATAAAATTTAGATTTTTAAAGCAGATAGATGAATTTGTTACAATTTTTAATATAAACGCGATCGAGTCGAATTTATGTGGAAAAAAATATTGAGCGTTTTACAATGCCTACCAACTAAATCAAACAAACTATCAACAGACATGTTTATTAATATTTAAGCAGACGTTAATCCGTTTATAAGAATGCAGACAAACATATGTCGATGCTCATGGGTGGTTAGCGGGAGTCTCGTCCAGAACCATGAATGAACTTAATGCGACGAAATAGTGAGACGGCACGGATCTTCTTCGAAAAGCGACATAACTCGCGTTTTACTTGTCTTGGCATGAACAACTTAAGAGACCATCAATTTACTTTCGTACTTTTTTAGATCATTAAATTTATTATGTTTTGCTTATTAAGAGCACCATTATTCTAGCCACCACCACGTATATTGATTTAATCGGATCGGAAGCGCTCGAAATGAACGTGGAGCGGGAAAAACTGTTTTAGAGCACCGAAAGAGGCATTATTGATAAAAAATTGACTAGCTTTGGTTCCAATTGGAGCAACTATAGGTACCACAAAAACCTCACACTGCGTCTTTCACAGTTTCCCAAATACGAGACTATTGTGCTGTTATAAATGCATATACAACCCATTGCAACACAGCTACCTACATACTATCTACTAATCAGAGTGTTAAAACATTCAGTAGTGAAGTGGGAGTTGCGGCCTTTTCTACGACGCCTGCAGAGTTTAGTAGAACTATCAGAAACAAAAGGTCCCATGAACCTGTAGACGAACGTTTGGCATAACCTGTGGGGACTGACACCCCAGTTGACTTACTATAGATATGCACAGTAAGGGTTATACCAATATGCAGGCTCTGTATGGTAGACTCAAACCCAAACAAGAACCGGCATACACAAACTAGGCAAAATCCAAAGACTGGAGTGCCTAGAAATAACTGGGCAACTACACCTAGTATGGTGTCTAACAGAATAGGCAGAACATAAAACGTCGAAAAAACCTACGAAATTAACATTCCGACGAGGGAAGAATGTGAATGCAAGGTAGTCAAAATAAATGGTCACAAAATTCTACACAGGCTGCTCTAAAAATCGAAGACGGCAACTAGAGGCAAGGGGTAAGCTTAGGCCTCGGTGAAGACGCGACCATCTTTCAAGCAGAAATTTACGCCATTCTATCACGTGCGCAAAGACTCTTAGATCAAGGTTATCGCAACCAAAGAATTTTTGTAGCATTTGACAGCCAAGGAGATCTTAAAACACTGAAAGCATGGAAGGTGGGGTCCGGACTAGTAACGGACTGCATCCGCAGACTGAACGAGCTAAGAGCACTATACAACCTGGTATGGGTGCCAGCTCCTGCCAACATACCAGGAAACGAGAAAGCAGACGGTATGGCTAAAGAGGGCGGCAAAATAGAACACATGGACCGAAACCAGCCTTTGGCATTCCCTATGAAATGGCAAAGAGAGAAAATCACTTCTGGTGAAGTAGCATATTAAACACTGGAGGGAAACTTCTGGAAAATGACATTCTAGTGGCAAGTCCTACTGGAGAAGCACTCTGACAAAAGAACCCGCTCTCTACTCGGAATGAACAGAGGTGAGTTATAACTGTGAGTTATTGCCAGCTTAAAAAGAACTTGTAAACGATGAGACTATAGAAGAAGACCCACTTTGCAGAGAAAGAGGAGACTCCAATTCATCTTTTGCTACACTGCGAGACTTTTATAAAAAATCGTCATACTTAGTATTCTCGGAAAAGGGAAGATGCTCCAAAGAGAATTGCCCAAATTATCAATAGAGAAAATTCTGGACTTTATCAAAAGCACGGAACTCGCATAAAGGAAGATTACATCTGATGCGCATCACGATAGATCTAAGATGCAAGGATGCAAGGAGCCACAGGGGGGCAGCCTCTGCCGCAATAATAATAATAATAAGGAACAAAAACTTCCCTTACCCTGGTAGAGGCAATCTAGGTGCAAGAGATGCGGCTCAAACAAAATGTGACGTTTGTCAGCATATTATGAGGCCACCATCCATTCTCGCTATCTCAAAGGGCGTGCCCCTTTCCTTTTAATTTTGGAATGGTTCAGAAAGCGCGACTAAGAATGATTAGCAACAGTGTAGTCGATGACTTATAGACAATAGTCGGCAATCATTAAGATGAAGCCCGGTTCTGCCGTCCCTGATACGTTGGAACTCCATTTCTGATTATTTCTGTTCTTAGGAACGGGGGAGGAGAAGTCGAAACGACGTTTGTGTTCTTATTAGCACAGCCTCACCTTGGCTTGGTATTTATGTATGTGTGGTACACTTTTGGGTTTTGACCTGTATAGGTGTATATTAGTGCTATTGATTCTCAAAAACGATGTTAGCGTTTTCCCCGTGTTGGTACCAAGTCTCTTAGACCTATACTGTATACTACTTCGGTGTGGCAACATTCACCGTTTTCAAATAGCTCAATTATATCGATGAAGTTTAGTACAGGGTGTACTTTTCAGCGTGCAAAATATGAGTAAGTAGGTACTTCAAACTCCCAAACCGTAAAGTCGGGCCCAGATTACTATAGATAGGCTCGGTTCTATAATCTGGACCCGGCATAAAATATAAGTTGGTTCAACGGACCATTGTTGTAAAATAACAATATTATTGGTAAAATTTAGACTGAAGAGAGACATTTCAGGCCGAAAATTGAAAATAAATTTGACTAATTTCTCGAAAAAAACTTTTCTGAAATCGGCGCGATTTTAGATACTAATTTTTTGAATTGCAGTTATTTTTGGTAAATCAATTTTATCTACAGCGTGTAACTAAATTTATACCTAAATTTATATCCTACTATTGGCCATTGGCTATCCATGACGGTTGACACTCTTCTACCCATTCCACCAACGTTTGTATCAATTTACTGGCGTATTTGTGCAGGTCGTGTGAACACCTTTATACCTATTCTTGTTAATGGTCAATATAAGCTGGGGTACTTTGCCAAGTATACGAACATTTGCGTATTGGCCAAGTACACCAGTCGTCTGTTCTCGGCTTTAGACAAAATACAAAATTGTACAAATTATGCTACAATAATACGGAAATAGTATAGTATCTCTCAGATTAAATGCTCTTACGAAACTCTTCAGAACAATTTTTTTTATAAACTGCAATCAAATATTTTATAGCTGATTAATAATTTTATTATTAACTCAATTACTAATTAATTCACCTCACAAATTACAAACAATGAGCTAAAGTTTCGTGTAGAAGTTTTCAAGTTACGCCGTTTTTCTATTATATTATTTCTGATAGTAGGTAGGTATATAAGAAAGTAAATAAATAACGTTTCGAAACGTTCCTTCTTTTCCTCCAATTTTGCGAAACTCTAGTGATTTTAAATTCAAACTCCTTACATTCAATTTTCTATAATGGGGAAAAAGCTTAAGTGTTAATTTGTCTACGTTTTCTCGCAAATAAATTAATTTAAATCCATTAAAGTTAAGAAGCAGCAAAAAAAGAAGAGTGAAGTATAATATATAAAAGCAATTAGTTTGATTACTTGTTTACTAGAAATCTCGACAGTCTTCTAATTATTGCTAATTACCTTCGAAAGCAATTGCAGCAGGACTCTTAAACTTTTTTCTTATCTGATCGACCAGAAACGACAATTAATTAGAACAATTTGCAGCGAACTTTTACATTTTGCCTTTTTTTCGCGAATTTACAATTACCTAATGGAAATTTTCTCGTTTGGAAGCGCATATTCCCGTTGTTTCTCATCGTCTCATCACTCATCATACCCCTCCTTATAAATAGGCATGTTAGTTGGCGTATATAGATAAAAATCGAGGATTACATTCACTCGGTCTACTTTAATCTTTTTGTACATTGTGTAGGTATGTAGGTAGAAAATACCTGAAACGTAATCCGCAATTTTGCCCGAAAAATTTTTTGAAAATCGCCAAGTTGGCAAATCTCGGACGCGGGTAAATCTTGAGATTAAAACACAAACTCGGTCGGATTTGAAAGAGTCCCCTGCTGTTTTAACTAAAGATGAGTATCTATTTGATGTGCCGACAATATAAAATAAGGGCTCAACTTCAACAAGTCTGATAATTTGGCTTGTTTGCGTTTTTCGAAAAAATTACTATTAATTGGGTACCTATAGATAAATAGCTTGAATAGCTACAAATTTTTATTTTTGATTTGGTGTCTTCTAGACTTTAGTGTATAAACAAGCATAAAGGGTGTTCTGCTTGAAGTTGGTGGTATTGGTAATCGATGGAAGCAGTGAGTGCGGCCTATTGTTGTCAGCGGCCATTGTTAGAGCTCTAGCCGAGCCGGAAGTTGCTTGGGCCATACGGACGGAGCGCTGTGCCACTTTGTACGTGCGTCTTATCGCGGGAGGCCATGTGAAATATGTCACATATAAAAGGTGAAAACTGTCGACTACAGCTTTATGCGACAAAACACAATTTTCACACCAAACTCATAAATTTTTACCAAAAATTTCACGCCTAAGTGTATTTTTAATCGAGTTCGTTTAATAACTATGATTAGACTATTTTCCGCACAATTTTCATTGAGAAAAACTAAATATTTTTTTATTAGTTTCCAGAATGAAAAATGCTTGAATTTAATTTAACAAAGGGAATAAAGATGAAAAACAAGTCGAAAATTTTTCACATTTTTAGAAGTCGTTTAATATCAATAACAAATTAATTATCTACGATGAAAAATAATTTTTGTTCCTTTTTCGTCTTTATTTTCTTACTCTGTCTAACTACAATTAAAATCGCTCCATCACAAATGCCTTATTAGGCTATCCCAACTGCTTTTCACAATCATTCGTAAGAATGGAGATGGAGGGACATCGAGATTAAGGCAATATAATGTGTCCGTCTATCCGAGGTCTTCACGACACAATCCTCGTTTTCTCACGCCCAAATTTTCGCAGCTTTTGTACCTCCTCTCCAGTCTTCTAACACTATATCAGAAAGGCCTTCTGAATCGAGTTATTCATTTTGATCTGGAACGTTTTAAAATGTCTCCCACAAGAGCAATAAGTTGAAGTTCAGACATGCAGATACACAAACAGACAGACACGCGGACAGACAGACGCACAAACAAATAGAAAGTGGAAGTGACCATCCACGAAAAATCCATCCACGAGGTAAGTGCGCACTTCGCATCTTCCGACTATGCTGACCAAATGTGATTCGAAATTCTGTCGACCCTTTCCTAAAAATCTCAGCAAACGTTGGACCTTCAAGCTACCTAACCTAACCTAACCCAACCCAACCCAACCTAACCTAACATAACCTGACCCAACCCAACCCAACCCAAACAAACCGCTGCAAGCTGCAACGATTAAAAACCGGGTCATTAGAGGTAGAGGTCTTAGGACTAATGTGCCGTGCATGGTCGAAAGGTTCTATTTGCGATACCACTGACGTTTCATCCACTTCTATGCTAAGTACTTTCGAAGAATAAATTGAAGTACTGAACCACCGATAAATAAGCGTACCTACATCGACCACTACCGCACAGGTTTCACCCAATTTATTCATCGAAAGTGCGTACCACAGAATTGGGCGAAACGTCGGGTATTGCTAAACGCTAATAGAACTTTTCGACCATGATGGTCCATTACCTCTAAAACCCCTACCTCTGATTAAACTGATAGTAGGTACTAAGTAGCGACAGCATAATTAAGAGTGTGGCTTGGGGTAGCATCAGTTCAATTTGGCTTAAAAAAGATAGCTCCCAATGAGCGTGATATAATACTCTATAGTCCCATCAAAAACAAAGCGATACCAACGTTTGGATGTTAGCTTTACGCCACCACAAGTGATGAGAGAATTAGCATAATATTGCTAACGATTATATGGTCTGTTCCGACATCATTCTCCCATCGAAAAGCCACAGTGAGTGAGGCAGTACTTCCAATGACGTGTTCTGTATCCTATAATGACTACTGACTGACTGAAGCAAAATGCAGAGCGAGTGAGAGACTCCACTACCACCTAACGTCTTCAGACGGCTTCTCAACAGACGTGGAAGTCCCATTGTCATGAAAAAAAGCAAGCAGTGAATGGGAGTAGACTGATGGGCGGACAGGCGGACGCACAGACTGAAAGAGAGATACGCAGAGAAGCGCGTAGATATAATTAATAATTAGGTCCTCACCTAGATATTAACGACTGTGCGATTTTTTACTGTCAAGTCGCGTGCGAAAACGATTCGTAAAAAAATATTCGAAAAATATTTTTTTAAATGCGACTTGTGACTTGTGCGATTCGTATTTAAAAACTGCAAACGTTAGTTTAGGCTCAGACTGTACTCGAATACGTTTTGTACAAAGTACTACTACAAGAACCACTTTCTAAATCTCAACCCCGTCTCGGTTTATAAGCCCAGGTGTGCAAAATTCTATTTCTTCAAGTCCATTGGAGTATTGAACATTTAAAAACTTTTTACGAAGTTAAAATTTAGGATTACGAACGCGAAGGGTTGCTGTAATAGGAATTTCATTGTTCACGTTGGAACCCTCCACATATAACATTGGCTCACGTGCGTTTTCAAGGGTGAATTTTTATTTTATTTTAAAGTACTTCGCATTAACTAACTGCTATAGGAATGCGATTTTCGAGTATTCCCTTTAATTTTTTTCGAAAATAAATTTCGAGTTAAGTCTAATCGATGTTTAAGAGCAAGTATAACCCATGAAATAGAAGAGTTGTAGTATAGCTACTGAAACTGGTTTCAGGGTTGTTGGTAGGGCGAAAGCCACTCCTAGCTAAAAGGGCGGTCTAAGGACTGCAACGCCTTGCTACTGTAGCGCAGTTACGGTCACTCTAATAACTAAAATGGCCTCAACAAGGATAACTGTTGCGAAGCAACCCAAAACAAGTCCACGTCCACGTTGACTTGAGTAGTACGAAAATAACTTTGTCAAACTTACACTTTTTTTAAAATTCTAAAATGTGCCACACACTATTAGTCGTCATTTCCAATGCTAGAGTTGTAAGAAGGCTCTAATTGGACGACGTTCGTATAATTACGAGATTCCAATTTATAAATTATCAAACGCGTTGATTAGCAACGATTTCAACACTCGACTGACTCAGCTGATTTATTTCTTTAGAAGCTGTCACTCTTTTAAAAAAAATTATTAAATATCGAAATTCTAAGTTGATAATTGCAGGTGGAGAAATCAGAAATTAAATTTACGACCCGAGAGCTTTTTAGAAATAAATAAACCACGCCGATTTAAGTTCAGAACGGTAATTAGAATTGCCGTTCTGTCAGAAACAAACTTTGTAATTATGTAGTGGGTAATAATATTGGATAGGAATTACTGTTAGTATTTCATTTTTCAATTTCCACGTTAATATTTTTTCGTACAAGTTGTAATTGAATTTAGAATTTTGGACTTTTCAAGAAAATTCCAACTGTGACGGAAGAAAGGACGAAACGAACGAGTTAATTATTCTTGGAGAAAAGTAAAATTAATAACATAGCGTTATTGGTTTTTAATTAATGAAAGGGGACACGAACACGCTCCAGTATTCAAGGAGCCGTTAATTATGAAAGACGCTCAAGAGCGTTCTCCTTACTAATTCGGCAATTTTTGATCTATTTTCTATCCGAACTGGGGTGTAACTGCTACTCTAATTTAGTTTTAGGATTTTTTGTTAGCTGCTGCTTGATGGAAGGCACACAGTGGGCCCTCTAATAAACCGATTAGGTACGTCTGAAAGTCATAGTGAGCAAATGCTCTCCTTGCTCTTGATCTTCATAAATTTTATGTTGTGCTCTATCTATTCATGCAATCAGGGACCCAACGAGAAGTTCATGTATGTTTCAGTCATACCTGAAGAGATGGGGAAACCATATCCATATATTTTGCTCATCTCGACAACTGGACAAGTCTTCGATTGACGAGATGACGAGCGGCAAAGCCGAATTTTGGATGTAAAATTAAAGTGGGGGCTCTCAAAGAAATATAAATGTTGTGTATAGGTAAACACTTTATTAGGACCTTAATCTATCCCAACAAATGTATGACCTTCAAGATCTTGAATACCAATCAATATTTGAGAGGCACTTCTCGAGCGAAATAACGGTGCGAGTCTTCCCGCTTTTGGGTCATTGTAATGGAAAATAAATTAATGGGTAAAAAGTGAAGTTCAAGGAAAGAATTTGGTTATATTTTTAATAGGTAAATATGTACTTACTGCATAATAAATATATAAACATCGAAAAAATATATTATAAGTATAATGAAAGTTAATTGAGTGTTATTAAATAAGTGGGGTAAATTTGCTTTAAATAGATACACAATTAACTCGTCGTTTTGAATGCCAAAAGCAATGAAAAGAAGTTCATTCACAAATTTGCCACATTAAAAATACATTGGCACAATGAGAAAGCACATAAACAATGCTAAAACCGCAGGTCTCTGAAAACAAAAAGCTGCATCCGACACATTTGCCGGCATCTTTTGTTGTCGTGTCGACATTTGTTATCAAATAATTTTGTTGTCCGTGAAATGTTCTCAATTCGAGCCAACAGGTTGTACTATTGTTGACAATCCTTAATAGAATTACCATAATAATATTGTCATTCTTGTATTTACCATAACAGAAAAAGTCAGGGTTGTACTGTAAAACGCCAACCGTAAGGGTTATTTTGGTGACGTATTGAATTTAACAATACGATTCATGTCAATTCAATTGCACAAAGAAGTATTCTATTTTCGGAAATGGGGTTTGACTTACTTTTTTACATTACACGTGCCAAATTTATACGACCCACTCGGTCCTTTCTTCTAATTCTTTCATCAAACTTCTTCCAGACTCGCGAAACTTCAAACTTTAAAAAACCGCGCGAGAAGACACAACGATAAAATAAATTCCTAGGTTAGCGTTTATAGTAAACGAAATAAATAGTAAGAGGGGCATTATTCTAGAAAAATTTATTTCCGTCACGCAATCTGTCACGAGAAAAACATTTATATTGCCCCAATATATCTCTCCATTCCCATACCGAGCGAAACTGAAAAAAGGATAAGTTCCAACTATTCGATATAATAAATCTTTCTAAATACTCATATTAATAAAACACGTGGCTTCCTGTAATCCGGGCTCAGTTCCGGCGAGTCTCGGAGTTATGCGGCTCCGGGTCTAGAGGAGACTCCGGGTGATGCATGTCCGGAAACGATTAGCCGGAATGGCATCGTACTGACCCATCGGTATCTCCGATCGCCCATAAAAATATTAGCGGTCGAGATTCCGGCTGTTTATTGCTCTTGTTACTATATGCGCGTAAGGGATGTTTAGAGGTCGTTTTGATAGTAATCGAGGAAAATAAATGTTCCTTGTTTCGAATTAATATTTCCTTCTTGTTTAATTTTAATATTATTTCAAAAATTATCCGGGTCGTTAAAGCAACAGATATTAACAAAACTAGAATGGGAGGAAAAGTGATGAGACGATTAAAATCGATAGTGTTAGAAGTGTATGGTGTACTAACACCGCGAAACCAATTTACTGCCACCTTATGAGAGTGAATGAATGAATATGAGATCCATTACGTATTATAACGTTCAACAGAAATTCAGATCATTGATCGTCAAAGAATAAATTAAACTCCACTTATTGATTTTATCTCTAACTATCGACTTCAATATTAAAGCCACAATTAAATCAACATTTAAAATTAATTCATTCATGGATTCGGGTTTATACACCAATTCGCTTATTCAACAAAATTTCACTACTCACAACATATTATTACAAGGGTGTTTACGAATGTTTTAAGATTTTTCTCCGAGTGAAAAGTCAAAACAACGAATTAAATTTATTCGATAACTCCCCTCCCCACGACTCTAGACCTAAACCCTCTCCTAGATTACTTTAGCTCATTTGGATCATCATTCGAAGTAAATAGTGCGGAATTGGTGTAGTCCGCAATAGAAGTGATTCGAATCTTCCAAGATGCTCTCAAAGTTAAAATGACTTTCCTAATTCATACACACTCGTGCTTTATAGTCCCGTAAAGTGTAGGGGCCAATTGGAGTCCATAGCATGCCCAATCGTAAAAAATTCTGATTTTGATTTTGAGACTGATCCACTGCCCTACATGTAGGTGCTCATCACAATACTCGATCGTTAATTGGATAAATAACAGGGTCTAGGTTATACTCGTAGTTTTTAGGTTAGAGAGACGTCAAAATTCAGGAAGGTGGGGAGAGGATTTCATTCCATACCCCATACCAAGAGATGCCATACTTTGAGACGCAACCGGCGATGGTTAGATGCGTCTCTCGACACATTTGAGGGACTTAGTCGGTCGGGTCCTTCTGAAGTTTCTTAAAGGGTCTAAGCGAATAATAGACGAAAAGAGCACAAAATGTTTGTTTCGTATGGTCTGCGTTTGAGGGGGGGGGGACTTCCTACATCAGCACAATGCGAAAAAGAAACTTTAAGTTCCAGTCATGGGTTGCTCTCAACTCCGACTTGATTCTGATTGAACAAAATATTTTTTAAAAGACTCAAAATCCACCCTGCAGCTCCAGAATCCAACCTTAAGTAGAATACGGGGAAGGGTCTTCCTACATCAGCACAATGCGAGAGACCATTTCTTAATTAGAAACTTCTTCGAACTTTAAATGCCAGTCATGGGTTGCTTTAAACTCTGACTTGATTCTGATTGAAAAGGAATAATTTTATGAGAAATGCTGAAATTGCATTCTGCAGCCCCAGAAACCAACCTTAAGTAAAATACTGGGGAGAGTCTTCCTACATCAGCAAAATGAGAGAGTGCATTTCTTAACTGGAAACTTTTTTGATAAACTTTATCTTCCAGTCGTGGGTTGCTCTAAACTCGGACTTGATTCTGGTTGAACAAAAACAGTTTTAAGAGAGACTCAAACTCCATTCTGCAGCCTCAGAATCCAACATTAAGTAGAATACTGGGGAGGTTCTTCCTACATCAGCATAATGCGAAAGCCCATTTCGTAATAAAAAAACTTTTTCGAGGAACTTTAAATGCCAGTCATGGGTTGCTCTAAACTCGGACTTGATTCTGGTCGAACAAAAACAGTTTTAAGAGAGACTCAAACTCCATCCTGCAGCCCCAGAATCCAACATTAAGTAGAATACTGGGGAGGTTCTTCCTACATCAGCATAATGCGAAAGCCCATTTCGTAATAAAAAAACTTTTTCGAGGAACTTTAAATGCCAGTCATGGGTTGCTCTAAACTCGGACTTGATTCTGGTCGAACAAAAACAGTTTTAAGAGAGACTCAAACTCCATCCTGCAGCCCCAGAATCCAACATTAAGTAGAATACTGGGGAGGTTCTTCCTACATCAGCATAATGCGAAAGCCCATTTCGTAATAAAAAAACTTTTTCGAGGAACTTTAAATGCCAGTCATGGGTTGCTCTAAACTCTAACAGTTTAATCAGAGGCCCAATGTGCATCATGCAACGCCAGAAACCAACCTTAAGTAGAATACGGGGGGGGGGGGGCTCCTACATCAACACAATGCGAGAGTGCATTTCTTAACTGGAAACTTTTTTGAGAAAATTTATATTCCAGTCGTGGGTTGCTCTAAACTCTGACTTCATTCTGATTGAACAAGAATAGTTTTAAGAGAGACTCAAAATACATCCTGCAGCTCCAGAATCCAACATTAAGTAGAATACTGGGGAGGGTCTTCCTACATAAGCATAATGCGAAAGCCCATTTTGTAATTAGAAACTTTTTCGAAGAACTAAATGCCAGTCATGGGTTGCTCTAAACTCTGGCTTGATTCTGATTGAACAGGAACAGTTTTGAGTTTTTTACGCATTGATGGGCCTTCCATGGAACAGCACCCCGCACCTTATTTTGAGTAGATACCACCAGAAAATGTCAGGCAATTAAAGTAATTAATTTGGAATTCACATAAAAAAATGCCATCAAATATGGCGGTAAGTTTAAATAAATATTTTAATACCGAGGGACGATTCTACACTAGTTGTTATAAACCATGTCATTATTTAACAAGTAATAACGATTAATCATTATTAAGCAATCAACATTAAAGTTCTAGGTACGAAGTTTTACGAGTTTTGTATAATATAAACCGGTCAGAAGCGTTTTTGGTTTCTCATCTACCTCGTGTTTGATCGAACGAATGCAGATATAATTGCATGACTGAGGTTTACGTCCAGCCGTTACATAATGATTGTGATGATCATTTGGTGACTTGCATTTACCGAAGCAATAAGAGAAATTGAGCGAGATTCCTCGAATTCTATCAAGAGCTTTAAAAACGCATTTAGAAAGTTACGTTTATTTCTACATCAAAACTAAAAGTATAACATTGGTTGGTTGGGGAAGAAAGAAAAGCACAAAGTTATGGTTAATTAAGTGGCCATGTGTATACGTTTTCGGACAGGTCTTTGTGGTTAATTAATCAAAATATTACGAGAACACACACATACACCCAGAACGTTAATGACATCACAAAGTTCCTTTAACTAAATAAAAATCGTCACCATTAAAATACCACGTTAATTCCCTTTTCAGTTCATTTCTTCATATCGCATTTGTGGTGCCATTTAAAAATACTAATTTATCTTTTACAACTACCGAAATTAATTTCCACATCCATTACGGGTTGACATCAATACAGAGCTAATAAATTATGCAACCCGGAGTCGAGATCGTGCCTGGACAGGATCAATCATCACTGCTTACGAAAGCTTCAACAACTACAAAAAATTCTCCATCCAATGATTCAATGTCACAGACGCGAGAAGAGATCAACTAAATGAATTATTTCTTTCGTATTTTTTAATATAAAAAATTTTTAAGAAAATTTATAAGGAGGCGTATCAACGCGTCTCGTTCCGACGCAAAAAATAGAAAAAGTTGGTGAATATTTCTCTGATTGACTTTCGTCTTTTTGTAATTAAATTTTTGAATCAAATCTTTAGAATTACTACTATAAATAAGGGTAGTTCTACCGGGACTTTATCGGCTAAGGTTGACTACGTCCGACGTCACATTCTAATATTTTAATAAGTGATAAGCGCATTGGCGTAGAAATAAAATAGTATGTAAGTTATACTATAACCTAAACATTAACCCCTTTACATCTCGTCGACTCACCGTGTATTTGGTAGGACGCAGCTCAGTTCCACCACCAGTGACTATTTTTCCTTTCTTTCGAATGCACCGATTCCAAGTTAAAGATTTCATGCTTTTGAAACAGCTCAAACTGAAAAGAAAAATAAATTTTAGACAAGCCTTGTACTGGTTGTATAGTAAATTAATATGTAGAACTGCTTTTTGCTCCACGAACGTAAACAAAGACAGTGTAACGAAGCACGTAAGACGAAATGAGGTATTGAAAACTCCAAGTAGTGGACTTTGAATTTAAATCTATTAATATTGTATACGGTGTGGTAAAAGCTGAAAACACAAGCACGTTGAAATTTCCCGAGGAGGTGAAAGCACCCATATTGAAAACTTACTCACGTCCTCGTGCCCAATATCTCGACCGAGTCGTGTTTTATACGGCTTAGACTGTGTTTGGAGATTTTATGAGATTTTTTTCCTAGACAGATGTCTCGGTTATTGGTTTGCTATGCAGAATACGAGATTGGGTTTATAAATTGTTTTTGAAATACTAGCATGAATTTCATTTAATTCTTTTTTTATTTGTTAAATTGCTTTTACTGCTGAGAAATTAGTTTTATTTCGAGATGTTTGTGTAGTAGGTACGATTTTCTATTAGTTTTTCTTTTCGAAAACCAATCTCGTTGAGAGTGCTCTAATTATTAAATAATTAGTTTCGTATTAAAGGTAGTATCAAAAGCGGGGCAAAAAATAAAGTGAATTTAAAGAGTCAAATCATTTTCTTACATGAACTATTTATAATTTTATTTTTCTTAATCTTAGAATAACACTACTAGTGCACGGTGATCTCAGAAAAAGGCGGAAGACGGTCTTAAAACTTCGAAAATATACCACGAGGAAATTACGAATTATTGTCTTTCGAAATACCTACCAAGGAGGTAATTCTTTGAAACTAATTTGGGCTCGATGCCATGACACCGGAAAGTTGTAGCCCTTCATAAAATAAAATCAGATAGACACGGTTTGCTTTCAAAATTCCTGAAAGTAAGTAAATGGATTCCTCACGACTCACGACACGAGAACGGAGTCTAGGGAAAGAATGTAGCGTGGGGCTCACCATTATAGTCGGAGACATTAATTAAAGTTTGTGAAATGGATTAAACTACCCCTATAGAACTGTGCATTAAACTTAAGGTTAGTTAGGTTAGATTGGATTAGGTTAGGCGAGGTTAATACGTTACAACGTATTTAGCGACAGGAGAGCTGATGGCAGACCTAACGGTAGTTCCAGATCTTCGACTCACTTTGCGGAGAGGAAAGGGTTTAGTGGGTAGGCGCCAGGGTGACCAACTTACCTGGTGAATCCCACACTACCCAGGGCGCACGAGCTTTAAAGCAGCCCTGGGTGTCTTCTCAAGGATTCCTAAACCTCATATAAAAAAAAAGGTTAGGCGAGGTTAGGTTAGCACGTAAAAATATTAATTTCCGACTATAAAAAAAAAAGTATTAAATTTTAGGGTAAACCATTAACGAGCCACCAAAATGAGGGGAGGGGGAATTAATATTAAAAGTTTTATTTCCTTATCTATCGTTAAAAGGGTTCTTAATCTAATAGACGTCAATGTGTATGTTTTGGAGGAAAATTGTCTACTGTTGAGTTTGTAGAACACGGAGTTCCCAGGTTCCGTTCTCGAGCCTTTCTTATTCGTGTTGTACATCAATGATTTATGCCGCTATATGGGTGTGGTTCTCAGTGTGGTTCTATTTTATATGCAGACAGCACCACATTCATCAATTCAGAAAATTAATATTGTAGTTTTACTTTGTTTGCGAATAAGAGCATTGGACGAGCTTCTCGGTATTTCAGTGCCAACAATTTGAGTCTGAACAACTTTCTAACCGTCTCTAGCAATCAAAAATAAATTAAGGGCAACCGTGTCAAGTTATTGGGCGACATGGTAGATAACGGCTTCACTTGGATGGCCCATGTTGACGAACTCTGCTTGTAACTCGCGAGCACGATATATATTTTTCGTACGACCGACTCTAAAAACATTCTTTACGCTTCGTGAAGTAACGCCTAAAGTCGGACATTTTGATCGAGTTTGTTTTACATACAAGTATATGATCGTAAAAATTATACATGGACAGGTATATAACCAATAAGGTACTTCACGGTTATATACTTTTTGTTTGATTCTGTCAAATTTCAATTTTATTCCACTAGATGGCGCACGCTCATTTGACAAAATTCAAACTTTGAATAATTATTTAGACAATTGAAGTCGTAAATTAATTACTTATTTAGCAAAATGCAAAATTGTAAAAGTATTAGTTGTACTTATAATTATAATACGAAAGATCAAAACTCAAAACAGTTATTTGCTGGAACAATTTTTAGAAACGTAATTTACGTAAAACATAACCTTACAAAATACAAAAGTTACTAATTTTATATTGCCGTCGTACGAAAAATTTTGTATGTATCTCGAGCAAAATGCGTTTTTGATGTTCGGTCGTCATTTAGCAGCTCAGCTCCGCTTCGCTGCTAAAAATTAGACCTCACATCAAAAACTCTCATTTTACGCTCTAGACACATAAATAACTATTTCGTCTGCTGCATTGTTGCGTAAGCTTTGATGTCTTGAGAGTGACGTATTTTTCATTGTTTCAATCAAGGATCAGTTATGCTGTTATTCTTTCGGGAACCTCAACCCATGCTTTGAAGGCTTTCAGACAGCAAAAGAGGGTCGGTTCGGCTGTTAGCGGGAGTTAAATTTAGAGAGCACTGCTGGTCCTTTTTCAAGGCTTTTGGTAAACTGGCCTTACTATCCCTGTATATGCTCTATTCAACGCTCAAGCTCCTTACCTAAACTGTTTCTTCGTTGAATAATACTTGATTAATTCGATTACGATTAACTAGTCTACATGTGGACTACTCAAAGACGAATTTTATCAAAAATTCTGGATGAACACAAGGGTGGGCCACGCGCATTTGATTGGGTCCAGACCCACTACCTTTAAAGAACCGAAGTTCCCTATATAGTACAGACTTTTTTAGAAAATTGTGTCAAGAACAAGAAAATTTAATTAATTAGTCTCACGTGTCACTACTGCTTTCCAAGAGAATTACGGCACTCTAAAATTCCCTTCTCCAGCTATTGACATTTTTCACGAACTCATCATGACCTTATAGAAAGAGAAGACGTTCCGAGAGCAATAACTCCCAAATACTGGGACGTACACGTATTCGTAAAGACATACAAATATACAAATACACAGATGCTTTTGTAAAGCGTCAGTTTAGGAACAGTGATGGTGTAAGAGTATTGATCAAATGAATCCTTCAGACGTAATCCTCGGACGAAAATAGAATGTTCAAATACATTGTTTTTCTATTTCGGTTCTTTAATCCACTCCTTAACGTACTGTTTTCGTCACAAAACAGTGCGTTAAGAAGCTCTCTTAACGTACTGTTTCTGGGGGATTTTCTTCTGCTAAGTTTGCGTCAAGTTGCACTGACGTTTACAAATGTCAAATATCATTTATTAAAATGTTTATTTTTAGAGCTTATTAGAATTGAAATGTAATAAAGAATAATGTTTTGACATAGTTCATTTATTTTTATTTGTTAAAATTTAAATTATACAGACAGAAGTAGGTGCATTATTTAAATTTAAAAAAATAAACTTGCGACATCTATGAATCATTGAACGAAAGATGGTGACATTTCAGTCAGTGCCACCACAATTATTATAAAAAGAAAATCTCCATGATGTTAATTATTTAAATATTTTAACAAATTATTTTATTAAAATGTGAAATAGAAAAAAAAGTATAAATTACACGTTTCATAAGCCGTGTTAGGTACTCGTCCTTTTTAAAACTCACCGCAAGCGGCTCGTTTTCAAAACTTGGACTCGTACGTTAACAAGGTGCCTTATGAAACTTGTACTTTAATATACTATTATACAACCATCTAATAATAATACACCCGGGTGGCAATTACCCGTCTAAAAATTTCCAAAACCATAACTGAATTACTATTGAAAGTTAGGAAAGTTCTGTAGTAAGAGTTGATGAGTTTTATCTTTAGTAGTAGAGGCAGAGCAATGCGCATTGCATTTCTGAAAAATCAATGTAGAATTGCCTTTTCTACAAAAACTCAAACATCTTCTAAGTACCACTTACAGATTATGGTCAAATATTATCCAAAGTGGCCATTTCGTAAAAAACGAATTAAAAACGAAAAAATTATTTTGTTAATGGACATTATTCGAGAGCGCTCTGTGGTTACTCTTTCTCACGTTAATTTTGCTTAAATAAAAATTGCAATAACCTCATCTATTATAATCAATTAGTTATGCTAAAAACTCTCAAGTAGGTAGTTATCAAAAATACGAATCAAACGATTAAGTGAGCGTATTAAAGAATGCTATTCTTCTTATTATAATCGAATTTTTATCATCCTGTCAAAAACTTGATGGTGTTTCCTAAAAATTTCTTTAACGAGATATAGTCCTCGTGTTCAGTTGGTTTAATTCGAATACAGATTAGCGCACTTGAAAATTACAGGAAAATAAACTACCCATTGCGTTCGTAGAGGAGTTAGTATCATGAAATGTTTTCATCTTGAATTGAGTTTCTCACGGTTTTTTATATGTAAGTAGTGGTTTACTTTTTTTTGTACCTTTTTATTTTTGGTCTTGGTTTTACTCGAGAGAAAGTTTGCTTTTGTGTTCATCCTATTGTTCATAAATTGGGAGTATCTGTTTTGTTTACTTTTGTAGGTAGCTAAACATTCGTTTTTTCTTATACGCCAATACACCTATCCAACCTTTTTTTCTTTACCTAAATAATATGTAATTATTAGACCGATATATTGATTCTAACAAAAATATGCTGGTTCTATACTTATACAGTATGTCCCCGGATTTAGTTACAAAAGGGCAAACAATTTTCATTTTTGATTTCTCAAAAAAATCCATTCTTTATAAAAACTCCTGCTGGCCTTGAAAATCTTGTACCACATTATTTTTTATCCATCTTTTACATGGCCAGCTAGGTGAGGTTAGGAGAGTGTGAGAGTGTAGGAGAACTGAAATTAGGCCTGACAAGACAGTGAGATATCTAGGACTTTTGCTAGACAAAAGTGGTCGACAATGCATATAAACTCCTGGAGAGTACTGAATGCGTTGTTGGGTTGCTGCCCAACATTAGAGGTTCGAGGGACAGAAAACGAAATGTATTACAAATTGGCTTCCAATCTATAATTTTATACGCCACGCCGATCCAACGATGTGGTGCTCTAAATACATAAAGATGTTCCGAAAAAATACTAATATGCCAAAGAACGATGGCTGTAAGAGTTTGCATCAGTGTCTACCGCACTATATCGGCGGAGGCTGTGCTAGTAGTAGGTACTATATGCCACTGGATATTCTAGCAAAGGAAAGATTCATGATTCATACAATGGCAAACGCGATAGAACAGCGGTACAAAGAGCAGACGGACGCATAGCATAATTAAACAGGTCAGGAATCGGACAGAGAGGGAGCATGGGCCAACAAATTACCCAGTGGCGGATTACCCACTAGGCTAGTGAGGCTGTAGCCTAGGGGCGCCAAGTCAAAAAGGAGCGCCAATTGCCAATGGTAATGGTGTATCTGAAATAATATAGTAATTTTTCTACTTTGTTTTTGTGAAACTTCTTTTTGGGAGACACTATCAACTGCTACAAAATTCCTAATCTTCATTTTAAGCCGTTTGACCTTGAACATTAAAAAAAATTTGTCTGCGGCGCTATTTTAGCCCATTTTCTTCTCAAATAGAAATTTAAAAAAGGGCACTAGGATTATTATAGCCTAGGGCGCCAAAGTCAGTTAATCCGCCGCTGAAATTACAACCTGACTCAACTGCTTGCTGGGAACGGATGTTTTAAAAACTACTTGTGTGGGATAAGAAAAGTCGACTCAGCCGAATGCTGGTTCTGCGAAGAGCCAATAAACGACGCAGAAAACACTATGTGGAATTAGGATGCTACAGGGGGAGGCCGCCTGGAAAAGCGGTCGAGCGATTCGCCAACACTGTTATGGGATTAAAAGTACAACGTGAGAGACTAATAAAGATGCAAGGTAGCTGCTAAGATAGCCAGATACGCGTGAAAGACAATTGTGATACATAATAAGTACGTCGGTGATTCATGTACTGCTAGCTGTAATGTTAAGGATGATAACACAATTTTATAAAAAGAATACAGCCCAAGCGGCTTATAATAGCAGGCCACGTTGGTGATACCAGAGCGCCCAGAACCAACGGCAAATAAAGAGGTTTTTTAGTGGGTAAACCTGAGCAAAATTTCCAGGGAATCTGACACCACCACCGCAATCAAACTTCTCCGCGATGCGGTGGTGCCTATAAAAGGTTTTTCTTCTAAAATAAAAAATAAGGTTAGGTTAGGTTAAATACAAAATTAGAAAATGCAAAAATGAAATTAGATTTCCCTTCGGAAACCAAATAGTTGAACATACAAAGGTGGTGGAATATCTAGGGGTAGCCTTCGATTATCGACTCACCTTTGCCCGACACGTCGACAAGGCAGCAAATAAAGATGCAAACCTCATGAAGGCCATATGAGCGATGTTGCCAAATATATGTGGACCAAAAGAAGGGTGCTCCAATAGCTTGCCAGTCTGTAATGTTATACGCGGCGCCAATATACATAGAGTAACGCGATCAAAATAAAGGGATGCGTTCGGAAGCTGTTAAAAAGCTGTTAGAGTATGTTACGCTTATATAACAGTATCCACGGAAGCCATTTTAGTGGTCCGAGGAGTTGTACCAATTGACCTACTGATAAGGGAGAGGAAAAATATACTTCAGAACAAGAGTGGAAAGAGATATACAGGCCGAAGAAATTAAGCTCCAAGAAAGACAAGCGACGTACAAAGAGTGGCAGAGACGGTGGTACAACACCAATAAGGGAAAGTGAACTCTGGAGATAATGAGAAATGTAGAGACATGTATAACCTTACTCAGATCTTATCCGGTGCGGTGCGGTACATAGGGAAGCAGGGGACTGAAGACTGCTGGTTCTGTAATAGGGATGACGCTACCCACACCTTGTTAGAATGCAGAAGGTGGAACACAGAGACAAATTGGTGAAAAGACGGAGATCAATCGTCTTCAAGACATAATGCTGGAGAGCTGTGGAAGAATTCGCAGATACTATAATGAACCTAAAAGAAAGCTATGACAGACAAATTCAAATGGCAGATTAAATTAACATAATATAACAGGAAACACATAGCGTCAGGAGCCACAGAAGAAAAGCCGCCTGGTGTTACCAGTGCTCCTTAAGATCTAATTCTACGATCAGAGGAAAGAGTTTTAGTTGGTAGGCGGTAAGGCCCCCTTCCCTACTAAATCCAATACTAGCCCCTAGTAAGATCTAGTAGGCGGTGTCTTTCAAAAATCTCCCAAAATCCCACAAAAAAAGGTTAGGTTAGGTTAGGTTAGGTAATTGCGGCTATAAAATTGAGGGGCCGGAGATATGTAATCTTGCCGAATTTTTTGATGTTGAAGCAAAGGTGGTAGGTGGAAGCAGGGGCAAGGGTTTCTACTAAGAGTGTTTGGGGGGGGGATCAAAAGTAAAATTTCTTTCCCTCTTTGTAACTCAATCCGGAGACATACTGTATATGTAGGTACAGTGTATTCTACAGCACGTGGGTTTCTGAATTTATTTGCAAAATGCTTAAAATATTAATTTTGAAGATTTTCTTTCTCAATCGGCTCTTTGGAAGACACCTGTTTACCAAAAAATTTGGACCAAATACAGTAAAGATTGTGTAGAGTTTCTACAAACCCGTAATTCCGTGCTCTTGGTTTTTGGCTGTTCTTGGGGTCAATTTCCGATAGAGTAAAAACTGTAAAATCTTTCCGCGCTCCGCGGCAAAATATTTTACAGCCAACTCTTAATTTAAACTTCTCATGAATACAAAAAGTGTTTAATATTACCAAAAGGAAAAATGCACATGAAAAGTAACCAAAAAATGATTTTTCTTTCAGGAAGCTAAATTATACTTTCCGCTTCGCTTAAGGAAAACAAAGTTCGAAACATACATTAAGTAATAATGACCAAGGTAATCGTTACAAAGCTCTTGTATGTGTAAACACACTCGAGTAGATTGGAAGTGAATGTACTACCCTTAAAATAAACAACAGATTGTCAATTAGCGCCCCACATACACATATTTTCCAACGAGCCGAGTATATTTCTTAGTCGTTTCTCGCCTCCTTGTGTACTTTTTTTTCTCACGACAAAGGAGGTCGCAGAGGTCAAAAAAAATTGTCCCGACACTTTAATTTTTACTTCCTTATAAAATTAAACATAAATATTAGGCATCCTCGAATGAAAACTCAATGCCTCATCATTCTTCAACTACGACACATCATTACTTACACCGAGTGGTCGGTAAAGAAACTGCCCTCGAGCAATGTCACCCTGTTTCTCTCTTTACTGCTCTAATGATTGATATATTTTCTTTCTTAGTGTAAAGATTAACATTAAAACCGTATGCACACTCATCTTGGTTACTTTGAGGTAATTTTTTGAAAGCGTGCAAAATGGAATTCCAAATTTTTCCCAATTTTTTTCTTATTTAATCAAATCAACCGCTATACTATTAAACAATTGATAGGGGAAAATTACGATCGTTTGTAAAAATTGCCCTCTTATAATAAAATGTAAGATTATAAGCCGAAGGGTAAAATAATATATAATTTCACGACCCATTTTACCTACCTACATGTAAACCTATACTTTTATTGTTG
Source organism: Malthinus flaveolus (assembly GCA_950108345.1). NCBI lineage: Eukaryota > Metazoa > Arthropoda > Insecta > Coleoptera > Cantharidae > Malthinus > Malthinus flaveolus. The sequence goes on from OX467285.1 coordinate 3,001,628, forward strand.
AGAGAACGGAGCGCTAAATGGTGGGTTTTGAATACAATAGAAAGTAACCACAACCCCACGAATGCTTTTACTTTTTTAAATTTGTTGTAATAGATAGTTCGATAATTTTAAATAAAAAGAAAAAAATTTGAAATGCAAACAAAAATAAAATAAAATGTTGAGAAATTTATTTCGGAGTGAAAGAAAAACAAAAGTTTTCGCTAGTTTTAAAGTAGGGACGTAAACTTTCGAAGATTCGAGAAAACTTAAACAGTCAAATGAAATTGGTACGCCTATATTCGATTGTCAAACTTTTTTTTTCATTGAAACGATGCACATTTTGATTTTAAATTATTGCCTTGTTTATACTATAAGCAAATACTAGTTGTAAAAGGGGTGCTTGGACGAAAGGGAGAGTAAAGAGAAAATTTCAAGTCTTCAAAAGTAGATTTTGAAAATTAGCGAGTGCTGTGTCCATCAGAAAATTGCCATCGAATCAATTGATAACAAGTCGGTTTGATATTATGACTAAATAGGCAGCGTCTCGCTTCTCGGTTTCAACGCTCACCTGCGAATTTTAATTTCTGTCACGGGAATAAGTTCTAAATGTTTGCTTGAAGACTACATTTTTAGCAACTTGCCTAACGGAAACAATTTGTTACAATTGAGCCATTAAATGAAAATTAAAAACCTCGAACATGTGAAAAAAATACTGATATCCTATTGACTAGCATTGGGATATTTAGCATGTGCCATTTGTTAACTGAATTTGACTTTTGTTTTACGAACAGCTTGGGCTCTCTCATCTCTCTGCAAAACCGTTGTGAATAAGACCACTTAGGTTGGATTGAGAAGTTGAGACGAGACCTTTTCTGCTTTTGTGTTACAAAGCGAATTTGAAAAACTAGCCCAAGAGCCGAGATCTTATGGGTCCAGAAAATTGTTTCTGCGTAAGCCGATCAATTGCTCCCGACTCCATGGCGTTGAAATTAAAAATGATATCTGGATCTGGATTATTAAGGAGGAGGAGCAAGCTCCCTGCATCACTTAGGCCACTTAACCGGGCCCATTGTACTACCTCCAAGCAGCCTCCCCATGCCCATCAGATCTCGAGCCATCCCACATGTAGAATGAACTCCAGGATTCTGTCGGGAGGGGTGGTGCTTATTCTGGCCATGCCGAGCCAGAAGTCCCCCAACACCCAACACGGATCTTCTTATTAACGTTAGAGCTGGACAGTGACCAGGGTCCAGAAAGTTGTTTTTGCGCAAGCCGATCAATTGCTCCAGACTCCATGGCGTTGAAATTGAAAATGATATCGAAGTTGACTATTGTTAAGGACAAATTCGCGCGTTGACGCTCCCACCACCGATCGCTACCCTTCTTCGCCGCAAAGCAACGAGAACGCATTCACCTTCGATTCATTACTCGGTATTCATCATCGATTCATCTTCGATCCGCTCAAAAAGACTCGCATACATAACAACTTCGCAACGTACATTTATATTATATGTAAAAAGAGTTTATTTTGTATTCGTATAAGTTAGTAAAAAGTCTAAAACTCATTCGTACAAGTGATTCTTTTATTTAACACAACATTCATCAACACAAGGTCCTTCGAAGCTATAAGTCACAACATAATTTGGTCCAATCGAGTCGGATTGACCTGCAATCAAAACAATCGAAAACACAACAACCATATTCAAGGTGTAAGAAACGGCATTTTCATCATCACAAGGGCCCGTTCGGTACAGCGTATAACGAAAAACAAACGCAGCAAACTGACGTAAGTCCAATCCATTTATTCAATCATATATTTGCCGCTTTTTATTTGCACCAAAACCGTACAAGTTTTCTTTTGAAATCAATCGATCAAAAAATCAATCATAATGTCGAACAAAGACAAAATTACACAATTAATCCGCGTAAGAGCCGGTATTAAAAGTAGTTTAACATCATTTCAAAAGTTTTTAAATAATTTAGTCGAAACTAACGTAGACCACGCGGTCGAACAGGGTGATAGCGCAAGCGAGAACTTGTCTCAACCCTCACAGATGCGTTCGTTATCAGAATTCGAATTCACAAAACTATCTTTGAGATTAAAAAACGCTCAAGAATTATTACCACGGTATGAAAGCGCTCAAACAGATTTAATTTTAATTGAAAGCGAGGACAATTTGCAAAAACGGTTTGACGAATTAGATAATTTTGAATCATTATTTAACGAAATCCTAGCTCAAGCGCAAATCTTATTCGATAAAAACCAACAATTATTCCTTAAAGACGATGTTTCGGTTAGCAGTAGTAGTAGTCATCGCAATATAATTAATAACGTAGACAAGCCAAGCTCATTAGCTAGCGTTTATTCGCACGCTAGATACTCTCCTCCTATCCTTAACAGTCCTAAAATATGCAATGTCAAGTTACCAACGCTACAGTTAAAAACGTTTGAAGGTAAAGCAGAAGACTTTCCTCGATTCTACGCTTCGTTTAAATCTTTAATACACAATAACGAAAAGCTAGACGACATGTCTCGGTTCTTATATTTGAATGAATGCTTAGGAAAGGAACCTCTAAAAATCATCGATCATATCGAAGTAGTGCCTTCGAATTACGAAGTAGCTCTCGGGCTATTAGAAAAAAGGTACGAAGATAAGCAAGCTTTAATACATTCGCACGTAAAGGGTATAGTCGAGTTCCCCAAAGTTAGCAAAGAATCATATACAAAACTAAGGGAAATGTCGGACTCCCTCCAAGGTCACATAAGAGCCCTTGAATCATTAGGCGAACCCGTCCACGCATCGTCAAGCTTTGTCTTGTATTTAGTAGTCGACAAATTTGACTATAATAGCCGCAAAGAGTGGGAGGTGGAGTCTTCAAAAACGGAATTAAAACCAGATATCCCCTTTCTAATCAATTTTCTTGAGAGCCGATGTTCCTTACTAGAAAAGGTCAACGTAGGTTCGAGATCATTCGAAAACAATTTTAAGGCAAAGACAAATTTGCTACAAAAGCGTCCTAGCCTGACACATGTGAGCAGCATTCAACCTTCAATCATATGCGTCAGTTGCAAGGAAAATCATCCAATTTATTATTGTAAAAGGTTTTTAAATTTAAACCATCAGGCCAGGTTAGATGAAGCAAAAAGGCTACAGCTATGTATCAATTGTCTGAGGTCAAATCACTCGATCACCGCGTGCCGATCCGGTCGGTGCAGGAAGTGCAACAAATCGCATTCAACCTTGCTTCATGAAGCATTCCCCACGGTAAACTCAAACGGCAATGATTCTTCTCATGATGCCGCGACCTTAGTACAAAAGCCAGATGTTCCAACCATCACTGCTCTATCCCTTTCTAACGCATTGCACATCTTGCCAACAGCCATGGTTTACATTCACGACGCTAAAGGCTTAGCACGAAAATGTACAGCATTGCTCGACTCCGGTTCTCAGCGTTCCTACATGACCAACTCGCTATGCAATCTTCTTAGACTAAAAACTTTTCACTGTGACGTCCCGGTAGCCGGCATCGGTCAAACCCGTACCACGGTAAATCTTTTCACGCAAGCGACTATTCATTCGACGCATAGCAAATTTTCCATGCCTGTAACATTTCTGTTGCTACAAAACATAGCTAATCCGTTGCCTTCTTCGTCGGTGTCTTCATTAAACATACCTTCCAATTTGCCACTCGCGAATCCCGATTTTCATCGTGAAACAAAAATCGACTTACTACTCGGCGTTGATATTTTCTGGAATTTGCTCGACGTCGAACAGCCTTCTTTGGAAATCCACCCGTATCTACACAGCACACGACTTGGATACGTGGTCTCAGGTGGTCATTGTGAACCTAATTTGCACAATCGAACTGTTTGCAATTTATCCACGGTTAACCTCTCAAAACAATTAACGCAATTTTGGGAAATCGAAAACATTAATCTTCCGAAACCTTTATCGCCCGAAGAGTATCAATGTGAATCTAATTTCATAAAAACTACCAAACAAAATAAACAAGGTCAATTTGTGGTTACAATACCATTAAGTTCCAAGCCTACAGTTTTAGGCGAATCAAGACAGCTCGCTTTAAAACAATTCATGTCGCTCGAAAAGCGTCTACAATCTAACAAATCGTACCAAAAACTGTATGTAGAGTTTATGTCCGAATACAAGGAGTTGAAGCACATGATCAAGGTCGACGAAAACAAAAACGTACCCTACGAATACTTTATTCCTCATCATGGAGTATACAAAGAGCAAAGCCTCACGACAAAACTAAGGGTAGTGTTTAATTCTAGTGCGCCTTCATCCAACGGCATATCTCTAAACGACATTCAATTAAATGGTCCGATAATTCAGAACGATCTCTTCTCCATCCTTGTACGTCTTCGTAGATTCAAATACTTAATCTCCGGCGACTGTTCAAAGATGTATCGATCCGTTTTAGTCGACGAGTCTCAGCACTCGCTTCAAAGAATATTCTGGAGGTCAGATCCTTCTCAACCGCTAGAAGTCTACGAGCTCGCCACCGTAACGTACGGTGAGAAATCGTCGAGTTTCTTAGCAATCAGGTGTTTATTCGAACTCGCAAAGCAGTGCGAAGAAGAACACCCTAAAATATCTAACATTATTCGCAACGATATGTATTGCGACGACTTACTAACCAATTGTAGCACGCTCGACGAAGCAAAATACATTTGTTCAACCATCTCTTCGGTGCTTCAAGTTGGAGGCTTTACATTGAGAAAATGGAATTCAAACGTTCCTGAAGTCTTAGACGTAGTACAGTCCGATACCATATCTAATAACATTCTCGCATTCGGTCCTGCTGAAAACAATAAAACATTAGGACTATTATACAATAGTTTTAGCGACGAATTCTTGTTTGTGATTAAGGAATTCAACGCTCATTCCAAACCCATTACTAAACGTACCGTCTTGTCGTTCATATCCACTATTTTCGATCCATTAGGTTTGGTGCTCCCTTGCACGATTTACGCTAGAATTTTAATACAAAAAATTTGGCTACTAAAAACAGGCTGGGATGACCCCTTGCCTCAAGATTATCTTAACGACTGGCTAACATTTTGCACTGACCTACCTCAATTGAACTCCTTACAAATTCCCAGACAGGTTATTTGTGATCATCTAAAAATCTTGGAATTACACGCCTTCTGTGATAGCAGCCAGTTATCATATGGAGCATGCGTTTATCTTAAGTCAATAAATATTGATAATCAAGCTTCGACTCATTTGTTATGTTCGAAGGCAAAGGTAGCTCCTCTAAAGATCCTAACTATTCCTAAATTAGAGTTGTGCGGCGCCTTGCTTATTGCCCAGCTTGTCAAAAGGGTCAGAGACTGTATCGATTTGCCAATCAGCAACATTTTTTACTGGTGTGACTCATCAATAGTCCTTTCTTGGATTAACACACCACCTCATCTCCTGAACATTTTCGTGGCAAATCGTATCGTTCAAATTTCCGAGTTATCCGAAACGATTCAATGGAAATACGTACCAACAAACCAAAACCCAGCCGATCTTCTTACCAGAGGAATCACTCCTCAAAAAATCGCAGAATCACAACTTTGGTGGTCTGGCCCGGATTTTCTCAAACACCAACCTGAATCCTGGCCTACTCTTCCTCACCTTCGTACGCGTGACTTACCTGAACTAAAATCTCTAAATACAATCAATCTTTCCGCCACAAATTCGTACAAATCCTTCTTTCCTTTCGAGAGATATTCAAGTCTACGACGAATGAAAAGAGTAATGGCATACTGTTTACGCTTTGTGAAAAATTGTCGTCTTTCAAAGGAGAATCGTAATTCAAACATACTTACCGTCGATGAGCTAAACAACTCCTTAATACAATTAGCGCGTCTTTCGCAAATCGAATCGTTCACAAACGAATTTAACTTAATTTCACGTGGCAAAAGACTTGAAAAATCAAGCAAACTAGCTTCATTAAGTCCCGTCATGGCCGACTCAGAATCTGTCATACGCGTTTTAGGTCGCTTAGGTAATTCTGATTACGACTACAATAAACGGTCGCCAATTATAATCGCGGCTACGCATACTTTTACACACCTACTTTTTCGCTACATGCACGAATCTAATCTTCACATTGGCCCGCAACAGCTTTTGTTCACAGTCAGAGAATCATTTTGGCCAATCGGTGGACGAAGCTTGGCTAGAAAGATAGTGCAAAAATGCATCACTTGTTTTAGGGCAAAACCCAAAACTCTCGATAACCTATTAGGTCATTTACCTCATGATAGGGTAACTCCTTGTTTACCGTTTTCCATAGTCGGTACCGATTATTTTGGACCCTTCATGATCAAAGATCGCGAAACTCGAAATTATAAAACTGTAAAATGTTACGTCTGTCTGTTCGTGTGTTTAAGCACTAAAGCCATACATCTCGAACCCGTAACAAACTTATCTACCGACGCTTTTATAGCGTGTTTACGAAATTTTGCATCGCGCAGAGGAATGCCTCAAAAAATATATTCTGATAACGGGCGAAACTACTGCGGTGCGAAAAATCAGTTATACGAATTATATCATTTTTTATCGAAAAACAAAGATGACTTGTTAAAAATGAGTTCATCATACAATTTCAATTGGTCATTCATACCTCCCTACTCGCCTAGCTTGGGTGGCATCTGGGAAGCGGGTGTTAAGTCCGTGAAACATCATTTAAAACGGGTAATGGGAAATGCTAAATTATCATTTATCGATTTTAACAATATTTTGGTGCAAGTAGAAGGAATCCTGAATTCCAGGCCTTTGTCCCCTTTATCCTGCAGCTCGCAAGATCTAAATCCGTTGACGCCGGCACATTTCCTGATTGGACGTCTACTCACCGTCGTGCCAAACGTCGATTTAACTCATTTACACGAAAACCGTTTGTCGTTACACCAAAGATTGCAACAAATAATTCAAAATTTTTGGAAACGGTGGTCGAAGGAATATATTTCCGAAATCCAAGTTCGTTCAAAATGCAAGGAACTAAAGGAAAACGTCGAGTGTGACTCACTCGTTATAATCAAAGACGATGGCTTACCTCCTTCAAAGTGGAAGTTGGGACGCGTTATCAAAACACATCCTGGAACCGATGGAGTTGTGCGCGTCGTTTCAATAAATACAAGGGATGGCGTCATTCAAAGAGGCATATCAAAAATATGTGTCTTACCGCTCAATTGAAGAACTCGTCCAGTCCTTCAATGGGGGGAGCTTATGTTAAGGACAAATTCGCGCGTTGACGCTCCCACCACCGATCGCTACCCTTCTTCGCCGCAAAGCAACGAGAACGCATTCACCTTCGATTCATTACTCGGTATTCATCATCGATTCATCTTCGATCCGCTCAAAAAGACTCGCATACATAACAACTTCGCAACGTACATTTATATTATATGTAAAAAGAGTTTATTTTGTATTCGTATAAGTTAGTAAAAAGTCTAAAACTCATTCGTACAAGTGATTCTTTTATTTAACACAACATTCATCAACACAAGGTCCTTCGAAGCTATAAGTCACAACAACTATTATTTTAGTATCGCCCTAACCGTGTTTTCATACCAAAATGCCAGGTTTTTTAAACTTTTGATAAAAGAGCTCTTAATATAAGCCGAAGGCGTGAAGTTCCCGAGAGTCACTGGGCATTACTGTCAGCTTAGGTCCTTAGATGGCGCCACCAAAAGGCCAATAGAAGCTTTCAGGGATACAAAAGTTTGAGATAATAATTGAACGTAAGTTCAGTTTCCGAAATTGAATTGTAACGCTAGTCACACTGTTTTCGCCACAAAAAGAGCTATCAAAAAGGATCCGCATCGAGGTTCCTACTTCTGTATGCGACCTTATAATAATAGGTCATCTTTGTATGCTCGTGCATGTAGGTACGCAACTTTCAAAATTCATCACTGGTTAATTAACCCAAAGGGCACTGGTATGAAAGTGCAAAAAAACAAATTTAAGAGCATGACATTTTTTGTCATATTACGCAAAAAAGAGAATAGTTCGCGAGCGTGGTAAAACAGTGAAAGTTAATTACCAGAGGCAAATAACAAATAATAAGACCAATTTTTATTTGACGATATAAAAAAGTAGCACTATTCCAATATTAATTAATTAATTTATTTAATGAGTGGTTGTACCTATAATATTATACTATTGTGATTTGATTACGTTTTATAATTTTCTTTAGTTTCCACTCGATAGGAATAGTGTAAAGATTTAGAGGGCTTCTGCTAACGCGAGATACGACTCCGTGGTAGATTTTGCTGAAAGCTGGGGGACCATTTCAAAAGACTCAAAATTACTTTCAGGATAAGAGGGATTAGACGAGGCCGGGCGCTTGTTTCTAGCGCACTGCTAGGGCATTAGACAGGCCTCGGTTCACGCAAGCAATGGTATTAGTCGCGAATTGCAGATTTCAGTGATTGATTTTAGTTTCTTTTTTCGCCAAAAGTAAAGTTAATTGCTTTTTATACAAACTTCTTTAACAAAATTGAACGTGTGTTCAACCGTTAATAGTCTTTATTTTATTTATTTACGCTATATTTGATTTTTGGAAGAAAATTCGTAAATTTTTAAAAAGTTTCGATTTTTGTACTACTTTCTTTATTTTTTGTTTCTATTTTCACTACTCGTATCTAAAGGTTATTAGTATTTATTTCTTTTCCCTTTCATGCACTTTGCATTTTCATTCTTTTTCTAGCACAATATGTACCTATGTCGGTCTCGAGATTACAATACATTCTTCTGCTGAGACATTAAAATATCTTCAACGAAAGAAAAATACTCGAGTCTACAAAATTTTATAATTAAAAATACGTCAGAGCTTTAAAAATGTTCAAGAATAGTTTGCTTTAAATGGAGGCCCTGAAAAATTATTATAAATTATTTTTATTTCAAGAATTATATAGATATTTATTATTTGATCGAAATTAGAAAAATATCCATTACTTATTAGAATCATATTATAATATTCGAAAAAAAAAAAAGAATTTAAATTGAGCACCACGTACTATACGGATTTCTGGCGGCACGAGTACTAAACCGCAAGGTATAATGATACAAACTGAATAGGTATGGGGAGAGGAATCATTACTTGATATCTTGCATAATCTACACTCTAAGCATATAGTAAATTGATTAAACACTGTCCTGATAAGAATTTTTAACCAAATTAAGATTTTCTACTCCGTGTCACTCCATATTTTGCTGTATTCGTTTTCTTTACAATTTTCGACTCGCATCAGTCGATTTATGAGAATCTCAATGCGTTTTTGTTCGTGAATATTTTTAATGCCTCCCCCCACGTCCTCTATCATCAGGACGCCCCAAGGTTACATCTCTAGTGTTTAAGTCCAGGGCCCTCGGAGAAGTTTCTTATCTGAACCTTTGCCAGCACTGTTAACATAATAGTCTAGTTCCAGTCAAATAGTAATTTATCGAAAAAAAATATGTATACGTTGTTTTCTCTATCGTTGTTTGTGTTTTTTTGGGTGCTGAATTCAAATTGAATGAATGAGTTTATTTGTTTACGATAATACAAAAAATTGTCAATCCAAAAAAATGAAATAAAACACCCTTCTAAATCATCTCAAAACCAACTCCAAAACTAGACATCTTCCCTCATTTACCCACCAACTCCAACATAAATTTAAACAGCGCCTCAGCCCCTGCTAGCTCGATTATGGATAGTTTGTCATGCACCGTGTCTACACCGCGAAAATACCCATCTCTTACCGAGTCCAAAGCCGGACAGGACTGTATTTAAATTACAATTTGGGCACTTCTTGAGAGGGATGTGTTCCGAGAAAACTGAGAAAAACGCTCTTTTTAAGTTTTCGTTTATAACTCGAAAACTACGCACTTTTTGAGCAAAATGTGATCTTTAGGGAAAAAAAGCACATCAAATCTTCTACAAATGATATTTCTTAGGTATTTTCCTTAAGACGAACGGTTTAGGCGCTAGAGCGCGTTGAAGTTTGACAAAAATTCCAAAATCGCCCAAAAACTTTTTCTTTACCTTTTTCGCTTCTAACTCAAAAACTACGCACTTTTTGAGCAAAATGTTATCTATACGAAAAAAGGACAGCAATTTTTCTACAAATGACGTTTCTTAGGTATTTTTCTTAAGACAAACGGTTTACGCGCTAGAGCGCGTTGAAGTTTAACAAAATTCCAAAATCGACCAAAAACTTTTTCTTTTACTTTTTCGCTTCTAACTCAAAAACTACGCACTTTTTGAGCAAAATGTTATCTATACGAAAAAAGTACAGTAATTTTTCTACAAATGACGTTTCTTAGGTATTTTTCTTAAGACGAACGGTTTACGCGCTAGAGCGCGTTGAAGTTTAACAAAACTCCAAAATCGACCAAAAACTTTTTCTTTACCTTTTTCGCTTCTAACTCAAAAACTACGCACTTTTTGAGCAAAATGTTATCTATACGAAAAAAGTACAGCAATTTTTCTACAAATGACGTTTCTTAGGTATTTTTCTTAAGACAAACGGTTTACGCGCTAGAGCGCGTTGAAGTTTAACAAAATTCCAAAATCGACCAAAAACTTTTTCTTTTACTTTTTCGCTTCTAACTCAAAAACTACGCACTTTTTGAGCAAAATGTTATCTATACGAAAAAAGTACAGTAATTTTTCTACAAATGACGTTTCTTAGGTATTTTTCTTAAGACAAACGGTTTACGCGCTAGAGCGCGTTGAAGTTTAACAAAACTCCAAAATCGACCAAAAACTTTTTCTTTTACTTTTTCGCTTCTAACTCGAAACTACGCACTTTTTGAGCAAACTGTCATTTATACGAAAAAACGTAAATCAAATTTGCTACAAATAAAGTGTCCTAAGTATTTTTTTTCAGGCAAACGGTTTAGGCGCTAAAGCATATTCAAATTCGAGAAAAACTCCCAAAAAGATCAAAAAACTGTTTTTTTAGTTTCTCGTTTCGAACTCGAAAACTACGCACTTTTTTAGCAAAGTATTCCTACACGAAAATAAAGTCTATTAATTTCCTACAAATTACGCCAGACGAACGGTTTAGGTTAGGCGCTAGAGCGCGTTGAAGTTTAGTACGTAGCTACGTCCGATATGCACTAAACTAGCTAGCGGGTTAACGAAGAATAGAAGTCCTTCCTTTCTCGGGGTGGCTCCTATTTTAGCAATATCTTTATTTATAACTTAACACAATTCAATTAGTTAATATTTAATTAAATTAATTACCTTCATATTTAATTCATTAAGTTGATTTATACTTAATTCATGACTTCACTCAATTCACCAGATTTTGACATTTTTGGTAAAATTTAACGCGCTCTAGCGCCTAAACCGTTTCTCTTAGAGAAACCTAAGAAGCACAATCAGTAGGAAATTTGATGTAAGTACTAGTTTAATTTTATATAAAAGAACTTTTCTCACTTTTTGCGCACTTTTCGAGTTACAAGCGAAAAACTTAAAAAATAGCATTTTTTGCCCATCAGAACCCATCACTTTTACGAGAATCGGATAATTTGGATTCAACATCCTAATAAACATAAAGAACGATAGAGCAAAAACTTCTACATTTTCCCCTAGTGACTGGACTACTCTATAGGGATATTATTCAGAACTAATAACGATTGTTTGTAATGGCGGCGATTTTTTTTAATTTTTAGCTTCTTGAGCAATTATCGTGGGCGGTTCAAAAAATTTATAAGAGTAGATAGTACTACAAGAAAATATTTTCTAGAGGAACCGAAGAAAAATTTTGGAAATTTCTTATATGAGAAATGAAAAAGAAAAGAAGTATAAATCTCAGTAGGCATTTGGTTATGTGTAAATTGAATTTAAAATGAAAATGTGACTTGATGATGAGATTCGACAGTAGTGACCTCAAATGTGAAGTTAAGCGAGGGTGCGTTCCCTAGAATCCGTGAACGAGATTTGCTTCTGTAAAAGGGGAGTAGAGGGTTATAGTACGTATGCTGTTTACAATCGCATTGAATATTTATAACTTGCCAGTTGATGAGCGTAGCAATATGCTTTGCATTTACCCTAGCGACCACTAGGGAGCCAAATTTACTATCTGGGCTTTCGAATTATTATTGGTATTGATTGAATTAATACTAATATTTGAGAGGGTAATCTTGCGAATAAATTGAAACGCAAATTTGATCAAGAACAAATTACACACGTTACGCAAAACAAATATTATGGACTGCATTACTAAAACGTTTATACATGCAGGTGAAATTTGTCATCTCTTCAACGTATACGTCTAAAACAGAACAGTTAGTGCAAAGTTAATTATTAATCGAGTTTACCCCAAATACCTCTCCACAACCAAACTAAAGATTCTTTTCATTAAGCAACCCTCATTCTTAATTTCCAAACCGCAACACCCTCAACCGCCACTTGAAAAGTAAGTTCAATGACTCACGTACATCGGAGTTTTAATAACCTTAACCCAAAGGGTGGTCATACGAGTTAATTAATACGTTCGCGTTTTCACCATCGCTCGCAATTTATTAGCCCTCTTTAAAAAAAAATTAAAACGAGACACTTTTAACAGAGACGAAGCACTCGTACGAGTTGCCAAGAAGTGTCAGTAGGTACTTAGTTTGTAGGAACAAAATGGATCTGCAATCAGAGAAAACAACCCCCAAGTGGCTGAGAGTTAAGAGTCGAATCGAAACGTCAGATGCACTCGCTAAAATCTATTTATACAAACCACATAGAGCGAAACCCTCAAACGTTATTAGTACTTCTACAAATAACCCACAAACTCGCCATTTAAACGAATGCCAAAGTTGCGAAGTTTTTTTTTAATTCTCGAGAATAAGTGAAGGTGTTGGATGTGCTCGTAGAAGATTAGAGCGTTGCTAAATAAGGGCTCTGGCGTGTCTCACGAATTAAAACTTACAAAATAATTGCTCGCGAGTCGCTTTCGCAATTAATGCTTCTCCAGGCTCCATGCTTAAACTAATACTGGTCGAAATTTAACTCTGCTACCCTCTTACTCACGGATGGGCAAAAAAAATTTTAATTCAACTTCAAAAATGTTAAAACCACACTAATCATCAAACTTTAAAAAAAAGAGTTTGTCAAGTTAAGAGAAGTTTTCGATTTGGCGGCACGTGATCGGGTGAACTTGGGGTTCCCCTGTGCGATCGGGAGGCAGGGCTGAAGATTTTAGCGAGGTCTCGACGCTATTCCCCCAGACCAACCCCACGACCTAAACCTACCGACCAATCACTAGTTAGAACAAAAGAATACACTCCGAACCAAAAGTTTCAACAAAACTTCAAACTAAACTTGGCCAACATTTGTTGAGAGAGTTATAAACTTCGTAAAGTTATAAGTTGTCTAACTTTAGTTTTCGTAGCGTAACGTTTGCGGAAGTGAGGAAAAAAACTTTTTTTGTTTGCGTTATTTAACTAATTATCGTTTGAAATCGATATTATTAAAGCCTAAGCATCATTTTTGTTAAAAAAAAAGCGTTTTACATCCCTATACGTTGCGGAAGGCAATTTATTATAACCTCCACTGACTTGTATTTTTACCCCTCACGAAATGTAATGAATAATACTTTAGACAAAGTGCACACATAAAAATATTTGAGGTTGGAAATTGCTGGTGTTTTAGCGACAAATCTACAGTGGTAAGGTGGAGATGTTTTATTAAAACGATTTCGCCCTGATTTATAGGGCCGAATATGAAACCGACATTCCTTACTGACATTCCTCGCATACCTAAAGAAGTCTACAGCACAGCTATTTTGCAAATACAATTTTGATTTTAAATTTAATCAATTTGTGCTATAAGTCGGAATATTAAAAATTAATGTAAATCCAATGTTAATTTCGCGCAATTTTATCTTCGTCGACTTATTTATAAAATCGATTACATTAAACCAGCCGTTTGTTTTTCGCTTTTGTTTGCTAGAACAATAAACTGAAACATATATCTCTATTTCAGGAATGCAGACTTGAATAATTCTTTTAAATGCTACGAATTGAACCCATTTCTCTTAGCAAGTGCTTTTTTCGGAATCTTGAAATTTGAGCGAAAATTTCAAATTGGTATAACTTTTGATCGTTTTAGGATACAGTAACTAATAATAACTCATTTTGAAGGAAATTTATTTCTCTTCTAACGTCTACTGTAAAGATATTGCTGTAAACTAAGGACTGCGGCGCTAGAAGACTAGAAGGCAAAGTTTGTTGAAGCGTTGGAGGCAAAAAAGTATTTTTACAAAATTTGCGATTTTCGTTAGCGGATATTTTGAAAGCTATTGGAAATAGAAAAAAAATGAATCGCAACAATCTTGTTAAAAATTTTATCAGCTTTCATTTTGAGTAGAATAATATTTTTGCTACGATGCACCGTTTGCGAGATATAAGCGAAAAACCAAAAAAGTGACTTATTCTACGTACCCCTCTCCCGCACCCAACTACGCAACTGCGGACCTCGTAGGTCCGGGGACTCTTAGTATGTTTACTTTTTAACAACTACAACAAAAGCGTATATTTGACTTTTAACTTTATCACTGTTTTAGTTTCATCCTTATAAATAGTTTCGTTTTGAAGTAATCACGAAACTCGCAATCCTCTAAATTCATGTTTTTTAAACTACGTGAACGGATGATGTGTAATGTTATGAATATTAAACTTAAAACTACTCGTTACTCGTTACATCCTGCTTACCGACACTTTCGAAAAGATGGACTAAAAAATAACGTAATTTCAGCAAAATTCGTTGATGTAGCCCATTTCCCATGAGGCGTGTGCAAGGCTCTCTTCTAATATAATTTTGCTACCGATACAGTGAAATTTCGCTGAGAGGATTGGTCAGAGATACAATAATTTTTGGCCTCTCACACGCTCACGCCCCGATAGTAATAATAACTTACTTTATTGATATTATCTAAATCACTCTCTACCAGCGACTACAAGGAAAATCCATCCCTGATGAAGCGCTTCCTAAAAGTTGAGACTAGAGGACACAACAATCCGCCCGGCAGTGAATTTTTAACACTTGCGATGTTATAAGAAAGCTTCTCTTGAATGGTTATTAGCCCTCTACTCCTAAGCTTATAAAAGTAATCTTACGGTACCTTCAGATAATTAAGAGCTTTGAGGGTTAAGAATAAGATCCTATAGATAAAGCAAGCGGGGCGTAACTCTCGACGTCGTCTCATGTTAAGCCACCCCACCACGTCCAGGGTGTGAGAAATCCGAGTGTACATCCTTACATCCAAAAACACAAGTTCTGGACGCACTGGGCTCTGCTTACGTCAACTGAGTGAAGACAGGAATGATACAAAACATGACAGTAATTAAATCTGAAGAGAACCGAGGAATCATACAGAACAGAGAACAGACTTGAACCTCGTATCGAGTATCGAGAACGACGTATGGCTTGTTTCTTAGTTCCGTATCTGACACAACACCAAGATTCCGAGCCTCGTCCGATAAGGGTAGGTTAAGCCCTCCGAGATGTAGACGAATTTGAGGAAGCACTGCCAGTCTCGCACAGCGACCACCAAAGAGCAGAACAGACGATTTAGAAGGGTTTAATACGAGATGATGTTCATTCGAGAAGCTAAGCAGGTTTGCAAGATCGGAATTCAGTGAACTGATCGCATTAATGACGTCTTCAGGAGGAAAGAAACGGTACAGCTGCGCATCGTCAGCATAAAATTGATACTTACAATGGTTAAAAGACGTAAGAATAAAGTAGGACCCAAAATAGATCCCCGAGGAACACCGAAGCACAGAGTAGAAGGTCCGAAAGTAGACCGCCAGTCTTGACACTTTGAAATGTGTCCGAAAGATAGTTCTGAAAAAAGGCGATAGATATACTTATTAGAGCTCTGTCCGATGTAATGCAGAATAGAAAGAAGTAAAGAATGACATCAAAAGCACGAGAGTAACCCAACAAAACCAGCACAGTAAGATTTCCTTCGTCCATTTCTCGAAAAATATCATCAGTACAATTAATAGCGTCAAGGCACACCAACCGCTCTTTTCCATTGGGAAAAAAAAACGTTTTGGACAATACTTGTTAATTTAGTCATGTCAACCCCAATCCCACCCGGTCTAGGAGATCCCTCCTTCAATCTCAAAATTACTTCCAAAACTTGATGGTTATGACTCTTATAAATGAACAGAAAAATGAATTTATCTCTTCGCGATCGAATAAATCAGTGACCTCCTGTCACTGGCAACATTCGTATTTCTGAGATTATCCCAAAGAGATATCGAATCCTGTGATCGGAATTGGTGCTTAAGAAAAACCTATTTCTCGTTTTTTACAGCCCTAGTTATAAGATTTCCGAGGTCCTTAAAATCACGTCAATTGTAGTGCCTACTTCGAGTTTCTCTGCAATTCGCGTGTGAGCAATCCAACGCTACTAGCCGTTCCACCACCCTATCCCGCCCCATTTACTTTTGTGCGCACTCTAATAATAGTTCAATGAGAAAAAAATGATTTGTCTCATCAGAAAACATCGGAAACAATCATTTTTGAAATGTCCTGTTCTTGTGACGGTCTCATCTCGAGCCTCGTCTCTTTCTTAGAACGTGATCTCGTCTCGAGTATGGAGGATCATCTCGAATCACTACAACCATTTTTTGAATTGCCTAATATTTTGTAAAACATTTGTTTTTGTACAAACTCACAATGAACTACCCTTTTAAAACTGCCCCACTTTCCTCTTTTATTAACCGATTTTCAACTCTTGAGGAGCGAGGTCTCCGTATAGAAGAAATGAAAAATAATTCGCCCTGTATCAATTTTCTAAACAAAAATAGCTAAGCTATATACGGTTCCAAAAAGAAGGCGATGTGTCATTACTGAACTACCTCATTAATGTAACTTCGAAGATTTTGAAATTATGAATAATTTTGTACATGATAAGCGACATTTAACCAAAATTAGTAAGCGGTTTTGACAAGACTTGGCGAGCGAGATAAAAAATGAATTTTTAAAGTCGCACAAAATGTGGAAATAGAAAATACTATTTATTCGGCTGAGAGAAAAAAATAATTTTCGCGTCTTCCATTTAGATATATTTATATCTGTAAAAACTTAGCTTCCATTCGTTACGGTACTTTGAGAGTAGATAGGGCGAAACAAAATAAAGGAAACTACGGCATACTTCAACTGCAAAACTAATAATTCAAACAAAAGCCCGTGAACTCAACTGGTTGCAGATACACTCACAAAAGCTTCATAAATCAATACTAATTTTGTTGAAATAAAACTAAATTTAAAGTACCCAATTTCGGGTGCAGTAGCTATTTTGTAGCCTCTGCTATCGTGAATCTTTATGCAAAACAGTTTCCGATAATGACGCTATGTCGTGACTTTTATATTATTTACGCGTTCCGTTACACTCCGTTCAGCTAAACGATAATTTTACGATTCATTACTTTTACCGGAATTGATAAGTTGATTTTTGGATATTTTTTACACTTTATACTTTAAGACAAATTGCCTAATAAGCGAGCGCTTTTATTTTTTCGAAAGAAATAAAAATGATCGCGTCCTATAATAATAACTAAAATGTTTTAATGGATACATTAATATGAACTTGTTAAGGGTTATTTATAACATATTTTCTATAATTAGGCTGTCTTCTCTATACAATGGCGTTTAAGGAGATACAATAGGATTAGAGTAGGTATGATATGCCCATTTGACGATAGTACAATTGGTTGGATGATATTTGTAACGCATCTTTTGAACCACTAAGTGGCTCACAATGGCCACTATTCAGCATTCACATCCCCATAAGCAACAGCCTTTACTTTCAAACCATTGATAAAATACACGAATTCCCTTTTATTGTACAACTTTTACAATATATCCACCTAAATAGAATTAGTTATATAGCAAAAATATTAATTTAATGTAACTCCTTTTAAAAAGAGCACACAATAGTTGTTGATACAGAGTGGACACCCACCCTCGCTTTTAAACGGTCACTCGGTTTTGTTTTGTTATTTCTTAATGTCTCTTTAATTGATTAAAATACATTCGTTTTTGTTTCTATCAATTCTTTATTTCTACTGTAAATATTCAACTGTTTTCTAAAAGAGAAAGTTAAATTGGCTGAGGGACATATCATGTCCACAATCACGCACCGCACGGTATACCTAATAAGCAGCGATATACTCGTATTTCGACTGAAGAGCGGCCTTATACAGTCCATCTAAGACAAGTAGATTTAAGTTCGTTTTAATGGAATAGAGAGATAAAACAATGTCACCGAGTCGATAAGGGTTTCTCAAAGCAACTCATTTCTCCAGTCGTCTACAGGCTCCTTACTTTATAGGAAAAAGTTTTCCATCGAAATGCTCAATATATCAGCTTAATATGGGTCGAATGGTACCATCAAGGTGTTTACTTTACTTTATTCGAACTAAATTTACTTTATAGATGTGATTTTTGCGTTTTATACAAAAAATAGTTGTAAAAGGGCTGGGTAAAACCGATGTACAAGAACTGCAATATTTTTTTAAAATTGTAAACTACTTAAATCACATCAACAAATTTAAATAATCTGGGTCGTGCCTTTTACGAGTACCTTGGTTTTTTTTCAAATTTTTTCCCTACTGCAAAACTGACGTTGAGTTAAAAAACAGTTTGGTTCAAGGAAAATTTTTTTTAATGCGCTTTTCGACGTCATAACGACCTCAAACGCCGAAATAGTAGTTTCTCGGCTTCTAATTGCGCCATTCATTAAACTTTTTTCTTTTCAACTTCTTTATTTTTCCAAGTGATTTAACATAATACATCAGATGCAATTTAGTTTCAGCGCTAATTAAGAAAAATATTGCAGCTGTTGTAAAGCGTATACGAATGCATTTTTGGGCAAAAAAAATTACACACACTCAGGTTTTACAGGTTTAAGGAGTTGAAGGGGTAGATTTTAAATTTTAAGGACAACACCTACCTTAGCGTTTATATACAGGGTGTTTCATTTCGAGGTGGTTAATAAAGTTATTCCTGCTATGATCAGATCCAGAGCTATGATTTATTGAAGGTCAAAATTTCAAAAATTTATCATTTTTTTTTAATTAGAATTTTTAATTGCTAGTTGATACATTAATTTATGCCGTAAGTTTCTATTATTTCTTATAATTTTGGTTTAAAAAATACTTCCAGTTAAACCGAAAATTAGTTAAGTAGAAGAAGTTTATAAAAACACCCTGTATATTTTACGATTTTTTTAAATATCGTAAGATTATCTGTCCAATGATATCAAACAAGTTAAATTTTATCTTTTGGTTTAACCAGAAATGGGGTTACCTTTTCTATTTTAAATACAACACCCTGTATATTTTAGGTGGTTTGAAAGATTGTAAAATTAGCCATCGAGTGATACCAAACATTTTTATTTTAAATGCATATAGAAACGCCTCCTATAATTTTAATTTTTTGAAATAAGGGAGAGCTGCATCTACTGTTATTTAGGTACTATTTCTGATATATTTTTAAAACATTTTTTATGTCATACGAGCGGCCTATGACGTCATCGAATATATCATTAAAAATTTGAACTGCGCAAAATTGTGATAAATAATAATTACATAATTAGACATTGAACTTCTATTAAAATTTTTTCCTCGTAAAACAAATATTAACAGCTCTAGCAGCAATGTTATTTCCTTTTTCCTGGTACACCCTGTATATATCAATAACGGTACCAAATCGGGCATTATGTCCGTGTTCTGCACACTCGAAGTAAAACACGCTGCATAATAAGTAAGTATTGTAAGATTTGTACTGGAAACTGGAAAGCTTTGATATGGCACTAATATGTACAGCAGTTTTCATAAGAGGGACTTTTCGGCACGATTGTGCTAATGGAAACGCATTTGAGACACGACATCTTTACGGAAATACGTTGTGAACTAATAATTGCACACACCTAATTTTTGAGTGGCTTACTTTTAACTCCTATAGAAATTTTGGTTATTTTCTAAGATAGTCGGCGATACCAAATATTCTAAAATACCAAATCTGTGAAAGTGGGCGGAGTTATGTAAACCTCGAGCCAAAAACGAGTTTGATTCTTGAATTTGGCTCTACAAGTCTTTACTACTGAGGGAAAAAACAAAAAAATTATGACATCAGGTTGGTTTGCCACAACGATTACTATACGTCTCGTAGGTGTATCGCGATTTTTGGGTGATTTTTCCAAGATGTCTCTCTCAATCGGTGATAGAATTTTTGATTTAATGTGATAAGGCACCTCCGCATTTTTTGCAAACTGTCCGGGAGCAATTGAACGAAAAATTTAGTTTAATCAAAGAACATAGAATATTCTTTGGTTTAATTTACCTACATCAAAGGAAGAACGATCATGCTCCATGTTCTACTTAGATCTCCTGACATAAACTTTATAGATTTTTGCGGGGGGGGGGGGGTTAAAAAGTACTATACAGGGCGTTTTTATTAAACAAACAGCAAAAATTCAAGGGGCTATTCTCTGGATTATTCTAAGAATATTTTGAACTTTTATGATTTTCAAAAAGTCGCTTTCTTTCGAGTATACAGGGCGATAGATATTTTCGACAATAACAAAACATTTTATTAACAAAAATTACAAGTAAAACTTCTTAATCTACAATAACTGTTCAAAATGACTGCCTCTACCTATAGGATGCAAGAATCCAATTATCTCCTCATTGACTGCCGAAATCTTTCAAAACACCAGAGTTGTTTCTTATTGAGTTACGCCCAGTAATTAACCGATTTCTCAAACTAAATTTTCGTTTCTATGTCTGCACTTGCCTGCTGTTAATATTCGTCATTTTTAAAATATCAAAATTGGTTTGTCGAAAATTTTTATCACCCTATACTTTCAACAAACAGCGGCTTTTCAAAAATCATCAAAGTACAAAAATTTTTTAGAATATTCAGGGAATAGCCCCTTGAATTGTTTCCGTTTGTTGAATAAACACCCTGTATATGCTGGCTGCCTAATTACTTAGAAAATGCAAAGATAGGTAACTTTTGAAAAATGCTTTCCTAAGAAGATGTGTCGACATTAACTCTTTGCTAGTGCTCCTTATAATTTTTGTGTGCCCTACAAATATTAAGAAATATACAGGGTGTTCGTTTTCAAAGTAGTCTGAACATCAGCTTACTTTACTTTTTATAGGACTCCTTTTTTTTCTTAAAACGCTCAATATTTGAGTATTTAAACTCATTGGACACTTTTTAACAACTCTATACTACTCTACAATTTACTGTCATCAAGAGACCAATCCAAATATTATGCAATAATACTATACCTACTAGGTGTTCTATTTTTAAAAATGCGCCTTGTGAATAATTGGTAAGATATTTCGCATCTTTATTTCTTCATTTGGGCCAAACTGTACTATAACCATTAACCGTAAAACTTCTACAGCAGATTAATATGTTCAATTTTTCGTGAACACACCCTGTATACTGTAAACTACTCAAAATTTCCCCAAGGCTCCTTTGAAGAACCGATTCAAAATTCTAGCAATCAGTAAAATTACAATTTTCTTCACTCTTTAAACTTAGAGGACATAGGACATCATAGAAAAGAAACTGATATTAAAATTTTTAATTTCGTGTTGTTGTTTTTCATCAATTTTAGTATATCAATCACATTTGCACTCGAAAAAATATTAATGCCGGGGTGTAAAATTAAGTACTATTGAATTCGTGCTGCCCGGATAAAAGTTTTTATGAGAAAAACAAGTAATGCGGGATTTCTGTGCGATTTACGAGGGCATTCGCTGTACATCTGACATCGTTAATCAACGATACAAAATCAAATATGAAAAGATTTTTATTTTTTTTTTATTCTTTTGTTAGGACTTTTGGTAAGTATTGTGGATTGTATCAATGACAATTAAAGTACAATAAATCGTAAACAGGAAACGACTTCTCGACTAAATTTGCTTTAATTGATAAAATTTGGAAATTAAGAAAGGACAATGGTCACGATAAACGGGCTAGTTGTTAAGAGTTAATTTTTACAAGTGGCGTGGATCCTTTGATTTTTTGGTATGGGAAAAATTATACTTACCTACGAAATGCAAATTAGCAAATTTACAAAAAAAGTAACATCAGACGGCCCAAAACGAGAACTTCTAAAGAACTCCCGAAGCTTCTTGCGTCTCTCCGCGTCGAGCTTTGGAGGTTGTTCGCGAACACGAAAAAGGTGATAAATTTCGCCAAAAGAAATTAATAACAATTTGTCGAAGTAAATGATAAATCCGGAATTCTAGGTTATCTGCGTGATTTACCGAGAGACCGGATGAGTGTTAATAATTGCTTTCCGCTCTCGTTCTGGGTTTATCTGATAACGACGTTATTACTATTGACTTTCCGTTTCTTGGTCCATGAATTTGTAGCATAAGCTCTCATTACTAATTTAAATTTACGCAAACGTTTCATTAACGCCAATTGTGTTGTAGAAATACAAAAATTTAGAAACTCCAACTTTCATTAAACACTTGCAACGTAATAACCATTGCATGATAAGTAATTAAAAAATATTTTCATTTGGCTAATTGTTCAACCATCAATGGATCGGTAAAATATATTTTTTGTGCTCTAAAAAGAGATCAAAGTATTCTACTAAATGTATCAAAAAGATTTCTAGTGATATCGCACGATGACACTAGAAAAATTGAATGGGTTCTGCAATAATTACAAATAGCTGCTTGTAGAAGAGTAATACATTTACAATGCTTGTTAGGGTTGTATATGATGATGTGTACAGGCTTTTCTATTAGCTGTTAGTAAGGGTTGCTAGCTTTGATGAGCGGTTCGTGTAACAAATTGATTAGTCGAGTTTTTTCCCTAACCCTTTGTGGCTTTTCGAGTTATTGAAAAATAAATTTGTTCGAGTTGATTATTTATTTGTAAGGTTTAATTGAACTTTGTCGTTTTAAAAAGTATGCCGTGCATTAGAAATGATGAAAAGGAGTAAAGTGTAGGCAGATCGTCATCAACTAATGGTCCATGCACTGCCTGGATTGAGCGTTGATTCTAAGCTCTTGCTATGATTGCATCCTCGTTCTGTTGTCGACAACAATATTGCGCTATTTTTTGAAAATAATGCATGTCATAATATTGAAGGGGTTTCCAGCACCCTTTTCTTATCTGTAATTTCATTCAATAAACACAGCTTGTTCAAGTCTTAATCGATACCCAAATTACAAGAATATTTAAATCGTTCAATAATCAAAATTTGAACTGGTTTCGAAACGTTTTCAAAACGCACCAATGCGTGTAATTAAACTCCCAAAATTGGCATTTTTAAATTTAAATTTAATTCGAATTGCACGAAAGCCTCAATTAAGCTTTTGAAAAAAAATCTGCAAAAAATTACCTAATTTTCCATCATTTTTGAGTTCAAGACTTTTGTTTTAAACTCTCGAAAAGTAAAAACAAACAAAAATCTAAAACAATGAATTCACTCCAATATTAATATCGTATGCGCCCTCCTCTGCTCCTAATTACCGCATTCATGCATCTTGGCATGCTAGAAATTAGATTTTCAATAATTTTCTGGAGCATTCTCCCATTATGCAATCATTCCAATCAACACAACTTGATTGCAGTTGACAGGTGGGGGTGTATGACTTTATAGGTGCTCGATAGGATTTAAATCGGAATTATTAGGTGGCCATTTCATTAATGAAACATTTACGGAATTCAAGTAATCTATAACTTGTCAATCTACAGGGGACGAGCATTTTCTTGGCATAAATAAAAAAATTTAGACCCATAATAGGGGCAAATGACATTACACGTATTGTAACCAAGTCTGTGCGGCCGTTAAAGTAGATTCAATCCCAAAACATAACAAAGTCATCTTCAAAAGTGTTCCTTGGAGAGATGTAGCAAGTTGCGAGTCTCTGCTACACCCCTCGCTACACACGCTCAGGTTTATTTATTTATTTTTTATTTATTTACTAACAAACTCACACAAACATTCATTTACACATTTGGGGGGCACTACAGGCCGAAGCCCAAAATGTGCCCCCACAATTACACATCTCACGATACGAGGTGAGAACTATAACATTTAGACAAAAATAAAATACATAACTAGTAAAATACCAAAATTATTACAATCACAATCACGATCACAATTTCCCTTCCCCTTTTAGCTTATCATACATATGTTTTTTTAGTATGTCCAACCCACAGGTAAACAAGTCGATATCTGTACAGTAATGGTTGCAAACCGAGAGCATGCGGTGAACGGGCGAATTCTGATATAGGCATTGGTCCTGAACTTTGGAGGGCTAAACAGCGGAGCGTCTCTGATGACTCTACCTGGTACATTAAAACATATTAGGGACAACAGGGCCGGACAATGCTACGAACGATCTTGACACAGAAAACAGTTATCTTATCGCGAGATTGAGACTCACTCGCGTTTCATCTGCGAATAAAACCTTCTTCCAATCATGAACAATCCAATACTGATGATTCTTGCGTTCCTGCCAAAACATAATCTTTGAGTTTGGAGCTGTGTGGTAAGCAATGGTTTCTTGCTGGTCTTCTGCTGCTTACAACGTTTCGAGCAGTTGCAGAATTATTTTTTTTTGTACATTACTAGTGACTTTCCGGTTTCTTAGAGCGGATTGGCTATAGAAAACGCTCGTCCCATAGATTAGCACATTCTTTTTGCCCTTGCCTTGGTCTTCTTATATCTAGTCTTGTTAAAACGTATAACCATCCACGCAACTTAAGCTATAATGATTCCTTTTCCTATCCCATTACACCAACATACCTAATAAATATACAGCATTGAGTATATTATCTTCCTGCAAATTTGTAGCTCTGATTGATGCTTCTTCCACTGAAAAATTACTTGTTCGATTCATTTTTTTAATTTAAAATATTCATAGCTGACCTTATGGATAACAAAGAAGGCCTAGCAACTAATTTTAATACAATTTTGGGAGGAAATAGACTTTATTTGAGAATTCTCATTTTAAAACAAAAGATTTTCTGAGAATATTTGCTTGAAATGTCACAGACGAGATACAAAACATACTATATAGCTGATATTTTACACAGGGTGTTCACTAACCTAAATTATATTCGTCAAATTTTCAGAAGGTCACAAGAACGTAGAAATTAATTGTTTATCGATTGAGTTTCTGCTGCAAATACTGTAATAAATGCATTTTCGTGTGGGTACATCACCATCTTAATTTATCAAAAAATATACAGGGTGAGTTTAGGATGCAATTGAGAAGCCATCATTATAATTATATCGAGTTCTGTCGGAACTACAAGAAAACTTAAACCTCGTAATAATATTTTAAAATGTCTTGCCCATATATACAAAGTGATTTCAAAATGATAGATAAGCTCTTCAGTATACTTTGTAAGGATAATGATTGAAATAAAGAAAAAATGCTAAATCAATTCTTATGCTCTAAGTTGAGAAGTTAACTCTGAATTCTGACAAGTTTTGAAACTTTTCATCATTTCCGCTAGTAATTTACATGTTTTTTAATTATTGGGCACTAAAAAAATGCTCATAACATCTCATTATCCTGTGTAATATTAATTTCGAAAATCCTTATCCACCATTTTTAAATCACCCTGTATACAGGGTGCCAATTTAAAAATTTCCCACTTGCAATATCTTCGCCTTAGTATAAAATGTTAAAATTCTGCAAAACCCGTATACCCTAAAAATAATAAAGTACTGGGAATGGAAGGAGCTTTCAGAAAAGGCGATACTCAACTCCCCTTCTCATTTGAGATTTAAGAGGTGAAGTCTACCTAACTTTGGGGGTTGATCTAGTAGGGAGAACACCAACACTCGATTAAAGTGTTCTCCTCAAATTGACACCCGGTATACAGTATTGTAAGTCGAAGAAACAATTATTGGCCACTATAGGTCGTTTGATGAAGACTTATGTCCGCAAATCCGCAATTTTTGCAATGAAATTTTACGAATTACAAATGAATGGGATGCTAAATCATGCCATTTCTTCATATGAAAAAAAGAAAGTTGCCACTTACCAGTGATCAATAAATTTTTCTGTGGCTGTAGGGGAGAGTTCTCTTGAAGTGGTCGGTCCATGAATCGGACACTAGACACTGTTTCTATAATCAAGCCTGGTTTTACCATTAGGCTAACCAGGCTGCAGCCTAGGGCCTGAGGTTAAAAGCTCAATAATAGAAATTTCGTTTTTGTGGAACACTTTCTTTGGAGACACTATCAATCAATTTTTTTGTACAACATGTTTTTAAAATACTTTTCATATCGTTGTCCACTTCATAAACACACCTGTCCATTTCAAGGCGAGCCTACCCATGAAGTGGACACTTTTATAAAAATAATAAATGAATAATTGACTGAAGGTCTTACTCATTTGTGCAGTTATATACGATTTTAATTGTTAAGAATTAATGTAGGTACTATCAATAATTTATCATGACAAGTTTTTACATTTATCCCTGTTATGTCCTGTGAGATATGAGTTACAATCAATCGAAACAAAAAAACTGTCCCATTCAAGGAAACTCTCCCCTACATGTACCTACAAGCACTGCATAACCTCATTTCTTCGTTTGGTTTATTTTCTACAACTTTTAAGTAAAAATTTAGGTTAGAAACAGAGAATTTGTAATAAGTTCAGATTTCAAAGCATCGTATTAGTGACGTAAAATCGACCCACGTAGATAACTTTAGAAGGCTGCAATCTATAGTAAACACTTCCACGTGAGTCGTGAAATCCAAGTGTGGCAGAGTGATCAGTAAGAAAGGAAGGTAACGTTTTTGCTAGTCTTCCTTATGATAAATAGTAAATACTACTAAATTCAACGAGATGTCAATAACTTCGAGACGATGAAGATGAAAATAACTCTGCCGTACGTACCTATTATCTATAACCAGCTATAATGAATTTAGCAACATCAATTAGCATTAAATCGGCTTTAAGTTAATCTAATGAATTTAAATTGCGTAACTAACAAATTTTTTCTTTGTTTTTAGTAAGTCATCGTCGCCCAATTTTGTGACAAATCGGTAAGCTTTATTAAATTTCTCGTAGAATAAATTAAAACGCGTTTGATGGGAGTAATAAGTAAATTGAAACAATATTTGACAATCTTATGTTCACCCTCTTGGAGGTTGTTAATGAATCGTTAATCTCCTACTGTAGGCTTCGAAAATGGGTGCTTGATGATCTAAATTATGCAATTTTCAATATTGGCCACCCACTCGGCCACGTGTCCGCCCCTGCACGTGTGTTGACTCATTGCGGTCCACAAATTCACTCCACTACTATTTGATGTCGAAAGGGGGATCTTTACGGTCTTCTCGACATCAAATTTAAGATCAAAACAATCAATTGTTTTATCCTCCGCATTATTTAATTTAATAAAAATTTAAATTAAAATATACGAAGCGTAATAACTTTAGTTCGTCTGCGTGTTACGAGGATTTGGAAAAAATTTAAAATTATAAAACATTGCTCTTGTTATTTCTTATCTAATGAAGATATAGTGAAGGGTAGATGAAGTGAATGAAAAAATAATTCCTAGCGCAAACATGTAAAGCTGACAAATCCATAAGAATCGACCGATATAGGCTGTAAATCCGAACAGTAAACGGTGTAATCTGCAAGGGAATCTCCCTTCGGCATCACTTGGTGTTATCGAAGATCTCCCCATATGTGCGCCTTCTACATGTTGTAGCCTCATTGTCCACATGTCGACTCCTAGTGCTAAGAGAGAACCCCATTTTACATTTAAAATTGAAAGTTCCAAGAGCAAACTTTAAAAATATTCTTATTGCCCCTTTTAAAATGACCCGCACCCCGAAAGTTGAGATAATTGGAAAGCTGGTCGCAATCTCTTAAAAGCTTCTACGGAATAAATTTTATTTTCTCGTGTCAAGTTAAGGAAAATTGTCTAAATGGGTTACTTTGTTTGCACGTATAGTTAAATTTGTTGAGGAATCAAAAGGTGCAATGGTGAATCTTGGAGTAGAAGTTGTGTTGCGAATTAAACGTGGACCTTTTAAGTTAGCTATTACGGTGTGTCGTTACTACATCATAGTCGAAGCGAGCCCGAGAGATATTCAGAAACGGTAATGAATCAAGCAACTCATTTGCAACTTGGCTCCTTTCTTTCAGACCAAGCCATCAACTAATTTCTCTCAAACTCGCAGCATTCGTGGGATTATTACTCTAGTCTCGCCTGTTCGGTTGCGTGGCAACGCGCCTCCTCGTTGCCGTGACAACAAGCAAGCTACCGCTCGAATGTGTGACTTGCAAGTCAACTTACTACGGAATATTTCAGGCGTTCTAAGAAGCTCTGTTTGTTATACTCTTTCTTCCGCTAATGTAGGTTATTTTCTAGGGTACGTTTTCTACTTCGATCACACTCTTTTAAGCGTACTTTATCTCGTTTACATAATTTTTAAAACCCTTCGCCCTTTAATTCTTCGAATAAAACAATTAGTTACGAAAGCGCGAGTTTCGGATGGAGAATAAATTTGCGACGAAACATTTTGTACGATAGTTTATTATGTGTAATACATTTTTGAAATAAAAATGACAAGCATATCGACGTTCCTGCAATACTCTTCCACACGAATGGCGTCCCTATCACACATGACATCACATCCGGAAGTCAGCGTATGTATATGCATGAATGGTGTACTGTCAGTGTTACAGTCGATCGGACTTTGAATTCATACCGGAAGTCCATCTAATGCATCCGCTATAGGCTGTCAAGAAGTTAAACTTAGTTTGCAATTGAGCATTTTTCATTTCTCTCAACGCACTCTTCTTATATTTTATGTTTGCGACAAGAATATGCAAATCGAGATCGAAACTAACTTTGTTCTAACAATAAAATTTTATTGTATTAAATTTTCAACTCTTTTTAGATTAAGTAACTAAATACATGTATATTGGAAGAGCATCCGCGATAGTATTGATAGTCTTGAATCAATACCCAAGTACCTAACCTACTGTATTTTTGCGATCATCTTTACCGATAGACATTCGAGTTAGAGATGATAGATGATAATTAAGAAAAACAATGCCGGTTAACTAAACACAGATAGGGGGTGGTCCTGGGTGTAGTTCCAGCCCACTACTTTGAAAATCTATTTACCTTTTACTCAAAACTTGTAGGTACCACCATCCAATTATAATAAATTCAAGTCCTTGCGCGGTTTGAATAAAATGCTGATATTCTATTGACAAGCGTGCGTTATTGTGGGCAATTCATGTGCTTGAAACCTTACCAAAAACCGCCCGAGTACTTGTATTTGTATCGCCCCTACGCCCCCCCTACCCCCTACACAACTCTATATGAGTTAATTTTTTACTTTGTGGAGAAACTAAGCGAAGAATTGTCCAAGAATCGAAAACTTTCGAGGAAATCCGATAAACGTAAAACATAAGTAATAAATAATGAACAATAAATTTTGTACATCCTGTATAAAATTCGTACTATTTGTGTTTGCACATTACGAACGATTAATTTCTAACTATACTACGATACTGTACACGATTTGATATAGGAACTCGCGGAGATAACTAGGCCCCTTAAGATTGATTTAATGATTTACATTGATTTACATCACATCATGGCAAGAACAGGACGTAACAATGTATTTTTTTACTATTTGTAAATCTCCCACCACCCATAAGTATATTTATGGAGGTCCCACTTTTAATTCTCCTCTCGTTGTTCCCTAAACTAGAGATAATAGAATCATAGGTTGTGTGTTATCTTCAGCCACAATTATAATGGTCATCGACGAATAAAAGGGCTCTCCTAAAGGTGGCCGGGCGCGACCGCTGGACGTTGCAACGAAATCGCACCTTTAGATTGTGAACAGCGGCGTGTAAGAAAACAGCCATGTCGTAATCTTTTGGAAACCTCAAATTCTTCTGAATATTTGTCACCAACTTCCATCAGAGGTAGAGTGTTTTTGCAGCTTTATCATAAACTTTATCGACACCATTTTTCCATGGAAAGCCATAGGTACATAGGTAACATAGGTTACCGTTTATATGAAAGTTTTACAAATAATGTTTGGCAACCTCCTCAATGAGGTTTCGAAGTCTCATTCTGTTTTTCTTACTCGGTGAGTTACTTTTAAATTCTTCTCTTCAAGGCCTTTACTATTGGGTTTGGATCCATCAGTAATATGGACACATTACGCTAATGCATTTCCATTCTCTTCTGCATTGTAGTCTTTTGTACCTCCGTGATGGCTGGAAGTTTGTAATTTTGATCTCTACTGGCCCATACTGGTCAAATGATCAAACTACGCTCTGTGGTCCGTTCGTAGATTTCTGTAGCCGTTTCTCCACCCTATGACTACTTATCTGCGCTACTGTTTCAAGTTGATATAACATATACCGAGCAAGTCCTGGATTGTGGGAAAAGAGTGCTCCACAGAACCAATGATGGTAGAGTAGGCAGTTTCAATAGTGGAGAAAAGCCTTACAAGGATATAGTTTTCAATTTATTATTGGCAGAATAAATCTTAAAAGAATCTTATCTTATCTTAAAATAAATCTAAAAGGAATAAGTCCTTTTCGTGCGCTCAAATTTTTACCGATATCATGCGGTTTCGTTCTCGTATCGTGTCGCTTTCACGATCGAATTGATAAGAGCTGAAATTTAAACTAAACCGATTGTCCTGCACGGATAGTATAGAGCTAGCAAATTAAAATTCAGATTCATGCGGGTGTGATGTCCACCAGCGTCCCTTCACTTTCACGACCTAATATAGACGTACAGCATCTCTATAAGATCGAGAGCTATACAAAATTGAATAGTTAATAGTTAAACCAACAAATTAAAATTCACAGGTTCACAGGTTTGAAGGTGGACCTGACATCGCGTGGATGTCAAACCGATGCTTTCTAGAATCGTTAGAATGGGACCAGATGCAAACTACAATTATTGGACCATGGTGAGCATCCAAAAAAATTTATAAGGAAGCCCGATGATTTTAACTGTAATAAAAACAGTTTTATGACCGAGTGCGGCCAAGCCATTGGTCGTGTAATTCGACTTCCGTTTATTGTAATATTTAGAATTCGTATTAAATTCTTTTGTAAATCGCGCAGAATATTATATGTTTTGTGATGAATGATTCAACAAAAAGTCAAAGGCGAGGGCGATTTCTGTCTCCAAATCAAGTAATGACAAACTGAGTTTTAACAAAAGCTTTAATTAAGACAGTGCCAGATAAGGCACGCGCATAAAAAATACACGCAGGCAATCATATTATTACTACTACATGTGTACGCAGAAGAAGGGTGGAAAGTGATTGTGTTGTGATTTGGCTTCTCATCACGGTATTAGAACACATTTGGGAATTTTTATTTTTGCAATTTTTTATTTAAAAGTCAAGACGGATCGATAGCGAGAAATGCATCTAATATAGTTTAAAATATAAATTAAAATAAATATTGGGGTACCTTATTGTATACAAAAGGTCACTTTGTGTGTAAACTCGTGTTGCCTTAATTAGTCATTAGAGTAAGAGGGGATGATTGATGATGATTTTCTCTATGACGAGCTTTTTATAATTTACGCCGGGAACGAAGGCCTGCGATGAGACGCGGAATTAACACCGCGGGTTTTACCGTGCTGTCCTTCTGTTCGGCTCGCATGGAATACTTCATTCGATATGGCAAACGCTTATTAAACCGTGACTAGTTTTATTCAGCAGTTCTAAATAAGTAAATTGAGCTACGTTTGAGCTTTCGCCGAATTATTATATTTACAAATCTGCCTTTTTGTCCGAGACTTCCCACATCACATATCACACGTCAACTTTCGAGCTTTCCACCCTTTCAATTTTAAGCTCTCGTGTACTATCTTAAGCTTGTGCTAGTAATTGATGGCTTCGACAAACAATTATTACAACTTTGTTGACGCCAATTCGGATCGACATTTTGGTGACTTCTGCAGTTTAATCAATGGTTGATTAATAAAACGTTTAGGCCGCTTTGAAAATTATAAATGAACTCGATCCGACAGCTCAAATGATGTATGTTCTTACATGTTATGATCCATGAATACGTAACGAACAAACGCTACCCCTCAACATGTTGTATCGTGACAAACTTAACAATTTAAAGGGTAAGCTCGCATTAGCAATTTCGTCATTTTTCAAAGAAAACGCTTCTCTGATGGAAATTTTTTAGACGGAAAACCCAATAAAAGAAAACCGAGCAACTTCCTGTATTACACGTATGTTGTTGATGAGAAGATTATTGAATTACTCCTTCTGAAGTGAAGTGGCCGCCTTTGTCTTGGGAGTGTCGGACAGCTAGTTTCTCATTCGCTACGGTTCCCGCCTTCTTTAAGATGATGGAGGCGAACGTGCTCTGAATTTTTAAAATATTTAGTTTTAAAACTCGACATGTGTGTATCTCACGCACGCTCAATTATGTAAAAAATAATAATTGGGGAGGGGGGGGGGGCAAAAAATGCCACTTGATTCTATAAATAAATCGCAGTTTTCGAGTTTTCATAAAGAGATCATCTCGATAGATGTTGTTATTCTTGACACATCATTGCCTATTGTTGAGTTGAAATCTTTGTTAAAAGTTTAAAGTTGGGTTCGATTTTTTTTTGTTTTTTGTTTTAATAGTTGTGGTCGCTATAGAAAGGAAGCGATTTGCTTCATCTATTTTCTCCTTAATTATTGTTAAAGAAAAACAAACTCGGTTAGTAGTTGATCAATTAAGGAACATTCATATAAAATTGCATAACAGCGCCACGACTTAATCATCATTAGATTACCTATTTCACATTAAAATCCTCAAAGTGGAAGTATAGAAGATCAGAAGATGAAAGTCCTCTAATCTCTAATTGATTAAGTCAAAACCCATAATACCTACGCACCAGTTTATGATACCTACGCGCGTAGATTGATATAAACTTAGGTAGGTGCTTCTTGGGTAAAATAAAAAGTTTTGTTAGGGGTTAAAGGCTCGACGTAAAGTCGAAACAATTTAAATTCAGTTTTTGACTTTTGCGACAATTTCTAGAAGGCAACAGCAGCTTAGAAAAAAGTTTGTACAATATTAAGAAAAGAAAAAAGAAACTCAAAGAAAGAAAAGTTGCAACGAACGGCAAAAAGAAAAGTCGTTCCTTTAAAACATCATCAGCTGATAAAATGTAGAACAAGATTGCTGCAATTAAAGGAATAATAGGGTGCTTGATTAACTTTTAAAACTAGATCAGAAAACACTGATAGATATTAGTGCTATAATAGTAATTTTGATCGATTCGAATATTAAAGGCGCAAATGATGGCACGATTTTATCAAGGTCAAAAGAGCAGATTTCTGGATTAAATATCTAAACATTTTCGTTTCTTAATATTTATCTTATGGAACAATGGAATGTAGGCACAACCTCAAGA
Organism: Malthinus flaveolus; assembly: GCA_950108345.1. Classification (NCBI taxonomy): domain Eukaryota; kingdom Metazoa; phylum Arthropoda; class Insecta; order Coleoptera; family Cantharidae; genus Malthinus; species Malthinus flaveolus. The sequence goes on from OX467285.1 coordinate 3,035,054, forward strand.
CCTCAAGACTGGCTCATAATTTCAGCTCAGGGAAGCATAGTCTAGTCCAGTGGAGTCGCCTCGCGTCGAGTCACTGAATATCGCACACCAAGGCAGTCGCGTTCGGCCAAGTCCGACAAACAATAAGGTCGAGCTGGTCGAAGATTTTATAAATTATTTAGTCTAATCCATGTTTTCACAGCTGATGGATCTACGGATTAACCCAGGTAGTTGCATTGTAGCATTGCCTGCAGAAGAAAAGACCGAGAAACGACAAATAAATCCACTTTTGAGTCCAATCAATGAATAGGGTCGATTCGTACGACGAGCAGATCGGACATGACTGAACTGATGGATATACTTGGCAGACTGAAATGGCCCTAAATTCAATAAGCAACACAGTCCAACGTGAAATAAAGTTTGTTGGTCAAAGTATAAATATGTACCTATTGAATTCTTGGTAAGCAAGCTGAAAGGTTGCTTAGTTACTATCATAATTCTCTAGAGCCTTCCGAGATTCACTATATTGATATGGCTTGATTTTTAGATCTCTAATCGATAGACTTCTGTGAGTCATTATAGCATGACTCTCCTCTGCGTTTGGAATGCCGATACATGGTTCCACAGATGAAGACAACCGTCTAGAATTTATGTTGGTTCTTCTCCCATATTATATTCCAGAGGAGTTTCCTAATTTGGAAACATTTGGAGTCTAGGAGCCCATGGGAGACTTATTTTCTTCCATTTACCAACTATAGTATAGCCCATTCTTTTCTTTCTACTTGGTAGGAATACTTTTATCCGGCCATTTATATGGAAGAGTATAGAAATTATATTCCGGATTTGATCCCTCTAAATGATATCTACAGTCTGTTGGACGTTATTATCGACCACCGTTCAATATTCTTCAATAACCGTACTGATTGCATTGCGTCTTATGACTACTGTCTGGCATCTTGAAGATCATCATCCTGCTGATGACTTCTACCTTACCCATTAATGCTAGTAGTTGTATTATAACTTCTTCAAAATGCTTTCAAGTATAGATGGCATTGTGTTTTTTGCCTTCTCTCGGCTCCCACGCAGGTGGGAGGGAAGTGTTTCCAATTTCTCCCGTGATAAAATGAACAGGTACAAGAATATCTCTTAACATAAATCAATAAATGAGACTTACAGTAGTAGTTCATAGGAAACCGATAAGGTTTTGAAATGACAGTAGTAATGTTATGGATATACTGAAAACAAACTTAATTAAGCGAAAAGAGAAGCTGGAGGTTGACAAAAGCTTAGCAACTCAGTTGGGTCAGGGTTTGGATGGACAGCAACTATGTTTTATATCCATCTCGCAGTCTGTATGTCGATCTTTTAGTTTACAGGCGCATTGACTTACGAACAGTTTGAGGAAACAATAGAAATACACCTGTTGACGACACGCGAACGGAACCGCAACATACTGACCTATTTTCTGAGGTTCTCGTTACCTTGTGGATCGTATTCAATTAAGGTATCCCCATCCCCCATATAAGATTGACCTCAGTGGCGTAGCCAGTGATTTTCACGGGTAGGCCATAAAACCACTTTTTAAAAGGCCAAAGATGCCAACGAATAGTTGAATAATGCCCCGGCAATGTGCTAACGAGTTGGGGTCTATGAATTAGTAGATATTAATTTATAGTTCATTACACTATTGGTTGCGTTAAACGTGAAACAGTTAACTAAACTTTTTTGTGAGGTCATTTCGTGGGAATCTCGTCGGCGAGCTTCTTTTCATGTACCCTTTTATCAAGATAAGTAGATTATGAAGAAAATGCAAATCAAAATTTCATAAAGTTCGTGAGTGAATAGACACGTTTTATAGTTAATTAGATAAACTGCACATTCTCACCTTGCAAGTTTAAGCTTTCGCATATTACAAAAGCATAAGCCGCTAGTAGTCTATTGTTAATGTATCATTACACTGTTAAAAATCAAAACTTGAAAGAAGTAAAATTGATAGTGATTTAAAATTGAAGTTTCTCGAGTAACGATGTAACATTAGGAAAACTCGCCATATTGTGTCAGGTGCTGGACACTGATTGATGAAGAGCAAATGACGAGCCAAATGCCCACCAAAGGTTTTGCTGCCGTGCCAGGCGTTCACAAACACCTTCATGCTAGTAATATTAATTTTAAGGTAGCCATTTAAATTCCATCAACTTTATTAGTTTATTACTTTGTGTGACGACGTGTCACCTAAAAACTTAATTTTATAGTTAATCATCCAGGAACACCCTCTAATTATAAGTTGAGGAGAAAATTAAATTGTTTCGTCGTCTTACTATGCCAACATTTTTTTGCTAAGAAAAGTTATAAAGTGATTTAAATTTTGTGTTGCAAAGATAGTTTTAAATTGTGGCAAACTTTTCGAACTAATAAGTGAATCTACATAATTATAGTTTCAGTAAATGTTGCATCTATCTTATACAGGGCGGCTCGTTTTTCAATAATCCTCGGTTTATATTTTAGTAATTCGCATATGGTAGAAAGCCTGCCCCAAAATTTCATTTTATCATAGTGTGGCTAATCTATAAAGGAGTCTTACAGAATTATAAGTCCATTCTCAAATTTTTCTATTGTAACATCCTATTATAGTACTCCATTCAAATTCAAGGTGCAGTAAATGTCAACAGTGATCATCGCGTGACAACTGCAATTGCCTGCAGATATTATTTCAATCCCGTAAGTATTTAGGAACCACCGTACTCGTACCTACTCAAAATTAAAAACAAAAAATTTTACATTTCGTAATTTACCAAGATATCTGCATGTATGTGTTGACGTTTACTGCACCTTGAATTTGAATGGAGTATAGTCATGTTACCAGGTCAATTCACAGTCTCGCCTTCTCGAATCCTACTCGAATTCCTCATTTGTATGTCTTATAGAGCCGTAAAGAATTAGAAGTCCATTATCAATTTTTTTTAGTTGGAACTTTCTTGGACGGCATATTGTAACATCTCGGTCAAGTTAGGGGCCACTTCACAGTTCGCAGTCCCGTCTCTTCAAAGCCTGCTCGGGTGGATCATTTGTATGTCTACTATTTCTGAATAAGCAGAGTTTAGGATCCACTGTCTCCAGTGCCGTCGAAACTGGACATCTTCCCAGAATGTATTAGAAAGATCCGCCCTCTTCCCCACAGTCTGTACATACTGCACACTATAATACTGTAGGGTATTCTCGGAGGCTTACTACAAATGCGTAAAGAAGGAGCAGGGGGTTGTCAGTCTTAGATGTGCGTTGCTGAGACTTGAGATTATTTTAACTTCTACTACTGGGGATGGTTTTCTTTTATAAAGAGCCGCACCTCTGCCTGAGCCTTTGTATATTCCTGGGTAGCTATATGTTGAAGAACTGAGAAAAAAGCAAAAAAGGATTAGGAAAACCGGTTCAATACAGGGCATCCTTAAGCAAAAGTGAAATTTACACCTTTAAGCGAGTTTTCTGCGGGTAGAAGAAGAAGAACTATGTAATCTTTTTGGAGAAACGCCCTAAGAGTTAATAGCCTCTCTTATTTAGCTTCTTCATCGCTGCACCTCCCTGGTGGGTCCCAATCTAAAGTTTTGGTGTGTCTTATTTATCTTCATCGCACGCCAACTTCTAGTGTCAGTGGACATCTCCTTTCCTAGGAGATACACCGGAAAGGCCCCACCCAGTACCCATCAAGGGACCCATTAAATATATTCATTTAATCTTGAGCAACCGAGAACTCCCAACTTCCCAACCCAACGTACAATATACAGTTAAGAGCAACCCAACACACAACACAGTGAGAAGACGCAACTAAATTACGTTTCGGTTGTCTCGAATCTATGGAAGTTTTAATTACTTATGTTAACAATGCACTCAACTTCAGTATACAACGTTAGTTAATTTCTTCATATCGCTTATGAAATTTGCGTGCAGGGTGCAGGCCTTAACATATTTACTTATTTCTAAAAATTAAATTTCTTCTTAAATTTTGATAAGGATTAATATCGTTTTAGTGTTGAAGAAAAGTAGATTAGCGCAAAATGTGTCGAGTTTCGCAATATAACTGCAATATAACCCAGGAGCATGTCAGTGTCCGGTAGGTGGATGGTTGCCGATGTAATTTATCATAGCGCTTCTTTTCACATCAGCGAGAGTAGCACGGCCAGCGAACCTCTATCATTTGTCTTCTCACCTGTCAGCTCAACCCAACGCTTTGTATCGGTTATATTTTTGATGGTTTTGGAAAGTAATGCTTATGATTTATTATAATTTTTAACCCTTTAGTTATTTCGTTAACCGCAAATGTTCCTTTTACTATCAAATCAAATTTTTCTTTCGCGTACTTTTTATTTATTTTAACCGACGATGCGCTTTTATAATTATTCTTCCATAAATTAACAAAGCACATCCAGAATAAATCGGAGCGATTAAGAAATTATAAATATCCTAATTAATTACACAATAATAATAATAATAGTCTCGCATTAAGTGTGATCCCCGAAATCTCAATGGAATTTCCCAGGTGATAAACAATAAGCATTCAGTTGGATTAGGTATATAATCCTCTTGATCATTGCATTTCTCTACGACAATATCCTGTACTTATTATCCAATTATTATGCTGTACAAAGAGATATACAACTCGTTTTTAATACTCCCTTAATTAATCGAATAATTAAAAACAAAAGGCGTGTACAGAAAATAATCAAAAATCTTGAATTGAAATTGAAGCTATTAGAAAGTGGCATTAGCGTAATTTTTAAATGTTCTAGATTTGTCTCATTGTTTCGCTTTTTTTGAAAAACAACAACAATAAATCCAGGTTTTTAATTTTTGGTATTTTTAAATGAACAAATTTAATCCCCTCCACCCCCCGAATCCAAAAATGTAAAAAATTGAATTTGTTTTTAACAGTCCGTCTGTGTGTGTGTGTGTAAAACCTTTAAAACAGAAACTACTGAAGAGATTTCATTGAAATATGGTTTCAGCCACTTTACTAGACAAAATAAGCTTTTAAATGAAATCGATACAGGGTGGGCCAAAATAAGGGGGTTATTTTGGTTGCATTTCGGAAAACTTGACCCACAGTATTTAATAGGTATACTCGGCAACTCGGCTATATAAGTTAGTCTACGTAAGGTAGTACACATCGGCCCTTTCAAAGGCCTTTTAAAATTTTTAAATTCAAACTGGCGACTAGTATAAAAATCGTCCCATTGACTATTTGGCCAAAGTTGACTAAAATGTAACAACGTATTTTCTCAAAATTGACTCTGGCCATTTTGTCTATATTTTGATATGTTGTAGATATCGAAATTCTTAATTAAATACCATTGTTTGGTTCATTTGCTATGAGCAAATCCAGAGCTACGATTTTTTGAAAATCAACATTTCAAAAATTTTACAATTTTGTTTTTAAAAAACACTTCCAGTTAAACCAGAAATCAGCCAAGTAGGAGAAATTTTTGAAAACATGACTTTTTTAATGCCGTCAAATGATAAAAAACATGTTGAATTATTACTTCCGGTTTAACTGCAAGTGGGGTCAGTTTTTCTATTTTAAGTACAACACCCTGTATATTTTAAGTGGTTTGGAAAATTGTAAAATTAGTAATACCAAACACATATTTTGACTGCCGATTCAACCAGAAATAAGATTAGCTTCCTATCGTCTCTTTAGTTTTTTGAAATCAGAGAAAGCTTCTGAGCATACTATTGTTAGGTTAGGTACCATTTCTGACATGTATCTGATGTATTTTTTAATATTTTCTACGTGGACAAAAAAGTCCTGTTATGGCCACACTAGTCGTTTTCTAAATAATTGCAAAATTGCCTACTTTTATAAGACCAAATTTGACTAAAATTTTAAAACGGATTTTCTCGAAATGAGCTGCGGGCCTTTTTATTACGGGTTTCACGGTATCACGGGCTTTTTTTCCAATTTTCGATATGTTTTAGATATCACGCGTCGTAATCAAACGCCGTTTGTTTGATTTGTTTGCTATGACCAGAACCGGAGTTATGATATTTTCAGGTCAAAGTTTCAATAATTTCTAATATTTTTGGTAATTAAAATCTCTCATTGCAAGTTGGTGCTTTAATTTATTCTATAAATTTCTATTATTTGACACTATTTTAGTTTAAAAAAAAAATTCCGGTCATACCGGAAATTAGAAAAATAGAAAAATGTTTTTAAAACATTCTGTATAAATATTTAAAGTTTTATAAACTATTTTAGGATATTTTATCTAATGATTACTAATCAACCGGAAATTGGGTTAACTTTCCTATTTTAAATATAGACCACCCTGTATATTTTGAGTTGTTTAACAAGATCGACTTCTTATATTTTATATTAGGTACTACAAAGGTGCTCAATAAAAAATTTAAATTTTTCTTGGGACAACCCCATCATGATTATGAGTATGAGATAAATAAACTCTGACTTTGGTCTTCTGTTTTTCCTTCTATGGACGATTACGATGTTTTGTATTAATGAAATCTAGCAATCTACTAAAATTTAGCTATTTTAAAGTTTTTCTCCAACAAATGCTCGAAATTATCACCATATTAGAGCAGAGTGTTAATGATGAGACTAAAACAGTGATAATGCTAAAAGTCAAATCTAAGCTTCTACTATATTATTTGAGTGAATTTCGTTCCATTTTTAATATAAAAAGGGCCTAAGCTTGCTTCTAAATTAGGAAAAGTAAAACAAATTCGTACGTCACTGTGTGTAGAGAAGTTTTGTTTTTAACACGTGCAAATAGATCCATCAGTATTTCTATTCCGAACAAGTTTACCTAACTAATAGTTGGTGACATCTTTGATGGCACGTAAAAAATGTCACGTGACTTATCACGTGACAGACAAGCCTTATCACGTTAAATCGAAACGGGGCACACTTTAATTTACCCGTAAAATCAAAAATGCGTAATATAAACTGGGCAAATACGGCAACAAATAATATTCTCCGGGGTATAATAGATTAAACAAATTGATGGTGCTTGATAATGACCTCACTAAATAATCAAGACAATGAATTGAACTAATTTTTGGTATGATAAACTGACGAATGTGTATGGACCATATCTCATCGCTTAAACGAGCTTCACGTGCTTACTCTCATATTAATCGAAACGCTATCAAAATATATTTCCACGTTGTACCTACCCACTATTCGAATACTTGCGTGAGAATTAAACCGAATTTAATTTTCTACCAGAGATGGATTGAATTTTGATTTATTCATTTTAATTAAAATGAAGTTCCGTAATAGCGAATTTAGATCTTTTGCGGTCTTCTCTACGGGGATAGTTGAAATATTTTTTGTTAATTAAATGGCAGAAAACGCGATAAATTTTGCAGCTATGTTATTCGTGGCAACTTTCAATTTCTTATCTCGGGCTGTCTGGAAAAAAGGAACTTAGGCTTTCGACGAGTAGGTACATCTCCGAAGTCCGAAGTCGACCAGGATGTTGGAAATTATTTTTGAGTTTTTTTTAAATAGATTCTCCATATCTCCAAGTAACCAAAAATACGGCCTTGTTACACACCCACATCCCGTGGGACATATTGTACACTTTTTTAAATTATTAAATCTACGCGTTTCATATTACGTGGAGGTTGTAGAACTTAAGATTTCAATTAGTGGTACTGTGGAGGCTAGATGTTCTTCCTGCGTACGCCCGCGTCTACAGATACTGTTTGTTATAGTTATAGTACTAGTTACTTTCAAGACTGCATTATAAAGAGAGATTAAATTGATAGAATTGCGTTATGACAATGCAACTCGAATGCAATACTTAATACTATTTGATTTGACACTAATCCTGTTATCGAATTTGCCACCCCACACACAGAATTCTCCATTGAATTGTATTAAATAGCATATGCTGGTGATCTATTTGGAATTCGTTATCACTTACCCAAGGCCCAAGGGGCATTTTAATGAATATTTAAAAATTTAATTTTGCGCAAGTTTAGTTTTAATTTGACGAACGAGGTAGTACATAAAATGTAAACTTAAATTTTATGACAGTCTGCAATATAAATATGATACAAAGAAGCAATTTTGTATATGAAGCGATCCCGAAGGACAATTTGCTATTAATGGTAGGTAGTAAACGACATCAGCGTGGGGTGAATTTTGTAGTCTGAATATTCATCCATATACGCGTAATTGCACACTGGGTAACTTAGAAATAGTAAGGTGTAAAATCGTGTAAACTATAGGGTAGAAAGGACGAGTAGAGGTACAGGGAAGTGTTATCTAATATTGCGTATGTAATCAATGTGAGATTAGCGAGGGTGTTCATTCGGGCCCATCGCATTGTTATCTCACTACATCTCCCAGGAGACCCAGTTTCATCTTTTCCACTTACCTACTCCTAGCTATACTACCGTTGTGCGAGAACCGACAACTGTGAGAAGAATCTCGAATCCGTATTCGTCTACACTCCCTTACACACAATCGCCGGAAATTGATATTATATAGTACAAGATTACGTAAATAATAAAGAAGAGCGGGTTAAAACTCGCGTTTAGATTACGTGCCTGGTTATTTTTATTTTGTTTTCGCATCGTTCAAATATACCAACATCTTGTTAATTGAAAATCGAGCAATTAATTCTTATCTTTCATCTTCGTTTGACTTTGATCTTGTTTGGTATGAACCTATCTGTTTGCAATTAATCCGGTGTATCTATTTAATAAATCCTCTAGCTCAACACCTCGTGCTGCCGGTGTTTAATATTTGTCGCACCGGGGGGTTCTGCGCTGTTAATATCCTGTAATATTGGATCTTCCTATTGATCTTTGTCAGTGAGATTCAATCACGTGTGTCATTGCTTTATAACAATTTTTTCACCTGTGCGAGAATTCGTTAGATTGTAGTATTCGTTATACTTAAATGCGGCGTTTTTAAGTCGCTATTTTTTAATTAAAATGATGCAATGTTTTTTGTAGAGCTCACGCAGAGCTATTGTGTCATAAAAATTTGTAATGTACAGGATGGGTCAATATATGCTACTTCGTGAGAACGAGCATGAGAACGATGGTTTTGGGTTTCGAACGAAGTAACTACAAACTATTGGAGTGGAGCAGAAATTTACGTAGTAATTACGTGGCATATCTATCAGCTTCACCACGTGAAGTGAGAAGCTATTATTGGATCTGACTCTCGTATCTCCGACCGCCTGTCCGTCAGAGAACATGTTTCCACGATTCAAATTACCATTACAGACTCTCTTGCATTTAATTGCACAACGGTAACGCACTCTGTCTTTCCGCCCGACCGTCAGTGAACAACTTTTCACGATTCAAATTACCAAGACAGACTCTCCTGCATTTAATTTCCCAACGGATGAATCCAATTACCCACAACAGATGAGTTCCATTACCCACTATCCAGTGTCCAGACTAGAGTGTGAAAAATTGAAATTAGATAACGTTTCTTTGTTGGGCCAATCTATCGCTTTGTGAATCTAAATTTTCTGCCTAAATATACAGGGTGATCACAAGCTTCTCCTCTACAAAGGTATCTAAAGCAAAGACTCTACAGAAGCAATTATTAATAGCGAGATTATTAGTCGTATATTACCTATGCCCGCAAAAAACACCCCCAATGTTATCAATTTTTATATATGTACGAAATTATAGGGTAGTATAAGAAGTGAAAACTGTGCTAAATCGAAAAGTTAGCAACATAGCAAAATCGTTACAGTTTCTTGTCAGTATGTTACGTTCCAAGCTCACTAATTACGCCTCAAAAGCTCTTACAGTGAATCTCATCGAGTCACGAGTATTTGACGGGTAAGGGAAGTTTAGGAAGTCCTAAACCGTGTGACCCAAGCCCACAAGAAACTGAAATTGGCTTAACTTACAGAAATGAAATTTTATTTTAGTGATATTTTGGTAAAGTAAAATTGAAATGAAATTGCCTGGGCGGGGCAATCACTTTGCGCAGTATATGTGGATGGAGAGTGCCAGACCGCCAGACAGCTCACATTTTCGTTGTAGCCCAATTTTTAATTGGGGGAAATAGGTGGTGATTCAGTCACGAAACTCTGTCAATTCTTATTAAAAAGATAAAGTTTTTTGTTTTTCCAAAAAAATGATGAATTGCAACAGTGATCTTTAATTTTGACAGTCTCACAAGGTATTCAATACGAACTCAGTTTTATCGAGTCTATTAGTGATGGTCTTGGTCTTGCATGGTCAAGTATTGGTCTTGTAGAAAGAAGGCAAGTCTTGCTCTAGTTTGGTCTTTATGTAAAGTTTTGTCTGTTACTAGGCGCAGTCATTAAATAAGCTACGTATACTAATACTAGGTCCTATTGAAGAGGTAATATTGGAGTAGGTACCAAGGGTTTTGTCTAAACAGCAATATTACAGAGATATAAAACACACTACACAACTACTTTAGTGGGCTATTGTCGGGTGGAATGAAAATAAAATTATATGGTTGGATAGAGCAGAACTAAAATAGAGGATTGTACCAACAACGTTCAACGTAAGATGGTTCGTTCATGGTTCATGGTAAGATAGTCATTCAAAATTTGAATAGTAAACTACAGATCATCATGATCTTAAAACGTTAAACGTGTTGGTACAATTTGCCCAAGAAGTTGAAACATAATATACCAACATACAGGGTGTCAATTTGAAAACTTACCACCTCCAATATCTTCGCGTTAGTATAAAGTAATGAAATTCCAGAAAAATCTTAAATTTTAATACCGAGGACACTTTTATTGAGTATTCGCGTTCTCCCTTAATCAACCCCCACTTACTTTCTTAAATCATAAATGGAAAGAGGGGGCCGAGTAGCACCTTTTTAGAAAGCCTCTATAATTATAGTCTCTACCTCGAGATGCTAAATTGTTATTTTTGGTGCATTTTTAAAATGTGCCACTCGACACTCGACTCCGTCTCCCATTTAAGATTTAATGACTAAAACCGATCCCGCTTTGGGGGTTGGTCTAGGGAGAACGCAAATACTCGTTCAAAGTGCTCCTCTCAGTAATAAGATTAGCGTGTGTCGCGGAATTTCTATATTTTATAGTAAGGCGAAGATATTGGCGATGGAAAGTTTTCAAATAAACACCCTGTATACTTGTATATTTAAAAATAATGGGTGGGCCATCCATTTGTTGGCTTCTTTTTGATGTGCGTGATATTTCTATTAGTTTCCAACACTGACGCGTATGACATTGACAGATATGTTTAGTGTCAGACCAGTAAGAAATGGATCGTTTTACTCTTGTGAGAAAAATACTGAAAAATATTAAAAATTATTTCCCAAGTACTACTGCAGAAACTACGAAATTTGAAAAAAATTGGTGGTCGATATAAAGCTCTTTTAGTGACTGTGGTGTAAGCAAATTCATAAAACTGGCGTTAAGCTAGTGGATAACATTTTGCTGTTGTTGCCCAAAGTTCGCGTGAAACTCAACAACTGACCATTAGTCGCACTTCTTTAAAGATAATATGACGTAAAGACCTCGTATTATTTGCTAACAAGATGCAACTCACTTACTCTAACTCACTCACTTCGTTGTTACCGCTCTGAGTGGGCTGTAAGTTGGAAAATGACCCAAATTTTGATCACAAAATAATCTTTATGCCACTAAAGCAAAATTGTAGGATTGACTGTTTGGTGTGGGTTTTGGAATTGTGGCATGATTGGTCCATACTTCTCTGAAAACGAAGCAGACAACAGGGTGCGATACTGAGACATTTTTTGTGGTCGCAATATTTGCATGATTTGGACTTGAACGATATTTGCTTCCAGCATAACGGCGTCTCAATCATGCCACGACTCCGGTCGTCAAATGATCGATCTTTTGCGCACAAGTTCTATAACTGCGTGTGTTATCAGCCGTTTTTGAGACGTTATTTAGAGACTCTTGGTCTCCAATAACATTAGAAACAACGTATTCCCCACATTTTTAATTTTTTCTCGCATAATCTTTTACCGCGATTTTTAAAAAAGTTTTAAGTTCTCAAGAATAATTAGGCCCACTCGTGGACACACTGTACATTTTGTAAGTATAATAGTTTATATTTCAAATTATTAAAATTTTATGTTTTTCCACAAATGTGAAGAATTTTCAACAACCTTTTACATTAAACAAAAACTTAAATGGAGGAAAATGAAATAATAAGAGTATTTAGGCTTCCACAGCCGGGGTCATTAGTTGTAGCAGAGCGATGCCTGACGTTTCAGAGCGAGTTGCACATTTGTGCCTCAAAGGGTCAAAGCAACCTCAACGGTAAGTCTGCAGGTAAGACAGGCTCACCGGCTCACCTTTGAGGTACTAAAGTACAACTCTTCTTCAGTGTATACACAGTGTACAGCCACAGAAAAATTTATTAGGCACTAGTAAGTGGTAACTTTCTTCTTTTCATACAAGTTTTAGCCGAGAATGACTATAAAATCGAGAGTGATGTAATAACTATAAAATATTGCAAAAATTGCAAACTTGCGGGCATAAGTATTCGCCAAACAACCTATATTAGGTACTACTGGCCAATAATTATTTCTTCGACTGTACATTAGTAGCTCAAAGCAAGCAGTACGGTAAACCCGGCAGTCTTTAACAATGATAAGGCAGGCTCAATGTTGAGCTTGCTTTGACCTACTAATGTACAACTCGCCCTTATAGTCACTCCTGGTCCACCGGTATGCGTAATTCGACCGCAAATGAACATTTGAAGACACCGAAACGTCAGGCATCTCTCTTAGAACGTTTCGACCACACTGCCCATTAGCCCTGAAACTTCTACAACTGTAAATGAAATAATTTATTTCTAAAAAGTAGATATACAAGGTGGTCCATTTTACTTATAGTTTCAAAAGATATCATCTATTGAAGGAACAACAACAATTTTTTGATCATTGATTGTTTTACGTCTAAATATTATAAATTACGCCAAAGCCTATACTTTGCGTCTGTGAAGTGAAACACACTGTAGTATACAACAGTCTCTTCATAAAAAAAAACTTTCGATTTTATTTTTTTAAACTCGTTTTAGATCTTTGGCATAATATGTGAACTGAACGTGTTAATTGAAAATCCTCCCATTAAATAATAATGAAGTCTGATCTATTATGAATTATTACAATGTGCAAGTTGATTCTTCGTTCTCTCGCACTTTTCTCCCTTTTTAATCATCGCTGGTGGTACTATAATGTTGTTTAACTTTCGAAAAGTTTAAAAATAAATTTAAGATTACATTATTAATCGAGCATATAGCAATCCAAACGTAATGATCGTCGTTAATTGCCTTCGAGTGTGAAGGTCGTAATGCCAATCGCAATGTCCATTCGTCAATATGTCAGTCTAAGAATGCGACACATTAATTTTCAAATTGTATAGGTGTCGGAGCTGGTACTGCAGGTAACCCGGTAGGTGTAGCCCCTGTCACGGTTTCCAGGGTAACCTACAAACTGTCCAGTCATGGCGGAGGATTGAAACCTAATAATTAATTACTCCGGTATGCTGCTCGTCAGCATGACGTATATTACACCCGGATCTGGAAGGACTTTGTAACACTACAAAATTTGCAAATTAATGACCCACAACTATGCCGATAGGCGATAGAACGGTCTTAACAGTTATTACAAAACTAAGAAAGTGGCTCAGGTGTCGACACAACACTCGAGTTCGTTTTAATTAATTTTTTTAAACGCCGTCCGAGTAAAAGTAGACTGATTTCAAAATTTCGCTCGCTGCCGTTCGAAATCTAGAGGAATAGATTCACAATAACCTTTTAATGAATTCGACGCCCTCAAGTTTAAGATCCGATTTTCTGTACACGGAATTAATATTGGAATTCCTATGTTACGTAATAATTAAAATCACCCCTCGACGATTTCTGCTGTCTGCTTCTTATCCCTCGGGGTCTTCATATTCTTATTTGCTTTGCCCTTTTATTGCCACTGTATCGCGTTCTTGCGATACTTTATCACGGCTTTCGACAAATTTCCATCATTGCAAATCATTAATAAATCAAACATTACGAGCAAACAACAAATATTTACTAACGAGTTCGAGAGGTTTATTTTAGCCATTTTTGAAAATTGGGCGAAATGTTTTGGAATTTTATACTAAAAGTAGTCGCGAAATATTAAACGTGCATTTCGCCACTTGATGTCGTTTATATGTGAGCGTTAAAAAAGTAAGCAAACCTACGGCAAAGGCAATCAGAAACGCATTAGACCATCTCGGATTTGGCAAAGGCTATTCCTAAACTTATGTAAGGATAAACATGCAGCAGTCCACTTCATATTAAAATTCCCTTATCGTTTCTTAATGTTACAAAAATCTAAAGGATATACCGCCGAATAAGAAATCCGAAACTGCCATTAAAATATGTAACAGTAGTAGATCGAAAAATCTCGTGCCGAAACACTTGACTTGTTGTTTGACGAAGACATTTATACCAAAACTAACAAGAAAACCTGTCAACACTTAATAGGTGGTAAGACAAATGTCTCGTGTTGACAAAGTAACACAAAACCAATAATGAACGCGTGTGTGGGTGTCGTTAGGGTAGTAAGTGACCCCTGATACACTTTTAGTGTCTTATGATATGCTCCATCAGTAAAAACGGCCACGGTTATCGAATTACATTTTTTCGACAAATATTTTCGTGTTGCGGTTAATCGAGACAAATTTTAATTAAGCCCTTTTTTTTAAAAAATAAGAAAAACAAAGTTGCGTTTCGCTAAAGATGCGATAACCTCTAGGAAAGTGTCGCTAAAGTGTTTCCGGTAGCAGCTGTGTGTTCCCAGGCGAACAAAAGACAACCGACCCCAAATCAAATTATCTAATTCTCTATATTGGCCATTGCGACCGCGAGATTTGTTTAATCGACTATACTCGTCGCAGATGACACCACTATGTTTTCAAGGAGATTCCAATTACTATTCTCACTATCTCAAACCGTTTTATTTCGTCTTATCTTATAAATCGAGAAGCCATTCACTAACTCGGCGAAAATGCAGTTGGTTTTTCAAAGTTGGAAAAATGCTTTTTTTTGCAGTTCAACTAAAAATAACTCGGGGGAGTTATAGTTAGTTAGTCGACGACTGCGCCAAGTTAAAAAAAAACTGAAACGTATCCATGTCAATTTTAGCGAGCCCATCACTCACAACTTGCTCGAGATGATGCTTCTCGATCGTAAAATCATAATTTTTCGAATGTTTCATAACTGACAAAAATATCAAAAAGTAATTTTTATTGTAGTCGATCGATACGCGATACGTGTTACGTGACGCGGCCTACTATCGCCCCATGAGCCATGAGTTCGAATTAAATGTGTAACTCGAAACAAAATCGCGTCTTCGTATTTTTAATCGGAAGGACGTCCAATTCTTTCAGAAGAGTAAATTCCGATTCCATGGTTTTTCGAATTTAAGTGGTGGATGATGCGAGAAAATAAAAAGATTGTTTCCGAATAAGAGGATTGAGTAACAGTAAAGAACAAAATAATATATATTTAAAGTGTGGTTAGAGCATTTAACACATACATAATCTATAGACCTCGGGAGTATAACAAGAGCTTGTCAACAGCAGTCGGGAACGCCTGGTGTCGAGCGAGGTGAATATTAAATCAGACATTTGATTGCTGGACCGCCCCCATGATTACGTCATATGTCATGCGTGTGTATGACAGGAATAGAACAATAGGGTTGATTGAACCACGATTGCAACCGGGAAGGAACCAGATATGGGTTAGTCTCTGACGGCTGTTATATATGCAAGACGTTTTATTTCCGGTACAATTGTAGAGCAGTCCGATGATGTTAATGGCTCTGATGTCACGATAAACGCCGAAATTTGATATCGGCAACTCGATTTTGCGTGTATCTGATAACAATTCGAAATATACGCATTCCCCTATACAACACAAGCGTGCGAAATTTTAATTCGTAAAAGGTATAGGGAGGTTGGAGAAAGAGAATCGTTCGTAGATACGAGTCGACTTAAAATTATTTCGCAACTTCTCAGGTTCACTTGAGGTTTTTTCCTCAAAACAATCATCTTATTAAGGTCGTTTACGATGCATCGTGTGATGACTGATAACAAAGAGTTAATTTAAATTCGTTTTTCAAATTGCCGATTGTTTGCTCGATTCTCGACGTCCATATAGAGAGCGTTGTAAATATCGAAATGTTCGGATTATGAAGAGCTCGCAGGTTACGATCTATTAATTAGATTAGAGTACAACAGGACGAAGTGAAAAAATAAGTTTGATTGTAGATGTAATTAAATCCCACATCATCAGAATGTATTCTTAGATGACAATGTAAAGCAATGAGCGCAGAATTCAATTATCTTACGATGTCGTCCACCCACTATACAGTCGTCATCACTCTTTTCAGATAGCGTCATTGTCTCACCCTTGCGTCATTTAGCGCATCAAACTGTCGTTTGTTACTATCATGCAGTTCTTTGTTGCAGACCCATATCGTTAACCGAGTTTGGATTTTGATATAATTTATTTCGCTTTCTGACAAGTGTGTGTTATCTATGATTTTTACAATGTTAAAGTTGTTAGTCTTTCACAACACGATGCGATTATTATATTTGCTAATGTGTAGGTACAATTTAGCATTTATTTGGGCACATAAGGTACATTCGCATCCCTAAAACACCTTTCATATAGTAAGAATCCATAATGAATTTCCTTCCCTCCGTAAAAACGCTCTTCAGATGAAATTAAAGCCAAACGTTGTCTGATGCCTAAAATAGCCTTTTGCCTCATAATACGTGACTGTTTTGGCTCAATAGCTTCAGTAAGTCATGTGGAATTCAGCACATTCTTCCGCTATCGATCTACTCTTCATAGTTGGATTTTGGTCAAGAATTAAGATACGTAACGCACAATTACTTAGAGATGATAAGCAGCCATGAATTCGACCTTTCATCATTCATCAGTGCCCACTTCAGTCTCATCCACACAGCTTAAATATCTTAAGCAACATCAGCGTACTATCGCCTGGAATGGAAACCAAAACTGCGCTTTCTAGAGCTTAAATGGCAAAAACGGACCCTTCGCTACTGTTAGTTGCTAACGCCTTCGAGTTTGTGTGAATACCTTCACTGATGTACGAGCTGATGTGGCACGCCTGATTCCGTGGCATAGCCTAATATAATTACTTTGCCCTTACTAGTAGATTTCAAGGTGGTAAAAACTGAAAATGGCTACAGTGATCAAGCAATCTCTAATTTTAGAGTGCTCCTTTGAGGACGAAAACTTCTTTGTTTAAAGCTGACTATACTCACAAGAAGAGACCAAGTTGCTTATGGAGCATTTTGAGGTGGAATCACGACTGAAAACCTACGGACTAACTTCACTAATCATTCACCTGCTTGAGTCTGCAAGGAGACTCTACGTTGATTGATGGAGTCGAAGTGCTGAAATACTTGGATACTTCACTGGAAAATGAGCCGAATTTTATAAATGGCATCCAATGATAACAAAAAGAAACGAGGAACTGCGCGAATAACTTTAGATTTTTTGTATTAGTTTTGAACTTACTACAGGGGTGCTTTAGCTCTTTAGCAGATAACTGAAAGCCTGTTTTGTACACACAAATTTTGAGTTTGGAACGAAAACAATATTTCAATATTTAAGAAAAGTTTATGCAACTGGAACTGACGGTAATAAGTCAACTAATACTTGGTTTATCAACTGTTTTGAATTGTTAGACAGCTCTAAGGATGTAGTCAGGTAGTCACTTGCTTTTACATACTCTGCAAAGTATCGACAACTTCTGTATGGCACTTAGGCTTGAAACTTGAAAAATAGCCTGAGCTCAGAAGATTCCTTAATTTGGACTACTTAAGTGAGGCTCTATCGATATAGCGAACAAAGCGGTTTCAGAAGGGGAAAATCAACGCAAGACCACATCTTCACAATTAAACAAATAACGGAAAAGGCAATAAAAGAGAAAAGAAAAGTATATGTGGCGTTTATCGACTTGGAAAAAGCCTTCGACAAAGTACCAAGAGAAAGATTATGGAAGACGTTGAGAGAGAGAGGTGTCAGTGACAAGATAATAAGACTAATACAAAATATTTACAAAAATAATGTTAACAGGGTTATAAGAAACAATAGACAGTCGGATACCTTCAGTACCAATGCTGGATTAAGGCAGGGAGGAGGACTAAGCCCACTGTTGTTCATAACGTACGTATATGGACGTAATAATTAAAGCCTGCAAACTAAAAACAAAAAAACTAAAAGTCGGACACAGGAAGCTACAGGGGGTGGAGGCGTCCATATAGGGGCATTCGCGGACGATATCGTAGTGGTCGCAGAGGAGGAGCTTGCAAGGGTATTTAGAGATATGGAATGCAATACTTAAAGAACATGGGATGAAAACAAACAAAACAAAAACTAAAGTAATGGTGATAGGGGAAGAGCAACAAGAGATAGAAATAAGGATAGAAGAGAGTACAATAGAACAAGTAAATAGCTTTCCATACCTAGGAGTAACAATTCATCAAACGGGGACAGAAGAGGCGGAAATAAACAAGAGAATCGAGAACACAATGAAACTATATTATACCATGATAGGAACTTTATAAATAGAAAAGAAATATCGAGAGAAACAAAGATGAAGATATACAAGGCAATCTACCGCCCTGTGTTGACCTATGGTAGCGAGTCTTGGGTGCTGAATGAAAGACAGAAAAGTAAAATACAAGCAGTAGAAATGAAATATTTGAGGAGAGTCAAAGGAGTAACAAAGAGAGACAGAATAAGAAATACAGAAATAAGAAAAGAATTAGGAATGGAATCGACATTAAAATACATAGAAGAAAAACAGCTAAGCTGGTGGGGACACCTACAAAGAATGAAGGAAGATACGTCAGTGAAACAGATATGGAAAGCGCGAATAGAAAAAAATAGGAAAAGAGGAAGACCAAGGAAAACATGGGATGCAACAATAGCGGGAATATTGGAAAGAAGGAAAAAGACATGGAGGGAGGCAAAGGAGATAGCGAAAAGCAGAGGGGAATGGAAGAAGTTCGTGAGGGAGGACAGTGAACAGTGTAGTATATAATATGTTTGTACTTGCTGTGTGCACATGTTTTGTTGTTTTTTTCTGATGGAATTATAATATTATGTTGTTTTAGAACTGTACAACAGAAATGGTAATACACAGTAAAAGATTAATAATAATAAAGTGAGGCTCGGTCGGTAGGGGCACAAAAAAACAATTTTGTCGAAATCAACGGGCCCCTTTTGGCGTAGATTGGACCTGGAAATTGGGTACCTACAAGTTTCCAACGAAAAGCTCGTTTCTAGAAGATTTCTGGAGATCTTACCAATTACTCTAAAATAGTGTTACTGAAGTTTGCGTATTAATTGTTGTCTAAATTACTAAATAATTTTTTCAAAACAAATATTTACGTATAATCGCACCCACATCTTGTACTTTCTTCAAAAAAATAATAAAACAGTTAAAAGTTTGACTAAATAAAGGAAAAAGTATGTCTGTCTCAAACAGAAGTTATCGTAATTTACAATTGTTGGAATCATCCCCTTTTTATACACCTTATCGCTATAAATTTTATGAGGGATGATGCATTTTATATTATTTTTAAGATGCAATTTTAGAGCTCAAGCTCTGAAACCACGACGCTAAATATTTTTACAAGGCAATTTGTGGCGATGAACAATAAAATATAAAAATCGATCGTTTTGATCGTTTAGTCTTAAAGAGGGAAAAAATTATTAGTAAAAAACACTTATTATAAATTGTAATTTGAAGTAATTTTCAAGCTGCGTTGTCTTTACGGTTTATACCTCATAATCTTATAGTAAGGTACCGTGGTGCTACTAATTGTCTAATTAATCGTTCTTATTGCGAGAAGTTGAATTTATATGCTAAATAGGGTTTTGAATGTTTAATAATTTCCTCACTTAGGTAATTGCTTAACGTCATAAACTAATTACGCGTACATTTTCTCCCTTAATAAGAAAATTTTCGGATGCGGAAAAATTTGAATAATTTTACAAAATTCTACGGCACATGTGAATAAAAAGGACCACCAAGTAAATTTTGTAATGGGTGTGAACTATTATTAATATATTAAAGAATCATTAATTAAAATCACCTGCCAAACTTTAATTAATATTAATTTTTGAATAGCTCTTAATGAGCTTGTCCGTTTATTCCGGTTACGCAAATGAAATTGAAATCGTGTGCCATTTGCCGTTTTTACGTTTGATTTGTTGGTATCAAATCGAATTGGAAAGTCTTTTTTTAATTAAGTAGTTTTACAACGAAAATTGAACATTTCTACAAATTATAGGCACTCTGGACTTAAATAGGGCGCAAGGTTAGGTTACAGTCGTCCGTTGCAGTTTGCAGTAAGCTCTGTAAAATGGGTACAATAATACAGGATTCAAAGGATTGAAATTATGAAATTGCCCCTGGCACTTATGCAACCAACCAAACCAGTTTACTCAAGTGCAGTAGATTAGGCGACTAAAATATCTAAATTACCGTCCATAGAAAAGCAACGGTAAAGTATACCGAGAGTAAAATTTTTTTGCTTCCCAATTTAGTGGTTAGAAGTTAGAATCCCACATACCCCGGAAGGCAGCGAACACTTTTACTTTTACACTTTTTAACTATGCAGAATAAAAGAAAATTGAAAATGAAAAATGAGTAGAAAAACCGACTGTCTGTCTGTTAAAAGTAGCAGCTTTAACTTGGGGGGCTTCGAGAAGGGTGGATTTTGGCTCTTTTTCGACTTTTTGCTCATAACTCGAAAACTATGCATCACTTTATGAGAAAAGTTCTTCTACACAAAAATAAAGTGCTTTAAATTTCCTACAAATAATAGCTGTTAAATTTTTTTATCAGGTGAACAATTTAGGCGCTGTCGCGCGATAATGTTATAACAACTTCCAAAGTCGGCCAAAATTTTTTTATCGCCCATAACACGAAAACTACGCACTTCTAATGAATAGCGTTTCTACCCAAAAATAAAGCACACTCAATTTCCTACAAAGCTAAATTTTTTCGTCAGGCAAACAGTTGAAGTGGTAGAGGTTGAAGTTTAGGCTATATTGGACAACGCGTTCAGGAGGCAGAATACCGAAATTAAAAAATTAGAAAATTTTTGAGTTTGACTAAATGCAGGCTGAAAAAACATTGCAAATGAGTAATAAAACCGACGGTCTGTCACTTAAAAGTGACAGCTTTAGCTTGGGGGCGGCTCGAGAAGGATGGGTTTTTGCTCTTTTTCAGTTTTTCGCTTATAACTTCAAAAATACACACTTTTTGAGAACAATGAATTTATGTAAAAGTAAACTAAATAAAATTTCCTACAAACTATACTCAAAAAGTTTTTTTCTCAGACAAACGGCTTAGACGTTACAGTGCGTTAAAGTTTCACAAAAATTTAAAAAAAACTCTTTCTTTTGTTTATCGCTTATAACTCGAAAACTACGCACTTTTAAGAAATAGTAGTTCTGTACAAAAATAAAGTACATTCAATTTCCTACAAATTATGTCTCCTAAATTTTTTACGTCAAACGCACAGTTTAGGTGCTAGAGTGCGTTGAAGTATGTAAGGGTGGTTTTTGGGATTAAAACTAAACCGTATAATAGGGTACCTCATGAAAAATTCTTATACCAAAAAATTGCATTTTTTGTGCACCTTATTATTGTACAGGAATACTCTTCTCTAAAAGTGCGTTATTTTCGAGTTCTGAACGATAAAAATTTTTTTGTCCCGATTTTAGAAGGTTTTTTGACTTTAACGCACGCTAGCGCCTAAAATCTTCACCTGAGGAAAAAATCTTAAAAAATATTATTTGTAGGAAATTTAATTTCCTTAATTTTTGTATAGACAAATTTTTCTCATAAAGTGCGCAGTTTTCGAATTATAAGCGAAAAACGGAAAAACGAGTCAAAAGTCACCCCCAAGTTAAT
This sequence comes from Malthinus flaveolus, assembly GCA_950108345.1. Taxonomy (NCBI): domain Eukaryota; kingdom Metazoa; phylum Arthropoda; class Insecta; order Coleoptera; family Cantharidae; genus Malthinus; species Malthinus flaveolus. The sequence continues at coordinate 3,057,012 of OX467285.1, forward strand.
GCTGCCACTTTTAACAGGCAAACGGTTGGTTTTATTACTCAATGCAATGTTCTTTCAACCTACATAGTCAAAAGTTTTTTACTTTATGGTTTAGCAAAAAGTGTTAGCTACCTACCGGGCTAACTAGGTCTGCTTATTTGTCTGTCTGCTCGAATTGATCCGAAATTGTTTGTCCTGCTCTTTTGCACTAATTTTGCCTATGTGTCCTGCTCTAATGACGTCACACTTGGAGCAATTAGAGTAAATAGAGCAGACATATAAACAGACCAATTGAACTGATGTAGTAGAGCCCATATTATGTAAAAAGGTGAATCGTCATTCTGTAAGACTTTCAAACACCACTGCTAGCAGGTATAGAAAGACCACTCCGGTCTGACGCTGGCGACTTTACCACCAGTAGATAGGTATAATGATGGATAATCTTCTTCGATTCTTTTTGATTCTATTGAAAAAAGATTGGTTTCTCTATAGCAGGGGAATCTCCTAAATTTCTACGTTCTGCAAGAGTATGCCAAACCAGAAGCACCAAATTCAAGAATTGAACTCAACTCGCCATTGTCTTGAGTTGTCGTTAGCTCAGTCCACTTTCACAAATTTGGCATTCCAGAATATTTGACATTTGTGCATTGATATCGGAATGTGTGAAACTGGGCGGAGTTAACAAAAACTCAAGGCAAGTGTGAGTTGATTTTAATTCTTGCATTTAGCTCTTTATGGGGGCAAACGTTAGAAAAATAAATGGATAGAACAATAAGTTTGTACATCTAATACCGTTGGTCCGTTGGTGAGATGAGACATGAGACTACGAAAGATGGACTAAAAGAACAGTCGCATAGGGACCACTCCAGAAAAATAAATAAATAAGCAAAGGTCTAAATGCAAAATGAAGAAGGTAGCTGCAATGGGATGGGAGCGAATTACCTACGTGACACCAAATAACATACTGACACCGAGATTTGAATGTAAAGGAGCTTGAGGAGACGTTTTTCATCCATAGCAATGAAGTGACTAGTTCTGGTAGAATGCAGTGAAGTTAACATACAATATCGACCTGTTACATTGGAGATGCCGGCGTCAAACATATGATTGGTCATTGGAGTCAAAAATTGGGCTCAGAAGAAATATGAAAGTAATAGTTGTATAGTTGATGTAAGACAATGCACAGAAAACGCAGCCTAAAAATGAAATAGGAAACCAATCAGACAGTTGCACTACTTGGTGTGACGAGATATTGTCTGTAATAGGGCACCTCTTTACGGAAAGTCTGCAAATTACATATTGAAATTTCCACTCGTCTAGTCTCTGGCTGTGTTGCACTAATACGTAGAAGACCCTAAACACTGATGTGCCACAGTATGGGATAATTTTTGAAGTTTCTAAAGCCCAGGAATAACCTATAACATGGAGGGAGCACAGTAGGCCCAAAAGGTATACCGTTTCTCTCTCATGTACTTAATAGGCTCTGATGAGAAGAACATGTTGAATGCCCATTAATATCCAATATCTTTCTAATTGAGCACATTTGACCTTTGAGATTAGACCAAAATTACGAATTTTAATTGCACTCAACGAAACCACCTTTTAAATTGAAGCAAAACTCATCAATGAGAGTTTCCATTAAAAATATTGTACTGCTCCCCCCCCAGAGAATGCATATTAACCCCTTAGGTGCAAAAAACAATGCCATAACCTGCAACTCTTTCTCTACCACCAAAGATCACCGAAAAAGAGTTACAATGTTACGATGTAACGAACGAGCCGCGGCTTTCTTTTTTGTTCCCCCTGTATATTATTTATAAAATTATTCTGTTTTAACAAAGTTATTCTTGAATTTAAAAATTTATTTTCACTATAAGTTATTAACAACAAAACCCATCCCAGACGAGATGTGATTGTACGTGTGTCGAAAACTTCATTTGTTTGGATTATTATGTCTGTATTTATTTTCAAAAAGAGTGACGCAATGACTAATGAGCTTCCAAGATTCATTTCGCGTTTAAGTTTATATGATAGATGGTCAAGCTAAGAAATTAGTTAATGTATTTTTTGTTACAGGTGGTGGATAGATGAATTTAGACAAGTTTAAGGTACGTTACTCCTTTAGAAATTTATTTACTAATTGAAGTAGTAATAAGTGATTAAGTAATGAGAATTATGTACGTGAGAAAAAACCGCCGTGGTAAATAATCGACTCGAGTACAAAATTAGGCTTAATTTAATTTTAAAGTAATTAAAGGCGGTAATTTGAGCACAGTCGTGACGTCACGACCCTCGCGATTAAAAAACCGGCAAATATTTATGCACTCAATAGGTAGACTACTATTTAAATGTTTAAAAAATTATGCATGAAAAATTAAGGGTGAACCTGCTTCGATGTTGAACCCTCCAGATTGCAATTCTCATGAGGCATTTTAACGAAGGTCCAGCATCCAGACACTCGACATAATCATTTTGCTTATATTTTGTTGTGTGAAATTCAAGCTCGACTAATAATCCCTCAACTATACCGAAGGGTACTCTCGATCTTCCCACAGGGGAAGAGGGTGGTTTCACCTGAGGGGCGGTTTCCGGTAATATAAGTTCACACGGGTTTTATTATGTGCAAGTACACAACTATAACCTACAATCAAATCGGTTTGATACGGTGTGATTTTCGTTTTAAATTTAACTTTTTTTAAATAAACAAAAATTTTAGTGTGAGAATTTTTACACCCCCATTTTGATATAATCGTCAAAGGTTAACTTTTTTGCATTCTTATGGTGCTTGATTGGGCTGCATTCCAAGTTGTCATAAGCAATGACTCAGCGTCAAATTTGATAGAGATGCTTTGTATAAAGGGTGTAAATGCCTATTAAGAACTTCTCTGTACTGTACCGTGACTTGGTCAAATTTGTGTTGATTTCCTATTTAAAAAAAAGTGAGTCTGGCAACGTATGATTTCAAAATTGCTCCTCGCTAATTTTCTACTTCACTTTATAATTTAATCGAGTATCAGTTCGGGAGAGTTATTTCAAAATTATACAGCGTGGAAACCACTTACGGAATAATTTTGGAACTTTTAAAATTGCCATAACCTCACTTAACAAAAATGCTGGTACATCTAAAAATGATTCTTTTGTATAGTGTTATTACTAGAAGCTTTTGGGACACTTAATTTATTGATTCGAGCTTTACTTTTTCATTGACCTCTAGTAGGTACTTAGAAAAAGAAATATCTAAAAGATACGACCAGAAAATTTTTTTTTATCAATTTCTCGACGTTTTTAGTCCTGAATCCAAAAATGTATAAAAGAAGACGTTTAAGAAAGTCTGTCTGTGTAGAGGTCTAAGCAAATCTCATGGGCTATGACGTTTAAGAATCCTGCGCGTAGGAGGAGCCATAACTAAGAAATTTTGTTAAAAGTACATTTGAAAAACATCGACTACTTTATTAAAGGTTGAAATGCATTGTGACATTACATTATTTTCGAAATAAGCTTTCACAAAGAAAATTTGCCAAGTAAAAATAAAATTCATATAAGTATAAAATTTATTTATTATAAATTTCATATTTGTAAAAAGAGTAGTAATCCACATTTTGACCAATTTTAGTCTTTTGCGACTCGGTCACGTACACAGCCCACGAGATTTGCTTATGCCTCTACCTATGTATCTGTGTGGAAATTAAAGCGATTTTATGAAATTTGATTTGGTCTAAAATAAGGGGATTATTTTGGTCGCATTTCGGAAAATCTTGACCATTTACACTTGGCTATAAGTTAGTACACATCCGCCCTAATTAAAAAAATAACTTTTCAAATTTTTTAATTCAAAATGACTACTTTTAAAGAACCAAAGTTGACTAAAATTTTAAAACGGATTTTCTCAAAATTGAGTACGGCCATTTTGTCTACATTTTGATATGTTTTAGATATCAAATGCCGTTGTTTGGCTCATTTGTTATGAACAGATCCGGAGCTATGATTTTTTTAAGCTAAAAATTTCAAAAATTTATCATTTCTTTTGTAATTATGGTTGTTGAGAAGGGGAGTGGGGGTAAGCTGCGGTGGATGCTCTGTCCTGTGCTAAATACATAGGATAAAGAAGGATAAAGATATCTATTGCCAACTTCAAATAAACAAAATTTTAATACTTAAAATCAATAAAAATATGCTTTCTTTATTAAATATACTCAATTTTTAACAATTTTTTTCTAAATTTTATTCTTTTAAAGAGTTTTGGTCGGTTAAAATATTTTTTAACTTATTTTAAAAAACTTTCAATATGATGTGTAAAGTACGGCATCGCTTTAGACTTTTGGTAGTGTCATAACCAAAGATGACAATGACAGGGGGTTTAAGGTTATTGCGAACAAATTTTCAAAACTTGGTAATTTTTAAGCAAAGCTTATCAGTTGACGAAACGACGTTCTGTTACTTTGGGAAAATGAATAATTTCATTTTTATAAAAAAAGAACAATGATTATTGATTTCATTAAAACTTTAAATAACCCATCACGTTTATTTGAATCGTGCGCGCTTTTCCCAACTTATCTCATGTAACAGCGTTGCCAAGCGTAATGATGATTGATAGCTTTTGTACTATTTTTTTGAATAATAATTTAATTTTCTCAGAAACTAGAAACAGGACTTTTTTGAAATTTTGTACATTTATTTGTAAGACTTTCATAAATATTTTGGTGGTTTTTGGTAAGATTGTCATTTCTGGGTGCCGGGATAATGGGGTTTCAATGAGTGTGCAAACCCTAGTTTGCAAAACAATCAACTTTGGAATTTTTTATCTCAACAACTAAGAACAGGATTAAGTTCAAATTTCGCCATAATGTTCTTTATCATGCAAAGAATATACTGTAAAAATTTCAAAAACTTCTCATATACTTGGATTTTCTTCTGAACAACCTTAAAATTTGTTATTGCAAGTTGGTATATTAATTTATTCCATAAATCTCTATTATTTGTTACAATTTTGGTTTAAAAAACACTACCGGTTAAACCGAAAATTAGCCAAGCAACAAGAATTTTTAGATACACCCTGTATATTTTATGATTTTCTAAAATATGGTAAGATTACTGTCAAACGATACCAAACGTATTAAATTTCAACTTCTGATTTAGACGGAAATAGAGTTAACTTTTCTATTTTAAATACAACACCCTGTATTATATTTTAAGTAGTTTGGAAGATTGTAAAATTAGCTATCTAGCGATACCAAACATTTTATATTTGGACTTTCGGTTCAACCGGAAATGAGATTAGCTTCCTATTTTAAATAGAAGCGCCCCGTATAATTTTAGTTTTTTGAAATCTGCGAAAGCTACTGAGCATATACTGTTGTTAAGAACTATTTCTAATTTTAAAGAATTTTCTCGAATGTGGCACCGGCCGTTTAATATTCTAATTTTGGATGCGTTGTATTGTTGTATAGATATTGAAGTTCTTCATCAAACGACATTTGTTTAGTTTATTTGCTTTGGCCAGAAGAGTTCAAAATTTTACCTCTTTTCTTTAATTCTTTCAGATAAAATTGTGACCACACGTCGAAGGTGGCTTTTGTAAGTTTAATTTATGGCCCTTTTTGACCGGATTACTGTACGTAAAGTCAAGAAATCGTTCTGGAATAATGTCAAACCTACTACAGTATTAGTATGTTTTTCTTGATTCTTGAAATGTGATCACAAATTCTCAAATTAATTTTTAAATTTAATCAAATATATTTGTAGTCTTCACCCTCCTAATCCTAAAATTTTGTCTCGGTGTGGTTATTAGTTCGAAATGAACAAACCTTATTGGTCCATTTACGAAATTTGGTAGGTAAAATAAGATAGAGGTATAAGAATTTAAACAAATATATCCGGGATGCGTGTCATGCTGATAATAAGTTCTTCATTTTGAACAATTGAAAAATTCAATAATTTTACTTGCACGGGGAGTTAATTTGAAGATCAATAAGGTAGTAGGGCACAAGGTTTCTCAGAGAAAATTCGAGGCCCGGGGCAACTAACATTTTAAAGGCCCTTCAAAATCTAAAATAAAATTATGGGCAAACAGGTAGTGATGGACACGATACGAGACTAGTCTCGTCTCGTCTCGAAATTCGAGACGATACTCGAGACGAGACCGTATTACAAGCACGAGACGAGACTCGAGACGAGACCATAAAATGTACGAGACGAGACGAGACTAACAAAAAAAAGTCTCGTCTCGTCTCGAAATTATAACTTTTTTTTTAAATACCTAATTTTTCCGAGGAATAATAACTTAGCACTTATAAAAAAATTATAATTTTAAAGAAGTATTTGAAGTGTTCAAGGTAAAACTGCCTACACGAAAATATGCGTCAGTTTTACTTTTTCTGATAATTCATCAATTCATATTCATCTTCGTATTCATAAAACTCAAAACTAAACTCAATAATTTTTTGAAATGCGTTGTGTCTGGGTGTATTAGTAATTGGAGTATTTATAATAAACACATCTACTCGTTTCTCTTAAAATACTTATTCTAAGGCTTTTTTTAATTTATGAGTTTATGTTTCGTATAGCCAATAGCCACTCGTGTAGCTAAAAATTGTTTTAACTCAAAAATGGTCCCAGGTTAAAATTTTCATAAACTTAGAGATTATTTTTTGAAATCTACATTACCTAATAATGTAACTTCAGTGCGTTTTTGACATTATTTAATAATTGGCATTGAAAAACGAGACTTAACGAGACTTTTCGAGACGAGACGAGACTTCATCAAACTAGACGAGACTTTTCGAGACGAGACGAGACTAGAGCTTATACATTCGAGACGAGACGAGACTAACCCAAGTCTCGTCTCGTCTCGAGTCCATCACTACAAACAGGCTGAAAGTTATGTTGAGAGAACCACACCTAGACTGATAAAATAGAGCTCATGCCATGCGTGAGAAATAAAATGAAATCGTCCCTTGAAACTTGAATTTTCTTTACTCGTCCTCATTTCTGTCTTTGCCATCCCCTTTATTTTTGTCTATAACATATCGAGTTGCCCATGCAATTGAGGCCCATAATATCGCAAGGCTCGGGCGCAAGCCTCTTTTGAGACCCTCCCTGCCCTAATAAGGGCCTGAACTGGAAGCAAACTATCTACCCGGATTGTAGCCGAGCACCAGTCCCTACACTGTATGAAATTTTAAAAATGCCACAGGCCACAATTTTGACATTTCAAGGTCAAAAATGCTTAAATGGCATGCATTACTAGTATAATATCCGACAATAAAGCCTTTTCGGTGGACATAATCGTAATAAGCTGATCTAAATGCGATCTTGAGAAAGGCTTGATCGTAATCGAATTTTTTTCTGTATCTGAGTCTGGGTCTTGAAGCTTCAAGCGAGGTTCTTCAATATTAATAGTCTAAATAGGCCGTTCTAAGCAAAACGATACACAGATCATGCAACCAACCTATTTATTCAGATTTTTTATCACTCTTTTGTCTTGGAATATTTCTATCTTTCAATTTTAATTAATAATTTTAATAAAGAATTTGAAGGAATCAGCCCCAAGCACCAGTTAGGCCCACGGCCTAGCCTACTGGAAACTTCCCGATTTCACGGCGGGCCAATCCGGGCCTGCCCCTCCCGACAGGCACTTAGCAAGATAAATAATTTGTAACGCCAGAAATTAGATATAAAAATGTCTAAATAATTATGTGTTACTATTACGTATAAAAAAACTACCTCAGAATTAGTTTGTTATAGTTTATAGTCACGAAACTGAGACAAAAGAAATTGCGATGTGCAATGCTTATGTCACTGACTTGCATTTTGTTTAGCAAATAAATAAAAACTTATTTTAGCCAGTAATAATTTAAAATATTGTTGTTACCTCTTTACCTTAAAAGCCAACAAAAATGAATTGTTAATTTTATTGACTAACAAAAACTGCAATAGTAAATTACTTTTACGAACGAAAAGACAATTGCATAGGTGTAGGTACCTACATAACCTATATTCAGTTAAAAACTTTGTTTATTTTTGATCTGTCCCATGACTAAATGCTAAAATACAGCTAATGCTTCCAATATAATTTTCAACATGCAGAATGTATACTATATTATAGGTAAAACCAGTAAAACTTACATTTGAGGATTCTTTGTAGGTACTAGTTTTTACGCGGGAAATCGGGAAAGTTGCAAGAAATTAACACACGCGAAAAACACCGCACTTCTTTAAAATTAGCGCATTAAATCAAAAAAAGAATGTAAGGGCGCGTAAACAAACGTTCAATTAACCGATTAGAAGTATTTTTAATGTTTTTTCGTTAATAAGCACTATTGAAATCGAGAAAGCGTTACGCGAACTAGATATTAGCCGACCATCAGACGACACTACCACCTGCACTTACGGCTTTGTTTCAAAATGGCTTATTTGCATTAGTAGCCAATCAGGGGCAGTTGGAAGTTTGACGCGCTTTCTTACATATTTAAATTGTTATAATTTAGAAAATAAAAAATTTTTGCAATTTTAAATTATATTTATGTTTTGTGAGGAATTGGTACAGATTTTTAGTACAAAACGCATGAGTTTATACCGTTGTATGTAGACCGAAAGGGCGTTAACAACGCAGAATGTGAGCAAAATGGATTTTGGTCAATATTTTGAAAAATAATAGATTTATCAAAAATTGTCATCAGGCACTTTTAGAAGCTTATAAAATTCTCTTTATTGTGATATAACTTTTATAACAATCAGACAGTAATTAACTGCGTACTGAAATTTTTTGAAAGCGCGACTTTTTTACCCCCTTTAGTTCAAGCGCTATTTTCGTGTCTCATTGAAAAACAAAGGGGTTTTCCGTAAAAATACTTCTTATAACGTATGTACGAAATGTAAGTATATGGAAAGCTTGCTAAATTTTCTCCACTGTCGACTTTAATTAGCGTCACTATTACGACGAATTAGATGAGGTAAAAAAGTAGTGGAAAACGATTGTTTTTGTAAGACGTATAGATGTATATCTCGGCCAATTTTTATCAGAAAATAATAGAAAATGAATCAAATTAAAGGAAATTTTATAACCTCCAAAAAATGTGTAATGGTATTTTTTGGTAAAACTAAAATAGCAACCAAAAATCCATTTGTGCTCCCATTGCATCTTCAAAGTAACGCCACCGCACCCATCAAAGTGATGGGCATTTTCCAACGCACTAGTGTTGAAAATTGTCTTCTCGGGAAAACTTACTAAAAATGGGTTAAATTAAGCCAATTACCTATGTCGTAAATTTGGAAAAGCTACAAATTAGTCATTAATTTGTTGATTTTCTTCGCGCGACCAGCGATTTATTTATTAATTAATAAATAAACTACTTTTAAGTTAACAATAACGATGTTAGGTGAATATTACGCACTGGCAAAACCTTACAGTAGTTTGAATTTCTTTTTGAGGAAGCCAAAAGCACAGCTGACTTAGATTAACTCGAGTTTAAATTCTCCACTTTGCTAATGCAACTTTGTACTTACGTCAATTACTTTAATAGGTAACCAAATAACTTAACGGAAAAGTATTACGTAAACAGTTAAGTTTGAAGTTTATTATTTTTACGATTATTTTTCGATCGGTTATCGAAAATACAATTGTAGGTAAATACAGTTTAAGTTTCACGCGTAAAACGGATAAAAGCGTTCACTTGAATTTTTGAGTGCCACCTTGCATTATTATTAGCACAATGTGATAATGGGCTACCTGTTTAACTTTATTATTCATGTCTTTAGAGACTTTAGATCAAGTGCACAATCCACGGACAATACCACCAACATTATCCTCACAATAATGAAATGTTGGGGTTCCATTATTACATCCATAAAGAACTGTATACACTGATTTTACACTGTGTTCTATTCATTCAATAAGAATTTTAAATACAACACATTACAGGTAAGCAGCGTTTGTTATCAAAAGAGAATCCTAGTCAACTTAGGGGAATTTTCTATAACGCCTTTTTGTGCAATATTATTCATTGAATTACAATGGTGCGGCATAATTTTAACATTATCGCGATACCGAGCCTTTTAACAGCTTGTACCGTTTAATTACTCAATTTATCAACTCGCGACAAAATTATTTTCCTCCTTTCTTCCAAATATGTCTTCCTTACTTCGAGATATAGATCAACTGCCACCTTATACGCGCTAATGGCCTTTAATACCTTGTTAAAAAAGGATTTAAGCCAAATACGTCAACTCGCAATTTTTGCCCTGAAGCTAAAGCTAAAAACTAAAATTTTGACGCGACACCTCTAAGATTAACTGTGAGAATAAGTTGAAAAGGTAAAAATTCCAAGAATGGGGAACAACATATAGTAATGTGGTCTCGATTTAAAAGAAAATGATTGGAAATTGTCAATGAAACACAAAACTGGACTAGAAATGAATGACAAAATAAAATACAGGGCGTGGTGTACAAGTTGAAATATAACTCTAGGGCAGAAATATCTCGTTCCAATACCACAATGGATCAAAAAATAGATTAAGGTTAAACCATTCATTCGGCCGTGAGTAAAAACTAGAAGCTTTACCCCCTGGAGATGCATTGTATGCAGAAATTCGACCCAAAATCTAACCCATATCACATTAAATTGTCACTTACCTGTGAAATTTTACAGGTAAATCGTACGTTGTGTATGTACACATGAACTGAGTTCCATTTATGGTATGACAAACGAACCGAGCTTAATGTTTCCTTCGTTTTACAAAATTTAAGCTTAAATTTGACGTACAGGTAAGAGATTTAAAATTTTGGGGTACAGCAGAAGTAATTATTTTTCTACGAAAAATCCATTTTGCTTGCTTTTAAAGTATTTTTTTTGTTACCTTAGGTAAACTATCAATTTTTGCTAGAAAAAGTAAGAAAAAATTAGAAGCAAGTCAACCATTTTTTTCCCATTTAAATATAATTGGGATTTTCTTTTGAGGGGGCTCGGTTAGGAGTTATGGATTTTAAAAGGTTTTAACTTCGATTTAATAAGGGGCTCATTTTAAATTCATTAAATTGTTTTTATAATTGACTAAATTTAAAAATCTAAGTGGGACCACTAACTATTATAGGTATCATACCTACGTCTTGCATTTTTTAAAATTTAATGTAGCATCAGATACCTGCAAACCCTCGAGCCCAGCTTAAACTAACATTTTCAAATGTGGAAGTTTTAAATTTTAACAAAAAAAATAATTTTTGAACATTTTTGTAGTCACTGATTTCGAAATCTCCTGAATCCTGACTATTAGAGAGAAAGTATCCCAAACAATCGAAACATAACTTTTCATAAATTCAAATTTGTCTTGAGCTACCACCAATTCTCGCGCAAGCCAAGATAATCCACGTTCATTACATTAATAATAGTCATCTTGAATCGAACTTTTTTTTTACTTCAATTTCATTAGCAGTGGGTACTTAATCTGTAGAAGCCAGAAGTAATTTTCTATCAAACGATGGTATTTTAGAATCACTGACAAAAGCCACCAACGACTCCGAAACCTGAAAGTTTTGAAAAGCATCTCGGCATTAACCTGTGACTAAAAAGAAAAATAAGGGGAGAAACCTTCTGAAATTATTTTGTTAGGAGAATTGGAGCTTCGGGTAGATATGGACTTTTGTCTCGTTTGGAACACAATGATTATTAGGCTACGTTGCACTCCTCTACTGCGTCCAGTTCTTGTAGTGAAAGAGGCCGAAAATGCTAATTTCACTGCAAACGCTCATCGCGAACCTAAACCGTTCGTCTGATATAAAAAACCTAAGAGATATAATTTGTAGAAAACTTAATTTACTTTAGTTCTGTTTAGGAACACTTTTCTCAAAAAGTGCGCAGTTTTGAGTTAATAAGGGATAAACTAAAAAACAGTTTTTTGGCCAATTTCGGAATTTTGTCTGAAGAAAAACCCTAACTAATATAATTTGTACGAAATTGGATGTACTTTATTTTTACACCAATGCAATTTTCTAAAAAATGCGTTGTTTTCGAGTGGAAAGCAATAAACTAAAAAAACAGTTTTTGGTGCATTTTTGAATTTTGAAATTTTTGTCAAGATTCAACGTGCTCTAGCGCTTAAACCGCGTCTCTAATGAAAAAACATAAGGTATATAATTTGTAGGAAATTTGATGTAGTTTCATTTATAGACTTATAGACTTACTTTTTTCAAAAACTGCGTGGTTTTCGATTTAATTAGCGATAAACTAAAAAACAATTTTCGTCCGTTTTTGAAATTTTTATCAAACTTTTAAGCACTCTAGCGTTTAAATCGTGCGTATGAGGAAAAAACATAGGATATATAATTTGTAGGAAATTATAAATATGTAGTTCATTTTTGTATGGACTCACTTATCTCAAAAGTGTGTAGTTTTCAATTTAATTAGCGATAAATGAAAAACCAGGTTTTGGCGGTTTTTAGAATTTTGGTCACACTTTAACGCACTCTAGCGCTTAAACCGTGCGTATGAGGAAAAAACATAGGATATATAATTTGTAGGAAATTATATGTAGTTTATTTTTGTATCGACTCACTTTTCTCAAAAGTGTGTAGTTTTCAATTTAATTAGCGATAAATGAAAAACCAGGTTTTGGCGGTTTTTAGAATTTTGGTCACACTTTAACGCACTCTAGCGCTTAAACCGTGCGTATGAGGAAAAAACATAGGATATATAATTTGTAGGAAATTATATGTAGTTTATTTTTGTATCAACTCGCTTTTCTCAAAAGTGTGTAGTTTTCAATTTAATTAGCGATAAATGAAAAACTAGGTTTTGGCCGTTTTTAGAATTTTGGTCACACTTTAACGCACTCTAGCGCTTAAACCGTGCGTATGAGAAAAAAACATAAAACAAGTAATTTGGAGGAAATTAAGACGTAGTTTATTTTTATATAGACTCACTTTTCTCAAAAAGTGCAAATAAGCATTTATGTTAGTGGGTCTGTCTGTTCGTCCATTGACAACTTTCACAGCTAAAGCGATATACTAAGATAATAGAGAGAACCCAAAATTAAAACTGTCAAATAGTCAAAAAATGAAATTTAAGTTTGGAGTCAGATTTTAGAAGGGGTTGTAGTGTGTGTTTTAGGCCTTGAAGTCTAATGTCTAATCTAATCTTTTGAGTATCATTCCGACTTGTTTTTCATTTATGTTTCATTTCGATATTCTTCAAGAGAAGAAATTTTCAAATTGTTTAATTGTTTATTATCGGTTTTTCTTTTTCATCCCAATAAATCATTCTAATCGATTCGTCCAGTTAAAAATTAATTTCGCGTTGCATAAAGTATCATCGGGTGTTTTGGAATGCCGAACGATTAAAAAAACATCTAACGAAAGTTATTCACCCACAAATAATAACGAAAAAAAATGTAATTAAATTTTACGACTAAAAATATTAGGAATGTATAGCAGTCCAACTCTGCGTTCATTAACTGTTGGACCGGTAAGCCAGGACCGGATTATCAAAGCTCGCCGCGGTCCCTAACTGTCAATCAAGCGATACCCTGCTGTCTCTTCGGTCTATACCTGCTCATCTCACAGCACACCTGGATATATTTAAATTTGAAACGTGCAGGGATTCTGTGTACACGGTTCCGATGGTTAATATACCAGAAGCTGTTTTTGGAGTCTATTCGTCTATGCTCTCTCGCGGATTTAAAAATAAAAATATATTTTTTGTTTATTTTAAACTCAAATAATATTTATACAATGCCCTTTTTGTGTGCTTAGTAATGAAGTATGTCGACTCTTTTAATTACCTAATTCAATTTGTAAATATACCCTTATTTTTAGCGAGGCAAAGGGGAGGTTTTTGTTTGGGAACTTTTTGGTGCAGAAAATTGTTGCAGTTTTAAATTTCGTTTTTTTTTTCGTTTGTTCCACAACTAACGTGAATACCAGGTATGTTAACTTACATCCTGTAATTTACCGACACACGATATGGAACAATTTTAAAATACTCGTTCGTAGGTAGTAGGTACATAAGTACTCGTATAAAGTTTCACAATCTTGTTATTTTGATTTGCTAAATGGGGTTTGTTGAAATTGAAATTTAAAAAAAATTTAAAGGTAAGAAAATTTAGGTCATCGAAGTGGAGGACTACGTCCTACATTTGACATTTCAGGAAATGACGTGTGCTGGTAGCTTCCGACAGCTTCGGGCGCCAGTTCCGGTGTCCGCAAGTCCGATAAACGCATTCACGACTCCGGAAACTGGAACAACCACTGGAGGCACACGAACTTTAAAATCTGTTCGTAACGGATGTTAGCAACATACAGATAAGTTAGTTATAGGTGGGTATCTTTGAAGACTACCCTTATATAGATACATAATTTTAAACTAAATTTTCTTTATGGTAATAAAACGACTAGAATTCGATTACTTTGATGTTTAACGAACCAAAATTAAGAATAATATTTATAGGCTTAGTTAATATAGCGTATAGCTATGAATAAAAATCACTCTATTTAAAAAGCATTCGTCTGGGTGCTAATGTGTTCAAATACTGGCAAGGGTAAACAGAGACGCAAGGGAACATCCTGATGATGGATGTGAAGGATTACGAGACGCGGGAGACGAACCCGGGAGTAGATCTGCCTGTCAGAACAGATGATGTATAACCACAGTTTACATTGCAAATACTGGGTGCATCCTAAAATTCGCGTTATCTTCATTCAATCATTTTTACTGTCCACTACATTTGTAAACGTTAAAAATTTTCACACTTTAAAAATCGCTCAATTACGGACACCTACAACTTTCGGCAAAAAAAAACACAAAAATAAAGAAATATTTTAAGAGATAATTTTTATTTTTCACCTATTTTGATAAAAATGTCACGGGCACTGTGTAAAGCATCATTGTACCTTTATCACGCTTTGAAAACCACCCGGAGTCCGGACTATTTCCGGAATTTGACAGCTCGACCTCAGGATATGACATTATCTACACTCGGACTTTGTGCTTTAGTTACGGCGCACATTGGCGTGTTTTACCTTTCTCTTTTTTCCCTTCCTTCTCCTACATTTCAAACAATTCTTATCATTTTTTTAGATTGTTGTGCCTAAAAATTGGAATTTACTTAATTCGCCTCTTGTAGCGCCCACAACTCACAACCAACACACGAATAATTATATCGAACAAGTTTTTTTAATTTGATAAGTAGTAGATAATTTTTTAAATATTAATTGAATTATTGTATTGAAAAAGTATATCAAACAGTTAATCAGTATTCTTATCATTTCGCGCTTTTAATTTAATTAATTTTAAACCTATAATTTCATCATCGCACATCGGTAAATCATAAAGCGTTGAACTTCTACGCTGGAGGAAAAAAAATTAATTTTTCATCTATTAAGAATCAACAACCGAAAATAAAGTCAAAATAATTATTATTTATTATTTTATATTAATTATAAAAAAAAACGTATTAAGTGTAACTAATGCAAAGTGTTAAAATCTTAATTAGGTGTGGTATTTTTGTCGAGCGGCAACAGGAGGCAAATACACCCAGAGAAGAATATTAATTTATAGATACAATTTTAAATGATCGTTCGACCGTAACTAATCGATTGTAAATTATAAAAAAACTTAACAACAAATCTTGTTGTAAACATTGTTTACATAAAATAGTTTTTAAAGTATACGGTTAATTGTAAATTATAATTTTAACTATAAATTATAGGCAAGCCTGCCAAAAGTCTCAAAAACAAGCCCCAGATATCTAAGCTAAAACGCGAAAATATCACGTGACCACTATCTACTATCCGAGCCATCCAAATCGTTGAAAATTTCAACCCTCTAGCTCTGACGGTTTCGGCAGTGAAAGTTGGCCAAGGACGGACGGACAGACTCGAATCTGAATTTAAATCTGCTTTACTATCTGAGCTATATTATAGAGGAGTAGTTTCAAATTTGTTTTCTAGTTTTTTTGAGTTTCGGCTGTGAAGGTTGTTCATGGGAGACGGACAGAGCCAGATACGACTTTCACGCGTTGAAACTAAAAATGTTAAAGTTAGTCGTAAAATGAGAGCAATCTGCAACCACTTTTTAGTGACGTCGTAACTCCTTGTTCGCCTTTTAATGACGCCATTAACAATCCTCGTCTAAAGCCAAGCGGTAACAAAAAGTTTTGTTAAATGTAAAAAGTAAATACTCGAGATATAGTGAGACTTTTAGATATTTGTGACTGTTCGGCGACTAATCCTCAAAGTTAATCGCACGCTATAAATTACAGCAGTTTCACGCTGTGCTAGTGATTGGAAACCTCTTCCTCAAACCAAAGCGACTGATGTGGTGGAGGTTGGAAATCACCAACATATTCGAAATCAGCAACCTCCAAACTACAAACACTTACCAAAGCATGGAAGGCTAAAAAATGATCAAACTCTTTCAAGTCAATTTTTTTCACAACTCAGCTTCTTAATTTAAAAATTAGCGTGCACTTTATTGAGACATCCGAAGTATGTCAGCGTTAATGACGACTTGGTTTAGGGTTTAGAGTTTAATTTCATACCCCACCCCTTCTCGTATACTTTTTGATTCGCTTGAGGACTTAAGTGGAGCAACGCCACTCCCAACTTTCAAAATTTTCCGTTAAAGCTGTGACACTTTAATTGTTGAGGGCTGCCACCTCAGTTGACTTACTGGACACCACAATGGTTATACCAATAGTAGCATATTATGCACTATGCAGACTCTGCGTGGTGAACAAAAACACAAACAAAAACCTGCAAAAACAAACTAGACGGAATCCAAAAACTGGGTTGCCTAGGAATAATTGGAGCAATACTACGCTTACAGAAGCAATGATGAGCCTTCCATCCTTATATTTGGTAGTGAAATACAAAACATTAAGGGAGGTTTACATTTGAAAAAACGCACCTTTTTCATAGGAAGGAATGTGCAAGGACATGCCTCAATCCTAAGAGAGATGGCAGATTACATCATACATAGTATGGTGTCTGACAATAACCAGAGCATATACCATCGAAAAAACTTACAGAATTAACATTTCGGCAAGAGAAGAATGGGAATGATAGGCAGTCAAAATGATTGGACTTGTGTTCTACATAGATTGCTTTAAAAACCCAACACACACACAAGATGGAATCATCGGGGACGGCAACTTAAGGCAAGAGGTAAACTTAAGCCTCGGAAAAACGCAGCCGTCTTCCAAGCAGAAATTTACGCCATGTGCGCAAATACCGGTTGATCCAAGATATCACTGCATCCGCAGATAGAACGAGCTAGGAGGAACAAGTTTTGTTAACTTTGTATGGGTGCCAGCTCATGCCGACATACCAGGGATAAGGAAGCGGCAGCCTGGCTAAAGAGGGCAGCCCCATTGGACCAGAACCAGCCTTAGGTATTCCCTATGAAATGGCAAAGAGAGAAATAAAGTTACTTTTTGTGAAGTGGGAGGGAGACTTCTGGATAGGGCCATTCTAAAATCTTATTGGAGAAACTCTCTGACGATAGAATCCGCTCTCTACTCAGAATGAGCAGAGGTAAATTCAGACTGGCAACGTCAATAATAGAAGGCCATTGCCAGCTTAAAAAGCACCTGTTCACCTGTATAATATGATGGGACTAGAAGAGGACCCACTATGCAGAAGATGTATAGAGGCAACTGCTTCTGCTACACTACGAGGGTTTCACAAGATGTCGTCACAGCATTCTCGGAGAGGAGAAGATGCTCTAAAGAGAACTGCCCAAATTATCCAAGAGAGAAAATTCTGGACTTTACCGAAAGCACAGAACTCACTACATCCGAGGCGCACAAGAGATTGGGGCCAGCATCAGAACCAAATAATAATTTTTGGTTTTTGAAGGTCTTCTGAATTTTTTCCATCTTTCTTACCAATCATCCACATTTTTTAGTGCCCCACATGCACATCAGATAATTAATACAGCAACCGTAGTGGTATACGAATACGTAGAGCAATTACGTAAAAATTGGCCTCGTTGATATAATTGAACCGTCAATAATAACAGAAAAAGTATAGCACGCCTTAACGCAAATAAACATTAGAAATATAATCAAAAAGATTGAAAAATGAAGAAAAACTTCTGCTTCTACTATTTTTAAACCCTCGAGGGTCGACTCGTAACAGTAGACATTTTGGCGACGAAACAAAGAATTACAACTAAAGTTTAGGTCGCTGGCCTTTAACTTTTACAACGCTATAATATAAGCTGGGATCGTTAAAATAATAAAAAATTTCCTATGGGTGTATCTTCTTTTTTTTTTAAGTTGTAAATATTAATTTTAGTCATAATTTTACGCCGCAACTTAACAGTCGATAAGCCTAATTTATTTTTTATTAGTACAGTTCTTCTTAAAAACGAAGTGAGTCGGCGTGATAACGATTATTGAAAGCACCACAATACGTAATTAATTAATTAGCCTAATAATAATTAGAGCTACGAGCTACTTATATAAATTTGTACAAGTAGATAATTAACGTTATTTGTTCACAATAGAATTTTCGGAACTTTTTTTTCAAATAACAGCAGAGCACGAGGAGAACCGTAGGAGAACTTTAACATACAACTCTTTCAAGTCTTGCAAAACGCATTCGCTTTGCATTGCATCATCTGGTTTTCTCCATCTGTACAAAATGTTTGTCCATTTCATGTAATAGAAAACTCTTTTATGCATAATTACGGCATATACCCACATCAATAGAAAAGAAAATCTTCCGATTAGTTTAGCATACATTTTTGCAAAATTTGCATACTGATGCTCATTTGGGCAACTCGTCATCTGCGGAGACTACCCAGCATCCAGCACCCACTAATGCTGCTAAGAGTAACTGGAGTAACCTATAACTGGATACCATTTAGCTACTTTTCCTACAGGTTTAGATTGAATTTATGAGAAAGAACGTGCAGCCCCTGTAGGGATAGGTCCTGTATAGAGGTGTAGAGTAATTGTCTGATCATCCATATCTTGTTGAATTTGAGTTAAAACAGCTCGTGCTGTCACTGTTACATCGTTACGTAACCTAATTTTCTAAAACAAATTCTTCAAAAAATATTTAGAGCAAAAATGCGCACCTAATTACCAACTTATATTTTTGATTGACCGATGTTAAAGAATTTGGTTTTTAAGTGTGCGTATACCCAAATAAATACCTCACTAGAACGTTGTTACTTGTTACATTGACGAAAGTAGAAACTGTAACTGCATTGTAAATGTAAATTACCTAATTTGCTACGCATATTGCTTATACTAAACATGATTTTGATGATACGGTTTAAGTTACTAGTCTGGAACGTTGATTATGCACACGGGTGACAAGTGCCACAATCAAGAGCAACACGTTCACTGAGCGTAAAAAAATTTATTCTGCTAAAAAGTGGACGATTTTTAACCATTAAATACCTTTACTTTAATCATCAAATTTAAAGCTTTCCTGCTTCGGTAGTAGGTATTTAGTTGCAATTTGACGTATTTTCACCACATCAGTCTTTACTCTACAATCAGTACTATATCGAATAATGATTTTTTGTTTAAATATCGGTATTACGATATTCGGTTTAGTTTCTGTATTGATGATGTGGAATAGGTAGTGGAATGTTCTATAATTTCGCTCTCTTTTATAGGGAGATGCAATATTTGAAAAAACGTGATTTTACATGCTCTTCTCCCTATATTATGCATCGAAAGGCAAATTTAGGGACTGAAAAGTATCCCGCAAATGAATCAAAGTTACTTGACTTAAAATTGACATTTATTTCGTAACAAAAAGTTTTGGCTTTAGACCTGGCGCAAGCCCTAGGGCTATAGACCTGGGTCAACGCTAGGTCTTGGTCTATGCCTATGTATCGTATCTTGCTGTAAGTTTGAGCCTAAGTCTCGGTCAAGACCATAAGCCTGCCAAAGGCCTAAAGCTTCAGACGTGGTCTAAGCCCTAGGGTTTTAGATCTGGGCCAAGCCCTCGGAGTTTATACCGGGCTCAACCGTAAATCTTGATATAAGTTTAAGCCTAAGCCTTAACCATCAACAACAAGACCTAATTTCGCTTAGGGCTTTAGACGTAGAGCTTTAGACCAGGCGCAAGCCTTGGCGTTTTAAAGCCAGCCCCAGAGCTTTGGATCTGGTGCACGCCTAGATCTTGCTCTAAGTACAGGCCTACACCTATACCAATATCCAGACCTAGAGCAGTATCTTGAGCTTTAGACATGAAGCCTTAGATCTGGCGCAAGCCCTAGGGTTTTATGCCTATAGATCTTGCTCTAAGTAAAAGTCTAAACCTATACCACGACCCAGACCTAAAGCAGTATCTAGAGTTTGATCCTAACCTGATGAGCCTTAACTTATGTCTAAGCCTAGACTTAGACCAAGACCCAGACTTGACCGCCCAAGCTTTAGGATTTAGAACTGGTCAAAGCTTAGGTCTTGGTCTTCTAAATCTAATCCTAAGTCTCGGCCAAGGCAAAACCTGCTCACGCCCCTAAGGCTTCAGACTTTTGGCTCAAGCTCTAGGACTTTAGACATGGCTTAAGGTCTAAGTCTAAGCCTAAGTTTATGCCAAGACTAAGAAAAACCGCACTCAAGCCCCATCAGGCCAATTTTGGTTAAATTTAGTGGTCATGGGCCATCGTGTTTCGCGTAGTTCGCCCAAAACTGTTTCTTATAGTAATAGGCAGCGCTTTTCGAGTTAAAATCTTTTTTTAAGTTTCAAGTCGTCCCGATCTGTCCAAAATGTTGGTTTACGTCTGGTTACCTGTATGACTCAGTTACAATGTTCTAATTAACGCTTCTTAGGACGCTCTTATTTAGGTTTCAATAGGCGTTCACAGAAATAGTCCAAAATATTCATAACAATGATACTGAAAAATGTCCTACTCTGCATTACATCTAAACTTTTTAATGGACACATTGCATCCCCATTACTTGGAGATGTTCCATTGAAGACGAGATGGAGGTTGTGATTCTCAATGTGTTTCATATTTCCATGGAATGCCTACCTAATGCTAATACATAGCAGAAGCGTATATTGTTTGCTCTTACACCAATAATCATTTTTCTAATGTAATTGCTTCACTGATGGTAGGTATGTTCAAATTTTGTAACGATGTAGGTACCTAAAGCACATGACTTGTTATGTAAACAAATTTCTTACGAATTTCATTTATTTGGGTTGCTTTCTTATATTAAATTATTTAATTACACTACACCGTAATAACCGACAACTGCAAAACTTGTCAAAATGCTGTGCAATATTATAGGTAGGTAGTACCATAAATACGAGATGGTATGTAAAAAATGTACAGTTGGCTCTACCCGCCGCTGCTGCGCTGCTCAAACGGCTTATAATATGCGAACCGGGCGCGATAAGGGGTGGCAACATGAAGTCAAAATAGGTATACCTGGTATGCTCCGTAAAGTTCTTTTTGACTTACGCCACCAGCAGAGAGGTTCAATACAATCAATAGAAGAATAGAATAGAAAGAGATTATTCATTATTGTACCTCTCTGCTGGTGGTAAAGTTACCGACAACTTTACGGAGCGTACCTACCATATACGAGAAGTACCCGATGGGTACTGCTCTAATTAGAGCAGTTAGTACGACTTGCAAATCTTCGTAAGCACCAGAATTAAAATTATTATTAAAATTTTCTTGGATTAAAATCTGAGCATATTAGGGTCAGAATTAATTCATGTCCGGCCTAATCTAGAGCCCTGATAGTAAAATGATGAACTAATAAAGATGTAAAAGAAATCATTTGTTCAAAAAAATTTAAAAACTATGAAATTTGATCAATTTATCAATACTTAATTTGGTATAGGCATGTAGGCAAGGTACGATTATGACACCAGCACTAATAGTAGTAGGTACCTATTACGGCATCAAAATAAAAGTGTAATCTAGATTCTAGATATATATGGAGGTAGGTACGTATTAAACATTCTTTCACATGTTCATTGAAAATGTATTAAAACCAAACACGAAGCGTAGTAAGGCTCGGGGGTAGTAATCTACAAGCGAGCGTTTGCAAAGTTCATGCATCTTTGATGACCACTTTAACAATGAGTGCATGCACAATTTACCGTGTTGACATAGTTTTAAAACCAACGAACGTTCTCGACAAACTCCTAGTTCGCTCTTATTAAATGCAAATAAGTTTCAAATTTAAATTCGGAAAAAATACGCCGTAGCTATACCTATAGGAAAGTATAGTGAGATGACGTAAGTATACTAAAATTCGAATTGTTTTCTACTCTGAAACTCGTTAACTTGAGGTTTTTACAATTTTACTCTAAGGTGGATGATAAATATATAGTTTGATAAATAGAAGAGCTAAAGCTGCACAGTTGATAAATCCGCCCATCTACCATCATGCCCAAGGTTATGTCCAAGTTTGTCGGTGTATTTTCGAGACACTAAGAACGGGTTGCAGAAAGTCTCAAAAAATGTGGCAATTTGTCACACATGATGTAACGATATAGATACAGAATTCGACCAATGAAACGGACGAATTCTATCATTTTTTGAAGCTTTCTGCAACCCGATCTTAAATCTCTAGATTGTCAAGTCATTAAATTTAAACATAAAATACCTATTAGTAAGTGGTGACTTTCTTCTTTTAATACAGCTATTTACTACGTTTTAGCAGAGAACGACCTAAAACCGAGAGTAGGTATTATACTCGTAAAAATTTCATTGCAAAAATTGCGGACTTGCTGACATAAGTTCTTGCCAAGCCACCTATAGTGGCCAATGATTATTCTTTCGACTGTACCTACCTAAATTTATTAGTAAAGTTCATGAAACAGTACTGTATAAGTGGTGAAGTTAATGGGCAATCCTGCTAAGGCTAATGAATCAAAAGTTTGTGTTCAATATACAGGGTGTTCCTCTGTATAGGACAGCTTCCCAATTTTAATACCTACGCATAACTTTGACTGTTTAAAAACTCACATCACTACCTACTATACTTATTATATACATATTAAGATATTATACTACATATTATTAGTCAAAGTAATTTCTTTTTCAAAGCAGAGACGAATGACGTCAAAATCATACCAAAGTAACTAATATAAATGAAAAGTAACTGTTTATAGTAAACGCCATGTTTGGTTAGGGAATTTAGCTTGTAAGTGTTGACGGTATCGTGCAATGCTGCCGGGTTATTTCAAATTTGAATTTGACTTTTAAAATTTGAGTTTGACTTTGACTTTTCATATTTGTTAATTGCTTAGACAATCATTTTCCCCCTTAGATAAACGACAAAGTAATAAAAAATCTTAATTTAACAATATTATTAAAATGTAAATAGAAAGCTGGCAACAATGTTTAAATCGCGTTTAGTCACGTGCTTTGGAAAAGAAATTACATGACTACACTACATTTTCAGGTCATTTTTTAGTTTCACTCCTTTAATATTTTAAGCCAAAAATGCCAATCATTTTTGAAAGGTTTTTTGTTTTTACAAAACTGCGCAAAATAACAAACTATTTACAGCATTTTCTGATTTCGCTGAGTTAGCCATGACTTTTACTATAACTCCCATTTATAGAAGTTGATTGGTTTCCGTAATCTGCATCATTGATTCAAGTACTACTTACCAATTGAATTATTACGGAACCATTTTGTGTATTTTACAGTATTATATTTGGACTAAACACTAAAGGACTGAACTTTGGCTTATTCCAAGTTGACTTGAGGTGTTTTAATTAAAACATTTTCGTAGAAAACATTGGCAGTGCAATCAAAATGTACGCCTTACTTTGCTGTAGTTACCTATTACAACAAATACTACCTATCTACATCATCAGTTGAAAATATTTAGTTTTTTAAACTTACTATACGTGTATACGGGGTGTCAATTTGAAACTTTCTACCTCCGATATCTTTGTCCGCCCAATCCTTGGATTTGTGCGAAGTTTTGTTGGACGGTTTTGTTCGGTGGCTTATGGGTAGCCTAGGAGCAAATAAGACAAAACTTATTAGATTTTATTGCTTTAACTTCTTGCTACCCTCTTAACCTTTCTAATCCTTTGACAATTTCAGTTCTTTTTCGTCCCTGCGTAGGTCAGTAATGACTTTACGAAGGTCTAATTCTTTACAATACTGCCTTTACTGTATTATTGTACTGTATACCTACCCTTTGCTATATAAGCCACCGAACAAAACCGCGCAATGTTTGCGGTAACATTGTGCAGACAAATCCTTGCGTTTGGACGGGCCTTTAGTATAAAATATCGAAATTCCGCGAGACCCGTCAATTTTATTACCGAGTGGGACACTTTAATCGAGTATTTAAGTTCTTCCTCAATCAACCCCACAAGTGGGGTAGACCTAACCTCTGCAATCTTAAATGGGAAAGGGGCTCGAGTAGCAACTTTATATAGAAAGCCCTTTCAATTGTCTATACAACGACATGTTACTTTGTTATTGTTGGAGAAGTTTCGAAAAATGGCGTTGACCAAATGAAAACTTCCCACTCCCAAAGAAGGGGGGTAGGTTTAACCCCTTAAATCTTAAACGGAAAGGTTGTTCGAGTAGCACCTTTTTAGAAAGCCCCTTTAATTGCCTTTACAACGAAGATCCAACTTCAATACGCAATAGTAATTATTGGAGTTGGGGAAAATTTTTTTTGGAGAAGTGTCATTGTTTACTTATTTTGGGGTTCTGTTTAAAGTTTTAGTTTTCATCCTTTTCTGCATTCAATTGAAACTCTTTTACCTAATTTAGATGAGAATGGGCCCGGCCCATTTATGACGTTAAAAAGTTCTTCAGCGAATTTTTGTTTTAACGAGTAGGTGGGCACTTTTCCAGGTATCCTGATTTTAAACTTTAAAATGTAAAATCAAAAGATTCCTACAATACTCGTCAACGCCAAAAATCCTTGAAGAAGGTTTACTTAATTTTTTTGTAATTTCACGTGCTGTCCGTATCCGCCAATATCTAAACACCCCGTATACAAGATTTGAAGCATATTATTTCAGCTCATCCAACTTTTCAAGAAGTTGCTAAATTTGTAATATTAGTCTAATGCTGACTATAAAATACGAAAGTAAAAAGTATATATGATGTGGTACCTATTATTAGTTTTTGATGGGGCCGATCTTATTTAAGTACCTATATAAAAATGCGTAGCCAATAAGTACTAACGTACTTAATATTAATTTATCAATAATTTAATAAAAATTAAACAAACGCCCAATAATAACAAGTTCAAAATAATTTTGTAATGGGTATTTAACCAACCGTATATCCAGGAAGAAAATCTACACGCTTCCACGAGCTGACGATAAAGCAGAAACAAAAATTCGGTTATTAAAAATCAATAGCTTAATTTGCGGGAAAAAATATTGTTGTAGGTGGGTAACTAGTATGTGTATATTAGTGATATTAGTCAAAGCACAGTGCACTTACCTAATATGTATAGGTAGGTACCTACTATATCGAACTTTAAAAATTAAAAGTCGGAGCTGGGAGCTGGGTAGTAGGGGAGGTCGGGGTCAATAGTAACAAATTTTACATTTTCGATTCTAGAATCCAATCGACTACTTTGTAATGTAAACTGAACCTTCATCTAAAAGATAAGTTATGTATAAATCCATTATTAAATTTATAAAAACGAAAAAACTTAAAAAATCATCATAAAGTTGGTGTTACAATTGAACCCATGGTCGGGGACAACTGTAACACCCCTTCGGGGCGATTGTAACACTAGTGATTTGGCGCAAATGATAAAAGTAAACATGAAAAACAAAAGCTATTAATATAAAAATTAGTTTCTCAATATTCAGACAAAAACACGTAAAAAATAGAACATATTTTTAATTATCGGCACAATTTAAACAGAAATAGTAAAAATTATCAATTGTTTTGTGTTTAATTTTTTCTGGCGATATTCTTTAAAATTTCTGAGGTAATTTCCAAAATTGTACAAAAAACAATTTCTTCAGAAGGTCATATTATGTGGTCAAACCTTGTTACATTTGACCCACGCCAATTTGTTACAATTGTCCCCAATGCAGATTTTTAAACTGTTGATATTATTATAACAACAACATTACATTAAAGAAACAACTCCATCGGCAATACTTTGACAAGATTAGGTATTTCGATTTTAATCTTCATAAATTTAGCGCAAACAAAAAAATTAACAACTTCCGAAATTATTACTCGCCATGCTGTATAATATAAATCCAAATAACTTAAGAACGCGTGGTGTCAGAATCATGAAATTACATTCAGATGTCGGGCATGTTATTAGAAAGATTACAAAATAGTTTGCGCGCTTTTTCAAAAACTATGATAAAAGTTATACCTATAGCTTGACACGTGCTACAATTGACCTCGACCTCCCCTGCCGATAATAGGTATAATAATTAAAGTTTTGCCGACAAGTTTTTGGGTAGTTTTGTAAATTACTTGCTATCTACCCTTTGGCATTCGAGACGTTGTTAACATTTTTACAAGAGGATTAAGTCGACATTTTTGTGCTTTAACTACAAGTTTAACTGTAAAATTTTTAAGAATTGCTCCAAGTGTCATGTTTTGGAGTGAGGTTAAGTTAAGACGAAGAGTTTGTTTATTTAAAGGGGTAAATCAATATCGTATACCGTTAGGTTTGCTTGAATTTAGGTAAAAACAATTTTCAAGAACTCTTTCTCTACTTTCTCGTGTAAATTACCACCTAAGCCTAAGGATAACGTTCCATTTTAAAATTAATGTGATAAAAAGAAATTAATTTTGAGACACACAGGGTGTTCGTGTGAGGCAAAAATCAATACCACAAAGATCTATCCACTTCGGCTCTGCTATTAATTTATAGTTTATTAAATGAAGTAAAACACTTGGTGTTATGTGTTATGCTTGAAGACATTTTATTTACAGGAGCTAACATTAACATAAACGTATGTGTACGTTTCGAACTACTCCGTAGTTCTTATTCAGGAATTCAGGGATTACACTCCCCAAACATATACCTATTTACGTATAACTTATTAAAAGTTACACTTTTATAGGTACCTTAACCTTACTTGTAGAAAGGGGTTTGTATAGAAATTAAGAAGCAATTAGGTAGCTGTATAGTCTGTAGTTTGTTGTAGCCAGTTATAGGTAGGTAGAGTAATATCTATTTACTTATTATAATAATCGTGAAAGCGTCATGTTTTGATATAGAAAAGGAAATTATTGAAAAGTCAACAAACATAGTATAAAATTGGTTCCAAATAATTTCGATTCTTTAATAAAAAGGGGTTGATATAATGTCATACAAATTTTATTGAATAACTCAACAATGAAGTGCGATATAAAATACCTACTATTTGAACTATAAAGAGATACCTATTGTGAACTTTAATAAAAGAAGATATTCTCTTTGTGTACGTTTTGTGTACACTTTTTTCA
Source organism: Malthinus flaveolus (assembly GCA_950108345.1). Lineage (NCBI taxonomy): Eukaryota > Metazoa > Arthropoda > Insecta > Coleoptera > Cantharidae > Malthinus > Malthinus flaveolus. The sequence goes on from OX467285.1 coordinate 3,084,386, forward strand.
CACTTATTTACTTAATAATTACAAATAAACACGACTTTTTTCTCTCAAAAAAATTATATAATTCCGAAAACGGGGGAGCTAAAAAATTGGCGCAAAGAAATGTACTAATTAGAAATTTTTAAGCACGAAATGATGCGGTTTTATTAATTAATTATTGCTCGGTAGCTTGTGTTATAAAAATGCCCGCTAGGCATAATTAGTAATCGTCTACATAATTAGTGGCGATTAGTGCGCACGATTTCGACGCAAGCGGTAGGGATGTGCGCACTCCTTTAGATGCGATGCGGGGCTCGGTTGGTTGAATAGAATCATGGCAGGCGTTTCTGTCAATCAGATTTGGTAGTGGGGATGAGGAAGAATAGCTTTAGCGAGTCCGTAAACTTCAAACATAATCTCGAGTTTCGTCGACGAGTTTAGAAGTGATTGTTTACTGTTTGTGTTCTTAGTGTTTTGTGAAATCTTTCAAGCTGTTCGCGCCGACGGAAGACATGTTGACTATGGAAACGGACCTCAAAGGAGGTAGTTTACACGCGACGATGCCGCCGCATCATAGTTTACAATCGTACGGTTCTATAAGTTCTCTGGCTCAAGGGCAGATGCAACACCTGGGGCCACACGGCCATCACCAAATACACCACCAGCAACCACCTCAACTTCACCACCAACACCAAACGACGAATCACCATCCGCAACATCCGGTAAATCAACATCAATCTCAACACAATAATCCAACGACAAATAATAATAATCCTAATAGTAAAAATCAAAATGCCGATCGAGTCAAAAGGCCGATGAACGCGTTCATGGTGTGGTCGAGGGGGCAGAGGAGAAAGATGGCGCAGGAAAATCCAAAAATGCACAATTCGGAAATTTCGAAAAGGTTAGGAGCGGAATGGAAATTACTTAGCGAAACGGAAAAAAGACCTTTCATAGACGAAGCCAAGCGATTGAGGGCGGTCCATATGAAAGAGCACCCCGATTATAAATATAGGCCTCGTAGGAAAACGAAGACTTTGCTCAAAAAAGACAAATATCCGTTAGGTACTTCTAGTTTGTTGCCCGGTTCGGATCCTTCGAGAAGTGCGGCGGCGGTGGCACAACAAGCGGCGACTAGAGAAATGTACCAAATGCCTAACGGGTACATGCCTAACGGTTACATGATGGCGGATCCGTCTAGTTATCAACAACATACGGCTTACGGTGGTGCTAATTACGCCAGATACGACATGAGCCAGATGCAGCATAGTGCGTATATGAACGGCGGTTATGGTTACGGAGCTACGGTACCTAGTAGTGCGGGATCTCCTTTTGGCATGCAGCACACGACGGGATCTTCGCACAGTCCTTCGGGTTCTAGCATAAAATCCGAGCCGGTGTCGCCCGGTTCGGGCCTCCACACACCGACGCCCGGCGGCGTCAAAAGAGAATTCGGCTCGAATCAACCCCAACAGCAAGGGGACTTGCGACAGATGATCTCCATGTATTTACCCACGGACGGTACGCAACACATGCACCAGTACAACCCGTCGCCCGACCCGATGGGCCCAGGCCCTCTAGCACCGTTAGCGCATATGTGAGAGCCGCTTTTCGCGGCGCCGGACTTAGACGTGCCGCACTTGTGAACTGTGTAAATATGTTATAAATTTTATATACTTTTTTTTTAAATTTGGGTTCCTTAAACCGATCAGTATTGCATTCATATTTGTATATTTTGTGGCGAGTAAACGTCTGATTGGTGCCATTTATCCCGGTGAATTGTTCTACCTATGCCAGGTGGGTTTTTGCATTATATTCTATTAATCGGAGACTTGCGGAGTCTTTGTCTTTGAAATAAATTACACCATTCAGTCGTATAACTTGTAAAAGATTTCAATTTGTGTTTTGGCGTGTGAAAAATTAGAGATGGTGTGTAAAAAAGTGTACTGTTATCAAAACCTACCTCGATACTATAAAAAAAAGTTGGTCGACGAAACGCAAAATGAAATATCATCAAAACTATTATAAAGTTTTTTAAAACATTATTAGATTCTTCAAAAATATTACTTGTAAATAGTAATTTTTAAAGGCCTTTATAATAAACGAGAGGAATTTTTTTGTTAATTAGCAACTTTTTGGTTTCGTGCACTGATAATTTTCGAGTTGATCTTTTAGTGCTCGAAATACGCTTTACTATACCTATAATTTTTGTCCGGCACCAAAAAATTTTCTTGAAAATTAACGATGCTTTTATCTAACGATACCTGATAAGGTTAAGTACCAAATATTTGTAAATAGGACCGAATAGAAATTGCGGGGGCTTTTCTCAATAAAATCTTTCCAAGTCCAAAGAGCCCGATTTTTTTTTAAATTTTTTTAATTTATTAAAAAAATATCCTCGAAATTTTAACCGAATCTTATTTTCGTCTGCTACTCCGTTAAATTGTTTTGGGGGCGAAAATTTTAAAGGCTCGTTTAAAATTTCGAAATTTCGTTATAGAAATTTATATAAAAAAAGAAAATTCAAAATATCACGTAAACTCTGATTATGTAAATAATTAATAAGTTTTTTTCAATGTACAGTGTGTTATACTTTAGTCATTGGAACGAACATTGTGAATATAAAAAAATTCAAGTTAATGTGATGTTTTATTGATTATTAATAAAAAATTATAATTTTAAAGATAATTTATGAAATTAAAAATTATTTAAAACTGAGATTTTCTTTAAATTTAATATATTAGACACTCTCTATATAATCTTCACTTATCTACCAGAGGATTATATACCTTTTACCTAATAATTAATAATTATACCCATTTAATTCACTTTAATTACTACCCCCCCTATAGAAACAGGATCCGAGCTAAGGTCGTTCCATTCCCATCTGCTTACCGGATGAAAAGTATTTTTTATCAAGCATAATATTTTAACAAATATATCGCACATGGGTTACCTAAGGAAATCCAGTCCAGACCATCATGGTCCCAGCCATCATTACTCTTGTTAATTTTTTTTTCATATTGTACTCACTTGTCTAACAGACGAATTTAATCATAGTCGATAGTATAAAGCATAAGGAACAAACAAAAGTTTAGTTGCCTATTTTTTGTGGTTGTGGTCCCATTACCGGGTTGCCATCAAGTATGAAAAGGTGAGTCGATACAGTAATATGTTACTCATCTGCTTTCTCATTGAAGCATTATGTACCTATATCAAAATAAAGATAATTTTATTACGAACACGGTGGTATGGGGTTGCTCACCTCTTCATACTTGGAAACCCGGTATTAGGGACCACAAAAATAGGCAACTAAACTTTGGTTTGTTCCTTATGCTTTATACTATCGATTATGATTAAATTCGTCTGTTGGACAAGTAAAATATGAAAAAAGATTAATAAGAGTAATGATGGCCAGGGCTATCGTCTGGACTGGATTTCCTTAGGCAACCCATGCGCGATATATCTGTTAATTCTGGAGTTCATCCTACATGTAGGATGGCTCGAGATCTGATGGGCACGGGGAGGCCGCTTGGAGGTAGTACAATGGGCCCGATTAAGTGGCCTAAGTGCAGGGAGCTTGCTCCCCCTCCGTAATAATCCAGATCCAGATAATATATTTGTTAAAATATTATGTTTGATAAAAAATACTTTTCATCCGGTAAGCAGATGGGAACTAAACGACCTTAGTTCGGATCTGGACTATTACAATTTCAAATTATCTAAGTCTTTTATGTCGATGTCAATATACTATTTACTCATTTTTAGTAAAAAGTAATATGTATTAGGTATGTAATATATTGAAGTTCATATTAGGCATAAAGTTAAAGATTTTTTCACTAAATCATAGGTAAAATTGAAATAATAATCCGGAAGGGCGCCACTTCGTTTATGGAATGCGAAGAACCAATAAAAATGTAATAATTCCGAAATGCTAACTCAAGTAGGGCCAAACATTTCTCGAAATTAAATGAATAAAATCATCCAAGGTCACGAAAGGTAAATAAAAATTGATCGGGGGTCGATTATTGAACAAAAATTGGGTTGAAACTGTGAAATGTGTCCTGGAACTGACCTAAAAATACCAACTTACCAAGTCAAACATGAAAATTGATGTAGTTATCAAAAAACAGTCACCAAAATCAAATTGTAGGGCACTTACAATAATTACGCTATAAACACTTCTATTTATAATGAAAATTCATTAATTCCATAATCTTTTTATTACTAAATTTTTAATAATAACGGCCGTTTTCCAGAACAATCTAGAAACTACTTGAAGTTACTAATTAATTCAAATTCGAAACAAATTAACCCCTTTTTAACATTCAATAACCCACCCAACCTCGACCATAAGATAATATCTAGCAAGTCGTACCAATATCATACAATTTACTTTGATAGAAATAGAAGTTTACCTTCTAATCCAATGTTGGTGAACCAAATTAACTTCATATCGTCCTTTATGGAGTTTCTCTTCAGCTCAAACTGACCTTACACAGCTTCGTTTTCAGTTATCGTAAAGGTTTTGTAACTCAAAATTTTTTTTTTTATGGTAATTTCGACCTTAATGTAGTTAAGGACCCTTTCTACAGTTTGATTGGATTTTTCACAATAAGCTTAGCGAGCGACTTGATTTTAACTTTTAATGGTAATCACTCCAGATAACTGATAACTTAAGAGATGCACTCGTGGTCTTATTAATTATTTCCAAAATCACGATTTTAACTTCAAACCGGATTAAACACACAAAAATTTATGCTGGCCTTTTCTTCAGAAACGAGTTCAAAAATTGTCCAAAGCAACTTGGCCAAAATAAATGTTTTCGATGGTCGAAGACCGACCTTTTATACCGATTGTTTTTACTTTGACTCTCAGGAGTGACTCCCAGAAGCGACTGATTAAATTAAATGTTTCTAATGAAGAATGATATCACTTGCCGGCTACGAGGCGACAGTGATCTAATACAAATCTATAAAACTATATCAGCATCCGGTGTAAAGCACAACCAGGCTTTCATTATTAATTATTACAAAGTTGCAACTAAAATCTGCTAACGAAAAGAATTTAAGAAAAATATAGACAGGGGCGGCTCGTACCGAAAACTAATAAAAATGATTATTCTTTCAATCCTCTTCAAATTTGATCTTTGTGCATTTTTGCTTTGGTGACGTCCAGGTAAGGCGTATCCAGGTAAGTAGTATACAGAGTGTTCTAAATTGAGTAGGACACCATGGGTACATTTTCTTATTATTTATTATTAAAGGTCGAGATTCGGTTGAATGGGCAATGTTGTGTTTTTGGTGCCGATTCAGATTCTTTTGAAAAATATTGGAAATTCCGAACAGTTTAGAAATCATTTCAAAAAATTGTAAATCGCTTTTTCATGTCTATGAGTAGAGTGATACCTATACCAGGGATGAAAAACCCACGACGTGATTACCGTTCAAGTTGCAAAGTAGATTACTTACGGTAAGCCGGTTGAAAAGGGCCATGAATTAAACTCCTAGAAAGCCATCTGATCAACAGGTTGTCCAGTTATTATAGGTATTACCTACATATAATAAGAAAAATTAGTGTGCTTATCGTAACCATGGGCGGCGACTGGTCAACTAATTAAATCGAATTTTTCACCTGTTCAGGCATCGTTACCACACATCAATGTCTAAGTAGTCTAAGCCACGCGAGGATTTAAAAGTGGTAACTTTACAATTCAATAACTTTAGTGAAGAAGAAAGACACAAGGTAGAACATAAATTTAAATTTGAAATGATCAGGGAGAAAGGAAACCTTTCACTGCCAATGTTTCGAAGAAATGGATACCTACATTAGACATTTTTTTGTGGCTTTATTTTTGCACCTACGCAAAAATTTGTAAGAACTAAAGTTACAGAGGTTGAAGTGAGGAACAATTTTCGGCAAAAATTTTTTCCCGCCATTTTATAGTTTTAGCGATTTTTGCAAAAACGTGCGCCTGGGGTTTTAAATTTTACGCTGCTACCCATCACAAATTTACATAGCTGAAGAAGTGTAATAAATAATAAAGAATGAAGTTTTGAGCCGGTTTTTGGATAACTTCTTCCCTTTTTGTCAAGATAATTTGCCCATAAAGAGGTGTGGAACGAGGAACAGTTTTTAATTACAATTTCCCAATCAAAAACGTAAACTTCACATTTTTAACGTTTTCTGGAAGTTTTGATAATATTCTAATTAGTGGCCAACTTTATACAACGTTATAGGGCCATACTATTATAATAGTTAGTAAGTAGCTGTCAATTGTTTTAATTGGTAGTGTCATTGATGTAAAGCTTGCCGAGAGGTAAGTGAAATAAAACTTCAAAGTAGGTATGTGTGGGACTGTTTCACCTCGCACTTATTTTAAGACTCGGTAGGTATATTACCGTAGGTACAGTATTAAGGTCCTTTATAAGTCAAATAAAAATTTTAATACTTTGAAGCTTAAAGTTGAAGGACAGGGGAAACACAGGTAGTTTTGAGAGATAACAATACTTGCAATGTTAATGTTTTAACAGTTAGTTTGAATTCCACTCCTTGCTCAAAGTAATAGAACTGTCATACCTTTACCAAGGATCAATATGGAGCCTATACCTACCTTTTCACAATTTTTATTTAGTAAGTACCTACCAAGAATGATAGATCTTTGATCATCCTTATCATACATATTTATAGTATTTTCTTCCAATAATATTAATTATTGAAAACTGTAAATTTAAAAAAATACGCCTGTATAGCTTTCTCCTCGTCACAACAGGCTCTTATAGAATTTTTCTAGTCTCGGCGTGTTGTATTTCTTAAATAATATTTGAAATTTTTACTAGTGGCAAATTAAAAGCGTTGCTCACATGCTGTGAAAAAATAATTGTCAGCCACGAGGTAATCTGCTTAGAACAAAAATTATTTTTGCCAAAACGTTTGTCAAACTATCCGTTGGCCGTAGATATTACCTACTGTTACAAAGTTACAAGGATCTTGCAAAAGCAACTGATCTCTTTACACCAGGTATACTTTTCTAAGAATCGAAAGTTTTAAAATAGTTTTTGAAGGACACTTTTATGGCTTGCTTAAGAAATTTTTTTCCACTTGGGTAATAATATTTTGACTCGAAACGTTAAAATTTAAGAAAATATACGATAAGCAATAAAAGATGATTATGAAAGCAATCAGAAAGCAATGTGGTATCGTATTATAGACGAGGTGGATTCGGGCAATCTGCACCACAGCCCATTACCCTCATCAGCGCGCCAGGCTGAAAATTTAATGTCTTCTCTCTACACGCAATTGCACTAATGTCTTTGTATATTTTCCTGATTTCGTTTTAAAAATTGTCGTTTAGCCAAAACAATATTATTTACAACTTTAATTCTACACCTACTGTTCAAAACTGTGCGGATATGGATTATTCTTTTCTAAACAATTTTTAATTTTCACTCAATTAGGTATTTTCCCTTTACATTTATTGAGAAAATTAAATTATTAGGCATCGTACACAAGGACATTTAAGTAAAGTAGTTAAATTAAATCTAAACTTGGCAATTTTAGCGTTAAAACTTACAAAAACACAACCTTTTGACTGTAACGTAAATTTAAATTTGTTATAAAGCGCGTCAAATTTGCAGCAGCCTCCGATTGGCCAATAATCTGATTAAGCCATTTTGAAACAATTGGCCGTAAGTAGCTTCATGATGTAGGTAGTGTAGTCGGCTACGTCTAATGTTTCGCGTTCACTTATCGTCGTACACATTAATTAGATGTTTTATTGCGAAAAAATAACGATTAAGAGATGTTTAATTTGTTAATTACCCTCTTTTAGTGTTTAATGAACAAATTTTCAAGTGTGGTGCCGTTTTTGAGTGTGTTAATTTCGTTTGTATGCGTTTTATGATGGAGGCTATGGAGGTGCATTATTCAACATGGAGGTTGAGTAACAACAGTAACTACGAGAAAGGTATTTAAGAATAATTTTCTCTATTAATGATTACCTGTGTACCTACATTGCAACAATTTTTTTAGCAATTTATTAAATTTCAGTTTTTCTGATTTTGTTTAAAAATACTCATAAACTAATTTTAATTTGATTGCGTTGGAAAGAGTGAGATAGCGTTATAAATTATTTTGAATACAACAAAAATGTTTTCATTTGTTCAAATTTAACAAATTTATCTTGACAGAATTTTTATCTAAAGTATTTATACAGTGAAGACGCGCAGGAACCTGTATATTTAATCCATCGCTTATACCAATTACTAATAACGCACGTGTTGTGAAGATTTTGTCATATCCATAACCCAAATAGCACGTTTACCTAAACAGAAATTAATATTTTCTCAATTATCATGGCGATTTTCGTCATTTAAAACAAAAAATCTGCTTGACATGGTTTTTAGGTCAAGCAACAAGAGATTTAATTTTTTTATTGGTTCTATCTAGGGTATAGTGAAGTCAATCTAGGGACACACTGTATATAAAAATAAACTATTACATACAATTTTCGAGAAAATTACATCTTCTAGGTTTTTTCTTCAGATGAGCGGTTTAGGTGGTAGAGCACTTTAAAGTTTGAGAAACATTTCACAATCGACCTAAAAAGTGTTCTTTTAGTTTATCGCTTATTAACTTGAAAATTGCCCATTTTTTGACAAAAGTACTTTTACATAAAAATAAAGAACATCAAATTTCTAACAAATTATATTTCTTAGGTTTTTTTCTTCAGACAAACGATTTAGGCGCTATAGCGCGTTAAAGTTTCTGAAAAATTTTAAAGTCTTTCTCAAAAACTGTTTTTTTAGTTTATTGCTTATTAACTTGAAAAGTACGCATTTTTTGAGAAAAGTGCTTCTATATAAAAATAAAGAACGTCAAATTTCTAACAAATTATATAGCTTAGGTTTTTTTCTTCAGACAATCGATTTAGGCGCTAGAGTGCTTTAAAGTTTGACTAAAATTACAAAATCTACTCAAAAACCGTTGCTTTTAGTTTATCGCTTATTAACTTGAAAAGTACGCATTTTTTGAGAAAAGTTCTTCTAACACAAAATAAAGAACATCAAATTGTTAATAAATTATATATCTTAGATTTTTTTCTTCAGACAAACGATTTAGGCGCAAGAGCGCTTTAAAGTTTGACAAAAATTTCAAAATCCACTAAAAAACAGTTTTTTTTAGTTTATCGCTTATTAACTTGAAAAGTAAGCATTTTTTGAGAAAAGTGCTTTTATATAAAAATAAAGAACATCAAATTTCTAACAAATTATATTTCTTAGGTTTTTTTCTTCAGACAAACGATTTAGGTGCTATAGCGCGTTAAAGTTTGGGAAAAATTTTAAAGTCTTTCTCAAAAACTGTTTTTTTAGTTTATTGCTTATTAAGTTGAAAAGTACGCATTTTTTGAGAAAAGTGCTTCTATATAAAAATAAAGAACGTCAAATTTCTAACAAATTATATAGCTTAGGTTTTTTTCTTCAGACAATCGATTGAGGCGCTAGAGTGCTTTAAAGTTTGACTAAAATTACAAAATCTACTCAAAAACTGTTTTTTTTAGTTTATCGCTTATTAACTTGAAAAGTACGCATTTTTTGAGAAAAGTTCTTCTAATACAAAATAAAGAACATCAAATTGTTAATAAATTATATATCTTAGATTTTTTTTTTCAGACAAACGATTTAGGCGCAAGAGCGCTTTAAAGTTTGACAAAAATTTCAAAATCCACTAAAAAACTGTTTTTTTTAGTTTATCGCTTATTAACTTGAAAAGTAAGCATTTTTTGAGAAAAGTGCTTTTATATAAAAATAAAGAACATCAAATTTCTAACAAATTATATTTCTTAGGTTTTTTTCTTCAGACAAACGATTTAGGTGCTATAGCGCGTTAAAGTTTGGGAAAAATTTTAAAGTCTTTCTCAAAAACTGTTTTTTTAGTTTATTGCTTATTAAGTTGAAAAGTACTCATTTTTTGAGAAAAGTGCTTCTATATAAAAATAAAGAACGTCAAATTTCTAACAAATTATATAGCTTAGGTTTTTTTCTTCAGACAATCGATTTAGGCGCTAGAGTGCTTTAAAGTTTGACTAAAATTACAAAATCTACTCAAAAACTGTTGTTTTTAGTTTATCGCTTATTAACTTGAAAAGTACGCATTTTTTGAGAAAAGTTCTTCTAACACAAAATAAAGAACATCAAATTGTTAATAAATTATATATCTTAGATTTTTTTCTTCAGACAAACGATTTAGGCGCAAGAGCGCTTTAAAGTTTGACAAAAATTTCAAAATCCACTAAAAAACTGTTTTTTTTAGTTTATCGCTTATTAACTTGAAAAGTAAGCATTTTTTGAGAAAAGTGCTTTTATATAAAAATAAAGAACATCAAATTTCTAACAAATTATATTTCTTAGGTTTTTTTCTTCAGACAAACGATTTAGGTGCTATAGCGCGTTAAAGTTTGGGAAAAATTTTAAAGTCTTTCTCAAAAACTGTTTTTTTAGTTTATTGCTTATTAAGTTGAAAAGTACTCATTTTTTGAGAAAAGTGCTTCTATATAAAAATAAAGAACGTCAAATTTCTAACAAATTATATAGCTTAGGTTTTTTTCTTCAGACAATCGATTTAGGCGCTAGAGTGCTTTAAAGTTTGACTAAAATTACAAAATCTACTCAAAAACTGTTTTTTTTAGTTTATCGCTTATTAACTTGAAAAGTACGCATTTTTTGAGAAAAGTTCTTCTAATACAAAATAAAGAACATCAAATTGTTAATAAATTATATATCTTAGATTTTTTTCTTCAGACAAACGATTTAGGCGCAAGAGCGCTTTAAAGTTTGACAAAAATTTCAAAATCCACTAAAAAACTGTTTTTTTTAGTTTATCGCTTATTAACTTGAAAAGTACGCATTTTTTGAGAAAAGTTCTTCTAACACAAAATAAAAAACATCAAATTGTTAATAAATTATATATCTTAGATTTTTTTCTTCAGACAAACGATTTAGGCGCAAGAGCGCTTTAAAGTTTGACAAAAATTTCAAAATCCACTAAAAAACTGTTTTTTTTAGTTTATCGCTTATTAACTTGAAAAGTAAGCATTTTTTGAGAAAAGTGCTTTTATATAAAAATAAAGAACATCAAATTTCTAACAAATTATATTTCTTAGGTTTTTTTCTTCAGACAAACGATTTAGGTGCTATAGCGCGTTAAAGTTTGGGAAAAATTTTAAAGTCTTTCTCAAAAACTGTTTTTTTAGTTTATTGCTTATTAAGTTGAAAAGTACTCATTTTTTGAGAAAAGTGCTTCTATATAAAAATAAAGAACGTCAAATTTCTAACAAATTATATAGCTTAGGTTTTTTTCTTCAGACAATCGATTTAGGTGCTATAGCGCGTTAAAGTTTGGGAAAAATTTTAAAGTCTTTCTCAAAAACTGTTTTTTTAGTTTATTGCTTATTAAGTTGAAAAGTACTCATTTTTTGAGAAAAGTGCTTCTATATAAAAATAAAGAACGTCAAATTTCTAACAAATTATATAGCTTAGGTTTTTTTCTTCAGACAATCGATTTAGGCGCTAGAGTGCTTTAAAGTTTGACTAAAATTACAAAATCTACTCAAAAACTGTTGTTTTTAGTTTATCGCTTATTAACTTGAAAAGTACGCATTTTTTGAGAAAAGTTCTTCTAACACAAAATAAAGAACATCAAATTGTTAATAAATTATATATCTTAGATTTTTTTCTTCAGACAAACGATTTAGGCGCAAGAGCGCTTTAAAGTTTGACAAAAATTTCAAAATCCACTAAAAAACTGTTTTTTTTAGTTTATCGCTTATTAACTTGAAAAGTAAGCATTTTTTGAGAAAAGTGCTTTTATATAAAAATAAAGAACATCAAATTTCTAACAAATTATATTTCTTAGGTTTTTTTCTTCAGACAAACGATTTAGGTGCTATAGCGCGTTAAAGTTTGGGAAAAATTTTAAAGTCTTTCTCAAAAACTGTTTTTTTAGTTTATTGCTTATTAAGTTGAAAAGTACTCATTTTTTGAGAAAAGTGCTTCTATATAAAAATAAAGAACGTCAAATTTCTAACAAATTATATAGCTTAGGTTTTTTTCTTCAGACAATCGATTTAGGCGCTAGAGTGCTTTAAAGTTTGACTAAAATTACAAAATCTACTCAAAAACTGTTTTTTTTAGTTTATCGCTTATTAACTTGAAAAGTACGCATTTTTTGAGAAAAGTTCTTCTAATACAAAATAAAGAACATCAAATTGTTAATAAATTATATATCTTAGATTTTTTTCTTCAGACAAACGATTTAGGCGCAAGAGCGCTTTAAAGTTTGACAAAAATTTCAAAATCCACTAAAAAACTGTTTTTTTTAGTTTATCGCTTATTAACTTGAAAAGTACGCATTTTTTGAGAAAAGTTCTTCTAACACAAAATAAAAAACATCAAATTGTTAATAAATTATATATCTTAGATTTTTTTCTTCAGACAAACGATTTAGGCGCAAGAGCGCTTTAAAGTTTGACAAAAATTTCAAAATCCACTAAAAAACTGTTTTTTTTAGTTTATCGCTTATTAACTTGAAAAGTAAGCATTTTTTGAGAAAAGTGCTTTTATATAAAAATAAAGAACATCAAATTTCTAACAAATTATATTTCTTAGGTTTTTTTCTTCAGACAAACGATTTAGGTGCTATAGCGCGTTAAAGTTTGGGAAAAATTTTAAAGTCTTTCTCAAAAACTGTTTTTTTAGTTTATTGCTTATTAAGTTGAAAAGTACTCATTTTTTGAGAAAAGTGCTTCTATATAAAAATAAAGAACGTCAAATTTCTAACAAATTATATAGCTTAGGTTTTTTTCTTCAGACAATCGATTTAGGCGCTAGAGTGCTTTAAAGTTTGACTAAAATTACAAAATCTACTCAAAAACTGTTTTTTTTAGTTTATCGCTTATTAACTTGAAAAGTACGCATTTTTTGAGAAAAGTTCTTCTAATACAAAATAAAGAACATCAAATTGTTAATAAATTATATATCTTAGATTTTTTTCTTCAGACAAACGATTTAGGCGCAAGAGCGCTTTAAAGTTTGACAAAAATTTCAAAATCCACTAAAAAACTGTTTTTTTTAGTTTATCGCTTATTAACTTGAAAAGTACGCATTTTTTGAGAAAAGTTCTTCTAACACAAAATAAAAAACATCAAATTGTTAATAAATTATATATCTTAGATTTTTTTCTTCAGACAAACGATTTAGGCGCAAGAGCGCTTTAAAGTTTGACAAAAATTTCAAAATCCACTAAAAAACTGTTTTTTTTAGTTTATCGCTTATTAACTTGAAAAGTAAGCATTTTTTGAGAAAAGTGCTTTTATATAAAAATAAAGAACATCAAATTTCTAACAAATTATATTTCTTAGGTTTTTTTCTTCAGACAAACGATTTAGGTGCTATAGCGCGTTAAAGTTTGGGAAAAATTTTAAAGTCTTTCTCAAAAACTGTTTTTTTAGTTTATTGCTTATTAAGTTGAAAAGTACGCAATTTTTGAGAAAAGTGCTTCTATATAAAAATAAAGAACGTCAAATTTCTAACAAATTATATAGCTTAGGTGTTTTTCTTCAGACAATCGATTTAGACGCTAGAGTGCTTTAAAGTTTGACTAAAATTACAAAATCTACTCAAAAACTGTTTTTTTTAGTTTATCGCTTATTAACTTGAAAAGTACGCATTTTTTGAGAAAAGTTCTTCTAATACAAAATAAAGAACATCAAATTGTTAATAAATTATATATCTTTTTTTTTCTATTCTATTTTCTATTCTATTCTATTCTATTCTATTCTATTCTATTTTTTTCTTCAGACAAACGATTTAGGCGCTATAGCGCGTTAAAGTTGGGGAAAAATTTTAAAGTCTTTCTCAAAAACTATTTTTTTAGTTTATTGCTTATTAAGTTGAAAAGTACGCATTTTTTGAGAAAAGTGCTTCTATATAAAAATAAAGAACATCAAATTTCTAACAAATTATATAGCTTAGGTTTTTTTCTTTGACAGAAATTTTAAACTTCTTTATTTTTCGTTTTTTGTAATTCTTTATAAAGAGTTTTGCTTCCTCCTAAAAGTTCTTTGTCATAATCAGAATGTCGATATAACCTACAGAGTATTGAAAAAGTAAGGAAACATTGAAAAACTGAAGATAAGGGTGAAGTAGATCTGTAGCGGTCCGTTTTGGCGCTGGTAGCTCACGTCAACGGTCATCCCTTCAAAGGTTGAATAGGATCAATAGGAAAATAGAATAGGAAATTATTACTTACTATCTGCTGGTGGTAAAGTCACCAGCGCCGAAATGAAGTGGTATAGGTGTATAGATTCTTCCACGGTACTCCGAAACGACTTCTTGGTTTTACCTACGTCGAAGTCGGACTGAAAAGCGTCCTAAATAAAACTGACAAAGCCTCGGGAGAATTATACAATTTTGGAAAAATGTATATTAGGTGCATTTACAAGTTTAATTTGTGGTCTTTAAGTCAAGAAGTCAGTTCCACATATCGTGAAAGAATCGATATCACAATTTAGATTGTATTATCCCGATATTATCCTCGAAATAAGGATCGGTCTCGAATATGATCTAATGACGTCAGCTGCCCAAATTTCAAAGAAGTTTTTGTCCAAAAACAACACAATTGGGGGTCGAAAATAAATCAGCCACTCATCCTTATTACTGACGTACTTAAAAGTCAGAAAAGGCTCGCGAGAAACGGGAGAAAAGGTCGTTTTAATTACGATACTTTTTTGGAAGTAAACTGAATGATGATTCGTCTGGTTTTTGCGATAAGACCTCTCACCTCTCTATCTATTACGAATTACGACGCAAGCCATTTATTATTTATTCCTCTTGTATTAGCCATGATTTGAAGCTTTGCGTCAGTATTTACGGTTTACGACAGAAAAAACAAAACACCGAAGTATAGTGTTTTGCAAAATATTTTTGTCACTAGCGAATTGAGTGAAATATTACTTTGGTATTACTATCATTTATTACTTATTATGTTCTTCAGCGTTTTTACGAGGTTCGTGATTCTGAAAAATGAGGGGTATAATACTGTTGAGCATGTCCATATTTAAATTCTGATTTAGATTGCCATTAAAATAAATTCACATAAACGTAAACCAAAGTGTTGTAGTAAGGTTTAAAATGTAGTAGTCGACAATAAAAGTAACAATAATGGATTATAAATAATAAAAAAATAGTCAATATAAACAATCGCACACAAGCCAACCGAAGTGAACGACTAGAAAATTTTGTTTATTCGTCCACGAGCCATAAACGCAAATTAAGTCCATTATAGTTAATTCAAAATCATATATCATACAAAAAAAAGTTGTCCAATTCTTTATTTCTAGGTCGTTAAAATTGGTGTCCATTCTAATGACAGATTCTCTAATACCGAATCGAGTAAAACGGTCACCTAAACACCATAACGTTGTAATCCCAACTTCATCTCATGTCGAGCTCGCTCACTGCCTGTGATATTCCGTATTATACCGAGGTAGACCGTTCTGTCAAATTTATGTTTTATAATCCATATTTATTGCTCCACCCTACGGTGGTTTTAAAACTTTTGTCACAGACGACCTTGTTATTTTATTTCGGCTAAATTTAAGTTTGAAAAATTTGTTTATGGTTCTGTTTTACTTTATGAGCAATAAGTCAACAGCTTAAACCGAGAAACTTAAGTACCTGTCAATAAAATTTGTTAAATTTTTTTTTCAAATTTAAAATTTTGAAAAAAAACGGTTTCAGAAGCGTCGTCTTCGATTCCTACTAACTGTGGTGGTAAATGGTAAGCGCGGTAATAACAATAACCAAATTAAGTCGTCTTTGTACTGTGAAGAACATCAAGGATAACTTGTTCGAAATTCGGTTTTAATAAATTAAGGCAGTTTTGTCCACTCTGTATAAAATTACAAAATTACTATTACACGTCGGATAGGTGTGTAATTAAAATAATTCTTCAACTTGGGCGTTAAGTTTAACATCTAGAAATAATTACTATACTTCTTAATAATGACTTGCGTAATTTACTGTTTTATCGTTAGTAGATATACGTGGTATAAAAAAACTAATTGAATTTAAATACCTGTAGAAAAAAATCTTGTTAATTGTAATTAGAAAATATACTTTTTTTGTAACGAAAAAAAATTCTAACACCTTTTTATAACAAAACTAAATTTGCCTTATTACAATTAAAATAAAACCATTTTTTATCTGGTGGTGTGGGTCTTTGGATTTTTTATTTTTCTTACACTTTGCTCTAACAAATTATTGTTTGAAAAAAGCTAAGAAGTATTCGGACGATAGCAAGTTTTGCTAAACACGCAAGAAGCTTTTAGACCTTTATTTGCGCCATACGGTATAGTCTTTTTCCAAACACTACGATTGATATTCTGCACGATACATATGTCTTAAATACAGGGTGTTTATTAGCAAACGACTCTCTCTAAATATCTCGAGAAGTAGGTACCTACATAAAAGACATCGATTTAAATTAAGGGCATGGTGCCATTTAAATTTTTCATGGTGGGTCAGGTGGGAGCGAATCTATAGTTCCCATTTTCCACTCTAACAAAGTTTTGTACACTGTTTTCAATTTTAGAGTTCAATTTAGTAATTAGTTTCCCTATAGTTTTGTTAGAGTTTGGTGATGGGGAGGGGTTAGACAAATTAAATATTTAGTATATTGGTATAAAAAATTTCTGTTCATCTGTGTGTCAGTCTATGGGTTCTGTACGTGTTTTGGTTTTGGTAGAAATCGCAGAAGGTGTAAGTATGGACGGGGAGAATGTATGTAGAAAATAGAGCCGTTGCGGTTCCATGTTTGTAGCATGTACTTTTGTCTTAAAATCAAAAAAATATTAATTATTTAAAAGTTGTGTCAGTATAATTAATTAATACCCTATAATTAATACTCTACATAAGACGTTTTAAAACTAAAAGACCCTCCCAACTTCTTGTAAAACGTCACCTTATTAATCGAAACTCTGAAATTGATTGGAAACGTGAAAATTGGCAATGCAAATGAGTATAATAAAACCGATCATCTGCCTGTAAAAAGTGGCAGCATTAACTTGGAGTGGTTCGAGAATGGTGAATTTCGGCTTTTTTTTCGGGCTTTCGCTTGTAACTCGAAAACTACGCACTACGAGAAAAGTTCTTCTACACAAAAATAAATTAGTACCTACTTACATTAAATTTCCTACAAATTATATCTTACTTTTTTTCATGTACCTAAAAGGCGCTCTAGTACCTAAATTGTTTGCTTGACAAAAAAATCTAAGAGACATAATTTGTAGAAAATTGAAGGTGCTTTATTTTTGTATAGAGTTACTATTCTCCAAAAGTGCGTAGATTTTGAGTTATAAGCGATAAACAAAAAAACAGTTCTTTTTGGCTTTTTGGAATTTTCTCAAACTTTAACGCACTCTAACGCCTAAGCCGTTTATTTTAGAAAAAAACCTCTTGAATATAGTTGATAGGAAAGATTATTTAGTTTACTTTTGCATAGATGCATTTTTCTCAAAAAGTGTGTGGCTTTAGAGTTATAAGCCAAAAACTAAGAAAAGAACCAAAATTCATCCTTCTCAAGTCACCCCCAAGTTAACGTTGCCACTTTTAACAGTTGCATTTCTCCAGCACCTCCACTTTTGACTTTTATGTACCGAAGAGAATTTGTTTGTGCTACGTTTGTGCGAATTTGTGCTCGATTTTCAGCGTTTGGGCTGCAAAGACCTAGAAGTTATTCGAATGTTAAGTTGGGGGTGCCGGGAAAACGACATCAACTCAACTTACGAATTTTAAAATTTAGTTACGGGCATTCGTTTGTACTACTTTTTGCTCGACTTTCAGCGTTTGTGCTTCAAAGCTCGAGGAATTTTGTTTACCAGCTCTTCCTAATTTGAAATTCGAATAACTCCTATAGGACTTTGTAGTAAAGGCGCTGAAAACCAAGCACAGATTAGTACAAATTTTGACAAACTAATGAAATTATCAAAATTTAGAAATTAAAAAGTGGGGGAATTTGTGTCTCAAATTTCAAATTTAAATAGCGCCTGGCGCCTGGGGCTTTGTAGCACAAACGTTGAAAATCGGACACAAATTAAGACAATCGTAGTACACACCAAACGAATGCCATTATCAGAAATGTAGTGGTGCTGTAGTTTCCTTAGTACCCTTCATTTTAATTTGATCAAAATTTAGAAATTCAATTAAGGTGCTAGGGAAATGGTGTCTGAAATTTCGAAATTAGCTTCAGGGCTTTGCAGCACAAACGATGAAATACGGGCACAAATTAGCACAAACGAATGGCATTTTTAAAATTTTGGAATTCAAAAGTGGGGTGCTGGGGAAATGCATCTAATACTTTTAACAGATACACGGTCGGTTTTATTACTCATTTGCAATGTTCTTTCATTCTGCATTTTTTCCAAAATTTTGTACTTGATGGTTTAGTAAAAGCGTTCACTACTTCCAGACGAAGAAAAGTGTATTATTACTATAATATGTAATATTAGCTAAGAATAAAATTTTTTATTTGTAGAAGGGGGGGGGGGTGTAAAAATTAACTCAACATTTTTTTGGATTATCAATATTTCCATTTGTATTCAGACTATAAATTTGTTAAGGTTCCAGCAAGACTCTGGAATTTCTGTAAAGGTCACGAAAACGTCAAAACCTAACCTACCGAGGAGGGATTTCTTAGTTTTTGAGTTATACGATGACATACATTTATGTATTATGTTGATAATTAGTTTAAAGATGATTACAAATTGATGTAATTTTCATTGTATAATTCGGTCTTTTAACTAACGCCCTAACTACAAGAGGAAGGCCACCTAGGATAAAGAATGTATGCTTCTTTTCAAGATATTCCGAAATGAGTTATTGACGTAACTTATTCTTATACATAATCTCGTCATAATTCAATCATTCTCCCATCATCCCGTGAGTACACCAATACGCACAAATATGAGAGACATCCCGTATATTTATGTTTCTCAGCCTTCTCGCGATTTGTCTATATTTTTTGTTAAAATGGAACATTTAAGTAAAAACTTTTAGGTTTTTTTGGCCTTCTCCAATAATACGCTGCTAAAAGTGATCATTTTCGTTATTTTTACATTTCATCATCATTCAAGTATGGGTCGTCTCAAGGTTTGATTTTTGCAAACCAAAATACAGCACAATCAAATACTCTACCGTTTATAATGGGGCTGCTAACAAGCCACGTTTCGTTTCTCTTGAATCATTATCAAGTTACTTAGTAGTCTATTTTCAATCAAGTCTGAGGAGATAGCACAGTCTTTTCCATGTTCACTTGGCGTAGAATGACCCGATAGTGGAAAATTGCTGCCACGTCAAAAAGTAACAATTATTTTTTCATCTGACGTCCGTTACGTATATGCTGGAGTAAACCTTTGCAGCAGAAAAGCTCATATGTGACTTTTAAATATTGTTTTTGATTTTTGTACATAAAAAATTATGATTTCTTCTTCTAGGTATAGTAATTTTTAACGCATTAAAACGTGAACTTATAATTTTTAATTTTATTGCTTTAAAATATAAGAAGCAGAGCTCGTAAAAAAACAATAAATTTTTACAATTTTGTTCTCCAAATTTTTGATTTTTATGTGCTGTTTTAATTATTATTTTAAATACTTAAGCAATATAATTAAAATGATATATGCGTCATAATTTAAAAATTGGTCTTGAGTTCCAAGCAGGCATAACTTGGAATATTATAGAAACGGTTCGTGTATGGGTTTCTTTGATTTTTATTTGAATTTATGGTTTGTTTCGCTTTAATCTTTGAGGGGGCTTGTGCTTGTGATATAAAGAGACTTGAAAATTATTAGAAATTCCCAAATTTAACTAAGGAGATTACTTTAAAAAAATTGAAATCTCGACCACGTGCTCTGAACGTAGGCTATTTGAGTAGTTTGGGAATTGCTCATTGCTCACTACTCACTACTACAAGTAGGTAGTTAAGACGTAATATATGAAGGCGCAAGGTTCAGGTGTGACTGCCATCATTCTAAACTCGCGCTGCCTATTAAATTGTTAATTTGTGTGCTATTCGACAAATTAATATAAGAAACAAAATCGTCCTGTTTCTAGCAAATTTAAATCTAGTTTTAAGTTCTAAAGGGCGCCATCTTCAAAATATGTAGAATATTGGGGGACTCGCTAAGAAAAAGAAAGAATTTATAAAGTAAGGGCGATGAAATCATGAAATCCTTCCATACCCAAGATAAATCCATAAAATCAATTACACGTAAACAATAAAACGGCAAATTTTTGCAACGTTATTAGATTTGTTTCTTTTTTATTGAAAATTCGATTGGTTTAATGCAATATAAAATAAGATTGATAATTGTAATAAAAATATGTTTTATGCCATTTGATTTATCGCGATGTTAACGTGAGCATAAAATATATTTTACATATATGTCTAAAACTTCTTTAATAATATTCTCTTTTGTCGTAAATTATTGGTTATAGATTTTAAAGACAGGTTGACTAACCAATTCTAAATTTTATTATCCGGTGCGCAAAAATTAATATTTAGAATTTTTTCGATTCTCAATCGTAAGTATCAATAATAATATTTTTGTTCATAAATTTATCTATCGATAAAGTTTTGAGCAATGCAATAGTAACTCATTAATTTTTGTTGAAGTAATATGAGATCGTGGACCAATCTAACTCGTCATTTCTTCCATGTTTCTATCTGAATTGCAGTTCAAACAGAAGTAGACTTCTTCTTTCAATAGCACTTTAATTCCGAGTTGATTCTTGTTAACAAAAATAGTTTAATAAGTAACGTGGCGTAGTCTCTTCATTGGCTTCCAACTTCTACGACACTGGGTACTTTGCAAAATTGGTACAATTCGTAGTGAACCAAAAAGTAGCTCTTGCAAAATTTTGATTGGAGCACTTCAGAAAATATTTAAGTTGTCTAAAGTTGCTGGAGCTGTGGAGCCCGACTCTAGCCAAAACTGGATCGTAAGATCTTCTTAGGCGCAGTTGTGCTCGTCAGATTTTATTTTTATCTCAAGCCCCATCCAAGCATATCTCTTGCTATTTTGAAGTCACTGTCAATCGTGAAAGCATAATTTCAATTTTTGTGCTGATATCTTGTACACGAGGACTGTATCGAAAATATTTTTCAGCATTTTAAAATTTTTGTCAAATTTTAAAGCGCTCTAGCGCTTAAACCGCCTATCTGAAGAAAAAAACCTAAGCAACGTAATTTGTAGGAAATTTGATGTAGTTTATTTTTATATAAATGAACTTTTCTCAAAAAGTGCGTAGTTTTTGAGTTATAAGCGAGAAACTAAAAAACAGTTTTTTGGCCGATTTCAGAATTTTTGTGTTGTCAAACTCTAACGCGCTCTAGCACCTATACCGATCGTTTGAAGAGAAACCCTAAACAATGTATTTGTAGGAAAATTAATATGGTTTACTTTTGTTCAAGCGTATTTTTTTCAAAACAACGTAGTTTTTGAGTTAATAAGCGGTTAACTAAAAAACATAACAGTGTTTTAGTTGATTTTGAAGTTTTTGTCACACTTTAACGCGCTCTAGTGCCAAAACTCTTCGTCTGAAGAAAACACATAAACAATGCACTTTGTAGGAAATTTGATGTAGTTTACTTTTTATATACACCCACTTCTCTCAAAAGTGCGTAGGTTTTGAGTTAATAAGCGATTGACTCAAAATCTGTGTTTTAATCGATTTGGAAATTTTTGTCAAACTTTAATGCGCTCCAGCGCCCAAACTTTTTGTCTGAAAAAAATCTAAGCAATACATTTTGTAGGAAATTTGATGTAGTTTATTTTTATATAAATGCGCTTTTCTCAAAAAGTGCGTAGTTTTTGAGTGATAAGCGATAAACTAAAGAAATAGATTTTGGTCCGATCTTGGAATTTTCGTCCAACTTTAAGGACTCTAGCTCCTAAAGAAAAAACCTAAGCAATGCAATTTGTAGGAAATTTGATGTAGTTTATTTTGATATAAACAGATGTTTCGAGTTAGAAGCGATAAACTAAAAAATAGATTTTGGTCCTATTTTGAATTGTTTGTCAAGTTTTAACCGCTCTAGCGCTTAAACCATTTGTGTGAAGAAAAAACCTAAGCAATGTAATTTGTAGGAAATTGGATGTAGTTTATTTTTATATAAACGCACTTTTCTCAGAATATGCGTAGTTTTCAATAGGGCTGGGCGATTGTTAAATTTCACAATCGACAATCGATTGTTTCAAAAACATCGATTAATCGGACAATCGATTAATCGAACAATCGATTAATCGGACAATCGATTAATGGAACAATCGATTATACGGACAATCGATTAATCGATTAATCAAACATCGATTAATCGGACAATCGATTAATCGAACAATCGGATAACCTAACAATCGATTAATCGAACAATCGATTAATCGATTAATTGAACAATCGGATAATCAAACAATAGATTAATCGGACAATCGGATAATCAAACAATCGATTAATCGGATAATCGGACAGTCTGGCTTTTCGGATGGACTTTATTATTATTAATAGTTTAATACTTAATTTGTGGTTTATTGTTATGTAGTACGTAAAGACTACAAATTCCTACTAAATATTCAAAATTTTAAAAACGGCTTTATTAGGTTTAAGTTTTGGCAACGCCTTCTTGGCATTCACAGGAGACCGCGGGTGGTGGGTGAGTTTTGTAATTTATTTTTTCGATATCTGATACGGTTTTTGAGTTACTGCCCTTTTGGCGTTTTTTGGATTTAAATCTTACATTATTGTAATAGGATAACATTAACATGAAGCTCTCGCGGAACCCCCATTTTAGTCTTAATAGATGAGACCCTAGAGTCTTATTCGACCCGGATGTGAGTACATGCAAGCAGGCTAGTATGCAGTAGGCATGTAGGCGAGCCTTTTTCCTTATGCACCTTGAACATGAAAAAGTCAGGGAGGCAGAATCCAGCTGGCATAGACATAGCCAGCGGGCATGGACTAGGAAAGATACAATTTAATACAACCATTGCTGTACTATTGTACTAATTATTGTACTAATTAACCCAATAAACATTTAATCAAACAATCGCTAATCGGAGATCAATTAATCGTACAATCGATTAATCAGACAATCGAATAATCGAACAATCGATTAATCGGACAATCGATTATTTAAACAATCGATTAATCGGACAATCGATTAATCGTTTAATCAAACAATCGATTAATCGGACAATCGATTAATCGAACAATCGAATAATCGGACAATCGATTAATCGGACAATCGATTAATCGGACAATCGATTAATCGAACAATCGATTAATCAAACAATCGATTAATCGGACAATCGATTAATCGATTATTTTCAAAACTTAATCGAACATCGATTAATCGATTAAAACATCGATTAATCGATTTTTTTGCCCAGCCCTAGTTTTCAAGCTATAGGCGAATAACTGAAAAAAAACCAAAAAACTTATCCTTCTAGCGAACTTCTTAGCTTCCTAGCTAAGGTTGCCACTTAGGAGTGGCAGATGGTTGACTTTAGTACTCATCTGTAAAGGTCTTACAGCCAGCTTTGCCAACAATTTTGGCTCCATCCAACTCACGCGCTGCCCGCTGCCCGCTGCACACGTCTCACTCTGTCGAGAATCTTTAACAACGTCTGCGGGGCAGACTGCCGTGTTCCCAAAATCTGTTTCAACAGAACTTTCATTACTTTACTCTTTTTTAAAATTATTCTTTCAGATTGGAATAAATGACTAAATTTTACATTTTTTGAAAATTTGAGTGATAATCTGATAATATGATGGAAAGCACTTTTCAATAAAAATAATGAAGCTTTGGAATAATAATATCAAGAGGTGTGTCTGCTAGCTGTTGAACTGATCAGTTTCTAAGTCGACGTGTCTTTCAGAACGAGACATGCATCAGGATTCAGGATATAATTGTTTTTAATACATAACTTTTCAATTTCGAAACAATTCTCGTAATATTTGCTCATGAGCTCATGTTTAAGGTATTATTCTAAACTCGACAAACTTTCCTTCCGTTCTTTGCCGTATAATTAATGACGAAAAAATGAATTTATTTTACCACATTTTCTGTGCGTAAGGCACGTGAAAAAAGAAAGAAAATATATTTAAAAAATAATTTACAAAACTGTGCATGTAACCAAATTAATTAATAGCGTGAAGGGGAAGATTGTTCACGCAAAGCCTACATTAGTGTTAATGCGCGATGGTAGGACCGATTAGCAAGTCTTACATGTCGTGCTACCGGTCAGGAAGGAATTGGTAATAGTCTTTAACATTACGTGCCACATTAGTAAAACAATACTATAAAAGTTGCCTTATCCTCATTGTTCAAACAACTATTAATTTGTTAGATACCACCATAATTTATATCCTAAAAGTCAATGTTTAGACATTACTTAATTTCGAGCTAATTTGTCGAGGGTGGGCGAGAGTTGTTCATTTTGTTGGTTGTTGTCGGAAAATTATTAAATACCCCTTCTTAAATTAGAAACGTAAAAAGTTTTAATAAACGCCCCAAAATTGTCTGTAATAGTTATATGTATTCACTCGAGATCCTCGGAAATCTTCAATCAAACGAATAGTTTGAGATTAACTTCAGTATTTATATGGACATCGTTCAATTTTAATTAGTAATCAGATTATGTAAATTGCAATTAACTCATTTGATGGGATGTAATAATTACATAATAAATTATAGTTATAGGTAGGTACCTAAGGTACCCGTCAATCAAATAGTTTTATAATATGAACACTGAACTTTTAATTTACTTGTAATAAGAAGACAAGAAAAAGTTTAGTTATCAATCAAGTAAGCGACTCTTTAACGCCGAAGGACGTGGTTTTTTATGTTTAACATTTTAATTTATTTGTTTTAGTTTAACTTTTCTTCACATATCTAATCGATTTCTTTGATCTTGCGACTTAATTGATGCGAGGTTTATATTCGGCTATTAATGTAGATACAGGGTGACTGAAAACAACACAGAACAGCTTTGAAAGGTGACTGTAGAACGCCAAAACGAGCACTTTGGGTCAATCAGTAAACTCGGTATAATACCGGAAATGTATCGTTTTTGATATACAGAACGTCGAAGTTGAACAGTAAAAATAGATTTTCTTTCGCATTTTTAATTTTCTCAAAACCTTTAGTAGGTTAAAATCCAATTTTTGGGCTCCATGGCTTCTTAATGATTTTACACTGATCTTATTAGTTTTCCGATTATTTTTGCGGAATATATTCACTTTCTCTACTAACGAAGTTTTCAGTTCTTCCATGGGTGAAGGGTGAAGGAGTTTGATTATTCGCTTGGACCCTTCTCTTGCGCTCATCCCATAAGTGTTTGATATAATTCTAGTGGACTGAGAAGTGTCCAAGGCCAGGCAATGGATAGGTTCTGACTTACAAAAGTCGAAAGAAAGTTCTAATTTGGTAGATTAGAAAAATATTGAACAAATGGTTTAGGGAAAACCAGTTTTTCGAGAGTATCTACCCTCCATCGCTACCTAGGTCAAAAATAGCTATTACACAAATTATAGAGCACGAAATTTACGGCAATTTTTGTAGTAAACATTTTTTAATCAGATAAATAGTTTACGAATTACAGTGTAGTCAAGCTCAGCAAATTTCTACAATTCGCAAAATCGCTACTTACCGTTTTTTATTCATTTCCGCACCTGTGAGAGGCGCGTCTTTAATGGGGTATTCCCAGTAAGTCTAATCCACGACTCGATACCTAGATGGTTCAGGCTCACTGTTATCAATATCTTCTTGCAAATTTCTTTCATCTTCTCCCAGTTTTCAACTTCTTTATCTTCTTCGACCTCGTGTGACGATCCGGTCCGGTTTTCATTGTCGTCGTTGTCGTCTTCTTCTTCTTCTTCTTCTCCAGAGTCGTCATATTGATGCGTATATGGACTGGTACCTAGACTTTTAATAAATGTTGATACAGTACAGTACGAGAGCTGTTTTCCTCGTTTTTTGCAAATAACTTTTCTCCTATAGATCGTACGTTGATGAAGGTCCTTATGAAAGTTATAGAAAACATTATTAGCTACCAGATTGGGTTTATACTTTTTTGTCATAAGTTTGACTCTTTTTGAGATATAGCGCGGAGAAGGAGTCACAGTGAATTTCTTTACGGGATGACGCGGTATAAACTGCTATTGAGCTTCAAAAGCTTTTTATTCACAACTTGAAGGTACGATCAAGATTTTGTTTTAAAAAATTTTTAACGACGTCCTTATTCTATGTGATGTGATATAGGGAATCTTTATCGTACCTCCAAGTTGTGAATAAGAAGCTTCTGAAGTTGATAGCCCACTTACTAATATCAAATTTTTTTAAAAGTTCTTCACAATAACAGGTGAAGATGAAACGCAACGCGACTTTTGTTTTTAGAATTATTTAGCTACATCTTCATTTTATACTTCATCCAGTGCCGCATTATTCATGATTGGATAACTTAGGTGGTTGATTCCTTTCATGAAACTTACGCAGTTTGTACCGAGTCGTCCCGTAAACCTGTAAACGAATTCACTGTAACTCCTTCTCCGCGGTATATCTTAAAAAGGGTTAAACTGAGTCAAAAATGAATACAACCAATCTTGTAGCTAATAATGTTTTCTATAACTTTTGCAATAACTTCTATTAACGTACGATCTATAGGAGGCGAGTTATTTACAAAAGGCTAGAAACAGTCACCTTTAAACAGCCCTGTATTTAAGGTATATACCAATTTTCAGTTAGTATATGCGAGGTTTTCAGAAGTTGAATGTCTATTTTGACTGGACTCTTAGTACATAAGAGATCTCAGAAACGGTTCTAAGTAGTAATATAGGTATTTCCAAATCTCATGAAGCGTAACCTTGAAAAATTTATAATGGATATCTACCTCTACTACTAACTTATTCATGCCCATGCGGTCAAACTGTCGTGGAGTAGTAGTAGGTGCTTGAAATAATTCTTATAATGTAACGGTTTCGCCCTTAATAATTAAGCAATTCGCACTCCGTTGAAATTTACAAAAGAAAATTAAATTATACTCATTCCTAAGTACCAAATTAACACCTTTATAAGATCTGATTATGTGATACGATCTTATTTGAATGGTAATTAGATATAAATTTAAGTAATTTAATTTACCATACGGTTAAGCAAACTGACCTTGACGCAAAAGTACTTAAAGTACGATATAAGATAAGAGCCGTCTTAATTAAATTTGTAAAAAGCATTAACAAATTTATAAAACGTTTATTCGTCCGCACCACTCACAAAAATTGCCAACTAATCACCCAAAATTTTCAATTATTCAAAAATTTAAAAATAAAAATGTTTAACAACAACAATTTAAATTGTAATTAACGTAACATTTGTATTTTGCGTATCAGAAATTAATTAACTTTGTTTTTACTTGACATTGAATTATAAAATTAGGTGCCACAACCAAATAATTAGTACACCATTACCATTAATAGTTGGGTTGGTTGAGGACGTTGAGGTAAACAATGTTTTTATTTTTAAACCAAATTTAATTAACAAATAATAAGTAATTATTTATAAAAAAAAAAGTTGTAATATTTAAATTTCATTGAATTTTAATGAAATTACAAACGCAAGCTGAGCACGGGTTGTTTGTTGTATAAATCATCTACTTTTTCCGACAGTGTAAATGACAAATTTACTTGACCATATCACCGGTTTAGGTATGCTGTTCGAGTCTCGTGTTACTAGAAATAGGAGCCGTTCTCGGAGGTTGATGTTACATACCCGCATGTGGACCACTATTTCTTACTGTCACAGTAATTCAGTAATCGGTCTTTAGTTTAGTAGGTACTTCATAGTTGGCGATTTGCAAAAGGCGAGCTTGAAAACAGTCTCGCTGCAAAAGTGGGGAATAGTTTCCCGAAAAGGCGAAATGTTTGCATCCCCTGAAAGACGGGATTGAACATACGCCTCTTGAGTCTAACAACTAACAACAATCTTCTAAGAGTCGGTCAGTCATTGTTTCGCTAAGCGATTACGTAGGGACTAATTTTATGGGGGATATCTGCGTCAGTTTTTCAACGTTTGAAGAGTAATATTATGTAGTGTCTAGTTCAGCGATGGCGAACCTATGACCCACAGGTCATAGACTAACCCACGAGACAATTTTTAATAGCCCACGAGCATGTTCACGAAGACTAAGCTAAAGTTTTGTAACTAAAAGAAAATCAGACAAAAAAAAAGGCCGAAATTTTCATCCCTTGTTTTTGTGAAACATTATCTTTGGAGATACCATCAATGGCTATTAAAATTCCGTTTTTAAGGCGTTTGACCTTGAACAATCAAAAATTTCATTTTATTTCTAATGCTATAAATGCAAAATCGTCCAACTTTACTTGCCAACCTTCCCCTGAAATTTTTTTCTGGCTACGGACTTGAACGTCACGTTTCTTATATTTATCTTATTTATCTAAAAATGTATGCGCCCATCACAAAAATATTGTGCCGACCCATTTAAAAAACCCTCGCGCCGTCACTGCAAATAATATACCCACGACTTCATAAAAAAAATTGATTTGTTGACCCATCACCAAAAAAGGTTCGCCATCGCTGGTCTAGTTTCTTGAAAAATGTCATCAGATTTTGTTTGCTTACTGTACAGGGTGATTGAAATTCGTTGTGCAGCCTATGGGATCTCGCTTATCTGAACAGCTTGATCGTAGGTTTAAATTTGGCAAAGTGAAAAAATAAAGTTGACACAAAAAAACCAAGAACAAATCGACTTATCGAAATAGAGATTACGGATTCGAAGGCAGATTAAATAGTGACAATGAAAATGTTTTTGCAAAATTTAAAAAGATTAACAAATAAAAAAGTTATAGCAAAACAAAGAAAATGAGAATTCTCGTTTATTTTCAGTTTTCACGAAAACGCGTAAATTTGCAATTTTTTTGAGATTATTTGTCAGCACCGAATTTAGCAACCTTGCCAAATTTAAATTTATGAACTAGCTCTTCAGATAAGCGAGATTCCCGTGCTACCTATCGAATTTCAATCATCCTATTAACTTAGAAACAAACGCTTGAAAAGCGCCTAGAAAAAACACCACGAAAGCGTTTGCATGAAAAACCATCCCTTATATGCGTTTCCTAACAGGTTAGGAACTGAAAGCAGTATTTTTAAATTTCGTCAATAAAATTTTACAATCACTCTGTATGCTGTACACTATACATATTTCCAAACAACATTGTATGAGTATTTTGAGCGTGTTATCTTGCATAGTATTCGTTGCAAATATAGGAATATGTGATTGGCACTTGTAAAATTTTTAAATAAAATCAATAAATAATAAATTAAATTCGCTTTACACTTTTATTCATAATTCAGTACATTTTCAAACGGCGTTGTTGGTAGTTAGTTTCGCAGAAAAAATTTTCGTTCTGTTTAGTGCCTTTCGTAATTTTGTTAAAGGTCAGTTTTTTATTTCTATAAATTTTATATTTCTGTCTACATAACGTATAGACATTTAAGATTTGAATAGATTTTATTCTTGCGATTTCAATGGGGAATAATATAAGCCACTATACAGTGTGTCCCGGATCGAGTACAATGAAAGATCTTTAAATTTTGTTGCCTCGCAAACAAGCACACATTCTACAAATCCCTGCTTGTCTTTAACCTCCAGTAGGCACTACTACATAATAACCTTTTCTATTCATTTCTTACAGGCAATTTTCTCGATTCTAACTCACTCCTGGGATATACTGTGTAAGATGAATAACGTTTAGGCTTTTGACTACAGGATTTTGTATAGAAAAATGTTATGCTTGCCACGTTTAGCTCCTCTGTATAAGTGAACGTAGACGAAGAGGGGTGCCAGACTTACGATTTTAAAAATAGGCGCAAGGCACGTACTCGAGTATTCCCAACAATTTTTGTTCTGTTTTTGCTTGAAGAAAACAATTGCCAGCTTTTCGTCTATTAGAACTGGTTACGGAACTGCTGCTGGAAAACGCAGAGAACCTTCGCATACCTTCTTCTTCTTCTTATTTTCTCGTACCGTCTTTTAGCAGAGGTTGATGAGCAGGATAGTAAGTGCGCCTTCCAAACCAAAGAGCGACTCGTAAGAGATTCGTTTTTGTTTTGCATATCAGGTTTTTAAATAGACCAACCAAAATATACATCTGCGTTTTGACAAACCTCTTTTTATCCCTGTTTTTCCTTGGGCGACTAGTTCTGCCGCAGTAGACTGAGTCACTCCTTAACCTTTTTACATGTTGCCTGTTTCAAAATTTGGCTTTTTAAAAACTTAGAGCCTCTCGGTTACGAGATTCTCAAAATATTGAAAAACACGGAAGACTCACTCTTTTTAACTTGCCGAATAAAAGTAAATCAAAGGTTTGACAGCCCTGCGTCGCTCGGTCTAGTAACTTTTAGTTTAGTAGTTTAGATTTAGGGCCAGTCCTACCGACTCTCATTAAAGAATTTAATCACGGTTAATGGCAGTTAATCAATGAATTGTTGTTTGAATGCCATTAACCGTGATTAAATTGGTGATGGGACTAGCCCTTAACCATTGAATGACAATGAGTTGTCATGGCAACTCATTGATTAACTGCTATTAACCTTAATTAAATTTTTTAATCATAGTTGATGGGACTGGCCCCAAATTCTTTAATCAGAGTTGGAAGGTGGGACTGGCTCTAACTATTAACTATCATCAATTTATAGCCTTTTGTAATACCTTTTTCAATTTTATGAGATTACAATTGTTTATTTATTGTTTTTCAATTAATAACTGTCAGTTTCATAGGGAATTTAAGCGTTTATAATGGTTTTAATGTTAAATATATGGTGCTCAAGTTATAGGTCTTGTACCTAGAGGATGGACAAAACCAGCGTTGTGTTATGTCGTTATGTAGCTAGGCTGCCCAATGTCGGCCGTTGTACCATACAAAGGTCCATCGTTTTATGGAGACTAGGGGGTCATGATGTGGTAGGAAATGTAAAACAATGGCCCTCGTTGATCGATCTATTGTTCTAATTTTTATATGTAATCGCATTTAACGTCAGTACAGACCCCAAATCGACTTCATGCGATTGTGCGAGAGTGTTAAGTGTTAACAGCCTGTCGAAGGTTCTAGGAGGCTTTCCGACCAGTAACTGATCTACACTACTTCCACATTATATTATGGGGTAGCCATCGCCAACTTACAATTTTTTCTCCAGCATTAAAATTGTAACTTGGCACAATGAGGTACTAAACTCTTTACCGAGGAGCCTCGATAATGTCTGCATTCGCCAGATAGAAGAAAACAAGTTTGAAGACGAACGGAAGAACGATTTCTAGAGTGCACGCTTATTCAGACTCAGCCATACAGGAGGTGTAATGATGGCGTTGCTCAAGAATATCACACGAGACCTGTAGACATCTTTAAAAACCTCACCGACCCTAGACGCCTAGATGCGCAGAAGGGGAAGTGAGAAAGCGGTCTGTGAGGTTTTGTATCAGGTTTACCGAATTGGTAAACAATGCCAGTAGCGAGGTGCTTTAGCGAGTATCTGGCGACGATTGCTATTGAGAACTAAACTGACCACCACATTCTACAGATAGCAATCCTGTAGAACATTTTCGGGGCCTCGGGACACGACATGGAGGCTCGCTAGAAGTCGCGAAGTGGCACCTAACAAGCATAAACGAGCTTAGAGTGGCACTTCTTGAAGAATGAAGAATTCTAGAAAATGGTATTCGTGAGCACAATAATTAGAGCTAGAGAAGGCAATGCGTAGTACCCATTGATGTCTACTTATGTACTTCGTCTATTTAAAATTTAAGGGGTTAAGTCTACTCCTCTTTGAGGGTTGTCTAGAGAGAACGCAAATATTCGATTAAAGTGCCCCCCCCCCCCCAGTAATAAAATTGACGGGTCTCATGGAATTTCGATATTTTATACTAAAACGAAGATAATATAGGTGAGAAGTTTTCAAATTGACACCCTGTATAAGTACTTATTACTATGTAAAGTTAATATTTAAAAAATCTTCTTCTTGTACTCTTAGAAATCCTTTTGAGGGCTAAAAGCTGCTACAGTGACGGACGCAGGACTGATGTGACGATTTCCTTTTCAGTGAGCTTAAAAGAATCTTCCGAAGAAGTTACACATTTGTGAAAATACCGTAATTAAAACCGTTGCCAGCTTTTAGTCTATAGACTCATCCGACCGTGACATTGCGTAACTCGCTAAAAGAAAACCTCAAAAAATTTAAACAAAGCTCATCGTAAAGTTTGATTAGTTCTACGTAAATGCACGTAATTTGAAATTTCGTCGTTCACCCGTTTAAATGTCGATGCCACGATGCCAGTTACACGTTTAAAAATGTACAGAGGTTTTACTTTGTACTTTCACTACTAATTTATCAACTTTATTAAACATCGGCGAACAAATTTCCCACATCTCCGAATCTCCGTGCTCCACCACCCCAAATTTGTAAGCCGCGGTACGCGAGCTTATACAAATTATTAATTTTTAAACCTTGAGATTCAAAGGCATCCCACGCTCTCGCTCTGAGATGAATTTTGAAATCTTTAGTCTTTGCCGTTCCTCCATACATCAGACAACAAGGTGGCGTCGCGAGATGTTTTTCGTCAGGACGCGGGGTACTCTTAGGGTATCTATCGGGAAAAATATAAATAGTAGTTAGGGGTTGCTTGTTGATTTGCTAATGAGCAAGGTATGAGATATATGAGGTAAAAAAGAGAAGAAGGTATACGTGGGTAAGAGGGTCCCAATGCTCTGTCCCATCTAGCACGTCCCTGCTTAAAAAGGGACTGCTCTAATTGATCAGTAAGTGATTTTGTTATCTTTTTGTTTCAGATACATTTCGTACAGCGTCAGTTAAATAACCGAATTAAGGTAAGCACCAATTTGTTGTAACGTAAATAGCGAAAACATTTTAATTGAGATTTAATTTTAACAATTTATGTAACCTAAAAAACATTTTATTTCAATTATTGACATTAAATCGTGAGTAAATATCCTGTAATCAAAGTAGGCGTTCGGTGGCTCTGCGCTCGACCAAGCAAGCGTAGTTCCCCAAGTTGGCCGCAGCGCTGCGGTCACCTGTTCTCTCACTGACTGCCCGGAACCGGAAGCCGGGCCTGGAATTTCTATACACGAGAATCTCTCTCGCATGTTATCAGATCTTTATCTCTTACGTACCCAATATAATGCACGTATGTACTCTCTCGCCTACTTTTAATTATTTGTCTTTATACGCAAACTTGATAAATGGCAAACGAACAAAATTAAGGGTAGTTTTTGTTTGTAAAAAAATTCTTCCAGATACGTTATCTTTAAATTTGTCAAATTCAAAATGTGCTTAGTTGTATACATCGTGTATTAGTATCTACATTTACATACTCATGCGTAACATCAAAACCCTTTATTTTAAATTTAAACCCCTTACACATATTAAACACAAATTACACTGCAGACCAACAATTTAATTTAACTTTAATCAAATAAAGTACATAATTTAATATTGTAGTCGAAATCACAGGTCTTGAGCGTAAATGGACGGACGAGTAATTGCACACTACTTGTTTGGGTAGAGGGAGGGTTTTCTCTCTAAGGGTTGACGTGATTTTACCGTGGGAAATTTAATATCACATGCGATCATACACCTGTCTATATCACTACAGGAAATATTACACTATCTATAGTACAGATTTCGTGCATAAACTGTGTTAAAGTATTTTAGGTGGAAATAACCGATATTAAAGTCGAAAAAATGGTAATTAAAGTTTATGTATTGTAATGTGGTGGAGGATTTTGGTGTAGTTTGCTTGTTTTGGAGCGATTTTAATATAAATTCATGTGAATATTCGTGTGTGTGGGATTGTGAATTGATGCATGAACTTATTAACAAATATTACTGTAATTTTGTTAAATTGGTCTTCGTGACCCTAATTTTGTTTACGTGATTTAGATGAAAAACGGAAGTGTTTGACTAATTGGCCAAAAATTTAATGTTTTCTTTGTTTTATAAAATTTCGTCTTTAACTGCCAATTTATTTAGTCATCAGTTTTTCTTTCTTCTTTCTATTATTATCTATTATTTCTTCGATTTTTTAAAATGTCAATAGAATTAACATTTTTACTAACTATTACTATTTCAATTTGTTTATTTTTAATGCCAGTAATGACATTAAAAGCGATTTACTAGGTGGATATTTGAAACGCTTTAGTTCAGTAATTAGATTGTATGACCATTTCCGACCCACGGCCCACTAGTCTCTATATAATATGACATAGGTGTACAAGTATGCCAGGTACACATTTACATAATGCTCAATTAGCGAATATTAGTAGGTAAGCCCTAAAGGGTCTTCCAATAGGGACAATATATGATTTTAAAATGGTATGTTAACTATTTAACAAAATAGAAATGCCAATGCTCGTAATTTGCTTTTACTATACCTACCCTGGCAATTCATCATGGCAAAATCCACGCTTCCACGACTGATTCTAGATTCTACAACACTCAGAGTGCACTTCATGACAATTACGGTCCAAATAATCGACCTAACTGCCTAACTGCGCTTTCTTTTCATCGGATCGTTACTAAATTCTAGAAGGGTTGTATAGTCGAGGAAATAATTATTAGCCACTATTATAGTTATAGCACTTTTTTTATGTCATTTTCTGCTTAAACGTAGTGTATTATGAAAATCAGAAAGTTGCCATTTCCTAGTAGGTACTTACTCTTGACGATACTAACTCAATTTACTCAATGACAATATTAAACTTTGTGGCTTTGTGCCGGATTAGAAACATGAACGAAGTGGGACCGTTATCTGCGTAGTGCCCGATCGTAAATATATCGACATACAGCTCATGAGCGTATATGAAAACGATACGTCTTGATGGGCATTCATGTTTCTATTTGGCACGAAGTCTACCAACAAAACATGCAAATCCAAAAAGTGAAGGGAATATGGGTGCTGTAAGTTGTGGTGTCCCAGAAGATCCAAATTTATAGATTTATTGTTGTTCTTAAGAATTAGCAATGCTACTTGACGTGTTTCGAGAAAAGGCTTGAGCTTGTACCCTTTTAAGAGTGTGTCGACCCTAAAACTAGTCTATCGTATGTATAGCCATTGTTAGTTTGTTTATGGAGCTATACAGAAGCTCAAAATTCATCCCAATTTTGCTAAAAAATCATATTTTTAGTAAAATCTCATTTTTGGCTAAATGTCTTCGTCAAAAGCAGAATTGTTGTTTTTTTGGAGGGAGGGGATAATCTATAGAAGGAACAACGAGCGCTACTAACGACTAAAAATTGAATATCGAACCCTGCATTCATGAAGTTAGACCTGATTTATTGCAAAAAGTCTTCAAAAATTAAGTTCACCAATTTCACTCTGTAGTAAACGCACCTAACAAGTGGTTATTTACCTGGGTGTGTTTGTGCATTGCGGTTGCATCTTAAACCGTTTTTGTTTTATTTCATTTTAAAAACATAAATATCAAAATATCGTTCTTGTTGGAAGGCCCTTTATTTACTGTACAGGGTGGTCTATCCTAGACGGTTTTTCGGAGTATGTTGGAAACTATAAAAATTAGAAACGATATCGAGCTCTTTGAATTAGATCATACTTAATTTTAATCTAGTGATAGCCCGTAATCGAAAAATTAAGTTAGGCGTCCCTCAAGGGAACATAATCAGGCTCCTCTTGTTAAGTCACCATGGAATAGCATATTTCTTTAGATTACCTAGGATTTCTCGTTCAAATCTTTGACATAGCTCATTAATTTGATCTATTAAATTCGGAAGCTTTAAGCACTGGTGCAGAGGAGTATGAGCTAGGAATGTACAAACACCCCTATTTATGGTTCTTGAAACACATCTAAAACTATGCAATAAAATTATACAGGGTGTTTTAGGCCGACTATATACGCCAAACATGATGAATCGCAGTAATCATCTTTGTTAGTTCCATTTTTCAATATTGTGTTTAGTTTTTCGCTATGGCTGATTTATCGATTTTTGTATTTTTTATTTATTTTCCTTATTTCTTGAATTTAAGAAAAACTCAAGTCATCAGTCATCAGTTCTCCCAATTTGCGCCTTTGAGTGGATATCCGCGATTACTTCAAAACGGCACTATTTATTTTTATGAGACTCAACATTTTAGTGAAAATCTTATAGTTCTATGAACATGCCGCTGTAGGAGAGCCTTGACGGCAATTTTAATCCAAGTTAAACTACTTGCAAGGTGTTGGAAGCCCTCGTGGAATTTAATTTAATATTTATACAATTTTTACAAAATAAACAGTATTCGGCATTTTATACAAATTAATTTGAAATTTGTTAAACTTTTCTTATTTTTAGACCCATTTAAACTAGAAGTAGAACAAAATTGCAAAAAACTAATAAAACGAAAGCACTTTATCACTATTTTAGTTTCACCCTTAGAAATAGGGCCGTCTTGAAGTAATCACGGAACTCCCAACCGTCTAAATTCATATTTTTTAGACTGCCATGCATGAACTGTTTTCAATTTTATGTGGGTACCTACCCAAAAATTTGTATTAAAATTGGATGTGGCTTTAAAAATATTTGTTTTATTATAACTTACAACGTATCAATTTTCCCTTCACGCTGAGGGCCTAAACATTAACCTCATTGCCCTATTTAGTTTTACGACAGTTTTGAATTCGTGTGTAATATGATATTTTCTGTACCTTAACAAATTTTATGGTAATTTATTATAATTAAAATTCAATTGCTTGTACTTTATTATAAAGGGTGTTTCAAAATAAACGCAACATTTAATTTTTCAATAAAATACATCATTTGCTCGAAAATTGCAAAAACATTTATTATAATACGAAGTAAGGTATAGTTTGTTTCACTTTCTTCCGATTTAGCTTTTCGACTTTACCTATTGTAGTGTCTTCTAATTCGTTTCCAAAGGAACCATAAATTAAATTTACCAAGCCGCCTTGTCCATCTCTTTACGGTTTTACCTCTTTTATATGCAGGTAAAATTTTAAACCGTAAAGAAATGGACAAGGCGGCTTTGTAAGTTTATCTTATGGTTCTTTTGGGAACGGATTAGAAGACACTTCAATAGGTAAAGTCGAAAAGCTAAATCGGAAGAAGGTAAAACAAACTATACCTATATGGCGAGTATGTGTGGGATCCAAAAAATGGTCGCCACGACTCTGCAACTTGACATTATCTCTTTTAGAGAAGTCGCAGATTATATTTTCGCATATTATTTGCCTTTCAGTTTCGCCAAGTACACGTCGAGTTTCTTCCTTCAGCCAACTTGCATTGGTCAGTATGCATGGATCTAGACGAAATGTGTTTTCCATCAATGCTAACCAATCAATAATCAACCACAATTCCTGAGCTGAAGGATGAAATTGAAAGGCAAATAGCATGCAAAATGTAATCTGTCATTTCTCTAAAAGGGCAAATCTGCCAGCAGAGTGAACTGTTGTAGTAATACATAAAGTAAAACTGAGAAGATTGTATTGTCTTAAATGGCAAGATTAACTTGGGGGAGGCTCAAGAAAAGTAGGCTTTTGGTCTTTTTTAAGTTTTTTGGTTATAATTTGAAAACTACACACTTTTTCAGAAAAGTGCTTCTATATAAAAATATATTACTATACATTTCCAACTAATGATATCTCTTAGTTTTTCTTCTTCAGACAAACGGTCTAGGCGCTAGAGCGAGTTAAAATTTGACAAAACTTCCAAAATTGTTCAAAAACTGTTTTCTTTGGGTTTATTGCTTGTAACTCAAAAACTACGCACTTTTAGAGAAAAGTGTTTGTATATAAAAATGAAGTAAATTAAATTTCCTATAAATTGCGTGTTTTAGATGTTTTACATTAGGCAAACGATCTAGGCGCTAGAGCGCGTTAAAGTTTGACAAAACTTCCAAAATTGTCCAAAAACTGTTTTCTTTTGATTTATTGCTATATATAGTTCAAAACTACGCACTTTTAGAGAAAAGTGTTCGTACATAAAAAAAGGTGCATTAAATTTTTAACAAATAGTACTTCTGAGGTTAAGTAAGTTCGATCAATGGTTTAGGCGCTAGAGCGCGTTGAAGATTAGTGATCGGACATAGTGGCTAAGCAAGTCTCTCATTTCTCGTGGTGAGCTATATTTTCACAATTTACAACAATTCAATTAGTTAATATCTAATTAAATTAATTACTTATATAAGTAATTAATCAATTAGCTGCACATTTAATTAATTTATTTTTGATTTACTTATGGTTTTTGTTTTCACTTCGCCCAATGTCCCGAGCTTCAGAGTTTTTATCGGGGACCTCTGTTTCTTAGTTCCTACCCAACGTCTCTGTTAGATGAGAGTGTGACATGAGAAAGGGTGGTGTAAAATCAAGTTTTACCTACAAAGCTATCAAACTCGTACAAGGAACTTAGACAACGGTCTGTTTGTGCTCAATGGGGGCTTTACATTGCATCATGCAACATTCGCAAGCACTTGCGGCACTTATGTTTGTTTCAAGTAGAAGTCGACTTGTGTCTTGTCTTTTGACGGAAAACTTTCTTGGTGAACCTGGTAATTACTTACCTGCGACTAATTACAGAATTACGCATTAACAAAGTTTAACCAGCAATGAAAAATGGAAATTGCTGGAAGTAAATCATTATACGATGGGTTTAAAATAACATCGCTTTAAACATCCACCAACTAGCACTCAATTAACTACATTTTCTCTAATACTAATTCGGCAACCAAAGACACCTTAACATGTTGTAGTTATAATAGGTACATCAATTAAGAGGTTTTCAGTGTAATTTTGTAGGAATTTTGAACACAACTAATGATATGTTTTTTTGCTCAGGACTGAAATCCCAACAACTTTACCATAATAACTCGCTAATTATAATTGATAATAATATTTAAATTATAGTTATTTTAACTATATCTATTTTTAATTCAACCACTTAATTCACTTAACAGTTTCCTGTCGACATTTTAAAAAAAGGTAGAAAAAGGTTAAATTTAATCTTCCAAAAAGTGGCCAAAGATGCTGTACTACCTATACTGGATGGTTTTGAGCGAGTTCGAGATTTGACTATTAAAAATAACCATTAAATAGGTGTTAATTATAATTTTTATTTGACTTTTTAAAGTTAATATTTTCGTGTTGTGTAGCGTAACAAATGATAGCATCCGCGTACCTGTAAATACTTCGGTCGAGTTGTCGAATCCGCGTATCCGCCGACAGATAAGAGCGAGGACACTTGTTTCAGTTTTTTTAGAGCGTTTATTTTATTTATAATTTTTGTTTACATAAAGGTATTTCATCTGATTGCCGAATATATGTTTAATGTTGAGGAAACTTCGATGGGATCGGTCTGATCATGAATCATGACATTGGCCGATTAGCCGGAGACCCAACGATTACGTTACGTTTGGAGATTGAGTGAGAAGCTGTGCTATAGAGGGTAGCATAAATATATTGAAGGCGTATTTTTAAATTTTTTACTGCTTTCAAAACATGAAACTCGACTCAAGTTGACTTAAATTTTTGATAACTCCACCCACTTTCTCAAGTTGGTACCATATTGCACTAATACCGAATTTTTGAAAGCGAGTTAGCAACACTTAAGTCAAACGTGAGTTGAGTTTATTTCTGAATTTGCCCATATAGTGTGTAGTTAGTTTATATTGCTTAATTTACCTCCATCATTCAATCATTTCTCTATCCGAAATCAAATTCGTAAACATTGCGATTAATGTAATTATTTA
Organism: Malthinus flaveolus; assembly: GCA_950108345.1. Taxonomy (NCBI): domain Eukaryota; kingdom Metazoa; phylum Arthropoda; class Insecta; order Coleoptera; family Cantharidae; genus Malthinus; species Malthinus flaveolus. Next base: position 3,124,257 of record OX467285.1, read on the forward strand.
AAAAAATTATATTCAAATATAGGAATTATCGTTTTCGTAAATTATTTTATTTTAAATTAATAACAGTTTAGAAAGCCTTAAAATGTAATAAATAGTTTTGTAGGATAATTGACAGCTACGAATCAATGTTAAGAGGGTCACGTTCTAATCAATCATACAATTTGCGCCATTGGCACACTTGGAATATTTTTGCATTGTAATTTGCTTTACTACTAATTAGTAAATTAACCGGCAACGTTCAATTAAAATTTTTTGTTCGCCTCTTCTAAATTGGATTAAGGCGTGAGTAGGTACTTATTTTAAACAAAAAAAAATTGATTTTTTAGCGGAAGTGAACGTATTACGCAGGTTACAGGAGACGGCCGTTAGGAGCTCTGATGGTTGTGCTCGTACTGCTCGGGGGTTCTAAAATTTATAATTTTTGGGCACTTAAAGGGGCTTTAACGAGTTTTTTGTTGAAGCTAAAATAGCTCTCAAACGAAAATCGCTTAAATAGCTACATTAATGTTGAATTTCTAATTTTATTTCTCTTTCTCATTACGAGCTTGTGTTGCAGATGCTTAATGTGCCAAGGCATGTGTAAATTCAGTTCGCTTTCTAAGTACAAGTTAACAAAGCAGAGCACAGTGTGCCTTGATCATTACCAAACCCACTTGTTTATATTGATCAAAGCTGCTCAAGTTTACTATCACCTTAAAAGTTACGTAACTATTTCAATTTTCATTAATGCGACGCCGAATTTATTAATTATTGCAATTTGAGTTAATTTCTCAAGTTCTATTAATTTGTGTCATTTTTGGCTGAGCGTGACTCAATTTTGGTAAATTTTGAAATCGGTCTTATTCTTTTTGTTCGCCTTCTTTCTCACTCCCACATTAGCATTTTTGAGGAGCCTCAAATAATTACGAGTCGAATTTTGCTCGCGTCTCGATTCGATCTTCGTGGATTTTCATAGCCTTCCAGCTTATTCCCACAGCGTATATTAGAGGCCTTAGTTCTCCGAGCTAAAAGGCTCAAAACTATGTTCTTTTTTCTGCGCTACGCCGTGAAAACATGGGAATTTGGAACTACCAAGGCCGAATTTGTGAGTTGCCGGGTAGCATTAAATTTGAAATTTGAATTGTTCTTCTATACCTACTACTTCAGTTTTGTGGTTTTGAGGTCAAGTGTTCTAAACTGCGACCTCTTCTACCTCCTAATTTTATACGTTAATTTACTAATGCTCTAAATTTCTAGGGCCTTGCTATAAACTTGTATTCCAATTTTTCCATTTAACGTCGCCACTTATAAGTTAATTGTTGTGAAATACCGCTAGAAGGTTCCAAAGATTAAAATAAATTTGGGAGTTCACCCAGTACCTAATGTTTTTGATACGATTCGAGCTCAAATTGTTATGCATGAAGTATTATCGTATCCACTATATTTCGTTAAAGCAGGGGGTGTTTTGTACAAATTTGTTGGGTTATTAGGTGACATTAGCAGACGGTAAAAGCTCCCATCAATGTCATCACTGATTACCTAAAGCACGCAACTCTTAATGTTCGTACTATGATTGTTTTTCAATTTATTGTTTTAAGTAAAAAGAAAGGCGTTTTATCTAGAATCTTGTAGTTACCAAATTGAACATTTTTGAAATTTAAAATTGAGGCGTAATTTTTGTTATTTCTCTTAAACTTATCCTTGAACTCAACGTACATTGAAATCCCTAGGGCACGTTCGTCACACAAAAACATCACATCAATACTTAGTTCCATGTATTGTCCTTACAATTTAGGGTGTAAAGGGAGCATACACCTGGGCACACAGCTGCACGGATGCTGCGTCAAGGTAAAGTAGTCCTTAAAGGCACTTCACTTACGTTCGGATCATAAATCACAGGAAAGTACAACTTTTTTTTCCGAATCTCCTCTTCACTCAAATGCATTTACACGTAGTACCTAGTTTGTAGTTCGTACCAAATAAATTTTATTACGCAACGCTACGTCGAGTTGTGTGCAAAATTTTCGTTTACTTACCTATTGAAAAATTCCTATCTGATAAGTAAGGTAGTAAGTAGTAATTTGGCTTTCTTCTACCAAATAAGGAAAGCCGTGCTCACCGCTTTCGCACTCGAGGTCGCCGTTAAAAAAAATTGTGGAATTTTAGAAAAGTGCAGAAGTAGCATCTTGGTTGAGAGTGGTGAAAAGCCTTTTTAGTCGAATTTTCCCATTTTTTTCAATTCGGTATTGTGGCAAGAGTCTCTTAATTTGGAAAATCTCAACTAAAAATCCTATTCGAGGATTAAAAACGTTACGATTGCTTAATTAGTTTTTTGGGGGGTAAACAAAACCTTGCATTTAAATTACAATTAAAGCAATAAAAAATGCTTGACAGTTTAATAAAAATAATGTATACACGTTATGTGCATTAATTCGTTTGTTATATATGATTTACAACAGCAAGAGTCCTGTGGCAACCTCTATTTGTATCCTAAAAATGACAGGCCAATCTCGCTCCCGAACTCTTCTCTCTCTCAACTCGAAGATTAATAATTTTACTTGTTTTTTGCAATATTTCACGTGTTAATTGTAGCCATTGTAAAAGGTTTTTTTGGGGCAAAAAATAGCAACGTTTGCTTTATACAGTATAAACCAATTTGGATGCAAGACTCTTTTATTTTTGGTACGGCGCAAGTCGGCGTACATTTTTTTAAATAAATAAACAATTAAAGGCGAGGACAACTATATAAAGAACTAGTTATCAATACCTTTTTTTCATAAAATGAACCCGGATGATGTTTGAGCGTTTATTTGAGAATGCCCGGTATTATCAACTTTTTAAGTCGCCTTTAAAAATTAAAACTCCCTTTAGGTAATTCAAAATCTAGCCATGGCATAATATTTGATTTAAAATGACTTTAAATTTTTAAAAGCGACTTAAAAAGTTGATAATACTGGGCATAAGTAATACCATAGATAAATAAGAACTAATGATAATACCGAGGGTAATATCTACTAAAATATCAATTGAAATAATTTGAGAGTAGGAGAGAGTTCTCTTGAACCTTGAATGGGACAATTGTTTTGTTTTGATTGTAACTCATATTCCAGGTAAAAAAGTAAAAAACTTATTACGTTAAATTATCGATAGTACGTTTGTTAACAATTGAAATCATAATAAATATAAAACTGCATAAATAAGTAAGACCTTCAGTCAATTATTCATTTATTAATTATTTTGGAAGTGTCCACTTCATGGGTAGATTTGCTTTAAAATGGACAGGTGTGATTATGAAGTGGACAACGATACAACAAGTACCTATTTTAAAAGCATGATGCCGAATATTATTAACAAACGTTTCTAATAATAGAGTTGCAAGTTTTTCAAAACTACACAAACTGACTGTTTGCCGACTAAAAATGGTAGCATTAACTTGAGGGGGGGGGCTCGAGAAGAGTGGATTTTGGCCCTTTTCTTAGTTTTTCGCGTATAACTCGAAAACTAGCCACTTTATGACGAAAGTTTATTTACATAAAATAAAGCACATCAAATTTTCTACAAATTATACCTCTTAAGTTTTTTCCCCTAGATGAACGATTTCGACGCTAGCGTACCTACGTTAAAGTGATAAAAACTGGGCCAAAAATTTGTTTAATCGCTCATGACTTAAAAATATGCATTTTTAGAGAAAAGTGTTCTTATACAAAAATAAGGCAAATTTAATTTTCTACAAATTATGCCTCTTAAACTTTTTTTGTAAAACAAACAGTTGAGGTGCTAGAGCGCGTTGAAGTTTTTAGGGTATATCGGACAGCGTGCCGAGAAGGCAGAATACCGAAATCCAAAATTTTTGATTTTTATCGATACAGGCGAAAAGAACATTGCAAGTGAGTAATAAAATGCAATTTTTTTATGCATCCTATATGGTTTAGCTTTACCCTCAAAAACCACCCTTACATATTTCAACGCACTATAGCACCTAAACTATTTGTTTGACGAAAAAAATTTAAGAGACCTAATTTGTAGGAAATTGAATGTTCTTTATTTTTGCATAAAAACACTATTCACTAAAAGTGCGTGGTTTTCGAGTTATAAGCGATAAACAAAAAAACAGTTAAAAAAAGTTTTACAAATTTTTTAATTTTTAGGGTAAATTAATTAGATAATTCTAATACGTTGTAAATGAACCCCAACATACACACACATGTGTAAAAACTTTACATGAGAAAATTTGTTTTCCACCAAACATCTCGGGAATCGAACCCAAGACACCTGGGTTCGAACCGCCTGGCGTATTTGGTATAGACCTGCTACCGGAAATAACAGTCTTGGGTTCGATTCCTGAGATGTTTGGTGGAAAACAAATTTTCTCATTTAAAGTTTTTACACATGTGTGTGTATGTTGGGGTTTATTTACAACGTATTAGAATTATCTAAAAAAAGTTTATTTTTATTTTAACGCACTCTAGCGCATAAGCCGTTTGTCCGAGGCAAAAACCTTTCGGATATAGTTTGTAGGAAATTTAATTTTATTTATTTTTACATCGATCCACTTTTCTTAAAAAGTGTGTAGTTTTGGAGTTTATTAGCGTACAACTTAGAAAAGAGCAAAAATCCACCTTTCTCGAGCCCGCCCCAAGTTAATGCTGCCACTTTTAAGAGGCAGACGGTCAGTTTTACTATTTCCTTGCAATGTTTTTTTCGCCTGCATCGGTCAAAATCAAGAATTGTAGATTTTTATATATCGGCACTCTGCCTTCCGGACACCCTAAACTTCAACGCGCTCTACCGCCTTAACTGAAATTTAATAGACAAAATTTGTAGGAAATTGAATGAACATTGTTGTATAGGAACACTTTTCTCTGAACGTGCGCAGTTTAGAGTTATGGGCGATTAAAACATTTTTTGGTAAAATTTTGGTAAAAAAGTTTTTTTTTTAACTTTAACGCACGCTAGCGCCTAAATCGTTTACCCGAGGAAAAAACTTAAGAGATATAATTTGTAGGAAATTTGATGTTATTTATTTTTGTGCAGATGAAATTTTGTCATAAAGTGCGTATTTTTTGAGTTATAGGCGAGATACAAAAAAAGAGCCGAAGTCCATCCTTCTCCAGTCTCCCCCAAGTTAATGCTGCCACTATTAATAGGTAGATGGTTGGTTGTATTACTGATTTGCAATGCTCTGTCATCCTGCATAATGCATAGTCAAAAATGTTGTTTTTTATGGTTTAGTAAAAGTGTTCGCCACCTCCCAGGCTTCCAGACTATTATTAACTTCGTAGTAGTATTAAAAGACGATAATATTGTAACTTTTGTAAGCATATGTGGGTGGGCTAACTACTTGAAACTAAGTTTAATAGACGTAATTAGGGGTCGTGCATAAATCCCAAGAATAAAATGTTGAATATTTATAGACCGCCCCCTTCAAGGGAAATCTATACCCTACTACATTATCGAGTTCTTTTCGAAAAGCTGCTTAAGTAAGGGCACTAATGTTTGGCATCGTTGAAAAGCTAAAGAAATTTTCTATTGGAAATTGTATCCCACTTCTGAATTGTCTACAATTGGTTAAGTAACGAACAGTAAACTTCACGTATTGCATTTGAGTGTAATGTCATCCACCTATTAGCATGTTAGAGTGTGTTTTTAGCCCTAAAATACTAAAAGTACTACTAGGAGCAAAAGTGCGAGAGTGTTGGCCCACAAGCTATAAAACTTAGCGCCGATTTAGTTCCATCGGTATTAAATTAAAATAACAGTTCGGAACCTAATTTAATTTCAATAGAGATTTTTGTCTAATTAGACCCGTATGTTGTATTTGAAGTATATAATTATAGGGCCACAATAAAATTATAATTAAAATATTTAAATAAATAATGTAACGGGCGTTTTCCCATTCAAATTGCACGATGTTTAAGTGAAAGTAATAGTGTGATATTTAGTAGTAGTTCGCATGAGAAGCCAACTTTTTGACATATAATTTACGGCTTTTGTAATTTGCAAACAACATTTAGCAGCTTCTTCCGTATATGGTTTTGAAAATGTACATACTTCAACTTATAAATAATAACTCTCACATATTTGACTTCATTAAGCATATAAATTTAACAAAACGGACATCATTAACTCGCGTTGTTATAATTCACGAAATCATTAACGAGACCGACAAATTTTCACACCTCATGCAAATTAGTAATTTGTAGGAGAGAAAATTTTTATCGCGCCCCGATCTTTTTACAATTAATTTCGAATTTGAAAACTTCTCGACTCTTTCAATTTGAAAATTTTTACACGACTTTTTTTGTCTTTTCGGCGCCGTTATGACGTTCGAATCAATAGGTAATAGTAGTTCTTTTTCTGTAATCACATAATTATATCATTTCGTGCAGAACTAATGCCGACTTGTAATCAGTGTAGATTTTGTGATAACTATGAATAATTCTACGTGTGAAAACACATGTTGTCGCACTAATTCGTAGCGTGCGTGTCAGATTCATATATTGATAGCGTCAATTCGATACTGTGACATCTGAACTTATATTTTAATACAATAATCGAATTTTGGATATTAATATTGACATATTTTTATGGCAATTACGATTATTTATATTTAACTTACTTATTATGTATTTTCTTATCTAATGTTAGCGATCGCTTGATTTAGAAATAATTACTTTATCTTTGCTTCAAATGCGTTTGACTTACCGCACAATAACTTTTGTAATTTTTAAAGCGGAAATGGCGGAAAGTAGGAAGAGTACCATCACTGCATATTCAAACGTGTTCAATTCCAGACGTTTCCAAAGCTATAAAAGTTCGCGATTTTTGAGCGTTGCGTTCTCTCTTCCATCTTCAAGGAAGTAAGGGCTTATCACTCCTCGTGTTGAAAGGGCACACCAAACTGTAACCATTTGGCAATTGACTAGGGTTTTCAGGTGCCCAATATCTTCAAAACAAAATCGGGATCGTCATTAATCTTTTCAATCATAATTTCACAGAACTTGTATAACTTGAATTGTGTAAGGGCGAAACTTCAAATCACTGTAGAGTATTCGGCAGACGGTTATTCGGTTTAGGCTCAATGCTGCTGCGTGTTTCTTTGCCGTTCATTGTGGGCTCCTTCCAATTAAAAACCCGAGCTGCTTCAATGTTTCCCAAGGTTTGTTGAGTACGTTGACTTCCTGGTGGTTTCTTTTTCAGAGCTGAATCCGTCTCCTCGAAATTCTTAACCCATATATTGATAGCTTGGCAAGTTGAAACGCGGGCATGACGCTCTAAATTAGAATGGCGTCGGAATTGCAGTCGTATTGTCATTATTCTTGTAAAACGACTTCACAGCAAATACACGTTGTGAACTGACCCACTGGTCTGTGATTACTAATTGTCAAGTAGCTGATGTACACTAAAGACTAAAAGATGCCACTCTCACCTGTCTACCAACTACCAACTCCTCAGGGCTGATGCCACTACTACATTAAATATTTCCCGTTTCTCTGTGCCATCCTGTACTACTCTTCACGATAATAAACCTCAAAAAATCCAAATGCTAAAGTAAAGCGAATATTGTTGCTGGAAGCGCTAGTGATGTTAGACAAAATCCAAATTTCAACCTTTCAAGAACGACAACTTGGCGTGTTTTGCAAAAGGACTTGGATTTAGGCTTTTATAAGATCGTGTTGATCCTAGAACTAAAGCAACTAATGTGTGAGTGTGCCGATTAGGCTCTAGAGCAACTCGAAATCGATCTTAATTTTGATGAAAATTCACCTTTTTGCACAAATCTCATTTTGGGCTAAATGGCTTTGTCAGTAAGCAAAATGGTCGTTTTGGGGATTAAAATAATCCACAAAAAATTCGACAAACGTCACTGATGATTAAAAATTGAATATCGACCCTGAATTCCTGAAATTAGACCAGGTATTTTGAAAATAGTCTTTAAAAATTGAGTTCATCGAATTACTTCTTGTAAAAGAACCCAATGTGACCATTTACAGGATGTGTAATAAAAAACACAATTTAATCGTACAGAGCTATTTATAATAGTCGTCTTGTTGATACGTGCACAACAAGCGCTGAAATAGAAGAACAGGGCGATTACGTCGATTATATTTTTGTGACTGTCTCTCAACAGAAGAATTTTGTGGGAATGAGTGTTGGGTATGTTCCTCAATACTAATTTGTTTAATACGAAAAGTTGGACTAAAAGCGCGCATATTATATACCTTGCACTTATAATTTATAAAATTATAACGTGATCGAAATTTGGAATTCGAATTTGAGATCAAGGAAAATTAAAAAGAGGAATAAAAGTAATTAACCCAGGGGCTGATGATAGTTAACGATCAAAGATCTACTCGTAAAACAAGGGCAGTACTGCGATCTTTCCAGAGATGGCGTATAAATGATATCGATTTTGCCAGTTGTGTATAGCCCACAAGTTCTTTTGTTTTTTGCTATCCAGGTATTGATACTCTGTTTTGTACTCCAGATGTACACTTGACCACATGAGCAAAGAATCTTGTAGACTCTTGCGTTTTTCAGATGGTCTCTGGCGTCTTTTACTGAACGCAGAGTTTCTTGGATTTTTCTGGTGGGTTTGAAGATGGCTGCAATGTCGTTTGTTGTTGTTTGTCCAATAATTTTCTTATGCGATCAGTAAAGCCTTTGGTGTAAGGGACCAATACTTTCTCTGTGGGTGCTGGTTGGTCTTGAGGTTTTGCGCCAATAGTTCTTCTAGGATGTAATACGGGCCCCGTTTTAGTGTTTCAATTCTTTTTGGAGGGATTGTGGTTGGCAAATTCTTGTGGCTCAGTCTCTAGGAGTTTTGATGATTTCTCTCTTTTGTTTTGGGCGATGGTTTGACTCTTTGTGTAAGTATTGGTCCGTGTGTGGTTTTCTATAAATTTTGTGGTCCAGTGTCCCATCACTCTGCCGCATGGCCAAAACATCTAGGAAAGCGAGCTGCCCGTTCTTCTCTGATTTAGTGAACTGGATGTTGGGATGGGCTTTGTTTAGGTGTTTCAGGAAATGGTCCAGCTTCTGTTTTCCGTGGCCCCATACGATGAATGTGTCGTCTACGTATCTCGACCATACTCTCGGTTTTAGCGTGACCGACTTTAGTACCGTTTTCTCGAAATGTTTCATGTACAGATTAGCTACCATCGAACTTAGGGGACTTCCCACGGCAACTCCGTCGATTCGTTCGTAGAACTTATTTTTGACTGGAAGTACGTCGTGGTTAGGGTGCAGTGGAACAGTGCACTCACATCTGCTGGGAACTTGTCTTATATGAGAGCTAATGTTTCCAAAATAGGGACGTTTGTGAAAAGACGACCTTTGTGAAGAATAACGTTGGCTGTGAAAGCCTTAATATTACTCTTAGTAAAGAGAACACCTATTCATGCTGTAAAAAATTGAAATCTGTGAAAAGGGGAGTCAATGAGTAAGTAGTTGAAAAAAGCCCCATACGGCTTAACTCACCAACGGTTTGAGAAAATCACTTTAGTGATTTAGTTAGTAAATACATATGTGTGTCTACCTGAAGACACGAGAACGGAACCGCAAACTATTGGTCGAAACCTAAAAGGGAGGCAGGGGTCTTTGCTTTGAGTGTTTCTTCTTTTTGTGTATTTAACAGCCTGTGCCACTTATTGTTTTGATTTTCTTTGGATTTAGTAGGTCCTGGCCCGCAGCATAAGCCGCTGAAAGATCCTTTCGTATAAGTTTCCAAAATTTAACTAAATTTCTTGAAAAAGAAGGTGAAGGAATCACGCCTATAAAGAGAAACTTTCTCGTCGTGGATGCGTTTCTAGCAGGTCCCATTTTAACAAGACCCAAATTATCATTTTGTCACAAAGTCGGAAATAAAATTTACGGCAAATAATAAAACGGCAGTGTTGAGTAATTTTATAGTAATAAAATTTTCTCGTTATTCGGGTACTTACCTAAGTATAATTAAATCTGTGAAAGCAGTTTGTTAATAACATGTAATTTGTTGGGTACGTGTAGTAATTTCTTATCAACACGCATGTTAACGTTCGCCTTTAGTATAATAAATTTTACTCAAAATCTTCTAAGCTTTTACTTAAAGCTAATCAAGTACGTAGAGTTGCACGCCAGAGGCAGGTAACTAATGTTGGTGGTGTACGTACAATGTACAACAAAGTACTATAGTGATTTAAGAGGTGAGATGTAATTATACAATCAGATGGTGGTGAGGCTTGCGTGTTCCGGAGCTCCCGGACTTTCTTAACCCCGCATCCGATTAAAATTGTGCAGGTCACCAAAATTGCCTTATTATTTTTTATTTTTGCGGAGTGCCCTGTACGCTTTGCTTAAATTAACGAAATTTATAACAAATTACAGATTTGCGATAAAACTACTTAAGTTAATAGCATTTATAGTATTATTTTATAAATTTTAGACATAATGGATTTAGGCGTTAGTAAAATGTTTGATAAAAGCTGATAACGACATAACGTAATAGCTTTTATATAACACGTTGATGTTACTTTGATAATATAAAAAACTCAATAACTTACTAATATTTAACAATCAGTATTTACAGTTGGCTCTTCTTTTTCGTGGTCGAAACAAAATAATTAAAAATCTTCTTTCGAAACACCCAGTATATTATCAATTTAACATTGCTGTTTTTAATAATATTCGATAACATTCAAACGAATATAAAATTGCTTGCCTTGTACCGCACTAAATAATTTAATACAAATTACGATTGTACTTTTACCAGAGACGGATTAAGGACCGAAACGATAAAACTAATCGATTATAATATCTGAACAAAGGGCCCCGTCGGCAATAAATTGTGGTAGATTGTGCTCTAAATACATGTCCAATATTCAGGTGGCGACATTCGTCATTTCCGGATTGTATAGTAGCTATAAGCGCCCTCAATTTCCGGTTAGCCCTTCCTCAATTATACGTGTAATCGCAGGAAATTATCAGAGATGTGCACTAACTGAACCGAATGTCTTTCTTATCTAAACTTGATTTATACCAACACACCAATACCGTCGTGTAATAAGTCCGATTGGATAATTTTTATTTTAAATAAATTTGGGTATAACCATAACAAATAACAACAATGCGTAATTTTTAAATAATTTTACCCTGTTGCTATAATAATGCGAGGGTGGGTAATCGAAGAAATCTAAATAAAAATGTATGTTGATTTTTATCAATTTGACGAACAATACGGTATATTTATTGAGTTATCTTTGTTTGCATCTAATATTAACGTAAAATAAATTAGAAATCAATAGGTATTTTAAGTTGGCTATAAATGCTATCATTTAAAAGTTACGTTTATAGGGCAGATATTTTGTATTTTACCCCATTTTTAAGTAAAATTGTAGGATCTTCGAAAAATTGGTGGTCGGATAGTACTAAAAGTGTGGTAAAGTAAGCTCTCAAAATATGAAAATAAGATATCAAAAGTAGCACCAAACACGAGTATGCTCAGAGCTTTTTTCTAATTTGCGGAAACTAAAATTATACGGGGTGTTCTATTTAGAATAAGAAACTTAATATCAATTTGCGACTGAAGAGTAAGGCAAAATATAAAATTTTTGGTATCACTAAAACAGATAACTTTACAATCTTCCAAAAAACTTCTAATATACGGGGTGTTGTATTTAAAATAGGGAAGTTAAGTTCATTTCTTATTAAACTGGGAGTCAAAATATAGAAGTACCACTATATTTATATAGACAGATAATTTTACGTTTTTACAATATTCAATAAGACCTTAAACTACACAGAGTGTTTTTAAAAATTATAAAACTTCAGGGGGCTATAATAAACGTCGAGAAATTGAGTTTTCAAAAGAATGATTTTTTTTCTTCAATCATATCACTTTTCAAAGTAAGTGAAGTCAAAACAGGAACCCACTTACCGTACCGTACGAACCGAAGAGTAATAAGACGAGAATTTTCGGGTATTCTGATTCTCCATCTTTTACTTCAAAACTAGATGAAGTCAGAGAAATAAGTACGCAGAAGCACAATCAAGAGATTGTTTCATTAAAGAGGTTGCTGGAGGACCTGTATGCCAAACAGGGTGCTCAATAAAATAGTTTAGGCATAGAAATTTTCATAACTAAGTGTAATAGTAGAATTATAAAGTATAAGTATATTCCGTTATAAAGTAAAAAGAAATTGTGCACCCTGTAGAAATAGGATAGGCGTAATTTTTTTATAGTAATATAATAAACAAGAAAACGAATTTAAACTATAATATTAGTACGGGTATATGGAGGTAGTATGGAGGTTTTGCACACAGAACCGGATAAAGAGCAAACTACGCAGATTTTACGCCCCTTTAATGGCGAAGATACTTTAAAGCAGTGGTAAAAATAATGTCATGAGCTAGAAATGAAATGGAATAGCGCCACAGACGCAAATTTCTTCAAACGGTCAAACGGCTTAAAATTAAGTTCAGTAATTTTAATAGCGATTGCTAGTGTCTCCATAAAAGATGTTACGCTGTTATGCAAAAACGAGGGATGAAAATTAAGAATTAATTTACTACCTATATTTTTTTAAGATGAAAATAGTTACGGGTCCTTTTTCAACCCGGGACCATAGGCTTTAACATAATGGTAAATCCAAGTCTGATGGGACCAAATTCTAATACTTAATACATTTTAATTTTAATATCATTCTTGAGCTTTCTTTACCGGGGATGGAGGTAAGATGCAGAAAAGTACTTAAACTGTAAATTATTTCACTATTTTTCGAGCTTCTGAAATATTGGGGGAGGGGGTCTAATCCTGTTAAACCTCTCCCTGGATACGTTTCATTTACGTTTCGTTGTGTTTCATGATTTCTATGGTTTCTAGGTAATTTAGTTTGATACCTTTAGTGGATATATGTAGAATCTCGGGTTTGTGAGTGAATGTGTAGTTGTGGTTAAAGATGTGTTCGGCATAGTTGGAGTCAGGTTTTCTGTGTCTTTAGCATCTTGAGTGTTCTTTGAACCTTTGTTCAAAGGTTCTGCCGGTTTGTCCTATGTATACTGCATTGCAGTCGAGGCAGGAGAATTTGTAAACTCCTGATTTTTTCATAGGGTCTATTTTGGTTTTGGTGTTGGTTATAATAGAGCTGAGGGTGTTGTATGTCTCATAGGGTTAACGAGGAATTCACTGCAATCCTCCGAATTTTCATATTTCACTTCCACTTTTCATTTACACGTACACTTTTTGAGATATTCGTACCAACTTTGGATTTTTAAATGGGGCTCTAAGTAGGCTATGGCATTTCTAATTAAAGAATGTTTTTCTATTTTTTTTCTCTTGATATAAAGCTTAGGTATCTACTAATACCTAATACTACTATAATAGTAGAATTAAGTATCATTTGGCGGGTTAATAAATGAAAGCGCGGTATGAAACAAGCTGACAGCACTAGGACTTAATAGCTGATTGTATCAGCGTTACCAAAACTGTTTTAAACGTTTTTTTTTTTAAAGTAAGGTTCTATTTAAGGCTGGAGAATTATAGGTTATGAGTTATGATGCATAAAAGTATGTTATGCAACCCAACTAACATTTTCAGTAGCGTCTCTTACATTTAATTTTGGGAGGTGTGTATCATTTAACTATCTTTGTTACCTGTCATTCAGGCGTATTCTGTATCATAACCTCGAAAAATAGTGACATTATATGCCAAAATTTTGCCATTTCTCATCATATTTTTGGAGTCGATTTTATATGGTCGTAATCGAAAAGCATTGACAACGCCTAGAAAGTTTTATTCTCGTTACAGATATGCAATTATTTTTATCCTTACACGGGGAAAAGTTAAGAAAATTGGCGGGAAATTGAAATGGCAACATTTTTTAAAATGACCCCTATATGAAATACAAAAGTTGGTATCAACATACAATAAACTAAGAATGATAGCGAACATTGTTTGGCTTCGTCTGAAATAACAGAAAAAGTTCCTTTTAAAAAGTCTTTTCCGTTGTTGAAAAGCTTTCCAAATACCGAATTTAGAGTCAAAAATCAAAAACTCCAATTTTGTTATTTTTCGCCAGATTTCATTTCGTAACGTAAATGTTGTTTTTTGATTTTATTTGAGCATGCCAGGGATCATATCTGTTCATTTAACCAAGTCTCGATCTCGTATGATTAGCGAGATCCTTACACTTAACAAGTTTAAAAATACGTCTTGTTGTGGCCAATAATTATTTCCTCGACTGTACGTACAAAAATAATTTTACCTGCAATTTGAGTCTTTGGTCCTTAGCGACAGCTTTGTCCACTATTATTTGATTTATGGACCAGCAACTCTTCCCGGATAATTTCATGTGTCGCGCTCAAAATATTTTATGACGTCAAGTTGGCACAAATTGCAGAAGCAACTGGATGTAATAATACCGGAGGCTCAAACGTCTCCCTTCTCTAAGACTCATTAGGCATTTCGAGTTGTAAATAAGTGTTTGGGTGAGGTTTTCAAAACATTCAAATCACTTAGGCATCATCACTTGGGCTATTAATTAAGACTTAACAATTGCCCTTTGCTTTAATTAAGTTCGGGGCACGTAATGCAGATGTAGATCCTCGATCCACCCCCATATTTGCCTTAATTATTCAGAAATGAGCAAATATTTTTTTGGAGTCGGGGAAAATTACGTGATTTTTTTAAGCAATTAAGAAAAACCGATCCATTTAGTGCTGCTTGATTTATTCGTTTTAAGGTGAAACACATAAAACGGCAGCTATAATAAACCAATAAGGTGCTTTTAACACGTAGTCGAGCAATCATGAATTATTCAAGGCGCATATTTAGTCGAGATCTAATTTTTGTTAGGAAAGAAATTGGAAGGTATGTATAAGTAAAATGGTCGTATCTTAAAAGATTTCACATGCAAATTCCACATCGCTTATATTTACGACGAAAGTAGGCGTGAAGTGGCCAATTTATTTTTAATTGCATTTAATATAACAACATCGATCTGGGGGAGGTTGTTACAAGTTTAGTTTATTACTACGCTATCTCGAGATTTAATACGAACAAAAAAAGCGGGTACGGGTAGCCCGGAGTTATTTTAACTTGTTTTCTTTACGTAATACTGGTAGTAGGTTGTGTTACATGTCAACTCGAATCAAAGCAAACGAGCAGAAAAATTCTCATGCCAAAAATAATATTCTACGAGCCAACTGACACGATTTTGATTTTTAATTAAAGGGCGCATTTTCGTATAAAAACTAATCCCTTATGTTTAATCGCACTTTAATGAATATTACATAGAAGTCGTAATTAGCGTGAACCGATTCATAAAGTCATATAGGAGTTTAAAAATGTGCCATATGGTAGTATGTTCTGGTTGTGCGATTATGATAGGGATGGGGTCGATCTAAATTGCGGATTTATATAAATGAAGAGGTGTTTCGATCCGCCATTGCTTATTCCCCGCGTACTTACACATTAAAACAGGGGTACAAGTGAGAGGAGCAAACTGAAATCATCCCTATATAGGAAGACCGCCCGCAGTTAGCTGCTCCAAACAATGTAAACTGCCCTAACTGGATGCAAAATTATAGCACACGGAGTTTGTTAAAGCGAGATGGAAAATGATGAATCCACTACCAAAAGTTCAAATCGCAGTTATTTGGTTCACAAACAGCTGCTGGTTTTTGATGGTAATAAATATTGATTCTACTGTACGCACCACTATAATAAAGAATTCTTATTATTTTAACCGAATTTTGAATATTTAAAAAGCGAAGTTTATGCGCGAATTTAAAGCGCAATTAAAACGACTTCGTCAAGTTTCGCGTAATCCCATTAACTGTCGAGTTGTCAAAGACATTTCAAAATGAAAAGAGAAAAGACCGTGGTATTTATCAACCCTTTTGTAATTTTGCTTAATGATAGTGTGGGGGATCAAATCATCTCTAAATCTACACAGGGATCATTTTACATTTGGTTTGCTTAATTTCTTTTTGCATACGCATACGGTAAATAAATCGTTTGAAAGTATTGCTTCCCTGTATTTAATAGTTATTCAAATTTCCATTTTAGTTTTTGGAATAAATGTCTAGTTCTCCATGTATCACGCGTTTTGTCATCTCAATTTTAACTTTGCCACTTCGTAAAAGAGATGCGCTTTGAGAAAACAACAAGAAAATGCAATTTTTTAAAAATATTTTTACCTATAACTTGAAAACTACACACGTTTCGGAAAAGTTTTTTTATACAAAACTAAACTAAATCAAATTTGATACTAATTATGTATTTCAGTTTTTTCATCAGATAAACAGTTTAGGCGCTAGAGCGCGTCATAGTGTTACAAAAATTTCACTTTAATATTGGGTGTATCCAAAACTTAAGTTACTCAACTTAAAAGTAGGTACAATGAATTAATTAAATGTGTAGGTAATTAATTAGTTACAAATGTAGATAATTAGGTTGATTAAATTTTTACTAGGTACCTAACCTAATTGAATTGTTTTAAATAAATGGAGATTGTTAAAAGTTAAAACAGAGCACATCACTAGAAATGGGAGATTGTTTAGCCGCTATGTCAGATATACACTAAAGTTTAACGCGCTCTAGCGTCTAAAGTCTAAACCGATTGCCCGATATAAAAAATTATCAAAGCTAATGTGTAGACAATTTAATTGACTTTATTTTTATATACAAACACTTTCCTCTAAAAGTGAGTAGTTTTTGATTTATAAGCGAGGAACTAAAAAAATACATTTTTGACCGATTTCGGAATTTTTATCAAACTTTAACGCGCCGTAGCGCCTAAACCGTTGGCTTGATGTAAAAAATGTTGGATACATAAAATGTAGGAAATCGAATTTATTTTGTTTTTATATACTACGCTTTTCTCTAAAAACAAGTGGTTCTCGAGTTATAACCCAGAAACTAAAAAACAACAACTGTCTGGCGATTTTGCAATTTTTGTCTAACTTTAGCGCGCCGTAGCGCCTAAA
This sequence comes from Malthinus flaveolus, assembly GCA_950108345.1. NCBI lineage: Eukaryota > Metazoa > Arthropoda > Insecta > Coleoptera > Cantharidae > Malthinus > Malthinus flaveolus. The sequence continues at coordinate 3,141,201 of OX467285.1, forward strand.
CTGTTAGCCTGATGTAAAAAACCCAAGAGACATAATCTGTAGGAAATTTAATTTACTTTATTTTTATATACAAACACATTTCTCTAAAAGTGTATAGTTTTTGAGTTATAAGCGAGAGAATAAAAAACCATCCTTTTGGTCGATTTGGCCTGATGAAAACAACAGATTTTTGACAGATTTTGGAATTTTTCTCAAACTTTAACGCGCGCCCTAGCGCCTAAACCGTTTGTTAAAAAATATATATAATAAATAAAGCTTGTTGAAAAGTTGATGTAGGTTATTTTTGACTAGAAACACTTATCTCAAAAGAAACACTTTTTGCGCTGTACGCGAAAAACTAACAAAGGGGCGATTTCGCAGTTTTTGATTCGCGATTACGAGGAAGTTTAAATTCGAATTCAGCACCCTAAAAAGCATAAAGAATCATTGAGAAATATTTATTTTTATTTATTATTCGTGTTAATATTATATTATTAAATATTCAATATTCCTCTCTCAGTTTATTAGTTATTTCTACAACCATTTAGCTCGTGTGTCAGCCTGTCCGTTGGTTGTTTCTTTTCCATTAGTAGTCTGTTTATCTATCTCTCTGTTGGTGCAGCCGATAACCCGTTTGCCGAGCCGTTGGTTCTCTCCTTGCTTCGTTTTCCTGAGTTTCTGGACTTTTCTCTTCGTTTGAAAGCTTTTCTTCGCCTCCTACAGTGCCTATTTATCTGCCTGCCTTCCTGTCCGCCTGTAGGCCTGCATAAATATTTGCCTACTTGTCTATGGCATACTCGTCAATACATCCTCCCTGAGCTCTTCGTTTTTTGACATTTCCTCCTAGTGCTTTACCCATCTTCTGCCTGTCGAAATCGTTTAAATGTCTTTTGATAACAACTGTGATAGGTTCAATGCTGATGTAGCGACAAATCCACAATAATTAATAGTCCAAAACATATCGGTGAAGCTTCCCAACTCGTATAAGGTTTGAGTTGAGCTTTAGTTTTGTTGCAAGGTTGTCTTAAGCATTTTTTTCGCCTGTTCGAGGTCTTTTCTTTGGACGTGCAGTATAGGTGTAACTGTAGGTGTTGATAATGGTCGAATGAGCTCAATACGCGGTAAGTTCTGACCGCGTTTGTATATTTCCAATTCAATCATCTCTGAACTTCCAGTTATGCAGTTGAGCAGTTTCCCAGGTTCAGGTCTACGAGTATATAGCAACAAGTCAGTGTTTTTGAAGAGTAACCTGCTCATATATCTTGGGTCTCTGGACTGAGTCTTCTCCACATGGTGGCTTTTAAGTTGATACCTTAATCTTAAACAAACAATTATTGTGCTAATCGATCAACAACCAACTGAATTTTACAAATGAGTATCTAAAATAGTAAAATCCAATTCATAACTTGAGGAGGGTCATGCTTTGTAAAATTATACTACTCGCACCTTCTCACGTATTAGAATGGGGAAAAGGGCGAAAATATAAAGCATCAAACTGTGATGTAGTTGAAGATTAATTTAACTTTTTTTAATTAAAAAAAAATCAAAATGAAAAATAATAGAATTATGCCCCTTGTGTTTATTCGAAGTAAAGACCAAAAATTATCTTGTGGAATTTAATCTAAGATCTCCACGGCCACCTTAGACCACACGCTGTTTCCAATTTCGCTCAACTCTTGAGCTGTAAAAGTGTAAACTCTGTTGTAGCGTTGTGTGTTGTATTGTATTATTACGTTCTGGCCTAAGTTGAAACAAATTGCATTTTTTAATATTTACTTAAACTTCTTTGCGCTACTCGCGCGCTACACACACTCATCAGGTGCAAGTAGTCGATTTGAATTACAAAATACTAGTTACAAACGTATAAAAAAAGACGTCAAAAATGTGATATATTTTAACCTGTAAATATTGTATACGTCAGGTATCGATCCTTGGAAATCGTAAAAATCAATACTTGACAGAGTTGACATCACGAGCAGTCAACGTAGTTACATGTAGCTTGACTAATTGTAGTTATGGTACCTTACTCCCCGGTGTGCGGTTCCACGAAGTCTGTCGTAAACCGATGGCGATGTTGGGTCCATTTCCAATACCTACCAGACTTAAATTGATCTTTACCTTTACCCCCTACAACTTTAAAATAATGGTTATTTTATGATGCGCATAGAGAAAGCGCTCTAATGGTGTTGCTGGTAAAAAAAAAATTTTTTTACCTATCAAATTTGGTGCTTCTCTTATCGTAAAATTGATATATTTATTCTTAACATTACCATCAATCACTATACTAAAATGTTCGTATTTTGCATCGAATTATTTAAGATGCAGCGACAATAAAATTGATTCACTGATTTTCTGTTTCTTGGTAGTTACTTGGAGATGTTATTGCTTATTAACTAGCATCATGTATCATCCATCAACTTAGGTGGTCTCTCGGTTTGTGAAAAATAACTTAAAACGGAAGTTACTTTTGATCTTTTCGAAACACGAGTTCCCTTAATTGACCGAAGAAAGAAAATTTGGTACGATACTACCTGTGCACCTGTGCAGCCTTCAAGGACTTTTTTATTTTCCAAAATTCCGTACTAGAACATGAGTAGTACTTTGGGACTGATCTAAGTAAAATTTATCGATTCGTTAAACATTGGGCTGCGTTTGGAAAATATTATGTGGGAGTGGGACTTGATAATGTTGTTGGTCTTCTAAAATTCCCCAAATCGGGAGCATATGCATTCTGGGTACTAGGTTATGGTTATAAGCTACTGGAGAAGCTAAAGTCTCAGCTCATTCTACTTGTACGATGAATTTCCGAATTTATTCTAACGGGGGGGTCTATTTTAAGCCAAAATTATCATAGTACGGATTCTCTGGAGGACGTTAAAACTGATGCATGTTGGCAGAACACGTATTCGGCTACCTGGTCTTCAAAGTTTAATATTAGCCGAAGGATATAATAATTAATATGACTCATTGATTCCCATATTTAGTTGAGCTAAAACCAAAGTCTTAGGTTTAGCGATAAAGTCCTAATAACGAGAAATCCGTATCTAGATATTTGGAACTAGATTATCAATTAAATGGAGCTCTTCAGATATACGGATCAAATAATAGGAGCAGCCTGTACTCGCTGGAATGAGATTTTATTTTCAAGTACTTAATGGATTCGACTGTTACTATGTGCAAATCGAGATTGATTTTTGTATGAACTAAATTGGAATAGCCATTTGCACTAATTTTGTCAGTTTGGTTGCTGACAGCTGATGTTTCGATACACTGTATCATCTTCGGAGCGGGTTATTAACCCGCTCGAGCGGGGTGCCAAACTGACAAAATTAGTGCAAATGGCTATTCCAATTTAGTTCATATAAAATTTTTCTTTTCAACTCAATATTTTTGAAGACGCTCTAAACCTACCAGGAAGTGTTAATCAAGCAGCTAAAACAATCTGATTCTTTTCTAGACCGACCTGGAGGGCTTCAACCTTCTTCTTGCACTTTAAAAGTGGTAAAATGTCTTTATGGCGTGTCGGAAATGTTCCGTAACTATCGGACAGATGGATACATATTATTTTCATTTGCTCAACCACATCCAAACATCGTGATGTTTTTAGTCCACCTGAACGCAAGAACATTATTAATTTGTAAATTTCTGGTCCAACATGTTCACCCATCTCAATAGGAGGCCACGGGTTGTCTTACAACAATTGTTTTGTTATTTTCTCCTGTTTTGAATGATGATGGACTATGTAGAGTTGCCATTTGGTTCGAAATACCAAAGTGTATTGATCTAGCAGTGGGCTGATTTTTTGTGTGGGTTTAGGTGCGTATAATACCTTCATTGCCAATTCTCTGAATTTTCATACCCATCGATGAAGATAATGACGCTCAACGATGTCTGTTGGATTTATTTTAAGCGAAAGGAAATAGAGCAGCTGGGCTTTGTTTTCATTACTCCTGTTACTGTAAGGAAAAATAGTTTTTGTGTCTTTTCCAGGAAAATTTTTTGGTGGCTCTTACGTCTGGTCTTGGGTTTCCAGATGAGAGTTCCGTAGTAAATTATAAGTCTGGTAATAATTACTTCTTGCAATAGGCACGAAGGATCGTTTAAGGTAAACTGTGATTATAGGGCTATCTAGGACCGTGCCCTAAAGAAGTCGATAAAAAAGCTTTTATAAGAACAAGCTTTTCTAGCACGGATGTCTCTGGAATTCTTTTTTATAAATTTATACCTAATACAGGTCTCCATTTCAGTGGGCTTATTGTATGGAGAGCCTAAAGTGACCTTGTCTAAACCTCATTTCTTATCAATTAAGAGATCTTTAGAATCTTTCCACAACGTTGTGATGGATGATTCTTCAAGGATTGCTCTGTTGACTTAGATACAGTGGTTTGAGGACTGCTATAACACGGGTGTATCACGTACCTTAGTTATTACTGCCGTTATCAGTCGTAATTCGCCTCTGCTCATTCTGAGTAGAGAGTCCCTTTTTTCAGAAGTGCCATTATTTCTCTCTTTCCATTTCACAGAGAATGCCAAAGACTGGGCCTGGTCCAATGGGCCTTATTTTGCTGTCCTTTTTAGCCAGACCGCCCGATTTCCCGTTTCCTGGTATGCCGACATGAGCTGTCACCCATGCCAGGTACAGAATTTTCTCCTCCGGCTCGTTCAGTCTGCGGATGTAGTCCGTTACTAGTCCGGACCACACTCACAGGCGTTCAACGCTTTAAGGGCTGCTTGGTTGTCACGTTGTCTGATACTACAAAGATTCTTTTGTTGTAATGCCCTTGATATAATAGTATTTGCGCACATGTTAGAATGGAGTGGATTTCTGCTTGGAAGATGGTTGGGTGCTCCTCGAGGCTCAAGCTTACCCCTTGCCTTAAGTTGCCGTCTCCGATGATTCCTACTTCTGCGCCTGTTGAGGTTTTAGAGCCGTCGTTTCTGTATTACAGAAGCAATAAGTACCTATATTCTGCTTACCTTCCGAAAAGTATCTCCCAAGATCGCCTTTGAAAGTTGCAACGTTTCATGGATGAGCAGAAATAAGCCAAACAGCCATATTGACTTTCATTCTTTCTTCCGTTTTGTAATTTTTTTCTTCTCAAGATGTGCTTTGGCTTTTTGTATTATCTCTTGTCTTCCTAACTCCCTAATCATCAAGATGATCTAGTAAGTCTAGTAATTTTCATCTTACCATTTCACATTTAAATTTTACACATCAGAATTAATAAGGAATTAAAGGTGTTGTGTATCTTTTTCAGTTGTCAAATTCTCTTATATTAGTACGGAACTTTGAAGTTTGAAATGCTTTCATTATAAAAGGAAAACCAGCAAAAAATCATTTCAGCACTTGTTTGTGAAAAAGAAATTCAAAAAGCAAAAAAATTTGGTTAAACAAATTAGAGAAGAAATATAATTAAGCACTAATTAAAAGTTTTTTATTAATGAATGGTATTTTTAAACTAATTAAGTAAAATTCGTATTATTAAAATAATTATGTTAACAAAATTTAATTTCCAAATTAAGTTAAATTATATACCTGGTATAACAAATGATAATAGCAGTAAAGATATTAAGTTATATTTTACATTTCACACTTGCTCGTTAAAATTTGCTTGCCTTGTAATTAACGCCATAAATAATTTTTTTAAGAAAATTGTGCATTAATCATATGCTAACTATACCTATTAACTGTAAGTATCCCGATTTAACTAGAATGAAAATAGTCTCCTTTATCACGAGAACGTAATAATGGTTGGTACTTAACGTTTGACGGTAAATAAATTCATCTGGAGATGAGGTGCAGGTACTGGCATTTGTGATTTGTATATGTCAAGCCTGAGGTCATCCGGAGGTGCTAATGACCATTGATGATATGCCATCATTCCATACCGCACAAACACATTTTCGTCTTAATTTAATATTTTTTGGCACTTTCTATTCTCAAACTTTTTTTTATAATCTTCAAATTGTGGAGAAATTACAGAATTTTCACTTTGAACTCGAGTGCTACAAAACTTCGTATTTTTTAAAAGAAATTTACTTTCTAAAGGTGCGTCTACAATGTTTACATTTGTTGCTCGTACAGGTTTGGGGGCTCTTCTATGAAACTTCTCGACTGGGCTATCATTTAGTTGGTGTCCATTCGTTCCATATAAGAACAAGGTCGCTTGTACTGAACAACATGGACTGAGTGTTCCACTATTTTTCTTCGCCTTGCTATGCGTGATATGCAGTCTTCCCAGCTCTCTATTAGCATCCCTCCTATATCATCTTCTAGGTCTAGGTCTAGGCCGTCCAATTCCTCTCTTATCAGGATCAGGATATGCGTTATTGAAGTCGAAAGCTGAGCGTGCTATCGTAATATATTTCCTAATAAGTCTGTTTGTCATTTCTCGCGGAATTTCGCAGATTTTTCGTCAGCAGTCCGGCAGTCCTATTAACAACAGTTTAACAGAGCTCCTGGTTCAAAATTATTTCTACCGCCAATAGGAGTCACAGTCGAGCTGCTGAATTGACCGACTGGCGGTATATAGTATATTTGAGAATGACTCCTGAAACTGAACCTATCGATTATTCCGTAACATTAGAACACTTTGTTTGATCTACTTTTTACATTTACACACCGGAGCTTACCGATCTTCCCGGATGTGACTCAAAAAATTCCAATTTTTATGCATTTTTCTTATTTTTCTGCTCTAAAGGGTCAAAGATGAACAACTTATCTGCTACCACCCGCTGCCAATGTAATTGAAATTTACTTTTTGGTTGTGCCTCGTAACAGAAAAGACAAGATAATCACATCATCTTATTTTCTAACCGATACAATGGTCTATTATCGTTAATGATATTTCTATCTTGTCACAGGTGCCACAGGTGCCAATACACGGTCAAAGGTCAAAAATCCTAGCTAACAATATAAAATGTGTAACCTCTTTGTAATTCGCAAGTTATTTTTACATTTTTTTTTCAAAAGCTCTATAAATTAATAATATTCTTTGATACGTTTTTTTTTGTTGATCAAAGTCAGCAGTGTATCTTTGAAGCACTTTGTAAAGGAAAAATAATCAATGGTAAGCAACCATAATTATCTATTAAAATAATTGGAACTATATATACTTCGCTACAATCTCTGTGATGTCAAAACGAGGACTTACCGGCCCTCAGAGCAATTGCGGTCGGTCTCTTTTTATGTTTCCGGTCCACCGGAAGTTCCGCTCGGCTACCGGTCAATATATCTACGTGCAGTTGCAGATTAACTTCCTGTTTCCGTTCTTTAGGTTATATGCTTTAATAAACCAACGATTTCAAAAATATCTGCGCTAAAAAGAGACCTTAAGGGTGTTGGCAAATTTAATTTGTATCGACAGAGCAGTATAGCGACTCGCACTACTACCGAATTGTGGCAAGTTGAGGCAGTCGAACTAATTTGCTTTGTGACGTTAAATGCAAATTAACAATTCTTGATCGAATTTGTTGGTTTGTTGGGTCAGGTGAGTAGTTATATTTGGCGATTAGACATTTTCGTATTACGGTGCAATTCGTGAGTTCTAATAGGCGTATTTATAGTTGTTCGTGCTTCGCTTAATGTACATCCTAAAGCGTTATTATGATGCATATGGTCACTAAATACAAATTAAATTATAAATCAAGTTAATTGCTACTTGCATTTGTTGAGGCCAAAATTATTTCTAGTTCTCCGTTAAAAAAAAGTTGCAAAGCGTCAATTTTCCCAAGTCGTCGTTTTGTCATTCCACAAAGTGTAAATTTAACGATGGAAACATAACTAATTTTTAATGAAGACTTATTAAAATTTAACTTAAGCTGGCATTACGCAAATTAACCACCGCAACCCCGTAACATTTAAGGGCGATTATTGCCTGTATCTCCTATGCATTTACTTTGCGTGGGCGCTCAATGAACATAATCAGCTATTGATGGCAGTGTTTATAACGACGCTGTTGCCATGGGATGTGACAAGTGAATCTCTACTTCCTCTAATTAGCGCACGTAACATCCGATTTAGACTGTGGTTGTTTACAATCGACGGTAATACACTTGAAATCGTTGCTTTGGGCTGCTTCGGATTAAAGAGTTGGGCTTGCTAACCACCTATATTAGGGTTAGTTATATTATGATCAACTCATTGTTCGAAAGTTGCTCGTTAGTGGCTGGTAATTTTAGGGCTTTCGAGGTTCTTTTAATTTACAAAGTGGACCCTTCACGATTCGAGGATGTGCCGCCTAGGATTATGGAAATTTAACATTTTGATTGAGTTTTATAAAGTTGGAACCTCTTTAGCGATATACACTTCACTGCTGTAAGTATTACATCACAAATCTCTGTTCTTCTTATGACACCTTTTCTATTTTCGATCAAAGAAAGTCGAAAAAATATTTTCACTGTCTGTTTCAGTCCAGTTAGTAGGTATCTATATTATTTTGTTGGGTTAGCCTATAATTTTCTGTAGATATAATTAGATGTAATATACCAATTACAGGTAGTATACAATACGAGATTGTTCAAAATAAAATATTGTTGTGGAAAACTTATCTAAACAGTTGCTGTACTGTACCAGCCATATTGTCTATTGTCAGCTGAAAATGTTAAATATTGCTTTTAGTGATGTGTTATGAGTAAAACAAGGGTTTACGAGAGAGTGCTAAGCGATTCCAAGATGACCGTGAAGACGTTGAAGCTGACGAGCATCCTGGATGCCCCAAGCCCCTAGCACATCACAAACCGATGAAAACGTGGAAAAAGTGAAAGAAAAGAGTATGAATGGTCGCCAAATCACAATAAGAGAAGTAGTTGATAATGTTAGCATATTGTTGGCTCTTACCACGAAATATTTTTGAAGGTATTGGATATGAAACGTGTATCAGTAAAGTTTGTTCCAAAATTGTTGAAATTTGAACAAAAACAGCGGCTCATGGAAGTTGAATGGAAGATGCTCAGGAGTTGCTAAATGAAGTTAATAACGATGCAGAACTACTGAAACGTGTAATAACAGGTGATGAGACATGGGCTTACGGGTATGAGGTCAAAACTAAGGCTCAATCGTCCCAATGGAGGTATTCTGAATCGCCAAGACCGAAAAAAGCTCGACAAGTGCGGCCGAATGTGAAGGTTATGCTCACTGCGTTCTTCGATTTTAACGGCAGAGTGCACCATGAGTGACTTGAGTGTTTCCAAAAATAAACAGAACCTTAACTGGCCGTCGTTTTGCAAGCATAGATGAGATTAAAAACGCATCGCTGAGAGAGCTAAAATCTATTCCAAAAAATGAGTTCCAGAATTGTTTTGGCGATTAGAAAAAACGATTGCATAAGTGTATAATATCTAATAGGGACTACTATTTTGAAAACGATAACATTGTTGTAGACGAATAAATTAAACTCTTTTCAAAAACCGAAAATTCCGGTTATATTTTGAACAATCCTCGTATGTATTATAATAAACTTATTTGGATTCTAACTCCCCGAAAGTATGATGATATGAATAGAATGTAGAGACGTTTCCGCCCGTCAGTCTCAACAAGTTGTGCAGCTATCTTTCTTTTTCTTGACATTTTATGAATCACTTGCTACAATACAGGGTGTCCGTAAAAGAATGTCCGAGTTTCAAATTGTAATAGTATTAGCTGTAATCGTTCGACAGTTGTGGTTGAAGGTGACGAATAAAGAATAACTCCAACAGTTTCAGATAAGCGCATACGCATGTACCGCTACATCGTTTTCACAGTTGCAGCGTCATCTATTCAAAATGGCGACTTCTGAGCGTAAAGCGTTTTGTGTTCTACAATTTGCTAAGAGTGGATTGGAGTCTCTTTGTGCGAGATCGGTTAAACTTCGAAGTCCCTGACCGTTGGATTGGGCGTCACAATCCAGACGACAGAGTTCTGTTACCCTGGCCGCCTCGTTCACTTGACATTACGCCTTGTGATTTCTTCCTTTGGGGCTTCGTAAAAGATCGGGTCTACGTTCCACCCCTACCCCACGATTTACCAACCTTGAAAGGTAGAATTGAACAGACTGTTGCTTCCATTACTCCGGACTTGCTGCAGACTGCAGACAGTATGGGAAGAATTGCAGTTTCGTTTGGATGTGTGCCGTATCAGTAAAGGCACACACATTGAGCACTTATAGGAAAAACTAGGTTTGTTTTCCTTCAATTTCATGTATGGTTTGTTATATTATTTAGTAGTATAAAATAAGCTCCTGTAATATACCATTAAAACTCGGACATTCTTTTACGGACACCCTGTACAATAAAATTTTCCCAAAAATTGAGAAAAAGCAAAGAGGCTATAAAACCAAACAGAAAATACATCGAAAACGCGCCTAAACTATTGGCAGGACTTGATCTGGCAGAATCTGGGCGACTTGAAAATTCTGAAGACGTTGCTGGAATTTTAATTTGGCTAGAAATTCGTTTTGTCAGTGAAAAGCTCTTTGCCATATTAGACCCGACGAGACGAGAATTGGACTAATTTTGTCTTGTCTTGTCAGAGTTTTTCAAATATTGTCTAGGCTAGTCGGAATTGTGATTTAACTTCATTAACTATGAAGAGATTAACTAGGCCAATTAGTGATTTTAAACACTTGGGTCGTCCTTCAACAAACGGTTTAACTCAAAACATCGAAGATGGTTTGTTAGAACGTTGCTCCAGGATCATCAACTCGGCACCGTGGTGAATGGTCAAGAATTGGACATTTCGAGAAGCTCGTTACAGCGTACTCTCGCGAAAGATTAGCATCTTGTTTTTCTTGATGCTTACAAAATTCAATTGACTCGAGAATTATGAAGCCTAACCGACTACGTACAGCGAATAGAGTTCGTGGAATGATGATTTTTTGAAGAATATTATCTTCACCGATGAGGCACGTTTTTATCTTTATGGCTTGATTAATCGATAAAAGTGTGCGGATTTTGGGCTGGACACATCATCGGACCATTCTTCTTCGAAAATGCGACTGATTAGGCAATAACAGTTAATAGTGGCCGCTATCGCGACATAATAATCTCGTTTTTTTGCCTAAATTGAAACATATATGGATGTGGTTTCAACAAGACGGCGGCACATGGCATGATTCATTTTCTGATCGTGTAATTTTGCGTTTTGACTTTTTTTATTGGGGTTTGTTGAAGTATAAGGTTTATACCAACAAGTCCACAACCACGCACACTTTGAAGAAGAAAATTCAGCGCTGTAGCGCTGAAATTCAGTCACATTTATGCAAAACTGTCATGGCTAATTTCAAGAAAAGAGTGGATAATATGTGCCAGCAAAGCCGTGGAGGTTATTAACCCGATATATTATTCCATACATAACCCTATGCTGTATGCTTTATGAATCAATAAAAAAATTACAAGTTTTAATTATAAACCTGTGTTTTTTATCAAAATTCATTTTGGGACACCTTTTAGAAAATGGTAGTAACTTCAGTTTAAACAGTTTTCTCTAAATATTTACGCAGTTCCATTTAGACCAAGTGGGATGGGTCCCCCCTCTAGATCTAGACTCTCTATGTCATGTTCCTCGAGTCCTAGAGAGTGGTGATGTAAAGTCTAGTTCTTCTTTCAATATTAATCCAATTTGTTTCATTTTGCAATGTTTTGAGGTTTACATAAGAGACTTCTACTAAGCTGGTGATTCCAAAAACTAATATTTTCATTTTTTGCAGATTCCAGAGTAAACCGTCTACCACGAAAATCAGGATGAAATGGTGAGTACTACTTCAATACTTAAGTCTATTCATCTATTCAACGTTCGGTCCTTTGAACAAGACCTCTAGTTCTATTTTTTGTGCCTTTGGTCTTTCAAACCAAATTCTTTATTTTGAACCCATTTCTCTGCAACAGATCTTGGCGCCTTTTCTAGTATAGATATAGAGTATAATAGGAGCTAGAAGACCTGTAACAAAAAATCGTTTCTCGAAAAAATCTTTACGTGTTTTAAAGTATAATATGGGATAGAGATATTTTCGATGGAATGAAAAAAAAAATTAAATGAATTCCGTCTAACCAATTTGGTGATACGAACGTGCGTTTATAATAAAAATGTAGTATGAGATAGTGGGAAAGTAACCTTTAGTTTTTGTTAAAATTAGTTTTTGATTGCCAAATACAAAATGAAATTGCACCAGTTCTTCAAGTAGATACCTAGTTAAAATATGTAATGTAAATAAATAACTGTAACCTTGTTAGTGGATTAAAGAAAATTGCTTCTTAATCCGGTTACTTAACAATACTCTTTTTTAAAAAATCAAATCAATTGGATGTGAATTTTGGAAACTCATAAGTGCGCCATTGTTAGAATACAAAACTAGAAGATTTTTGGCATCCGAAAAAACCGATATTTACGTTATTATTGGTAGAAATGAAACCGTCACGCCGAACAACTAGTAATTACTACAGATTCGGAACGCATATTTGGTAATGCTTACTCATCGCTATCTTGATTAACTTGTCAGTGTTTTACTTAAAAGCGGCATTTTTCATTTAAATGAAATTGTCTCACATTCAATTTTGGCTTTGGTCGAAATAATTTTTTGTTTAATTTGCCATGATCCCTCAGCTGTGGCGTTCGTTGTTTTTTAATCTACGCTCTTAATTGCTTCTTCGGCAATTTATCAGTGAGAACTTTTGTCTCGGAATTTTAAATTATTTCTGAACCTTGTAATAGGTATGCTTTTTTGTTTTAAATTTTGATTCGTAGTTCGCTACTAACACACTTGATTTTTGATTGTTTCTAACGCTTAATTTGAAAAACTGGCAATTGTTTCGAAAAACTAAATTCTTCCTCTTCAGAGTTTTAAAAGTTACGACTTGAATGTCTATTGACTATTGAGAGTTTGTTACCACTTTCTCCACTACTATAATACCACATTGTGGTATATTAATTACACCTTTGAAAGTGAGAAAAATAAAAACAGTTCAGAAGGGTTCAACTCGATGGAGCGGTTATAAATAATTTGAGTGTTATTATTCTTGTTCAACCATTCAAGATTAAATCCGTTGAAGAAATAAATGAAGATGTCAACGATCGAAGGCAAACTTTTGCAAACTTATGTCTAATGATCTAATGATGAGTTTGACAAACTCTTTGCTTTGACTGCGGCTTTAGAACAAGCCGAATCTGATCATATTTAGAGTATTTAGAACTGACGTCTGATATAGCTAAGTTTGTGGACTTGATTCTACAAATTGAGATCTGTATATGGACATAGAGATGGTGTGCAAATTAGTGCTTTAGCATTAAAACACATACTATTTTCAATTGCTGAGGCCTGAGGCCCTTAACCTCGATATTGTTACCCCTTCGTCCTAAATGCTTTATAAAAGTAAACACATATTGCGTAATACCCGGACGCTAACCGTCGTCACAATGGGCATCTTCTCAATTTCATAACATTTTTATCTTTTACCTACCCACAACAATCTTATCCTCGTTGGAGATTCTAGATTCTTTTTTATTTCGAGGTTTACATTTTTTACAATGACCATTTGAGAACAGCACAGATAATCTTTTTCAAAACAATATTTTCTATACATCAGTACTACCACCCAACATATGAGTAGGCACTGACAGGAACCAATTCGACCTCTAATGGATTGAAACCCATCTCTTCTACATTCTGTTTTTACGAATGGTTTTCTTCTTTTACCAATGCTCAAACACTGCCTTCTATCGGTGCCTCTGATCTTGTTGTCAAATTACATTTTTATCACATAATTCTGCATTTACCAGCATTGACTATGACTATGACTAACGACAACTCTCTGCATGGATCTTGGCGTCCGTAAAAAGAACAAACAAATTAACTTTTACGCGCATGTGCTCATTAGGTTCCGTCTGTAAGATTCTAGAAGGTGTTTTGCTTCCAAACGACTGTAGAAACTGTAGAAAACAGCAGATTCAAAATTTTAGAAAGACTAGGGCATTGGTAAACCAGAGGACGTTCCTGTTTCTTTTTAAATCGTAATTTTTTTACACTTTCACTTGTGGTAGAATCAATAATGGATCAAGGCCTCACATGCAAGACAAAAAGAAAAGGTATTCTTATTTAATATCGAAAATGTGCGTCGTTTTCGAGATAAATATGACGGTTTTTTCACTGCAGTTCGTGCCTATATCTCCGCATGTCACTTTAGGCACAAGAATTTCAACCTCTTAAATAATTTTACCCGTTTCGTAAATTTTTATTGACTAACTCATAGTAAATGCTCAAAATGGGCCCTGTTTTGGGCGTTAATGAATTAGAGATGCCTCTCAAAAGAAAAATCAATCTGTCACATTCTAGCTGTTCAAATGGTGACTACGAACTGCGAGCAGTCGAGAAAAATTGCAATATCTAAAAAAGTTTTTGATGTGCATCAAGAGTAGCTTTTCTTATATTTAGCATAGGGGAGGGGCTAAAACCTACTGAATTTTTAACAAGTAAAAGGATAAAAAGTCATGACCTAAAATGGTAAAGCAATGTCCTTTGTCTTCTGATGGTGAGAAATGTTTCGGGCTAATGGGCCGTAGTCTCACCTTTCAGGCATTTCCGATATTTTTATTTTGAAAACTCTCTACTAGAATGTGGTTCAGGTAATTCTCGGGTAAGTGGAGTAATGTAAACAAAGTGATCAAATTGTCGACGTTTCGGTGATATATTTCAAACCATCTTCAGGACTGCAAAATTATATAACATCAACACAAGTTCCAACAATAATTACACAAAACATAGATAAGTACATACTCCAAAGGGGGGGGGGGCAATTCAATCGTAGGTCTTATCCACTAAACATTATCTAAGTGGTGAGTTAAAATGTTTTTAGGAACACTCACCAAGAGATCTAAATTAATTTCAATTTTCCTATGTCGCTCAACAAGCAAGTTATCCATACCATGTACCAGTTCACAAAGTCATTGGTAAAAAACTTTTTATTTCAATTTAAAAAATAATTTGTCTAATTTTTGTTGTGTGAACTCCTTCAAAACTGGACCTAACCTCAGAGTTCCCGACAATTCTTTTCTAGAAAATTCCTATCTGCTAAGCCTGAGCCATAAAACAAATTCGAAACAATGATAAGGCGCCAAAGTTGTAAATTGCTTGCCAACGCCCTCTATAACGTCATGCAGACGTACAAAGACAATCGACAATTACATGCGTTCCATTAAAGATGGCCCACCAAAGCAACACAACTTAGTTGGTTGTGGACCGAACGGATTCTTTTTAATAAATACATTAAAACTGAAGATAGTTTGAAATATATCACCGAAACGTCGACAATTTGATCACTTTGTTTATATTACTCCACTTACCCGAGAATTACCTGAACCACATACTAATAGTTTTGGAGGAGAAGAAATTGTTTACTCTACTAGAAGAACACTTTCCCTAAGAACTACGCGCAGAACATTTCGTTGGATTTTTATGAGAAAAATTAATGATTTCGTGTTCTATTTCTTTCATCAGATATCTCAGGAACTAGGCATTTTCTGGCAATGATTGTTTCGTCGAGAGGAGTCAACTCCTGTGAGTTGTCGGATTATTTCTGAATTATCCTGAACAAATTCGCTTATGATCTCTCGTTCTCTTGTATATCGTTCTACTCAACGGTGACAAGAACCACAATGATTTTTAAAGATTCTAGAAGGTGATTGGTCTTGCGCGGGGGGAGGGGGCAGAAACCCACCATTGGATTTATAACAAATAAAAAGATTAAGTTATAACCTAAAAAGGCAAAGTAATGTCCTCGTTAGTCTCACTAATGACGTCGGCCGTGAAATTCTGAATACTCTAATGTTCTCTAACCTATCCTCTTTCAGGCATTTGCTATATTTCCACATAGAGCACTTGTTTATTTCATTGAATTTTTATGAGTAAAATTAATGAATCCTAACCTGAACAAATTCGCTTTATGATCTCTCTTGTACATCTTTCTACTCAACGATAACAAGGAAAAAATGATTTTGAAAGATTCTTGGGGGCAGGGGGGGGGCAGAAACCCTCTTTTGAATTTAAGACAAGTAAGAAGACAAAAACTTATGACCTAAAAAGGCATAGTAATGTCCTCTGGCTTATCATCTTTTAGGCATTTCCTATATTTCCACCCAATTATTTGTTTCATTGAATTTTTATGAGTAAAATTAATGATTCCTTGTTCCATTTCTTTCAACAGCTGATATCTTAGTAACCAGACATTTTCTGACCATTAGTTGTTTTGATGAGAGGGATTATCTTCTGCGATTTTGTCGGTTTACTTTGAAAAAGTTTGCTCCTGATGTTTAGTAGTTAGTACATCTTTCTATCAATGATGACAAGGGAAAAAATAACTTTGAAAGATTCTCGGTAGGAGAGCTGGTCCAAATAGGGAGAATTTTAAAAATGAGTTAAAAGTTGCATCTGGATAAGTATTGGAATTGTACTACATGTGAAATACACGAACTATTTTACCATAGTTAACGTCCCAATCCACGTATTTACCACATGAGATCAGTGTTGTAACTTGTAACCCATCCCATGATTTTCGATTTTCCCACGATTATGTTTTTCCTCAATTTCTTTCCACTTATTCAAGAAATAATCGAAGTCGTGTTAGATTATCCTTGCGACTTGATCGTTTAGTTCAACACTGACTAACTTGACACTCTGAACTGTCTTTCTGAATTTTTTGAAAGTTGGTTCCCCTTATCTTCCTGTTTTGGTAAAGAGCAATATTGTTCAACAAGGACTTGTTAACGTAATGTTTGAGAAAGCGTTAATGTTTAAATTTAAAATAGGGTATTTTCGTAACGAACTTTTAATAAAATGTGCACCGAGACCCCAAAGCAATCAACTACCAATTTCTGACAGCAAAAATTCATTAATAAATTGTCGGAATATTAATTAATATTTTGTAAAATGTACAAAATAAAGTTAACATTAATCTTTGAAAATTTTTATGCATGTTTTAGTACAAGACGAAGTAAATCACGAATAAAATACCTACCATAAGCGAGCGAGCAGCAGCAGAATGTGGGGGCATAAAATTATTTATAACAACTTGAAATAAAATTAAATACTCTGTCCGGTGTTTTACGTGATAAAATTAATAAGATGTGGTAAGGCTACCTGTTATTTCGTCTTCTTCTTCTTTATAAAACTGCTACTAGTTTTATTTTTTAACAAATGAGTAGTACGTGCTGGAATGCCTATGGTGCGGCATTCGCGTATGATAAATGTAACAGCCATAAAAGCTTGTCTAATCTATTATTAAAAGGACTAATACGTTATAAAACGAGGGGGTCTATTTGATACTATAAAATTTACTAGCGATCTTGAGGAGAGAAGAAATTCTTTAAATTACGTAATTTATTTACGCGATGACTATAATTCTAATATGATACTTATAATTGAATTATAATCCAACCCCGTGTAATAAATATGGGGATTTAAATTTTGTTTGTTAATTGAAAAATTAATTTGTTGTACTTTTTAAAGGGATTATAAAAATATAATGGAATTGTACGTAATAATTTTGAAATATTGTTAATAGTGACGTTAATAACGTGTTTTTTTACAATTTATTATAAATATTTCGATTTTTTTCACCATAAATTTTATGCGTAATGTACACTTAAAAGTTTTAATTTTACCTAACATCAATTTTATAAACAATTTTAAGCGTCAAAAAATTTAAATAATTTTTTTTAGAAAGAAATTTCATAAATTTTCTGGTCAACTGGCCATATTAATTTTATTGAAACGACTAGGGGTGGGCGATATTTGATAGTTTCTTTATATCTATCGATATTAGACATTTATGAAAATATTGATAATGGCGACAGCATGGCTGTTAAATTTGGCGACTCTCCTATTCGAGCTATACTACCTTTATAGGGGGGCCAAGGAATTGTGCCTTTATTACTGGAAGAATGAGAGATAACAGAATACCTAAAAAGACGCGAGAGTGGAGACTGGCAGAAAACAAAACGACAAGACTCCACGCGAACTAGAAACTTAATGGAGGCTCGTGGACTCGTGGATAAAAAGAAAGTTGGGACAATTTTGCTACTGGCTATTACCAGATCAAGAACCAGACATACTTAAGAGCATTGAGAACCAGAGAGAACCAAGATGCGATTCTTGAAAAATAACTAAATTAACCTGTATAAATTGAATTTTTTTGTCAGATGACGCAAAATCTAACCTGAGCCGACCCTGAGCTCTATCATGCGTAGCGTGCGACAGGAGGAAATCAACCTAAATAATTAAATTTGTGAAAATATAGATCTACGTCTAACCAATCCTTGTTGGGCATTTGGGTAAGGTCAAGATCGTACTTGACCCGCAGTGATCGATTCCACGATTTCACCAAAAATAGATAGCAGATATTTTTGGCGATAAAATAATTGCAAATGCTTGATCACGAACGAGTTTTATATGGAGAAGGGTAGCCCTAGGAATTTACACCGATGACGATGAAATACAAATTTCTACCTACTCGCCTACTCCAAATAGATATTTAATGTGAAAAATTGGGAAAATAATATTCTGGCGAGAATATTTCGTTTAATTCTAGTCTTTTGGAACCAAAATGGTGCACTTATTTATAGCGCGTATAATTTTTAATCGCCTCTTTAAAAAATGAATTACAAACACTTGGTCAAAATAGGAACAGTTTATCTCGGACCCTCCTGAAGATGAGATCAGGATTAGGTGCCGCTCGACAATATCTACCGGTTCTCGAGGAGTGGCGGTGCCCCCCTGGGTAGCTCATAACTTTGTGATCCACGGGGGGCACTAACCAAGATTTCCTAGTGCTTCACACCGTTTATTTTATCCACTAATGTAGAAGCGAGTGTGTGCGGAAATTGTACGTCTTTTTATTTAAAAAATTATTTTATTTTTAATTTTTTACAATGACTCCAACATAATATTTATCAATTGAAATTAAAATATAGATGCAATTCATTTATTTCAATTACTTTTTGATATTCTTGCAATTTAATATTTTAATTAAAAGAATAATTGGATTATTTTCTTCGTGGAAATTGTGCTTTGTATCTTAACGTTTCGATTATTTTAATCATTAATTTTCTAGTAGCTTAACATGGAAATAAATTTTGAATTCCAATAGTTAATTTATTACACCAAATGCACCAAAATTGGCTTAAGGGTCTATTAGGGTTACAAATAACATACATTTTTCTATTTCGATTAGTCGAAAGTTTAATTTTCTTAAGAATAACAAGGTTTTCCTCAGCCTTCACCAAATAATACCCTGCGTACGTGATCCAAGTTTTGGAAATCCAACTTCCTCAAGACTGAACAGCAGGGCTCTTTTGGCCCTGTTGAGTTTACTTACGGAACTTATGCAATATTTCTGAATAAATTGCTGCTGTATCAGCTGCTTAGCAGTAGTTAACTAACGTGTGGTTTTGCGAGTTTGCGAGAGCTGGAAGAATCTATCTGACTGGTGGGGTAATTGGGATCTTTTATGAAAGGAAATTGTTTTCTGCTTCTGTATTTCTGTATTTTTCTTCAATTTCTTATTCTCGCTTATATTTCATAAAGTTGGTAATTTTTTGGCCAAACCAAGAGACCCCATTTCTTGTGGAAAGTATATCTTTTTGGCGGTTTTGTTGATATTGCAATTACGTAAATTAGGAGCTACTGATCAAGGCTCAATATGGGTATGTCGCTCCAAATAATATCGGTTCTCTACCCCCCTCTCCTCCTCCTCACCAAATCAATACCCGCATATCTTTATCTTTATCTACTGGCTTACTCCGCATTGGCAAGTTTTATAAACTTTACTCTTTGGGTTACTAAATGACAGCTGTCTAAGAGGTTATAAGTTATAAGGCCTCGTAACTTGGGTTTACTCAAACATACACATGGTTGGTAGCACGGTATCTCGGACTATTTAGTCACGGTTTTGGAGTGCAGCTGATTAGCTAACCAGACAGAGGTAGAGAGGTGTTAAAACCAAATCTAAGAAGAAACGTCAACCATCTCCGTTAAAAATTACCAAGGGAAGGGTAAGTGATGAATGATGAGATAAGACATGAAATATACACTGACGTAACGTAACTATTTATTTTTTAGAAGGGGGACAACGGAAGGACTTGCCAAAAACTGGGTGCGCCACAAAAATATACTTATGTATCGAGTTTTCATAGAAGCGCGATTTAACCTTATTACGTCACAACGAGGCCGTAGTCGAGGGGGTGAGATCAACAGGGTTTGAACCTTTCCCAAAAATTTTCAGGGGTCAGGAGAACGCCATTGATAAACCATTAAAAGAAATAAATAGTTACTGCTTCTTTACCAATTTGCCGGATTATTGTTCGTTATGTTATATATGAAGCGACAGAAAGCCAGTGATGGCTCCCGCAAATTTTTCAGCAAACAGGGGTCTATAAGGGGAACCTTGTCTCACAATCTTCCACACTATAGGCACTATTGGTGTCTAAGGAGATCCTGCATGTAGAGCCTGCGGACTACACATAGAAAACAATGAATATATTCAACGCATTATAAGCAAATGCCTATAGCTTTGCGGGATTGGCGGATCGTCACAATTTTTTAAAACTTTCTGCAACCCGACCTGAGAGTCTACACTGAGTTCGCTTCTTTTACTGTCTTTAAAATGATCAGATCAGACTAAGCGCAATGAGCTAATACGGCCTCGCGTCTTACAATAAGGGGGAGTTACGAGTTAATTGTAGACGTTTCAAATTAACAGCGTAATAAACCAAACTGAAAATTCCCTTTCCAATCTGGCAGGCCAGTCCGGGGCCAGGCAGATATTCAAGTCGCCCAGGTCACCTGGTCATCCCAATCCCCCCCCCCCTTTTTTAGGATCCAGTACACAATCGCACCCCTTTTTTTCTAGATCTTCAGAATACTCGCGATTGATTCTGCTCTTGAGAGCTTTACAAAATGCTACGTACAAGCGCCACAAAAGATTACTGAAAGAATGGCATATACTTTGAACACTTTGAAACGGCGTTTCTGACTTACGCCACCCGCAAAGAGGTTCAGTAGAAACAATAGAAGAATAGAATCAAAAGAGATTATTCATTACTGTACCTCTCCGCTGGTGGTAAATTTACCGACGCCGTTTCAAAATGTACCTGTACCTACTGTACCCTGGGTTACTAATTGATTCTACTAATCATCAAATTTGGAAAATTTACAGAGAATCTCTAAAAAGGGTGGTCAAAGTAAGAAAATCCATTGTTTCTTTTCGTAATTTGGTGATTCCAACACTATTACATCGTCTCTGTGGCACTAGTAACTAATGTGTTAAACGATATTTTTGGAAGGGCGCTGCGCCGGCGATCCTACTGTCTCCAGTCGTAAAAGTGGCAAGTCTACCTCAACCTGCGCGTCTGGAGACCCATGAATTCTATTATAGTTCCAAATGGATTTTATTTCTTTATCTTAAAGTCCAGGTCTTTACGAATCTTCCTCCTCGTATTCCTTGCAGTGAGTGCACCCTCGTTGGAGTCTTCTCATTTGTGATCGAAGTCACTTGACGTGACGTGGATTGGGATAATTTCTCAGATCTCTTCAGTTTTAACCAACCATTTTATTGAACTGTACGAGGAACTAATATCTCTTTAAATGACGAAATATACAGAGTGTTTCATAAATTTTTCAATTTGTGTTTAAAAACACGAATTATGACGGATGTAATTGTTTCGCCGTGAAAACTTTTGTTTCGATTTAGTAATTGAAAACAAAGCCGTGGCTTTAGTTAAATTTGCATAGGTAACTAGAAAATTAATTTTTTAAACTAGGGCCATTATGTATAGGTAGTAAGGTGCGTATTTAAAACGACCGAGAATACAAAAATTATATGCATGGTCTCGTATGTACCATATGCACACCATTAATGGAATAATTCTTAAAAATGTGCTGCAAGACGTATAGCTACAAAAAGCTTAGTAATATGCAAAGTCAGCGTTATTAACAAGGTGCAACAAACTAGCGGAGTTTTACCTGTACACGTCAGTGGCAACTCGTTAAATTATTATTTATTTTACTACAATTTGTATTTACGTTTCCACAATTAGAATTTTTTATTTCTTCCAACTGTTGTTTGGTAATTTGAGTATTACTGGCCCCCTTGGCTTCTTGGGTCTTGTGAATGCGAATATATGTTTCTCGTGTGAAAGTCTATATCTAGTTATAGGTAATTTAGAGCTACATTGAAAAAAATGAGGCCTAAAGGCGCCAAAGACACAAATCGAAGTTACCTAAATAGTTTTTTTGGAAACTTTTTCGAGGTCTACGCCACTGTCCTAATAAAATGTTTTAGCTGCCAACACGCGTGACACTCTAATCATATACTTTACTACAACGCGTTTATATTAAGTCGAACCCGACATTAATGTCCGGTATATTTAATTGCCACTAAGATATGTGCGAAAAGAGGGTATCCACAAAATAAAAAATATATTATACAGTTACTAGTTACTAGAGAAGAAAATTCGACCCTTTTTCGGCAGTTTATAAAAAAATCAAACAGGAAATGACAAAGCTTTACAATAATTTATTTAAAACAAGGACAAATTTCAATTGCTTATATAAATTATCAATTAATTTAGGGAATGATGTAAGCCTAATTATGTTTTTTTTTATTTACCTACTTTGTGGGCGATTGGCATTACATACACGAGAGCTGCGCGCTGCGCCCTTATAAATTTCCATTGTGCGACGTTTCGATCGAAATTAATTAATAAAAAAATATTGTAATTAAATATCGATGCATCATATAAAATTAGTGGATGTTAAAAATGTTTAACAAAAAAAATATATATATATATACATAATATGACTATGGAATTTCTTTGCGGCTAATATTATCGAGTCGGGGGGTGTCAATTCGTTTCGCCGGCCGAGAGCTATCGTCAATCATTCGACCGATAATTACGCCGCTGCCCAGCAGGAACTCGCGCGTTTCATGCCGTGAAAATCAAAAACTACTTGATATCGTCAATGCCGCGACACCTTATGAAAGCACGTACATAACAAGATTCTTTTATATAAGAAATAAAAAAAAGTTGTAGAAAAATCGTAACAGTTCAATTAATTGAGATGTTTAGGTTTAATTTTAAAGGTTTTTTACCATTTTTAGTAAATGCTTTCGAGAAGAGTTAGGTATTTTTTGGAGTAACTTTTTATGGTTATTCGTTATTCATCCGTAGAATGACCACTAGGCTACTTCACTTGGGCTTGGGATTTCGTGTAAACCAGTTGAAACTTTACTCCTTCCACTTACTTTCTTCTTACCGCTTTGCTTCTTCGTCGGGTTTGCCACACACTTTGCCATCGGCGGTGTTCGCATAATTTTTACTTATTTACTCGCGAACGTTGTTCTATAAGCAGCTCAATGATTTTCATTTGCCTTACTTTGTTAAATTCCAATTCGGAGCTCCGAGGTATCGTCTTAATCCTTCTTTCAGAAAAAGATTCTGAAATAGCACCAGGAAAATAGGGAGATAGTTATAGGTATCAAAATGCAAAATATAAAGTTTTTAGTGAGCAATGCTCCATCTAACAGGTTCGAGCTCTTATTTAAACTGACTGTGAGAGCCCTGCAGTAGATTTCTGAATGCTGCCATCAACTCTCAACAGTTTATTTTTCCCGAGTTCCATCTAATGAAGTGAAGTTTAGAAAACATAACCACAATCATCGTCAGTTAGGCAGAAGGAAATCTACGAGACGACACTTCTTCGACAATTTTTTTTCAATGTTTGGGCCGGTATTATTAGGGCCACAAATGCAAATAATTGGAGTGACGCACAGAAATTTTTTGGAAATGAACTTTTGGTCCCGATGATCTTGACTCGGCTAATTTAAGTCTTGTGGTTAAAGAATTTATTGACAGTACTTATCACGAGTCTAGATTGGAAGAGGTTTGCAATTAGGTTCGATACTGATCTAAACCCCTTCAACTTTGAACTTCGGGGTTACCTTAGCTTAGAATCGTTTAACTGCCCTATGTTAGGAGGAAGCTGCATTCTAGATCAAGCGCTTCAATGAGGAAGATCAAAAACTAAAAGTTTTAACATGATAGGCCCCGGTATAATCTCCTGAGGAACGCCCAAAGTAGCAATGAGCTCTAACACTGATTCAGCTTGCTTTTGCGCCTTTGAGGTAACGATTAAACCACCTGAGTGGTTGTTTTACTAATGCTGAACTCTGATTTAGTTATTATTCTCAACTGAAGAGTATACCAGTAGTGCGAATAGCCATTCTGAGAGTGCCCCCAAGAAGATTTTCTGTGGGGTTATGCGATCGGCTCCAAAAACCAAGTCCTCTTTAGAAAAACTTAGGCTATTTCAACTACCTACGTATTGCATTTTCGTCGGAAACTTATAAGGAGACGATTGGCTGTAATAAAGGTAACTTTAAAGTTGATTAATAAGGAGGAAATTAGTTAGCTTCGGGTCGGATTTAAATTAAAAATATTCCTACGAGCCAAACGTAGTTAATAATGGAGTAACAAGTTATAGTCAGTGGGTCATCAACACCTTTTTGACATTTATTAATTATGAAATTAAAGACAATGGTCGAAGAACATCAACAAACGTATATAGGCGGATGACATGTGTGAGACGTCACCCTTGACGAACTAACAGCTGTCGGTTTACATTTAATTGATGGATTTACGGATAGCTTCGTCATGGGCAGAAGGTTTTCATCTTCACACCTCTACCTGTTGTTATAAGCTAACAAGAACGAGTTTTCGTTTTTATTATTTTTTTAGTCCGGGATTGTTTTAATTTGTTATGGATACAACAAATTTGTTCGATTGGTTTTTGTTTGAACTCGCGATAATGAAAAAATAAATAAAAGTTATATTATTTCTGCAATATTGCTAACAATACGACTTATTCGAGCCTGAGAATGACACAAGGTTTTGTAAGCTTCTCTCTTTTGTCGCGTGTTCGTGAGTCTATCGATTGCACTGACGTCTCCTTTATTGTGTTGGAAAACAAAACTTTTCTAATGTAAATTTGTATTGATTTCCTCAGATTGTTATCTAATGAGATTTTTAACAATGAAAAAGTACCTACCTGTTGAAAACATGAATGGTTAGTTTTGAGTCCGCGTGTTTTTTTTCCTTATTCCTTCCAATATTTCGCATATCGTATCTTTTGGAACACGACAAAGTTTTAAATTAATTTCTGCGCAGTTTTATATTTTCAGTTAATTGAAAATAAGTACTACCCACCTCGTCGAAATTAATGTTTTATTAAAAATGTCGAGATGGGAATTTAATATAGCTGGGTGTAACATGAAAGGAAAATTGTTGGGAAAGTTTCAGTCCTGTAAGTCTGCGCCATCTTTTAATAGAGGCTTGCAGCAAACTGAAAATTCAACAATGTTGTAGAAATAGCGAGAGGAAATTACAATTAAATTATTCACATATTCAAATTAGTAAAATAAATTAACGACGGCCTCTAAAAAGTGTTGCATGTTATAGGTAAAGTGCCAATCCTCTTGCAAATGACATCAACAAATTAATCGACATCATCAGGAAAAATTGCAAGGAAGACTAAAAGTTTAGTTGCACGCCGCTGCTTTTTTAAAGACAATTATTCAATAAGTTTTGGGTCGTCGCAATTTGCCAATTTCGCCACTAAATGTCCTATATCTCTTATAGATCCAATTGAAATTTATTAGCCCTTTTGTGTTCCAATTTATTAAACAAATCAAAATTTTCTTCGGCGAAACGATTCGTTGTACCTAATACGTGCGTTTTCGTTTCGATGAGAGACTTGTTAATTAAAAAATTACAAAAAGGGCCAAAAATTACAAAATTGAATCAATTATGTACTAATGAGAGCCCTCCTAAATTATTTTAAAAACTGAAAAAAGGGGCGTGGCTTATTATGAATCTATGCAACCTGTCCCACGTGAAATCTTAAAATCGCAAATCGAGAGTATACCTCCATACCTCGGTCTTGTCTTGTAGGTATATGATGGCGATGGTTTGATTGAGTTTGCTGTGCATGTTTTGTCGCTGCAAATTTTTCGGCCTGGAGTAGGCGGTAATTTCTGTTATGTTCCGAGATTCTCGATTCTCGAGCATGGTAGCTTGTTGTAGACCCTCGCTTCGGCAAAAGGGTTTCAAAAGAGGTAAGGGTATTGATACTATTCAAAAGTATCGAAGTATCGAGGTATTGAAAGTGTTGAGGTATCGAAAGTATCTTAATACTTTTGATTTCGAATAAGTACCGATACTTTTCCCTTTGGTCCTTCGATACTTCTGATACCACTTGATACTTTCGATACCTCAATACTTTCGATACTTCGATATTTTTGATACTTACCTCGATGTTTTGTTGCTTTCCATACCTCAATACTTTTGACTCTCGGTATCGTTAGACGATACCGCAGAAAATATCAATACTTCGAATAAGTACCGACACTTTTCCTTCGATACTTCCGATACCTCGATACTTTTGATACTTCAATACCTCGATACTTTCGATACTTCGATACTTCTGTGATACTTCGATACCTCGATACTTTCGATACCTTCCATACCCCTCTATTATACCTTCAATACCTTGACACTTTTGACTTATTTTGGTATCGTTAGACGATAACGTCGAAGGTATCGAAAGATACTTATTAGAAGTATCGATACTTTTCCCAGCTCTAGATTTTTCTATAGTCGGCTTAAAAGTGGTTTTGATTTTTGATGTTATGTTTGGCCTCTGAAGATGTCTATCACCGTACTAGTAGATGAAACGTCGGGTCTCTCACCAAGAACGTCTCGACAACGGTACCCAGAAACTTCTTAAACTAATAACGATGGAATGACGCTGGTCGTGAATCCTAAACACTCAAATACTTCACAAAAGTTGAAGAAATGAAACGTTTCGGAATATATTTAACAATTGGTAAAAATTAAGGAAACTGTACCTTGAAGGGCGACTAGGGAGAGAAGGTTAAAAATAAAACAAACGTTTTTCTCACTCAAATTATAAAAAACGCCACATTCTGCTGCTCTATCTCTATCAGATGCATTTTTTCATTTTTTGTTAAGCGAAACGTAAAGAACAGCAAAGTCGCCTCTTTTCTGAAAACGAGCAATTTACTAACAATTTGAGCACAACACTTGAAATTTGGTAGGTAAATACGTAAAACTTGAACTAATCAAGGAGCAATTCGTTTGCCAACGCTTAAGGGAGTAATGATTGTTAATAGCGCCCTTTGATGAGGAACACGCATGCAGGGAATTTATGTAATGAAGGAATGTGAACTTCCAGTAGTCGAGATTGACCTGTCGAGGGCGGGTATTTTTCGGTGGCCGTCTCGAACATGGAAATAAGTAATGCATTCGAGCATTCGTCATCCCAAATGGAGCAAATAATTTCCCATGCTGTGCATTTCTATTGCCCACAGTTTTAAATTTGCCATTTTCACAAGCTTCGCAAAATAACGCGAATTTCCGTGGTAGCATCGCTCTGTAAGTCTATTCAAACCGTAACCGGTAACATAAGCGAATTACGTTATTCACACTTCGAACAATAAAATAAAATTTGTTTAAAGTTGAACTGAGGTGAATTTAATGCTTAACAGATAGTATACTGCCTCCAGTGCCATGTTTATTAAGGTTACAAAGAAAATTACCTACGAGAAACAACGTTCTCAAACTAACTGCTTCGGTTGTAAACTCAAAACGTACCTAAGTATATCTGAAATAATTTAAATACGGGGGATTTTCGATAAGTTTGGATTAATATAAAAAACACTGCGAAGAGTGATGCTTCTCGTTACTTCACAAATAGTGAATCTATACTTTTGAATGGATAGTAGAAAATTCACAGCAACATTTCAGTAAGTAATTGAAATGAAAGGCCACTTTCAAATTTATTTTTGCCTCATCTCGCTAAATTAAACATTGAACAATAAAAATAAAACGAGTTGTTTACTCAAATTTAGTTGGTGCGCGTAATATACGTAAAATAAAATTTTTTGAGGAAGCGAAAGTTTCTACAAGTTTTTCTCTTATTATATACGGTATATGTTTGATAAATTGTGGAATGTACATAGCGTCGCGACGCTTCCCTGTTGTTTTAGCTCATTGGGCGCCAACCGGATGCCCGGCCAACGCTACAATCGATACGAATACCCCGGCCAATCCCAGCCTACTACAAGCCTGCCTTCTTTTGTCTTTACAAAGACAATGGAGGAAAACGATCGTTTGTTTTTCTACACGTGTATTTAATTTTATTTACTTTTTTCGACCGTTGCACCTAAATTTGTGCCGAGTGTCGTAATTTCGAGACGTTGTCATTTCGACTGCGAACCGAAATGACATTTTTTTAGCCGGTGCTTGTGAATTAAAAAAAAAGAGTGACGCTTAGAACTCTTTTGTTTGTTCCTTTTGGGTTAAGTGATACGTGGCGTCATCTTGCGCTTATTATCGAGACCGTATTTGCCAAAAGCGAGTTCTAATAAGCTACAAATTGTTGTATAATGAACGACGTCGTGTAAACACCAAATATCAAACATAACGTTTGACGATTATTCCCAAATTTGTTTGGTGCTTTTTTTTTAAATTTAACGTTTAGGGTTTGATTAATGAAAAATTCTAAATGTTAAATTAAAGCTTCGTTGATTAAAATTATACCAGCCACAGAGTAACCGCTACTAGCGTTCAAGTGGGATGTCAATCACTCCAAACCTATATTACAAGGGTAGTACGCCTCTAATAATTTCACCAAGGGTAACGGACGGTCTTTGTTCGCCAAGGCACTCGTTTAATTGGAACCGCGGATCAGCCGGCTAAAAAGAGGATGTCATTTCATGAGTTTCGAAAATGAGCCGATTCCACAGGGACCCTTCGCTTATACTTTTAGAGAGCATTTTCTTACGAGTACAGTCGTCGTCAAAAAAAAACTTACGTGAGGTCGGGTAAAAATAATTTTTTACGTGGTGATGCGAGGGATCGACGATGGAGATTTTAAAACTTAGAAATTGAATTTACCTATTATAATATTTTCGAAAATGTGATTGACACATGTCGTATGGGTTGCAACAAAATTGTATAATCACGGCTATAAACCGTAATAATCTTGAACATGAATAATACATTAGGGGACGTTATAAAAAAAAAACTGATATCCCATATTGCAACAGCTTTAGGGTTAGTTCAAACAATTTTGCAATACAATAATCCTAGCCTAGCTATATGAAATTCATAACTTCAGCCATCATCAGGTATCTTATTCAATATTCATTCCCGTTTTAAATAATTTTTCATAACCTATTGTAACAAAGTATTAATAATTAAATTTTCAATAATCAATAATTTAAGGGATTATCCTTTCGAAGTTTTAATGTGCTCTTTTCTAACAGCCCCGAAATTATTTTTGCATTTTTGGAAAATATTTGTATTAATAACATTCTCAAATATTGCTTTATTTAATTTTTGACAGTCACTGATGTGGATTTAGGGGGCGATCGTCCCTCCTCATCGAACTATTTGGTATTAATGAATGAATTAAGTATTCATAAAATAATACCAAACCGTGTAAAGAATTTCTGACCACCCTACTTCTGATGGTATAACTAAATAATTGTAGGATAAAAAGGCACTGATTATGCGCCTAGAAGAGAAGGGCGATATGTGTCCTATTATATGAATTATCATCGAAGGCTCTATATCAGTGAGTTTCTCCAGAAGAGCCTTGCGGTTCTCCCCCTTTCAATCAAGTCACGAAGTCACACTATTTGAAGAGTTCTAGATCCCCATCTGGCCGTAAATAATAACCGTCCAGTCAAGATAGTCCAAAATACGTGGAAAATTCGGAAAAATTCGCAAAGAGCTGAAAATTGGCACAGCTCCCTCTCCCCCTGTCGCCTCATACCGCCCGGGACTTTTAATATGTTATGTTACTGCAGGTTCTAACGAACAACTTGATTCCAATTTTCAAAACTTTTGGATGTTTTTCCCTCACATACCATCATCCATTTGTCTATTTTAACTGGAATATTGAGAGATATTTGCGAAAAACCGATTTTTTGACCTTTGACTTTTGATAATTTTTTTTTGCAGAAGTGGGATCGATGGGGGCTTTTGACATTTTATAGTATTTAAGGTATGTCCCAATTTTCAGCTCTATGTGAATTTTTCCGAAGTTGAATGCCTATTTTGACAAGACTAGACATTTTTATAAAATGCTGATTTTTCTATTTTAAAACTTCAGAAAAAGGCAAATGGTGCCGATGGTGGATTCAAAACAGAAGGATAATGCTGGGGTATCATCGTCTACCATTTTGAACTATTCGAAGTTCGAAGCTCACGATTTTCTCTAGGGTGGCTCTGCGATTTCCTTCGATTCACAATGTTTTTAACTATTCCATTAGAAAGACCAGTTACCATTACCTAGATCAAACTCTGGTCAAAAATAGAACATCTTCATCAGATAAGTTGTTTTTTAAATCCCCAAAAAAGCCACTAGTAGATCGAATGAAAAGAGAGATGATGATTTCTACGTCGTTTGGGAAATAAACCAATACTATTTATTCTAGTACTACTGTCTCTCTATGAAAATTTTTGTAGACCCGCCTCTGGCCGAAAATCAGGTTGAAAACTGAAGGATGATAGGACGCCATTGCATATCTTTATTGGAGTATTCGATATCAGTAGTTCTCTCATAAGAGTGGCTCCATGATTTCCTTCTCAAAATATTTTTGGACTGCGCTAGTATTTACAGATCTGCTCCCGCATAGGTGTCATAAATTTGAGAATTTTGTAAATTCAGTTCTGAGAGGAGATCAGTTTGTTTTCTTATTTTTTTGAAAAAACCATGCTCTTCTCATCTAACTAGTCTCTTTTTGGGAACTGGCGAATTCAGTACTCATTACTCTACATCATGATACGATTGATCTTTTGCTTGGGCTAATGCTGTTTCGGGGCTCTTAAGGGTAAAAATTTAAATCGTTAAGCTTCCCAAACTCAAATTGGTTGCAATTTTTTCGAAATCCGAATAACTAAGAGTTTTTGTATTAATTACAGGTTAGCATACATCAACGAATTATTAATGGACCTCCGGAGGAACAGAAGCTGACTAAGAAAAATTTTTAGAGGGGGCCACTCGTCCTTGTGCCTATACAGTGAAGAGGAGCTGCGTTTTCTTTCTCGGTAAGTCCAGAACATTTTTGATAATACTCGTCCAGAAAACAGTAATATTGACCTTGGTCTGTAAGTACATTGAGCACGCTTTCTAAAACATTTTCAGTCACTTACACTCAAAATGATAGTATTGGAATGCAATCAAATGTTTTTAACTGCCCTCTCCACTATAAACTCCGGCATGATATCTGGTCTAGATGAGGCTCAATTAGAAATGGACTTTTCGTACATAACGAGCATTTCTGGGACGCTGGGACCTATTAGTGGTAGTTTCATTCCATGCTATTCTTCTAGTTGTTTATTAGTTGCAAGTAGAAGCATCGTCTCAAGTTAGTTTTTGGAAGCTTAAATTAGTTTTATCGTGAATCGCTCCCTATGTTAAGTTCCATTTGGAGCGCATGTGGGTCTAGATGTCTATAGAGATTATTCTTACCGCACTGTAAATTTCTTTGCTCATTAATTTTTTTCTGTAATCGCCGTTGAAAGGTGCCGTACACTAAACTACTAATTTAAAAGCCAAAGTATATTTTTTTTCAAATCTCAATTCGACACAGAAATGGTTTGTAATTTCGTGATTAGTTCATTTTGAGTGGTGTTATTTATGAGTAGCAACATGAGACGTGGCCGCTTCATAGTGATGAGGAGATGAGGACGTTTAGATAAAATTTCATTTTTGGTTTTGAAATTAGATCTTACGACAGTGCTCGCTATAGAAATTCTATTTTCGACAAAATTAGCTTAGTGTAGAATATCCGCCATCTTGTATGAAAGATGTCGCTCTATAAATTATATTTTTCCGTTTTTGTAAGACTATCGACTACTTACTTCGTTTTGGTAGATTGAATTCCAATATTTTGGATAAACGTTCCGTTTGGAAAACTGAAAATAATTTCAATATGAAAAAAAATGAGATGGTAATAACTGATCTATTAGACTGATTTTCAATCGAAAATGTGTCTAAATTAGTTCTAGAGATTAAATTCAAAAATAGCTATTTAATTTGTGTTTTTATGCAACAAACCACAAGTCATATCGGGATTCACACGTATCGGTTCATTGCTTTCCAGATGACTACATCAAATCTCTTTGTCTGTTACACAAGTTGCTGTCGTGACTCGTTGTAAGTTCACACCTCTTTGAAGTGATCCGCTAGTTCTCGATATTTCCTCTAATCAATTTACAGTAATGTATTAATAATCGTAACCTTCTTGTCACGACTTCGTCAGCAGTTCTTAACAGCCCGCTGATATATACACGCCCATCACGGTATTTAAGAAACTAATTAATTACTGTGATTAATCAGAAAAGTTGGTGTAATTAGAAAGTTTCTGGGCGAAATGAAAATGGCGTCTGGCCTTTGCTTTAAAATACGGTTTAGAATAGATCAGTTTTTGTACCGTGCGGACACCTTTTTTTTAAACGGCCCATTCCACTTTTTTCACCAATAAACACGCGCAATTGTTTAAACAAAAAAACTTCAGAACTTGCTCGATTCGAATGTAAATGAGAGGAATTCATATTTTTTTAATGACCAATTAATTACTCGAATCGATTACTAATTTATTTGTTAATTATTTAGCATAATTAACTATTGACGAATTAAAATGCATTGTTTTGAATAATTTTCCGCTCATTTTGAATAAGAGTGCGCACACATCACATCCTATAAACTCATTAATTAAGGTAGAGCTTTGACGAAGTTTTGTCTGTGAATAGAAATGCCTTCGTAAGTTGACTGCTGCTTTTCATTACAACTAGGTAATAATTACAAACAAAAAATCAATTTAAAATCTTAAATTAACGAAGAAACTTTAAACTTCATTATTTTATGGTTCGGATATAAAATTTTAATGAAATTTTAGTAAGGTATGAGCTTAATGATGACTAAAAAATTCAATTTGTTTGTTAGAAACAACTATGTTTTTAAATACTCTGCGTAACAATAGTACATGATGCTCTTTTAATAATTATTAAAATTCGAATCCGTCGAGATTCGATACTAGTGGAAATGTTTATTGTGCGGAAATAAGTTGAAAATAATTTTCTAAAATAGTAGATTGGAGAAAAAGCATTTTTAATAATAGTAAATACCTAGTAAATGAGAGTAACAAAATTGATATTTTTTCTACGAGAGGTCTCAAAACCGGCATTTCTGCTAAGAAAAGTATAAAAACATTGTAAAAAATAAATAGGGACATACTCTGAAACAACCCAATTGTAACAAATTTTTCAGTATAACATTAATTTTGATGAAATATATTTTTACCTGCAAGACGTGTCTCAACAGGCATTTCTGCCAATAAAATAAAAACATTTGAAGAAAATATTCTGAAAACCACCCAGCACCCACTTCTAACCAATTTTTTCAGTATTAACAGTTAATTATTGTGATTAAATTGATATTTTTAGTTTAAACCTACGAAAAGTCTCAAAAATGGCATTTCAATAAAATTCATTTGGAGAAAATAATCTGAAAACCACACAACGCTTACAAACTGTTTCATTAGTAACAGTTAGTTGTTGTATTGGTTATATATATCGGTAATTAGACCCATTGTCAATTGTCATATACGCTTCGCTTGTGTGGTGGACAAAAACGAATGAAATCACGACACAAAGCAAGCTGCAGAAATTGCAGCGGCTAGCGTGTTTGGGTATAATAGGGGCTATGTGCACAATCCCGACTGTGGCTATAGAGGCACTTCTGGACCTGCCGTCCCTGCAATTGCGGGTGAAGAGGGACAGCCTACAGGCCGCCTTAAAAGTAACCCAAAGCAGGAAATTCAAACCGGATGACAAAACAGGTCACCTAAAGATTCTGGACTTTTTACAGCCAGAACTGTTTGAAAAACCCCTGGATGTCATTCCAAGTGTATTTGACTTCCAGACACCTTTGGAAGTGGTCTCTCGAGACCGCGACATGGCTAGAAGTCAAATAATACAACAGGAATTAAATTCCTCCATCTGGTACTCGGATGGATCTAAAACTGAACAGGGAACAAAATATAGGGCATCGATAGCCTTAGGAACCTCCCCCACAATTATGCAAGCTGAAACACTTACAATAGACCTATGCGCCCAGGAATGCCTACGAAGGCGTATAAAGGGTAAAAAAGTTTATATAATGTCTGACAGTCAAGCTGTACTGAAGGCACTCAAAGCCAACAGCTATGAATCTCTATCCATTTGGGAATGCAGACAGTCCCTCAAGAAGCTGGCTTCACTGGGTGCCGGGGCATGAGGGAGTTATAGGAAGTGAAATAGCTGATGAACTAGCTAGAGCAGGATCAAAAGCTATCCCGATTGGACCAGAACCCTTCTGTGGGCTATCCAGAACACACAGAACAGTAAATATCCAAAAATGGGAAACTGAAAACAAAAAATCTCACTGGCATAACATACCAGGACATAGACAGGCAAAGAAATTCATTGAGTACTCGTCTACAAAAGCTAAAAAGCTTCTTCTTCTATCAAAGAACGAAATCAGACTTATCACAGGTCTGTTTACTGGACACTGCCTAGTGAGATACCACCTCAAAAAACTGGGATTGGAAGATAGTGACACATGCAGGTTATGTGAAACGGAGGTCGAATCCGCCGAGCACATTCTCTGCAACTGCGATGCACTAGCTCGACTTAGGTTGAAACACTTAGGGCAGGCACAACTAACGCCTGAAGAAATGAAAAGAAAGCCTCTCAAGAACACTCTAGGCTTCGTTGACAAGATCGAATTCCTGAGAATATAATACGAGTAGGGTTATGAACAAAAGATCAACGCTGGTCGCATCAGTTCTGTAAGGCTTACGTAGCCAATCGACCCCTGAGAACAATACAATACAACAGTTAGTTGTGATAAAATTGTTGTCAGTTTTTAGTTTTCACCTTTGAGAGGTCTCAAAACGGTAATTCAGCCCAAAAACAGAAAAACCAATAAAATACATTTAGAGGAAATATTCTGAAAACCATCCGATTCTTATAAATTGTTCCAGTGGTGGCAGTTACTTAATTGTAATGTAATTGATATTTTCAGTTTTTACGTTCGAGAGATCTCATAAACGTCATTTGAGCCAAAAAAAGGAAAAACCAGTAAAATAAATTTAGAGAAAATATTCTGAAAACCGCCCAACTCTTACTAATTTTTTCAGTAGTAACAGTTAATGGTGATTAAATTAATGTTTTCAGTTTTTAGTTTCTACGTACAAGAAGTCTCAAAAACGGTATTTTTAGCCCCAAAAAAATGAAAACCAATAAAATTTATTTCAAGAAAATACTTATTCTGAAAACCATCCAATTCTTACAAACTTTTTCAGTAGTGACAGTTACTTAATTGTGACGTAATTGACATTTTCAGTTTTCACCGTCGAGAGGTCTCAAAAACGGCATTTCAGTCTCCAAAAAACGAAAAACCAATAAAATGAGTGTGGAGAAAATATTTTGAAAACCACCCAATTCCTGAAAACATATTCTGAAATCTTCTACTTGCACTACTTCTTTCAGCGACCATCGGCCAGCGAAGAAATCGCTATTTTACCTGTGAGAGGTATCAGAACCAATATTTCCGAATGCTTGAAAAGACTGAAATAACAGTAATCAGTAATAGTCTACAGCACTCTTTTTGTGTAAGTTTAGCAGCTTCAACGCGCTCTAGCGCCTAACGTAAACGTCTTATGTAAAAGACCTAAGGTACATAATTTGTAGGATTTTTAAGGCACTTTATTTTGGTATAGGAACATTTTTCTCTAAAAGTGCATATAGTTTTCGATTTATACGCGATAAACTAAAACAACAGTTTTTTCACCGTTTGGAATTTTTGGCAAATTTTAACGCGCGCTTAACCAGTTGTCTGAAGAAAAAATGGTAAGACATATAATTAGTAGGAAATTTTATGAAGTTTCTTTCGATATATATGTAATTTTCCCAAAAAGTGTGTAGTTTTGAAGTTATAAGCAAAAAACTGAAAAAAGAGCAAAAATCCGTTTTTCTCGAGCTCACAGAGGAGTGACAGACACGGTCGGTTTTATTCTGTTTTTATTACTCATTTGCTACTTGCAATGCTCTTTTGGCCTGTATCGTCAAAAATTTTGTACTTATGGCTTTAGTAGTATATTTATTTGTACGCTATCTCCCGGACCATTATTAGGGAAAAATGATTCTGGTGCAATCAGCAATCGTTATTGCTAGAAGAAATTGTGAGAAGTTGAGTTAGATGTTTTACAATCAATAATTGAGAGCTTGAGTTGAAATCTGTGCTGATGTAAGAGATGCATTATTTTAATTAACTGAGCGCACAATCTGAAAAATACTGGAAAGCGCATATTGGTAAAGACATAAAAATACGCTTTGACGTTTTCGTCCTCTGTAAAGACAACCATATTTTATGTTTTATACAAGTCCCGTTTAGTATACGGTCCTGTGTAACAACACTTGTTTTTCTTTTAAAGTGAAACTTTTAAAAATAT
The DNA here is from genome assembly GCA_950108345.1 of Malthinus flaveolus. NCBI lineage: Eukaryota > Metazoa > Arthropoda > Insecta > Coleoptera > Cantharidae > Malthinus > Malthinus flaveolus. The sequence goes on from OX467285.1 coordinate 3,177,786, forward strand.
AATTAACTTTTGTAGTTCTATTTTTGCAGGTGCTCTAAAAATGATTATTATAGTATATTTTTTTATAATTGTATAACACCACAACCATCACATAGTGTTAAGGACAAATTCGCGCGTTGACGCTCCCACCACCGATCGCTACCCTTCTTCGCCGCAAAGCAACGAGAACGCATTCACCTTCGATTCATTACTCGGTATTCATCATCGATTCATCTTCGATCCGCTCAAAAAGACTCGCATACATAACAACTTCGCAACGTACATTTATATTATATGTAAAAAGAGTTTATTTTGTATTCGTATAAGTTAGTAAAAGGTCTAAAACTCATTCGTACAAGTGATTCTTTTATTTAACACAACATTCATCAACACAAGGTCCTTCGAAGCTATAAGTCACAACATAATTTGGTCCAATCGAGTCGGATTGACCTGCAATCAAAACAATCGAAAACACAACAACCATATTCAAGGTGTAAGAAACGGCATTTTCATCATCACAAGGGCCCGTTCGGTACAGCGTATAACGAAAAACAAACGCAGCAAACTGACGTAAGTCCAATCCATTTATTCAATCATATATTTGCCGCTTTTTATTTGCACCAAAACCGTACAAGTTTTCTTTTGAAATCAATCGATCAAAAAATCAATCATAATGTCGAACAAAGACAAAATTACACAATTAATCCGCGTAAGAGCCGGTATTAAAAGTAGTTTAACATCATTTCAAAAGTTTTTAAATAATTTAGTCGAAACTAACGTAGACCACGCGGTCGAACAGGGTGATAGCGCAAGCGAGAACTTGTTTCAACCCTCACAGATGCGTTCGTTATCAGAATTCGAATTCACAAAACTATCTTTGAGATTAAAAAACGCTCAAGAATTATTACCACGGTATGAAAGCGCTCAAACAGATTTAATTTTAATTGAAAGCGAGGACAATTTGCAAAAACGGTTTGACGAATTAGATAATTTTGAATCATCATTTAACGAAATCCTAGCTCAAGCGCAAATCTTATTCGATAAAAACCAACAATTATTCCTTAAAGACGATGTTTCGGTTAGCAGTAGTAGTAGTCATCGTAATATAATTAATAACGTAGACAAGCCAAGCTCATTAGCTAGCGTTTATTCGCACGCTAGATACTCTCCTCCTATCCTTAACAGTCCTAAAATATGCAATGTCAAGTTACCAACGCTACAGTTAAAAACGTTTGAAGGTAAAGCAGAAGACTTTCCTCGATTCTACGCTTCGTTTAAATCTTTAATACACAATAACGAAAAGCTAGACGACATGTCTCGGTTCTTATATTTGAATGAATGCTTAGGAAAGGAACCTCTAAAAATCATCGATCATATCGAAGTAGTGCCTTCGAATTACGAAGTAGCTCTCGGGCTATTAGAAAAAAGGTACGAAGATAAGCAAGCTTTAATACATTCGCACGTAAAGGGTATAGTCGAGTTCCCCAAAGTTAGCAAAGAATCATATACAAAACTAAGGGAAATGTCGGACTCCCTCCAAGGTCACATAAGAGCCCTTGAATCATTAGGCGAACCCGTCCACGCATCGTCAAGCTTTGTCTTGTATTTAGTAGTCGACAAATTTGACTATAATAGCCGCAAAGAGTGGGAGGTGGAGTCTTCAAAAACGGAATTAAAACCAGATATCCCCTTTCTAATCAATTTTCTTGAGAGCCGATGTTCCTTACTAGAAAAGGTCAACGTAGGTTCGAGATCATTCGAAAACAATTTTAAGGCAAAGACAAATTTGCTACAAAAGCGTCCTAGCCTGACACATGTGAGCAGCATTCAACCTTCAATCATATGCGTCAGTTGCAAGGAAAATCATCCAATTTATTATTGTAAAAGGTTTTTAAATTTAAACCATCAGGCCAGGTTAGATGAAGCAAAAAGGCTACAGCTATGTATCAATTGTCTGAGGTCAAATCACTCGATCACCGCGTGCCGATCCGGTCGGTGCAGGAAGTGCAACAAATCGCATTCAACCTTGCTTCATGAAGCATTCCCCACGGTAAACTCAAACGGCAATGATTCTTCTCATGATGCCGCGACCTTAGTACAAAAGCCAGATGTTCCAACCATCACTGCTCTATCCCTTTCTAACGCATTGCACATCTTGCCAACAGCCATAGTTTACATTCACGACGCTAAAGGCTTAGCACGAAAATGTACAGCATTGCTCGACTCCGGTTCTCAGCGTTCCTACATGACCAACTCGCTATGCAATCTTCTTAGACTAAAAACTTTTCACTGTGACGTCCCGGTAGCCGGCATCGGTCAAACCCGTACCACGGTAAATCTTTTCACGCAAGCGACTATTCATTCGACGCATAGCAAATTTTCCATGCCTGTAACATTTCTGTTGCTACAAAACATAGCTAATCCGTTGCCTTCTTCGTCGGTGTCTTCATTAAACATACCTTCCAATTTGCCACTCGCGAATCCCGATTTTCATCGTGAAACAAAAATCGACTTACTACTCGGCGTTGATATTTTCTGGAATTTGCTCGACGTCGAACAGCCTTCTTTGGAAATCCACCCGTATCTACACAGCACACGACTTGGATACGTGGTCTCAGGTGGTCATTGCGAACCTAATTTGCACAATCGAACTGTTTGCAATTTATCCACGGTTAACCTCTCAAAACAATTAACGCAATTTTGGGAAATCGAAAACATTAATCTTCCGAAACCTTTATCGCCCGAAGAGTATCAATGTGAATCTAATTTCATAAAAACTACCAAACAAAATAAACAAGGTCAATTTGTGGTTACAATACCATTAAGTTCCAAGCCTACAGTTTTAGGCGAATCAAGACAGCTCGCTTTAAAACAATTCATGTCGCTCGAAAGGCGTCTACAATCTAACAAATCGTACCAAAAACTGTATGTAGAGTTTATGTCCGAATACAAGGAGTTGAAGCACATGATCAAGGTCGACGAAAACAAAAACGTACCCTACGAATACTTTATTCCTCATCATGGAGTATACAAAGAGCAAAGCCTCACGACAAAACTAAGGGTAGTGTTTAATTCTAGTGCGCCTTCATCCAACGGCATATCTCTAAACGACATTCAATTAAATGGTCCGATAATTCAGAACGATCTCTTCTCCATCCTTGTACGTCTTCGTAGATTCAAATACTTAATCTCCGGCGACTGTTCAAAGATGTATCGATCCGTTTTAGTCGACGAGTCTCAGCACTCGCTTCAAAGAATATTCTGGAGGTCAGATCCTTCTCAACCGCTAGAAGTCTACGAGCTCGCCACCGTAACGTACGGTGAGAAATCGTCGAGTTTCTTAGCAATCAGGTGTTTATTCGAACTCGCAAAGCAGTGCGAAGAAGAACACCCTAAAATATCTAACATTATTCGCAACGATATGTATTGCGACGACTTACTAACCAATTGTAGCACGCTCGACGAAGCAAAATACATTTGTTCAACCATCTCTTCGGTGCTTCAAGTTGGAGGCTTTACATTGAGAAAATGGAATTCAAACGTTCCTGAAGTCTTAGACGTAGTACAGTCCGATACCATATCTAATAACATTCTCGCATTCGGTCCTGCTGAAAACAATAAAACATTAGGACTATTATACAATAGTTTTAGCGACGAATTCTTGTTTGTGATTAAGGAATTCAACGCTCATTCCAAACCCATTACTAAACGTACCGTCTTGTCGTTCATATCCACTATTTTCGATCCATTAGGTTTGGTGCTCCCTTGCACGATTTACGCTAGAATTTTAATACAAAAAATTTGGCTACTAAAAACAGGCTGGGATGACCCCTTGCCTCAAGATTATCTTAACGACTGGCTAACATTTTGCACTGACCTACCTCAATTGAACTCCTTACAAATTCCCAGACAGGTTATTTGTGATCATCTAAAAATCTTGGAATTACACGCCTTCTGTGATAGCAGCCAGTTATCATATGGAGCATGCGTTTATCTTAAGTCAATAAATATTGATAATCAAGCTTCGACTCATTTGCTATGTTCGAAGGCAAAGGTAGCTCCTCTAAAGATCCTAACTATTCCTAAATTAGAGTTGTGCGGCGCCTTGCTTATTGCCCAGCTTGTCAAAAGGGTCAGAGACTGTATCGATTTGCCAATCAGCAACATTTTTTACTGGTGTGACTCATCAATAGTCCTTTCTTGGATTAACACACCACCTCATCTCCTGAACATTTTCGTGGCAAATCGTATCGTTCAAATTTCCGAGTTATCCGAAACGATTCAATGGAAATACGTACCAACAAACCAAAACCCAGCCGATCTTCTTACCAGAGGAATCACTCCTCAAAAAATCGCAGAATCACAACTTTGGTGGTCTGGCCCGGATTTTCTCAAACACCAACCTGAATCCTGGTCTACTTTTCCTCACCTTCGTACGCGTGACTTACCTGAACTAAAATCTCTAAATACAATCAATCTTTCCGCCACAAATTCGTACAAATCCTTCTTTCCTTTCGAGAGATATTCAAGTCTACAACGAATGAAAAGAGTAATGGCATACTGTTTACGCTTTGTGAAAAATTGTCGTCTTTCAAAGGAGAATCGTAATTCAAACATACTTACCGTCGATGAGCTAAACAACTCCTTAATACAATTAGCGCGTCTTTCGCAAATCGAATCGTTCACAAACGAATTTAACTTAATTTCACGTGGCAAAAGACTTGAAAAATCAAGCAAACTAGCTTCATTAAGTCCCGTCATGGCCGACTCAGAATCTGTCATACGCGTTTTAGGTCGCTTAGGAAATTCTGATTACGACTACAATAAACGGTCGCCAATTATAATCGCGGCTACGCATAATTTTACACACCTACTTTTTCGCTACATGCACGAATCTAATCTTCACATTGGCCCGCAACAGCTTTTGTTCACAGTCAGAGAATCATTTTGGCCAATCGGTGGACGAAGCTTGGCTAGAAAGATAGTGCAAAAATGCATCATTTGTTTTAGGGCAAAACCCAAAACTCTCGATAACCTATTAGGTCATTTACCTCATGATAGGGTAACTCCTTGTTTACCGTTTTCCATAGTCGGTACCGATTATTTTGGACCCTTCATGATCAAAGATCGCGAAACTCGAAATTATAAAACTGTAAAATGTTACGTCTGTCTGTTCGTGTGTTTAAGCACTAAAGCCATACATCTCGAACCCGTAACAAACTTATCTACCGACGCTTTTATAGCGTGTTTACGAAATTTTGCATCGCGCAGAGGAATGCCTCAAAAAATATATTCTGATAACGGGCGAAACTACTGCGGTGCGAAAAATCAGTTATACGAATTATATCATTTTTTATCGAAAAACAAAGATGACTTGTTAAAAATGAGTTCATCATACAATTTCAATTGGTCATTCATACCTCCCTACTCGCCTAGCTTGGGTGGCATCTGGGAAGCGGGTGTTAAGTCCGTGAAACATCATTTAAAACGGGTAATGGGAAATGCTAAATTATCATTTATCGATTTTAACAATATTTTGGTGCAAGTAGAAGGAATCCTGAATTCCAGGCCTTTGTCCCCTTTATCCTGCAGCTCGCAAGATCTAAATCCGTTGACGCCGGCACATTTCCTGATTGGACGTCTACTCACCGTCGTGCCAAACGTCGATTTAACTCATTTACACGAAAACCGTTTGTCGTTACACCAAAGATTGCAACAAATAATTCAAAATTTTTGGAAACGGTGGTCGAAGGAATATATTTCCGAAATCCAAGTTCGTTCAAAATGCAAGGAACTAAAGGAAAACGTCGAGTGTGACTCACTCGTTATAATCAAAGACGATGGCTTACCTCCTTCAAAGTGGAAGTTGGGACGCGTTATCAAAACACATCCTGGAACCGATGGAGTTGTGCGCGTCGTTTCAATAAATACAAAGGATGGCGTCATTCAAAGAGGCATATCAAAAATATGTGTCTTACCGCTCAATTGAAGAACTCGTCCAGTCCTTCAATGGGGGGAGCTTATGTTAAGGACAAATTCGCGCGTTGACGCTCCCACCACCGATCGCTACCCTTCTTCGCCGCAAAGCAACGAGAACGCATTCACCTTCGATTCATTACTCGGTATTCATCATCGATTCATCTTCGATCCGCTCAAAAAGACTCGCATACATAACAACTTCGCAACGTACATTTATATTATATGTAAAAAGAGTTTATTTTGTATTCGTATAAGTTAGTAAAAGGTCTAAAACTCATTCGTACAAGTGATTCTTTTATTTAACACAACATTCATCAACACAAGGTCCTTCGAAGCTATAAGTCACAACACATAGTTTACGATGATGGTATTAAAAGAAACCCTGCCATTTGAGCCATCACGCTTATAAAATCGCTGAGTTAAGACAAGAAGAGAAACAACCAATATCGTAAAAACATTAATCTAACTCGCATCAAACATTTCGATAGTTTGACAGTCGAAACCGCTTCGACTCTCGAACCATATGCTGACTCATACTCTAATGACTCTTCTAACACCGACAAAGAAGTTCACACCGCTCAACTGACGATCACAAAAGTATTAAAATTTTATTTATAAATATCTAAACATCAATATGTTTTTTTAAAATTTTATTTTGGTCTTTTTTGGAGCTCTTAAAGCAGGACGTTATTCATGATGTGCCATACCAGCCCTACCATAAGTACCTAAAAAGTTGTAAAATTTGGTATTTACCAAAAATAATTAGAACAGTTTTTACAAACAATGTTCCTGAAAGCTTGAGACGAGTAGGAGACTACGTGGACTGCCCTTCGCGCTCACTAAATTTGAACCTGCTGAACTTTTATCTACACCTGTCCATCCCGTGAGAAGGATAATGTTGTTAGATATGGATATATTCTTCAACTTGACTCTCATCGAGAGTTGCAGTTCTCGTTCTTTTCTTTCCGAGTTCAAAGAAGAGTTTCCTAAAATCAGCGCCTAGGTTACTTGTGTTTTCAAGCTACGACGAACTTGACAAAAAATTTTAAACCGCGCAGGAAGAAATATTTCATTTCTTCCAAAAATATGTTTGACTGGATAAGCTGTGCAAAATCTAATTTAATTCAAATATCTAACAAGTCTTAAGTTTCATCGTGGGTGATCGAAACGACTGGGCATAATTTAAATACCGCATAACTGGAAGTGAATAAATAATTTAAAAATGTGTGAGGTAAAACTATTAAACAAACATGAAAGTTAACAAACGACCAAATAAACATTGATACTCTTTTTTTTTTAAATTAATGTTTAGCCGAAGCCATTTATTAAATGGCTCGAGAGACGTAAGAAAATTAATTCGTACAATTTTTAATTAACGTTCAGATGGGGATATATGAGATGTGGTTACGTTGAAAATATTATTTTTTGTAAAGAAAACTGCAATAATTGATCAACTGTACCGCCCGGAGCTTTCGGTGTAAAACAGTGGCAGCTTCTTATACTGTATAAAACACAGAAGTAAAGACTGTGACAAATATTTAACAGAATGGCTATAAATTAACAAAAGATATGTTACTTAGATAAGAGGGACACCCTGTTGTGTTGTTATTCATAGAGAGCGGAGCATGTTCATTTTACAAGTTACTAGTGTATGTGTATTAATTGAAGAGTTGTAAAAAAATTGTTTAGATTCATTCAGTAAACTTTCATTAATTGAAAGGGTCAAAGATATACATTCGAATAGCTATAAGTGGATAACTTGATATTTATTAATAGAAAAACGGTTTTGACTTCTCCGATAGCGATACTCATTTTCTAACTTTTGATTAATAAAGGTAAAATTAACCACAACTCACGAGTCGGTGAGTTATGCCAAGAAGAGTTGAAGACGTAAATCGAACTAATTCTTTAGACTTCACTAGATGGTACTTGAAAAACTATTCGAGTTAAGAGGGCTTGTTTAAACATTTAAGAGAGTAAAATTCATGCTCTATAATTTGTATCAGATGTAGATTTTACTTTCGGCCTCTTGTTAATTAGCCATGGCCGGGAGAGACCTGGTAGGAGGATGTAGAGATGCTCAAATCAAACTAAATCTTTAAACTTCACTAGATGGTACTTAAAAAACTATTTGAGTTAAGAGGGCCCATTTTAACATTTATGAGAGTAAAATTTGCGTTTTTTAATTTTGATTAGATGTAGGTTTTACGTAGGGCCTTTCGTTAATTAGCTATGCCTGGGAGAGAAAGGGTAGGAGGATGTGGAGATGCTGTAAATCGAACTAATTGTTTAGACTTCACTAAATGACGCTTTAAAAACTATTCTAATTAAGAGAGCCTACGTAGACATTTATGAGAGTAAAATTCATGCTCTTTAATTCGAATCAGATGTAGATTTTACTTAGGGCCTCTCGTTAATTAGCTATGCCCGAGGGAGACCTGGTACGAGGATGTGGAGATGCTCAAATCAAACTAATTCTTTAAACTTCACTAGATGGTACTTAAAAAACTATTTGAGTTAATAGGGCCCATTATAACATTTATGAGAGCAAAATTCACGTTCTTTAAATTTGATTAGATGTAGATTTTACGTAGGGCCTTTCGTTAATAGCTATGCCTGGGAGAGGAAGGGTAGGAGGATGTGGAGATACTAATAGTTTAGACTTTACTAAATGATGCTTAAAAAACTATTCTAGTTAAGAGGGCCTACGTAGACATTTATGAGAGTAAAATTCATGCTCTTTAATTTGAATCAGATGTAGATTATACTTAGGAGCTCTCGTTAATTAGCTATGGCCGGGGGAGACCGGGTAAGAGGATGTGGAGATGCTGAAATCAAACTAATTCTTTAAACTTCACTAGATGGTACTTAAAAAACTATTTGAGTTAAGAGGGCCCATTATAACATTTATGAGAGTAAAATTTACGTTCTTTAAATTTGATTAGATGTAGATTTTACGTAGGGTCTTTCGTTAATTAGCTATGCCTGGGAGAGGAAGGGTAGGAGGATGTGGAGATGCTGTAAATCGAACTAATTGTTTAGACTTCACTAAATGACGCTTTAAAAACTATTCTAATTAAGAGAGCCTACGTAGACATTTATGAGAGTAAAATTCATGCTCTTTAATTCGAATCAGATGTAGATTTTACTTAGGGCCTCTCGTTAATTAGCTATGCCCGAGGGAGACCTGGTACGAGGATGTGGAGATGCTCAAATCAAACTAATTCTTTAAACTTCACTAGATGGTACTTAAAAAACTATTTGAGTTAAAAGGGCCCATTATAACATTTATGAGAGCAAAATTCACGTTCTTTAAATTTGATTAGATGTAGATTTTACGTAGGGCCTTTCGTTAATAGCTATGCCTGGGAGAGGAAGGGTAGGAGGATGTGGAGATACTAATAGTTTAGACTTTACTAAATGATGCTTAAAAAACTATTCTAGTTAAGAGGGCCTACGTAGACATTTATGAGAGTAAAATTCATGCTCTTTAATTTGAATCAGATGTAGATTATACTTAGGAGCTCTCGTTAATTAGCTATGGCCGGGGGAGACCGGGTAAGAGGATGTGGAGATGCTGAAATCAAACTAATTCTTTAAACTTCACTAGATGGTACTTAAAAAACTATTTGAGTTAAGAGGGCCCATTATAACATTTATGAGAGTAAAATTTACGTTCTTTAAATTTGATTAGATGTAGATTTTACGTAGGGTCTTTCGTTAATTAGCTATGCCTGGGAGAGGAAGGGTAGGAGGATGTGGAGATGCTGTAAATCGAACTAATTGTTTAGACTTCACTAAATGACGCTTTAAAAACTATTCTAATTAAGAGAGCCTACGTAGACATTTATGAGAGTAAAATTCATGCTCTTTAATTCGAATCAGATGTAGATTTTACTTAGGGCCTCTCGTTAATTAGCTATGCCCGAGGGAGACCTGGTACGAGGATGTGGAGATGCTCAAATCAAACTAATTCTTTAAACTTCACTAGATGGTACTTAAAAAACTATTTGAGTTAAAAGGGCCCATTATAACATTTATGAGAGCAAAATTCACGTTCTTTAAATTTGATTAGATGTAGATTTTACGTAGGGCCTTTCGTTAATAGCTATGCCTGGGAGAGGAAGGGTAGGAGGATGTGGAGATACTAATAGTTTAGACTTTACTAAATGATGCTTAAAAAACTATTCTAGTTAAGAGGGCCTACGTAGACATTTATGAGAGTAAAATTCATGCTCTTTAATTTGAATCAGATGTAGATTATACTTAGGAGCTCTCGTTAATTAGCTATGGCCGGGGGAGACCGGGTAAGAGGATGTGGAGATGCTGAAATCAAACTAATTCTTTAAACTTCACTAGATGGTACTTAAAAAACTATTTGAGTTAAGAGGGCCCATTATAACATTTATGAGAGTAAAATTTACGTTCTTTAAATTTGATTAGATGTAGATTTTACGTAGGGTCTTTCGTTAATTAGCTATGCCTGGGAGAGGAAGGGTAGGAGGATGTGGAGATGCTGTAAATCGAACTAATTGTTTAGACTTCACTAAATGACGCTTTAAAAACTATTCTAATTAAGAGAGCCTACGTAGACATTTATGAGAGTAAAATTCATGCTCTTTAATTCGAATCAGATGTAGATTTTACTTAGGGCCTCTCGTTAATTAGCTATGCCCGAGGGAGACCTGGTACGAGGATGTGGAGATGCTCAAATCAAACTAATTCTTTAAACTTCACTAGATGGTACTTAAAAAACTATTTGAGTTAAAAGGGCCCATTATAACATTTATGAGAGCAAAATTCACGTTCTTTAAATTTGATTAGATGTAGATTTTACGTAGGGCCTTTCGTTAATAGCTATGCCTGGGAGAGGAAGGGTAGGAGGATGTGGAGATACTAATAGTTTAGACTTTACTAAATGATGCTTAAAAAACTATTCTAGTTAAGAGGGCCTACGTAGACATTTATGAGAGTAAAATTCATGCTCTTTAATTTGAATCAGATGTAGATTATACTTAGGAGCTCTCGTTAATTAGCTATGGCCGGGGGAGACCGGGTAAGAGGATGTGGAGATGCTGAAATCAAACTAATTCTTTAAACTTCACTAGATGGTACTTAAAAAACTATTTGAGTTAAGAGGGCCCATTATAACATTTATGAGAGTAAAATTTACGTTCTTTAAATTTGATTAGATGTAGATTTTACGTAGGGTCTTTCGTTAATTAGCTATGCCTGGGAGAGGAAGGGTAGGAGGATGTGGAGATGCTGTAAATCGAACTAATTGTTTAGACTTCACTAAATGACGCTTTAAAAACTATTCTAATTAAGAGAGCCTACGTAGACATTTATGAGAGTAAAATTCATGCTCTTTAATTCGAATCAGATGTAGATTTTACTTAGGGCCTCTCGTTAATTAGCTATGCCCGAGGGAGACCTGGTACGAGGATGTGGAGATGCTCAAATCAAACTAATTCTTTAAACTTCACTAGATGGTACTTAAAAAACTATTTGAGTTAAAAGGGCCCATTATAACATTTATGAGAGCAAAATTCACGTTCTTTAAATTTGATTAGATGTAGATTTTACGTAGGGCCTTTCGTTAATAGCTATGCCTGGGAGAGGAAGGGTAGGAGGATGTGGAGATACTAATAGTTTAGACTTTACTAAATGATGCTTAAAAAACTATTCTAGTTAAGAGGGCCTACGTAGACATTTATGAGAGTAAAATTCATGCTCTTTAATTTGAATCAGATGTAGATTATACTTAGGAGCTCTCGTTAATTAGCTATGGCCGGGGGAGACCGGGTAAGAGGATGTGGAGATGCTGAAATCAAACTAATTCTTTAAACTTCACTAGATGGTACTTAAAAAACTATTTGAGTTAAGAGGGCCCATTATAACATTTATGAGAGTAAAATTTACGTTCTTTAAATTTGATTAGATGTAGATTTTACGTAGGGTCTTTCGTTAATTAGCTATGCCTGGGAGAGGAAGGGTAGGAGGATGTGGAGATGCTGTAAATCGAACTAATTGTTTAGACTTCACTAAATGACGCTTTAAAAACTATTCTAATTAAGAGAGCCTACGTAGACATTTATGAGAGTAAAATTCATGCTCTTTAATTCGAATCAGATGTAGATTTTACTTAGGGCCTCTCGTTAATTAGCTATGCCCGAGGGAGACCTGGTACGAGGATGTGGAGATGCTCAAATCAAACTAATTCTTTAAACTTCACTAGATGGTACTTAAAAAACTATTTGAGTTAAAAGGGCCCATTATAACATTTATGAGAGCAAAATTCACGTTCTTTAAATTTGATTAGATGTAGATTTTACGTAGGGCCTTTCGTTAATAGCTATGCCTGGGAGAGGAAGGGTAGGAGGATGTGGAGATACTAATAGTTTAGACTTTACTAAATGATGCTTAAAAAACTATTCTAGTTAAGAGGGCCTACGTAGACATTTATGAGAGTAAAATTCATGCTCTTTAATTTGAATCAGATGTAGATTATACTTAGGAGCTCTCGTTAATTAGCTATGGCCGGGGGAGACCGGGTAAGAGGATGTGGAGATGCTGAAATCAAACTAATTCTTTAAACTTCACTAGATGGTACTTAAAAAACTATTTGAGTTAAGAGGGCCCATTATAACATTTATGAGAGTAAAATTTACGTTCTTTAAATTTGATTAGATGTAGATTTTACGTAGGGTCTTTCGTTAATTAGCTATGCCTGGGAGAGGAAGGGTAGGAGGATGTGGAGATGCTGTAAATCGAACTAATTGTTTAGACTTCACTAAATGACGCTTTAAAAACTATTCTAATTAAGAGAGCCTACGTAGACATTTATGAGAGTAAAATTCATGCTCTTTAATTCGAATCAGATGTAGATTTTACTTAGGGCCTCTCGTTAATTAGCTATGCCCGAGGGAGACCTGGTACGAGGATGTGGAGATGCTCAAATCAAACTAATTCTTTAAACTTCACTAGATGGTACTTAAAAAACTATTTGAGTTAAAAGGGCCCATTATAACATTTATGAGAGCAAAATTCACGTTCTTTAAATTTGATTAGATGTAGATTTTACGTAGGGCCTTTCGTTAATAGCTATGCCTGGGAGAGGAAGGGTAGGAGGATGTGGAGATACTAATAGTTTAGACTTTACTAAATGATGCTTAAAAAACTATTCTAGTTAAGAGGGCCTACGTAGACATTTATGAGAGTAAAATTCATGCTCTTTAATTTGAATCAGATGTAGATTATACTTAGGAGCTCTCGTTAATTAGCTATGGCCGGGGGAGACCGGGTAAGAGGATGTGGAGATGCTGAAATCAAACTAATTCTTTAAACTTCACTAGATGGTACTTAAAAAACTATTTGAGTTAAGAGGGCCCATTATAACATTTATGAGAGTAAAATTTACGTTCTTTAAATTTGATTAGATGTAGATTTTACGTAGGGTCTTTCGTTAATTAGCTATGCCTGGGAGAGGAAGGGTAGGAGGATGTGGAGATGCTGTAAATCGAACTAATTGTTTAGACTTCACTAAATGACGCTTTAAAAACTATTCTAATTAAGAGAGCCTACGTAGACATTTATGAGAGTAAAATTCATGCTCTTTAATTCGAATCAGATGTAGATTTTACTTAGGGCCTCTCGTTAATTAGCTATGCCCGAGGGAGACCTGGTACGAGGATGTGGAGATGCTCAAATCAAACTAATTCTTTAAACTTCACTAGATGGTACTTAAAAAACTATTTGAGTTAAAAGGGCCCATTATAACATTTATGAGAGCAAAATTCACGTTCTTTAAATTTGATTAGATGTAGATTTTACGTAGGGCCTTTCGTTAATAGCTATGCCTGGGAGAGGAAGGGTAGGAGGATGTGGAGATACTAATAGTTTAGACTTTACTAAATGATGCTTAAAAAACTATTCTAGTTAAGAGGGCCTACGTAGACATTTATGAGAGTAAAATTCATGCTCTTTAATTTGAATCAGATGTAGATTATACTTAGGAGCTCTCGTTAATTAGCTATGGCCGGGGGAGACCGGGTAAGAGGATGTGAAGATGCTGAAATCAAACTAATTCTTTAAACTTCACTAGATGGTACTTAAAAAACTATTTGAGTTAAGAGGGCCCATTATAACATTTATGAGAGTAAAATTTACGTTCTTTAATTTTGATTAGATGTAGGTTTTACGTAGGGCCTTTCGTTAATTAGCTATGCCTGGGAGAGGAAGGGTTGGAGGATGTGGAGATGCTGTAAATCGAACTAATAGTTTAGACTTTACTAAATGATGCTTTAAAAACTATTCTAGTTAAGAGGGCCTACGTAGACATTTATGAGAGTAAAATTCATGCTCTTTAATTTGAATCAGATGTAGATTATACTTAGGAGCTCTCGTTAATTAGCTATGGCCGGGGGAGACCGGGTAAGAGGATGTGGAGATGCTGAAATAAAACTAATTCTTTAAACTTCACTAGATGGTACTTAAAAAACTATTTGAGTTAAGAGGGCCCGTTTTAACATTTATGAGAGTAAAATTTATGTTCTTTAATTTTGATTAGATGTAGATTTTACTTTGGGCCTCTCGTTAATTAGCCATGGCCGGGGGAGACCTGGTACGAGGATGTGGAGATGCTCAAATCAAACTAATTCTTTAAACTTCACTAGATGGTACTTAAAAAACTATTTGAGTTAAGAGGGCCCGTTTTAACATTTATGAGAGTAAAATTTACGTTCTTTAATTTTGATTAGATGTAGATTTTACTTTGGGCCTCTCGTTAATTAGCCATGGCCGGGGGAGACCTGGTACGAGGATGTGGAGATGCTCAAATAAAACTAATTCTTTAAACTTCACTAGATGGTACTTAAAAAACTATTTGAGTTAAGAGGGCCCATTTAAACATTTATGAGAGTAAAATTCACGTTCTTTAATTTTGATTAGATGTCAATTTTCCGTAGAGCCTCTCGTTAATTAGCTATGCCCGGGAGAGACCGGGTGGGAGGATGTGGAGATGCTGTAAATCGAACTAATTCTTTCGGTTTCACTAGATGGTACTTGAAAAACTATTCTAGCTAAAAGTGCCTATTTTGGCATGCATGAAAGTAAAATTCATGTTCTTTAACTTGTATTAGATGTAGATTCTACGTAGGGTCTCTCGTTAATTAACTATGCCCGGGAGAGTCCTGGTAGGAGGATGTGAGGAGATGGTATTTGAAAAAGTATTCTAATTAAGAGGATCCATTTGAAAGTTTATGATTTTCATGTTCATGTTCTCCATTTTTTATGAGAAGCAAATTTTACTCATTTGCATTGTACATTACTCGCTCAAAGCAAACGCAACTGTAAACCTGACTTGACATTGCTCATTGGGAAACTTGTTTCACCCTTGAGCTTGCTTTGAGCTTTGAGCGAATAACGTATACAATGGGCTCTTAAAGTTTCTCGTAAATGAGCTACACTCGGGCACTCGGGAAATACGTAGTTGGTTTAATTTCCTAATAATTAATTTGGCTCCAAGACGAGAATCTGTACGACGCAGTAATTTAGTTGGAGCAAAGTATGCTCTCCCAAATTTAGCCGTTTGCCAGGAAGATAGTCATTACGTCATTACTCTAAAAAGCCCCAAAAAAGTTAATCACGTTGAAGGATTATCGAAATGAAACCTTTCTAAGTCTAATCTAGTAATAAATAAATCAATTCAACTATAATAACTGGGGTTAACCACATGTCGTCATTGGTTTACTAGTTTTAAGTATCATTCTTAGGGAAGATTTATCTTCCAACTTATTCTTTTAATTTTGAGTACACTGCAAAAAAATATTTGCGCAAACGTCGATATCGCTCGTGTTTGAAATAGGACTAAATTTAGACGTTTATTTTAATAGGGTAGGTTGGAGGGTTACGTTGTGGGTAATCTCGCTGATTACATGTTACATTGTGTCACTTTGATCAAGGAGACCTTGTTTTTTACGCAAGGGACTCGTCATTGTTTCCGCTATTGAGTTACTGATCATTCCACCCCCTCTAGGGAGATAATAGATCGACGACAGTTTTTATTGAAACAGTAGGCCATTATTATTATTTTTTTGTTTTAACCAAATGAACGAATTAGAATAATTAACAGTTATCAATCATAATATTGTTGTTTGATGTCATCGATTCAGTTCGCCTTCTTAGTGGAGCTGGAGGACATTCTTTGTGCTCAATTTGTTGCATCGATAATTTTTGTTGTTTGTTGCTATACCTCTACACGGTAGGGTCTTAAATAGTTCAATACTATCACTTGAATTGCTGCTCTGATCACTATTTGAATTTTATTAGTTATATACTTTCACTCATTGTTTACTGATTAAATTTTCTCTCGTTGCATGAAAGGAAATTAATTAAAGGTAATTATTGCGTTAAAAGTGGAATAATATTTTCTGAACGCGTAATTAGAGTAATTTATTTTTAAATTAGCAAAATTGGTTGTTTTTTGTTTGTGTGTGTATGTCACACCGCATATAACCGTAGTTTCCGTATGTTCTCATTTAGAAAAGCCATTAGGAAAATTAAAATAAACCACTAACAGTAGTAATTTTACTAACCACAAAACACAAGACAATTTTTCCTTTTTTAAATTGTCCTAAAGACGAGTTTTGTGTCTCGAGCACGTCAATACATATTTTTAAACGACCACGAATTATTTTGACTTTTTGAGTAGACTGGGTAATTTATTTCAGTTTTATAACTTGCAATTTCTATAGTTTTATAGTTTTTAAATTAGTTATAATTGATAGCTTTTTGTTGTTTAATAATCGTTATTATGTGGTAGGAGTAAACCAGTTTTACTCTAAAATAATGATAATGAAGGCCTATCTTCTTCAAATTACGTACTTAGGTATCGCATAGGGAGTCCCAAATCCGCCTTATTACATTGATTTCTTGAAAGATTTTGACCTTAGCTTCAGTAAAAATTTTGGAAAAAATATTTTGGGGGGTAGAATTACGTAATTTCCCACTTTGTACCTATGAAACATTTCAATAACATGTACCTACTTGGAGGAAACTGTAAACGCCAACGGAACATCAAAGAAGCTGTTGCAACTGATATTCTAATTAAAGCCACGGCTATCGGTTTGGCGATACCCCCAAGTTAGAGGTCCACTACTTACTACTCTACCACCCGAATATTTTGCCACCTCTCAAAGCATTTCAATCTTTTTGCCGGACCTGCTCTCTCCGGGTACGACCAAAAAAATTGTGCCAAAACCGTCCGCGACCTCTTGAAAATCGCACACTTCACTTTTGGATCCAATAGCGTCTTTTAACGTTGGAAATGAGTTCTGGCTGTTTATTATAATGGATTAAAAATTACGAAATTATTCGAGAAAACTGAATATGCCAAGTTTCATTTCTTCCAAATATGTCGATAACGCTTGAAGATAATTCATTTTTGAGTTTACAGAAATAAAAAATATCAATAACATGTCGTTTTTGCCTATTTAAATGTGACCCCGGTGCTTCTGCACCGAAATAATACAGAATATACTGCCTGTTTTTAGAGAAAAGTATATTGCGTGGCTCTCACAGTGTCTATCTGCCTGTAAACACTCTAACTTAAGTGTTTAAGTGAAATACTACTTGATGACATTTATTTGGCGTGCGAATTTCTAACGACACGAGAACGGAACCGCAAAACTTCACTACCAATCGTCGTGGAACAGGATCTTTTATGTATTTGAGATTTTTAAAACACATGTAGTAGCTTCCGTTTGCGGTTCAATCATGGTGGCGTTGAATTTTAATTTGAATCCTGCTGAGTCGAAACTTTTGGCCCACGTGCTTTCGTACCCACTCAAAGTAGTCAAAGTTAGTAAAGTATTTGTTTATGTTTGAAGACGGATTTTATTTACATCACTTAAGTTATGTTTTGGAATAAAGTTCAAAGTTTTGGAGCCTAAAGTTAAATTAAAGTTTTAGATTAATATCGATTTATAGGTATCATCCAAGGCCATCAGGCCTCGTTTTACTGTACAGCTGTACAGGGCTGGCTTGGTACGTCCAAAACAAGACGTATAAAACTGGAAGTAGAGTGTCGACACGTACGCGGTAATGGTCAATTTAACTATACCCGCTATACCGGTACAGTGGAGCGCTCGGCGGAGTCATAAGCGATCCTCGGATCAAATTGGCTGCTGCAGTTTCTCCACCAGAGGAGCTGTGGACTAGTCTATCTGTAGTTGTACTTTAAATAGTAACGTGAAGACGCGAGTTATGGTAGGAAGTTCTCGTACTTCCGCAATAGTAAGGCATGCTCTAAATGTTAGGCACGTGGGCAACACCAGTGCGTGTGTAGGCTCTCCGCAATCTACCTAATCCCTGTTGTAGACACAGCCCTGCTGTTGGAGGGGTGCAAGGTGTTCACAAGTGCGCCATCATGGTAGCTTGGCCCCGCTGTTGGCGTGCGATAGAGGGACACCCAGCGCTCTCCCTCATGGTAACTGGTCTGTAATAGGTCGTAACGGATGATTCGGAGGCGATTAAGTGGCTGCTGGTGGAAGGGGAGTAGCTGCCCCCGAACCTGTGACCAGTCTGGTTAAAACTGGTACTGCGGACAGACGTCTAAAGACATCTGATGAGGTTGGTTTCGCAGGGGCTAATGGTTTCCTGGAGGGTGAGAGAAACCAATCAGCCTGTTCTCTATAACCCTTGATATAGCGAAGAGCTGGGTGCAGGGGGGAGGGCAGGTAGATCTTGAATCCTATATTTTCCATCTGAACGTACACTGTACAGCTGTACACAATAGTGTGCAAGCGACTTTTGCAAGACTTCCTTAAGTTTTCTCGCACTTACAGTCAAGTTTAGATTAAGCTGTAAGTATTAGCTCTATCTGGCCGTCTCTCTGACATTTCTTGAGTGACAATTCTCACATGGTCTTAAAATACCAGCCAAGCATGTACGCTGTGGGTGACCTCTGATTTTACATGATGGCCAGGTCTGGACTAACGCTATCCTACAGAGTTTTGGACCACATATCATATAGTATGGAGGTGTGAGGCTTGATGGACTTGGGAAGACTATTTTTTAGAGAAGATACAATAGTCCAAACTGTGATTCGATGCATCATCTGTACTGGGAAGAAATGAAAGAAAAGAAATGAGGGTTGGAAATGAAATTTACGTAAACCTTCCTACGAAAGCTTTGAAAGGATACTATGAGCTAAAAATGTGGCAAAGTTAATTTACATTTAAACTAAGAACGAAGAGGAATTTGCCGAGGGTTCAACATTTATCAAGATGAACATCACCCCGATTTTGAAATAAATAAAAAGTACAGTTCTGAAGCGTTAGGGCTCTCCTGTTAAAAGTTTGCATGCATGACGAAATGATCTAGAAAGATTAGGAACGAAACTGCTATACGCTTTTCCTGATTCAAATGTTCCGAAACGTTTGAACTTTCTTCTCAAAATAGTGAAATGGATCGAAAGCGCAAACTTCTTTTGATTCTTGCTCTTGTGTGAACGTTATTGAACCCTGAAACGTTAAAAATATCCTCTCAAAATTCTGAATGATTTAAATCTGCTGCAACGATATAGAAAATCTCATCTAGACAAAACTGAAGCGTTTGAAGCTTCTTTTGTTCCAATTAGTCTTCGAGTGCTTCTATTAAGTGCGAGTTGTTTGTTAATACGTTTCTAGAGCTCGACCTCAATTCCTGTTACGTTTTAAGGAAAGTATTGAATAGATTTGGCTTTTACTGTGTGCAAATCGAGATTGATTTTTGTATGAACTAAATTAGAATAGCCATTTGCACTAATTTTGTCACTTTGGTTGCTGACAACTGTTTCGATACACTGTATCATCCTCGGAGCGAGTTTTTAACTGTCTGCGTAAGGGTTGCGTCCGGTATTTATATATTCGAAGTAACGGTATTTTTCCTTATCTCGTGTTCCGTTAAGACTTTTATTATCGGAGAATTGTTGAGATCAATCTGGGCGTTTAATAATGTGTAGTTACTGTTGTTGTGTTTCATGATTTCTATGGTTTCTAGGCAATTTGGTTTGATTTTTTTAGTGGATATATGTAGAATCTCGGGTTTGTGAGTGAATGTGTGGTTGTGGTTAAAGATGTGTTCGGCATAGTTTGAGTCAGGTTTTCTGTGTCTGTAGCTTCTTGAGTGTTCTTTGAACCTTTGTTCAAAGGTTCTGCCGGTTTGTCCTATGTATACTGCATTGCAGTCGGGGCAGGAGAGTTTGTCGACTCCTGATTCTTTCATAGGGTCTATTTTGGTTTTGGTGTTGGTTATAATGGAGCTGAGGGTGTTGTCAGTTTTGAATGCTACTTTTTTGTTGCTTTGTTGTTTTAAGGAAACATTTTCTGACGTAGGACGTTGTGGTAATTTGTCTCTGTTTTCTCACACTTGGCGAATTTGTTTAACTTGGTACTTAGTAAGTCCCTTGCACTTAGTTCAGACAGCCCTTTGTACATCCCGGTCGTGTTACATGTCGAGTTTTCTCGCAAGTCTATAAATAGTATGTACGATTTTCTTGAGGGAACAGTGGCTTGTCAGATGTGCTCTGCTAAAATGTTTTTCTGGACATGGTCCTTTGTAAAGAGCGCCTACATGAGCTTCTGTGTGCCCTAGTGCTTCCTTTGCCTATTTTTAGGCCATTTTGTAAAGAGTTTTTTCATGAAACTTTATAGTAGATTTCAAGAGCAGGTCCTGAGTCTCTACAGGGACTTTGAAGGCCTTTCTCACAGCTACGATAGATAGTTGGTTTTGTCATTAACTTTGTTTTTGCTGAAACACTTTTTCTTCTCTTCAATTATATCGTATGCATTGTGCAACTTCCATCATCTTGTAAACGTTCAGTTTTCAAAGCAATTGCTATATCAACTCCGGTAATCTCGAGTTAGAAGTTCCTTACAGGGGCTCATCCTGTTTAATATTAAAATCGCGCAGCTGTGAACTAAACTTGGTATGAAATATCGAAAATCTACTAGACCCGTCAATTTTATTAGTGAGGGGGTCACACTTTTCCGAGCGAATTTTCCGTCTTAGTATAATATTTTACTAATTTTCCGCATTTCACGAAATTATGATCCGATTTTGATTTTATTTTCACAGAAAGATTAGGTTTTTGATGCCATGTAAAAGGCTATATCACACATTAAGGGTTGCCGTTAGAAATTTTCAAGTAGGGGTTGTTGGGGGTGAAAGGGTGCAACATAAAAATTAATCGACATAAACCACCCGAAAATTTGAATTCTAATTTAATACCTCCGTAAGAACTGTTGTAGTGGAGCATTAATTGTTTTCATTTGTGGGCATAATATTTATAGTAATCCCAAATACTATTACTATTATTGTTTGTATAGCCTCAATGGTTCATTGTCGAACCACCTCTAACACTTATTAAAAAAATTAGTAGTTACTAGTAAGAAAAGAGTTTTTTTTATTCACGTGTGTAGTAATAATAGTACTAATACCGTTTCACAGCAAAAATAAAATTGAATATCCTAAAGCTATACTCAGCTCGGCTACTGGAAGACGCTACCAGTTTAATCCACGCTACCAGTTTAATCCACGCTACCGATTACTCCGTAAATGTTTGAAAAATCGTGAGGTCAATAATATAACATCAAACACCTATACTTATTTCAATTAAGAAAGTTTTTTTTCAAATTGCCCTCAGTGAATTTTACGAATTACACGTAGCCGCTAGTTTTGTTTCGTACAAATAACACCTTCTCGTCGTCACTTACTTCACACGATTCTTAACAAAAATTTTGATTTACCTACAAGCGGTTCTAAACGTGACAAACTATTTTTCAAAACGCCAAGTATTATCATTAAAGTTTCAAAATTAAAATGCACATCGTGTATTCCACATGTTATTTTTTTGGCAAGTACCCCAGTATTAGTAGCGTACGTGAAAGTTGCAAGTGCCAATTTTTACGAAAAAATATTCGTAACAATTCGCAGTCTATAATAATAAATATACTTTCAAAATGGGTAAATTGCTATTCAAATGTGAAAATTAAAGTGGTTACCGAGTGTCGGCTAATAATAATATTAAATGGATAATACGAGAAAAATACTCCAAGAAGGGTTGAACCGACTTGCACGCTATATATCATATGTTTCTCTTTCCCCATAACAACGTAACAACTACAACGAACTCAAAATTTTATTTTTTCGTTTAAAAATATTTAATAAACCTTAATTAAACTAAAGTACTTTTACTAAAGAACAATAAAACGTGTATGTTGATTATTGTTGTTGAGGGAAAGGCTGGCATGCCGAAAATTGTTAATTATTTTTTTTTCACATACCCAAAATTGTACAGTTTCATAACAGTTCGCGTAATTAAGGTAGTTATGTTTTAAATTTTTTTTTCTTTTGCCGTTTTTAATAGGAAGACAAACTACAAATTTTAAAATTATTTAAAATTTTTAAATTATTTTTAATATAGTAGGTACAGGAGGGCGAGTTAAACCATCGAAATTTGGTATCTCTCGGAAAAAATGTTTTTAAATTTAGCAAATGTTGGATAAAACTTCTAATAATAATTCTAAATGATAGCCCATCGATTTCTGCCTAAACTCATCTTGTATATTTTTTGATAAACTAAAGTGGTGATGTACACATGACAGTATTTTCAGCAGTCTCTTAAAACTCCAAATTTGTAATTTTATAATTCCAAACTCAATCTGACGAATATAATTTAGGTTAGTGAACACCCTGTGTAAATTAGCTAGTATGTTTTGCATCTCTTCTGTGACATTTCAAGCAAGTATTGTCAGAAAATTGTTTGTTTTAAAATTAGAATTCTCGATTGAAGTCACTTCCTTCTAAAATTGGCTTAAAATCATAAAATCCGTTTAAAAATTGTTTATTGAAACAAAAATATCGTTATAGTCAAAACCAAGAGAGGTGTCGTATGACTCATCGCTAAAATGACGTATTAAAATATTCTGTTGCATTCCCACAAAGTAAAAACAAACTTATAAACAAGGATAGCGTGATTCAAATTACGTAGTTTTTTGGAACGAGTCCATGGGCGCCGGCAGGAGGGTGCAAGGAGGTGCACTTGCGCCCCCATAGCTTTTGAAAAACTCTTTTAAATTATACTTTCATTTTTATTTATTAATAAATATACTTACCTATAACATAATAAATATGTCGTACAGCGACAACAACGTTAAATTCGGCGCTGGGTCACATACCTAATAAAATAGGCCCCGTGTTTTTAAGGGTCCCAAAACAGCTCATTTTATAAGAATTGTCCAATTAAAATTTCTTTCTACCCATTTTAATTGTTTTAATTGTTGGAAAATGCGTAAGAGCTTCTTTACCCGGGTTTGTCATTTAGATGTAAACTATAAATTAAAATTGATACCTAATTAGAAAATAGAGCCCAGGCCCCATTTATCATAGGTCAAAAGGAGTCTCGGAATTCTCCAATAATATTTTTTGTTTACCTGAAATAATTTTCCTACTTTATTTTCGTGAAACATTTTTTTTGGAGACACTATCAATCGCTCCTAAAATTGCTAAACTTCATTTTAAGCCGTTTGACCTTGAACAATCAAAAATTTATTTAATTTTACTCTTTTTTTTGACAGAGCCGAGGCCTTCAAAAACTATAAACACGCTTCTAAATAAGCCACGCCCCTTGCCCGACTCTTAAAAGAAATTTGCACCCCCTCTTGCAAAATTTCCTGCCGGCGCCCATGAATGAGTCATAGGACACCTCTCCTGGTTTTGACATAGCTGCTATTCCTTATTTGTTATCCATAGTTTCAGTTACGAATGTTTTCCATTCAAAAAATGAATCGAACTGAATTTTCAGTGAAAGAAGCAGTTTAAAGCAAAGAATTTGCTGGAAGAGAAGATACTGCTCAATGCTGTATACATAATATATAATGTTGGTAGTACTAGGTACTAGGATAGGAAGGAATCTGTTAATGGTTATACTTTATACTGAGGTATATTAGGTAGATTTGATCGCCTTATTTTAACCTAAGGAATCTAGGACTATACGATGTCTCATTGTTAATGAGACACCCTGTACTACAATAGTCAATATTGTTTGGACGATTTGACGATTTTACCCAACGTACTATAAGGACGATGTAGAATTATTGGCGAATCTACGATGCATCTGAACCCAAAACTTTGCAATTCGGAAGCTACCGAAAACGTCATAGTTATACCGCGTTAGTTTAAAGCGGACCTTGCACGATCAATAATATTGGCAATACCTTATCATCACATTGACAATAATATTGATCGTGTAAGGTGAAAAACTGGATTGGCGGTCGATATTCATAGAGCATTATACGGTTGACTGGGTCTAGGACTCTCCTGCTTCCCCCTTGCACCCACTATTAGTATATCAAAGTTATAGAGAGCAGGCTGATAGAAGTCACCACTCCCTAGTTAAGCCGTAAGCCACTGCGAATCCAACCTCACCAGTAGCCTTAAAACTTCTGCTCGCAGTGCAGAACGCGCAGGGCGGAACCATGTTCGCATTTGCACTCAACCGTGACTGGTGACGGTTCGGGATCAAGAAACCCCTCACCCTTCCACCAGCAACCACTTAATCGCTTCCAGATCATCTATTACGACCATTATTACAGACCAGCATTACCGTGATGGTGTGAGGTGTGAGGAGAGAGGGCCCGCTCGCCTCCAGCCTTCATCCTGACATACACCAACAGCGGGAAAGCCTAGACTTGATTTTCAATACTAGAAAGTAGAAGAGACATTGTCAATATTATTGACCGCGGGTTCCGCTGCTGGTGTGTCTGGATAATGGCTAGAGGCGAGCGGGTCCTCTCTTTTGGCGCACTTTCATGGTAAACCTGGGCTGTTTCAGGTCGTAACGGCTGATCTGGAAACGATTTTGTGATTGATTTTTGTATGAACTAAATTAGAATAGCCATTTGCACTAATTTTGTCAGTTTGGTTGCTGACAGCTGTTTTGATACACTGTATCATCTTCAGAGCGAGTTTTAACCGATTTTGCGATTGGTGGTGGTAGGGTAAAATATTTCCCGATCCCGAACCGTTACCATGTTACCAATCACGGTAGAGGGAGTAAGTGAATATAGGTTCGCTCTTCGCCCGTCTTGCTCAGCGGTACGTGGAGGTGGTCTTAAGTACTCTATACTCTAGTCTCTAGTATATTTAATTTTGAGTACAGGAGGGGGAGCAGGAAAATCTTAGATCCTAAACGAGAAACCGGTTATTGAGGTCAATAATATGTTCATCAATTCAGTTCAGATTGCTCTTTTTTTAAGGTGGCTGTTGGCTTATCCGGTTCCCATGTGGAACAAGATGCTCTTCGCCACCTCATTGAACACTACGAACTATCTCCAGGACTGTAGAATCCGATCAACCAAATGTATTTAAAGAAAACGGCAAGAAATTCAGTTCTTGACCTCTTCATGCTCTTACCAGTGAGAATAAAGCTGGAGGCCAACACAAGAGATCATGTAAAAATCGCCTTGTTGGCATATTTTGCTTTGTCGTTTCTTGAGAGGGTCGAGAATCGAGAAGTCAGTTCAGCACGAACCGACGGAACAAGTGGAAGTGTTCAAGTATTCAAATTTAAAATTTCTTCCAGTGGCAAAGTATCTCAGGGTTAAGCCTAATCTTTTCTTTACAATTATACTTTCTCTCATATTTTTGTGTCTTCTCCTTTCGAAAACGGTTTAACCATCTGTAACAGTTTTACACTTTCCTTCAATCGAAAGTAGTTCTTGAAGTCTTAAATATCGCAGATGCTGATTTCTATTTCTGCCAACAGTACTGGATGAGAAGATTCTTCTCTCTTCTTTAACCCTTCCTTCATCCAGTGTTTGCGTTTTACTCGATGAGTAGCTACAAGCGCCAAAATAAAAATAATAGCTATGCAACCTTTTGTTCGGTATAAGCTTATTTTGGATGGAAAAACAGAAATAACTACACAGATTCATCCTGCTCGTTCGGTAAAAACAGAGGCGCTAGGCAAATTTATTGACGAGGTATTGTCAATAATATTGATCGTGTAAAAAGGGTAATTTTGAAACTGGTTGGTACGAAGATTGACGGCTGTATTGTCAGTACTACTGATATTGTCAATACAGCCGTCAATTCTCGTAAGAACCAGTCCTAAACTTGCCGTATACTTACACCATCAATATTATTGACAATACTTTTGTCAATAAAAATTTGCGTAAGGAGCGGGAAAAACCTGTGCGGTTTTGTGATTTTATTCGGTTATTTTTGGCTTTTGTCCTCCGAAAACATGAATAATCGTACAAAAGGCTGGCGCTTGGAGCTACTTGTCGAGTGAGACGAAACGCTGGATGAACTAAGGGAAACACAAGCCAGAAGAACTCGCGGTGACCTCATTGAAACTTATAAAATTATTCAAAGCTACCACTCTGCACAAGCAACTAAGTTCTCGTATCTTGTTAAGCCCTAACATCTATCTGAGAGGCCATCGCTTAAAATTCATTCCAGAGAGGTTCCATAAAACTTGCCACAAAGGCATAAGGGGGTTAAGAGCTGAATTTCTTGCTGTCTTCTTTAAATACATTTGGTTGGTCGGATTTCACAGTTCTGAGGTCTTCATCTTCATCATTTAGAAGGTGGCTGTAATGCGGACGGTCATTGTTACGACGGTTTGTCACGATCACCGATGAAAAATTATGAAAATTGTGTGGGTGGTTTATGATCGGTTTCCATTGATTTCTTGATTCGGTGTACCATCCTCTTCTTACTCAAATTCCTGGAATGGACAATTCCAATAGGTGTAGGCTATTGTTTTCTTTTTTACATTCTTATTGCCCCCTGCTCAATTCTCACTAAAAAGAGAATGAAGAAGTCAAGAGCTGATTTCCTTGCTGCCTTCTTTAAATTCATTGGATCGGATTAAGTTCGTAGTGCTTTATAAAGTGATGAAGAGCATATTGTTTCTCACGGGAACCTGATGAGCCAACAGTATCTTCATCGTTCCGAAGCTCAAAGTCGTGTGCTGTAATGAAGACGGTCATAATGTCACCTTCACAAGAATGCGACGTGAACTCAACTGAGTATTGATGGAAATATTGACGCTCGCCCCTACACGGTTAATTAAATAATATTGACACTTCCCAGTATTAATTGTGCCCGAAATGCAGAAAATCCGGATCAGTCCATCAACTTTGCATCTTACACGGTCAATGTTATTAAGCATTCCAAAGCCTTTTCCTTTTCCAATTAACACAAACTCTTTTGGAGATTATAAGGTACCTACCTATGTTACCTACCTCCAGAATGTCTTTTATTTTCGATAAATCGCGGTGTCGGAAAACCTAATTTTCTTGCAATGCGCAACACTAATTTAATAAGTCGCTAACAGCAATTTATGCAGACTTCTGTTTCGTTATTAATTTTTTGATCACTGCCATTCTAGGCATCGGGGAAGAGCGCAAACTATTAATTTTCCATTAGAAACTGACATTACGTAAATCATAAAGTTAACGATTAATAAAAAGTAGCATTAGCTGTTGAAAAATTGTTGCTCCGTGTTATGATGTAAAAAGGACATAACAAAATCAAAACTGCAATTTCGTATAGGTAATACAGGTTGTTGGCCATAAATTGAGCACTAATTTTAATGGACACGTCATCAAGAGTTATTTATGAATATCTTTCAGTGGTTGTAAAACATAAGTAGCTATTAGCAGCAAAAACGTCAAATAATATATGACTTCGGATATTTTAACGCCGTCTGTGTCAAAGGTGATTTAGAAAACTTTTAAATAATGTTTTTGCAAATAAATTATGCACAAATAGTTTTTACATTTTTTTGTTTTTCTTACATTTTAGTTAAATCGAAGAGGAAATGATCTTAGCAAATGACAACTGCCACAGAAGCGGAGTAAAAAGAGAGAAAAGTAGCGCAAGTTCTCTTCAAGTCTCTGCAAGATATCATGAGCTCCACTCGTAGTCAAGAGCCGAAGTACACACCAGAGAAAGTTCACCGAAACAGAATAAGGCTGTTCACGGTTTGGATTAAGCGTAGACAGTCCAGAAGTTTGAATGACAGCCTCAGAAGATGAGTAAAAGTTGAAAAAAGGGTGCGCAAGTTCTCTTTAAGTCTCTGCAAGAAATCATGAGCTCCACTCGTAGTCAAGAGCCGAAGTACACACCAGAGAAAGTTCGCCGAAACGGAATAAGGATGTTCACGGTTTGGATTAAGCGTAGACAGTCCAGAATTTTGAATGACAGCCTCATAAGATGAGTAAAAGTTGAAAAAAGGGTGCGCAAGTTCTCTTCAAGTCTCTGCAAGAAATCATGAGCTCCACTCGTAGTCAAGAGCCGAAGTACACACCAGAGAAAGTTCGCCGAAACGGAATAAGGATGTTCACGGTTTGGATTAAGCGTAGACAGTCCAGAAGTTTGAATGACAGCCTCAGAAGATGAGTAAAAGTTGAAAAAAGGGTGCGCAAGTTCTCTTCAAGTCTCTGCAAGAAATCATGAGCTCTACTCGTAGTCAAGAGCCGAAGTACACACCAGAGAAAGTTCGCTGAAACGGAATAAGGATGTTCACGGTTTGGATTAAGCGTAGACAGTCCAGAATTTTGAATGACAGCCTCATAAGATGAGTAAAAGTTGAAAAAAGGGTGCACAAGTTCTCTTCAAGTCTCTGCAAGAAATCATGAGCTCCACTCGTAGTCAAGAGCCGAAGTACACACCAGAGAAAGTTCGCCGAAACGGAATAAGGATGTTCACGGTTTGGATTAAGCGTAGACAGTCCAGAAGTTTGAATGACCGCCTCAGAAGATGAGTAAAAGTTGAAAAAAGGTGCGCAAGTTCTCTTCAAGTCTCTGCAAGAAATCATGAGCTCCTCTCGTAATCAGGAGCTAAAGAATGTTCACGACTTGCATTAAGCGTAGACCGCCCAAAAGTTTAAGTGATAGGAGAGCCCCAGAAGATGAGTAAAATATATAAAAAAGTAACGCAGGTGTTGTTCAAGTCTCTGCAAGATATTATGACCTCCACTCCGTAGTCAAGAGCTTATGTACACACTAGAGAAAGTTGAGCGAGACTAAATCAGGATGTTTAAGACTTGGATTATTAGGCGTAGATTGACCAAAAGCTTAAGTGAGAGCCCCAGAAGACTCACCGCAAGTTATCTTTAAGTATCTGCAAGAGATCAAGAGATCATGAGCTCCTCTCGTAATCAAGAGCTAAAGAACACATTCGGGAAAGTTAAGTGAGACGGAATCAGGATGTTCACGACTTGCATTAAGCGCAGACCGCCAAAAAGTTTAAGTGATAGGAGAGCCTTAGAAGATGAGTAAAATATATAAAAAAGTAACGCAGGTCCTGTTCAAGTCGCTGCAAGATATCATGAACTCCACTCGTAGTCAAGAGCTGATGTTAGAGAAAGTTAACCATTCTGGTCATTACGGTCTGGTCACTCTGGTCGATAGAAGACCAAGTATCCAAGTAGGATAAACAGGAGAGCCACGGTTTCCGAAAAATGCGGCAATTTTCTTACTGAAATTCTTTGAAGGTAAAATATAAATTTTTAATTTTTAATTTAAAACTAATTACAAAAACTAAACTGAAAGCGTATTACTTTTAAGGTCTTAAATAATCGCAAGGAGCGCTGTGACATTAAAACAAAAACGAGCCAAGATGGATTCCGCAATTCTAAGATGCAAATGAGCTGTAAAAGATCGAGAAGCTTAGAACTATGGAAGTTCAAAGGAGTTTTTCGTACAAATTAATTAATGTCACTCATTAACTTACTTGGTCCGCACGAAAACCTAGTGGTGAAATGGATAATTATAAGGGTGCTGCTAATAGCTAATGTAATTAGTGACAGGCTTTATTAATTGATGAAAAATTTTCCAGGTGGCTTCTGTGTTTCTAAAATATATGACGCGAATTAATTTTTAGACTCTTTTGTTTTTGCGTAAAGAAAACCTCGGTATAAATTTCAAGGGTAAAAAAAAATTGTTTTAAAAATAAAATAACGAGCACGAAACAACGGCGCACTTAAAAATTTAGCTCGAAGCTACCGCCGATTACAGGGATTTACTGTTAATTGAATCTAATTGAATAGCTACACCTTTAAAGTCCCCCGGCTACTACTAATCATATCTAATAGGCAGAGACAATCGAACAAGCGTGCTCGATGCGGAAACTTGCATGTTCGTATTAGTTGTTTTGGAATTTTAGAGAGGATAACCGCAAAAGGCCCTTAATTGATGTCTTATTAACGTCAAAAACATCAGGTAAAAATTACCTACTTTTAGGGCATTTTGAAATGTGGCTCATGTTTAAATTTTACATTTGACCAAAGGCAGGATGCTGCGGTTATATCATTTTTTTACCTTTAATTTTCGTAAAAATTAATTGCGTTTCGTTTCAGGTCGATGTCACGATGATGTCACGTCGCCGACGCCTCGTAATAGTTCAAAATCAAAATGTGAAATTTGCAAATTTGGATGGTTTTTCACCAACATCGGTAAAGAGGCACCATTTTCCTATAAGACGCCAGGTTTCTCTAGAAACTAAACGGAAGGATTAGGTAATCTGCACTAAATGAGTTTGATTTTAAGATTTAATATTCGCGATCTATAGGCACTTTCTAAAATATGGAAATAAAAATTTTCATCTAAGTAATTAATTTCGAAACGGAAGTTAATAGTTGTGTTTGCGTAACTTGTAACTTATTATAATTACGATTTGATCTTATAATTTTCAATCTATTGACAACTTTGCTAGTATACTATAGTTAATGCGAGGAAATTTTCACAAACAATGAACTTAATTTCTAGATTATAAATAGGGAAATAAAAATAAATTAATGTAGAGGAAGTACCACAATTTATATTAATTTCTTATATTGTAAGATTCGCACCGGAGCACAGGACAGCTAAAACTTAAAATCATTTATAAAGATAGATCAAGACGCGTGAGTAACTGAGGACTTGAGGAGATCGATGTATCAAAAGTTGAATTGCTTATCTCTGAAATTGTTTTGAATTTTGCAGGTGACGAAAGGGCTCAGATTTAGGCGTTGGAAGATGGACTTTTTTCGGATTAAAACCTTTTGTTTTGGAGTAGCTGTATCAATTTCCAATCATCTTACCAAATAAGAATATTTCTATTATTCTTTGGAGACTTTTTCTACTCTCTAAGAAATAGGTAAAAATTATTTTATAGATAATATTTATTCTAATCACTATTTTAAAAAATGATTTAAAATACTTACCTTTTAAGAGCGAGAAAGGTTTTCAAAAAAGACTTAAAAACCAATGATTTATTACGACAAGAATTTAATTTTGCTACTGATTGTTCTTAGAAGTGCGGCATTGTGCAATACGCAAATGCGAAGTTGGTTGTCTGTGTGTTAGGCGTTAATACATATAAATTCTACAATAATAATTAACCAGATACTAGTAATTATGGCTTCTATTTTTATATTTACTACATTTGAATTCTATTATCAAAATTTTCAAGCAATAATTATTAGTTTTTTATGAGTACAAGCGGTTTTCGTTTATACCAGTTCTCTCCTTTTTGTTTACATTTTTACAAGTTTTTCATACGAGTCATCCTTTTCCACGTTTCCGCCTACTGTTGGTCTGATACCGTATTTTATGCCCTGTGCGTGTGCGTTTTAATCCTCTATGAGCATCATTATCAATATCATCATCAGACGTAAGCACATAAGCCTGATGTCTCCGTTAGTTTCGTCATTGGCGTAAATCGATTTAACATTAGAGGGTCAATTATGATCTTTGACCTACTTAGATGCTAATTATTTGCCAGCAGTTTGTTTAGCTATTGACGGCTACTTAACTTCCAATTTTGGACGCGAGACGTGTATCCGTTCAGACGTCATTGGCGTAAATCGATTTAACATTAGAGGGTCAATTATGACCTTTGACCTTCTTAGATCCGAATTATTTGCTAGCAGTTTGTTTAGCTTATTGACGGCTACTTAACTTCCAATTTTGGACGCGAGGCGAGGCGAGGCGAGGCGTGAAAACGTGAAAATGTTCATTTTTAACAATTTGTTGCATTGAAAAGTTACTTTAATTTATGACAGGCTCTATAGCAGCCTGGCTACTTGAGCTCATTTTAAATCGAGGAACTGTATTTTTAATGTAAAAGCTAAAAGTTATATATTTTATAGCTATTCTGTTTTTATTTGATAAATTAAAATTCTGTACAGCGCAAGAAGCGAAGCAACTAAAGTAAACAAACTATATCTCGATATTGCTGTCCAGATGCGACTGGAACTTGTGATGAGTGTAGCTGGTAAATGAAGAGTTTGGAGACGTTTACTTTATTTCACTGTCAGTAATTAGAAATGGCAAGTAAAAGTTTTTTAAAAATAATGTATTTGAATTACTATTTTTAGAATACGTTTACCTACAACCAACAGCAGTTACTTATGCCCTAAATGTATAAAAGTCGACTTGAAATTTTCCTAATTCGCTAAAGAACGTTGGAAAAGCTGGTTTGGAACCTAACAATGCGACTAAGGATAATGTGCAGTCTAAAAAGCAGAACTTATTTGGAATTTGCCATAAAAAACGTTTCTGTTTCAAGATTCTTATTAGTAGAAAATAAGTGCTACATGCATTACGTTTACAAAATTCTGGTGGGAAATTGGTTAAAAGTTGTAGTTTTTCATTTTTTGTAAACATTTACAGCACTTAGCGCCATCTATTCGAAACTGACGCAACTATCTGTCTAAAACCATAGAAGTAAGGCAGAACAAGATTCACTAAGTAATTTATTTTGTCTTAAAACAGATACCTGTAATTCTTAAAACAAAAAAGAAATCTGTAATAATGCTTTAAACTGTCGAATCTACTTTCGACTTTATTCTATTATTTTTGACAGTTAGTTGATTCAGTTCCAAAATATATATATATTGGGATGTTCCGTGGTTCCAAAGGACGGCGCTGCAAATACTTCCAAACTGCACAATTCCTAATCTATTTGTAACCAAAATTTTTTCCTAATAAAAAATGGTAACCTCATAAAATGGAACTGTTACATCGATGGTTGGTGGTAAATCTTGGCCTTCTGTAGTTATTAGTGCCACTAGCAAGTAGTGGTGGAGTGGATAGGGTTTTTGCTAAAGAACAGAAGAATTTATCAATTTATGTGTACTTGAAAAGCATAACCTCAGGACAGAAGTTTAAACTACTCCAGCATATTCCAGAATAAGAAGGTACTTTCGATTTTTATATTTTGTTAAATAAGAGAACTATTTCTATGAAATGTGTAAATTTCTTTTAATTTTGTGTAGGATGTGCAGATCTGCAGATACGAAGAAATTTCACTTAGCGTCTTGGAAGAACAGAGAATGGACGACAGCGACAGAAGAGTCTCCCTATAAGAAAATAGGGAATTTTAAGGTAATTGTTCTTATTTTAATATTTTTAGAGCTTTATCCTGGTTAGTTTAGTAACCAGATGTTAGATTTGTTTATTTTAAAATTATAATGGAAGTTATCGTAATAAATATCCAACCAGGTTGGGATAGTTAAATTTAATGCAATATTCTTTGCGAAAATAAATTGATGTAATTGATGCTGCTTTGGTGTTTGTCGTGATTTACTGTGGGTTGTAATGAAGTAGTAACTAAACTTATTTTTATTTTAGAGAGAAGCATCGTGTTAAGGTTGAAAGTTATGCCGACAATTCTGTAGAGGCATAGACAAATAAAATTGCAAATAACTGAATCGAGGATGCGACGACACAATTTATTTTATCATGTCGTTGGGTATAGGAAAACAAAAAGAAAGAAAAAAACAGTACCTGTCGTAAAGAGAGGACGTCAATAATAATTTCGAAAAATAGAAGAAAATATATACGTTTCCCTTTTTTTTTCGTGATTTTGTTGAGACCGCGAAAGAAGAAAGATTGAAAAATTACGTGGCGCCTTTTTATGAGTGTATCGTTATTTCTTTTTAGATTAGTAAATTTGTAATATATTGTGAATACAACGACCCAAACCGCGGAGCTAGCGGCAAACGTAACAACCTTTTCTAAAAATGCACCTCTAATTTTGGATTGAGGCGAGCTAGGCCCTCTGACTAGGAATAATAAATTAAGACGTTTAAAATAGCTTTTGGTAAATAGGTTCCAAATGGTACTAAATTAATAGTTGACAATAAAAACTGGAGTTTGGATACCTAATGATTAGTCTAATAAAAGTGAGGAAGGCAACTTTTTTAAATTGCTTCGTATTTAACCTGCTTAAGTGTCTGTTCAGTAACGCTTCGTCGACGACGGGATCTCTCTTTATGTCGCTTTGGAGGTTTATCTTTTCCTCGATGGAAACAGCCAACAGGGTGGGAATGTAGAGGCGTTCGAGCTCCAACACTTAATAGGTTTGTTTATTTGTCTGCTCCAAACTGCTCAGAGTATGGTACGTGTGACATAGAGCAGAAAAGGCAGGGCAAACAAACGCTTTAAATGTGCTCGTTTTATTCCGAGCAGATCTGAGCAGACACATAAACAACACTTATTACTAATTTAATTGATGGGTTTTTAATTGTTACAGGAAATTATTCGAAAGCAAGAAGAACAAAAATGAGACCTTGTGATGATACGCTTTAATACAGAACACACCGAAAACCATTCATATCGTTTATAAGCTTACACATTCTAGAACAATTAATTATAAGTTATTACTTTAGACTAGTCTCGTGGTTTGTGGTAGAGAACGAACTAGTTCACCAAAAAGAGCCGTTCATTTTATTAGTTCGTTCGTGAACTAAAACTTAAATGAAAGAGGTTTTTAAATGTTAGTGTTTGAAGCTGGTTGAATTGCCTCTTGTACTATGTAATGAGTAATGATGCAGGATTTGTTGTTTAATTTTAGTGTAAACTGTAGACTTTTTTGTAAAGTATGTATGTTCACGATGTAGCGATCTTTGGTAGAAATTTTTATATTTACTTGTCATGACTTTCAGAGCAACAGTGTTGTTTTCTTTCGGCGATTATTTTGTGTTTATATTTTTTTAACTGTTGGCTTATAATTGGGGCGTTTCGTTCTGTTTGCGACAGTATAATAAATAAATCAATTAGTTTATTAATTAGTTAAAACTATTATACATTTTTCATTCTATGTAGAAGTCTAGTTTTGTTAAAATTCCAACTTTGTACGCCTACCAATACATAGGCAACACTTGTTACTCTCCCACTATTATAAATTTTGTATCTTGGATAGAAATTTAAAGTGGGGCGATCACATGACCACTAAAAGTTTATATAAGGCCGAGTTTCGGCATTCACAATATTTTTTATCTCCACTTCAAATCAGCTTCGAAGAGAAATTTTTAAGCTTCCTCGTGTGAAAAATAAACTTCCGATTTTTAAATTTTTTTCGATCGGAAGTTGTTCCTTACATTATTCTGATTAATTCAAGACATATTTTATGCCAATTGTTTTATTATTAAGGCGTAATTATTAATTTTAGTGTTGCTTATAGTAATTAGTTTTCAAAAGCTCTCAAAGGTTTTCAAAGGCTTAAGTAAAACCTGTAATTGTAATTAAAATTAGTACTGTCATATTTTTGTTACAGGCACATCATTGTGAGTTTAAGTTTATAGTTTCTTTACTTTGGAAGAAATTTTAAATTAATAATTATGTAATTACTAATTAAGGAGATGTATCGGTGCAAATGAGGTATATAGGTATATATTGTGATTGGAGTGTAAAAAATCTTTTTACTTAATGAAGTTCAATTATTAATTGTGAATCATATTTAAAGAGAAATAAAGAGCATAAAGAGAGTATTTAAGAGTTGTTTTATTTTTACAAAGTTAGTTCAAAATGATATAAGCAGTAATCTTGCAATTAATAGCAAAAAACGTATCACACAAGTGAAAAATAAACAAATTAAGATAATAATATATTATTACGCCTAAAATATAGGCAACCGTCTAAACACTTGCCCTTATATGGCAAATCGACCGGGCGCATTTTAATTCACAGACACCTCCTTTAACTTCCTAACCTCCTACTACATAGCTCCGAATTTATAAATTTTACGGAAATTTTTAAAAACTTTTTTTCGAAAAAGTGCGAATTATGAAATTTTGATGGCGCCAATTTGTAGCCCTTATAGGGACGAGTGTCCCTTTTAAATATGAGCCATTTTGGGCTGGTAGTTTAGAAGATATTCAGCTTTTAAGATATTTTAACTTTTATAACTTTTCAAATTTTGTGTTTTATGTTGAATATCTTCTAAACTAGAGGACAAGCGGCGCCTAAATTTAACAAGAATATTCCCCGATAGTAGAGCTAAAGATTCGCACCCTCAGATTTGCGTAATTCCGATTTTTTTATATTAGTTTTTTAAAAATTTTCTTTAAATTTTACAATTTTCGGACAAGGTAGTAGGAGAGCAGGAGTGCGATAAGGTAATCGAAATAAATTAAAGAGAAATATTTATTCAAAAAGCATCTAAGATTATGTTATGAAACGAGGCTTATCGCTTATAATGCTCTCCTACTACCTTGTCCGAAAATTGTAAAATTTAAAAAAAAATTTTAAAAAACTAATTTAAAAAAATCGGAATTACGCAAATCTGAGGGTGCGAATCTTTAGCTCTACTATCGGGGAATATTCTTGTTAAATTTAGGCGCCGCTTGTCCTCTAGTTTAGAAGATATTCAACATAAAACACAAAATTTGAAAAGTTATAAAAGTTAAAATATCTTAAAAGCTGAATATCTTCTAAACTACCAGCCCAAAATGGCTCATATTTAAAAGGGACACTCGTCCCTATAAGGGCTACAAATTGGCGCCATCAAAATTTCAAAATTCGCACTTTTTCGAAAAAAAGTTTTTAAAAATTTCCGTAAAATTTATAAATTCGGAGCTATGTAGTAGGAGGTTAGGAAGTTAAAGGAGGTGTCTGTGAATTAAAATGCGCCCGGTCGATTTGCCATATAAGGGCAAGTGTTTAGACGGTTGCCTATATTTTAGGCGTAATAATATATTATTATCTTAATTTGTTTATTTTTCACTTGTGTGATACGTTTTTTGCTATTAATTGCAAGATTACTGCTTATATCATTTTGAACTAACTTTGTAAAAATAAAACAACTCTTAAATACTCTCTTTATGCTCTTTATTTCTCTTTAAATATGATTCACAATTAATAATTGAACTTCATTAAGTAAAAAGATTTTTTACACTCCAATCACAATATATACCTATAATTAAATCTCATTTGCACCGATACATCTCCTTAATTAGTAATTACATAATTATTAATTTAAAATTTCTTCCAAAGTAAAGAAACTATAAACTTAAACTCACAATGATGTGCCTGTAACAAAAATATGACAGTACTAATTTTAATTACAATTACAGGTTTTACTTAAGCCTTTGAGAGCTTTTGAAAACTAATTACTATAAGCAACACTAAAATTAATAATTACGCCTTAATAATAAAACAATTGGCATAAAATATGTCTTGAATTAATCAGAATAATGTAAGGAACAACTTCCGATCGAAAAAAATTTAAAAATCGGAAGTTTATTTTTCACACGAGGAAGCTTAAAAATTTCTCTTCGAAGCTGATTTGAAGTGGAGATAAAAAATATTGTGAATGCCGAAACTCGGCCTTATATAAACTTTTAGTGGTCATGTGATCGCCCCACTTTAAATTTCTATCCAAGATACAAAATTTATAATAGTGGGAGAGTAACAAGTGTTGCCTATGTATTGGTAGGCGTACAAAGTTGGAATTTTAACAAAACTAGACTTCTACATATTTCAACATAGAATGAAAAATGCATAATAGTTTTAACTAATTAATAAACTAATTGATTTATTTATTATACTGTCGCAAACAGAACGAAACGCCCCAATTATAAGCCAACAGTTAAAAAAATATAAACACAAAATAATCGCCGAAAGAAAACAACACTGTTGCTCTGAAAGTCATGACAAGTAAATATAAAAATTTCTACCAAAGATCGCTACATCGTGAACATACATACTTTACAAAAAAGTCTACAGTTTACACTAAAATTAAACAACAAATCCTGCATCATTACTCATTACATAGTACAAGAGGCAATTCAACCAGCTTCAAACACTAACATTTAAAAACCTCTTTCATTTAAGTTTTAGTTCACGAACGAACTAATAAAATGAACGGCTCTTTTTGGTGAACTAGTTCGTTCTCTACCACAAACCACGAGACTAGTCTAAAGTAATAACTTATAATTAATTGTTCTAGAATGTGTAAGCTTATAAACGATATGAATGGTTTTCGGTGTGTTCTGTATTAAAGCGTATCATCACAAGGTCTCATTTTTGTTCTTCTTGCTTTCGAATAATTTCCTGTAACAATTAAAAACCCATCAATTAAATTAGTAATAAGTGTTGTTTATGTGTCTGCTCAGATCTGCTCGGAATAAAACGAGCACATTTAAAGCGTTTGTTTGCCCTGCCTTTTCTGCTCTATGTCACACGTACCATACTCTGAGCAGTTTGGAGCAGACAAATAAACAAACCTATTAAGTGTTGGAGCTCGAACGCCTCTACATTCCCACCCTGTTGGCTGTTTCCATCGAGGAAAAGATAAACCTCCAAAGCGACATAAAGAGAGATCCCGTCGTCGACGAAGCGTTACTGAACAGACACTTAAGCAGGTTAAATACGAAGCAATTTAAAAAAGTTGCCTTCCTCACTTTTATTAGACTAATCATTAGGTATCCAAACTCCAGTTTTTATTGTCAACTAATAATTTAGTACCATTTGGAACCTATTTACCAAAAGCTATTTTAAACGTCTTAATTTATTATTCCTAGTCAGAGGGCCTAGCTCGCCTCAATCCAAAATTAGAGGTGCATTTTTAGAAAAGGTTGTTACGTTTGCCGCTAGCTCCGCGGTTTGGGTCGTTGTATTCACAATATATTACAAATTTACTAATCTAAAAAGAAATAACGATACACTCATAAAAAGGCGCCACGTAATTTTTCAATCTTTCTTCTTTCGCGGTCTCAACAAAATCACGAAAAAAAAAGGGAAACGTATATATTTTCTTCTATTTTTCGAAATTATTATTGAAGTCCTCTCTTTACGACAGGTACTGTTTTTTTCTTTCTTTTTGTTTTCCTATACCCAACGACATGATAAAATAAATTGTGTCGTCGCATCCTCGATTCAGTTATTTGCAATTTTATTTGTCTATGCCTCTACAGAATTGTCGGCATAACTTTCAACCTTAACACGATGCTTCTCTCTAAAATAAAAATAAGTTTAGTTACTACTTCATTACAACCCACAGTAAATCACGACAAACACCAAAGCAGCATCAATTACATCAATTTATTTTCGCAAAGAATATTGCATTAAATTTAACTATCCCAACCTGGTTGGATATTTATTACGATAACTTCCATTATAATTTTAAAATAAACAAATCTAACATCTGGTTACTAAACTAACCAGGATAAAGCTCTAAAAATATTAAAATAAGAACAATTACCTTAAAATTCCCTATTTTCTTATAGGGAGACTCTTCTGTCGCTGTCGTCCATTCTCTGTTCTTCCAAGACGCTAAGTGAAATTTCTTCGTATCTGCAGATCTGCACATCCTACACAAAATTAAAAGAAATTTACACATTTCATAGAAATAGTTCTCTTATTTAACAAATATAAAAATCGAAAGTACCTTCTTATTCTGGAATATGCTGGAGTAGTTTAAACTTCTGTCCTGAGGTTATGCTTTTCAAGTACACATAAATTGATAAATTCTTCTGTTCTTTAGCAAAAACCCTATCCACTCCACCACTACTTGCTAGTGGCACTAATAACTACAGAAGGCCAAGATTTACCAAGTACCCGACACTGATATGCTGAATGATTTAACAGTTCCAATTTATGAGGCTACCATTTTTTAATAAGTTCAATGTACGGTTACGGTACAAGTGTACAAGAAAAATAATCATAATAGTTTCAAGATACCATAACCTTAAAATCCTCATAAAACTTAAAGCAAGGACGTACACGGCCATCTTACATACCCTGCGTTCGGGGAGCTCGCTATTAGTACTAATAGCACGATTTTGCCGTTCGGGGAGCTTGCTTTCAACGCTATGAACGCTTTCGTGACGTAACGATTCGAGTACCGCTGACGTCATTGTTCGCGCTATCAACGCTTTCAAGTTGGAGGTGAGGCACGAAACGCTTTCAAACTATTACCGTGGCAACCGTGTTTGTTTGCTATTCGAATGCAAAGCGGGAAAGTCGCGTGCGCTTTATAAATTTTTTTATTTAAATTTTTGTTATATTTTTGATTAGTATCATCAATGGATATTGATGTTGTAGCATTAGACGACGGCGAGGATTTCATTAAATTAAATTTGTAGTCTTATCTAGCTTATCAAGTTATCATCAATAAGAAAATCTAAGAATGGAGCACTCGAAACAGGGACAGTTTCAAGTTTTCGAAACTTTGCGTTATGAAAGGCCACTGCCTATTCTCATTCAGTTGTCTGCTAATTTTGTTAATCGATAGTTGTTATGTCGTTGATTCGATGTTATCGTAATACAAAACATACCGCTCATTGCCTTTACCGTTTTGTTTTATCGGCTTGAGGTTTGCTTCATAAATAAAAAAAGACTTTATTTATTTATGGTCTGCTTATTTGGTTTTGAAGGTTTTGAGATCATTTTAAGTTTCGGGTTTGAGTTTCGAATACCCAAAATTTTGGTGTAGTTTCACCTCTAACAAAAACTAAAGTATAATCTAAGAAATTTCTGGGTATTATACCTAAAGACTTGTTTTGTCTCTTTTTTTTCAATTCTCTGTACCAAATTTATTTGTAGTGCCTATCAGTTCAACTCATTGCGAGTTAAGTTAACTGTTAACAAACTTATAGGGCAAAAAATTTTAGGTTATTTCTGAATGTTTACATTTTGCGGCTTTTCCCGCCTCTGCCGCCATGTTGATTGCATGAGACGCTCACAAATGCGTTCGGGGAGCTCGTAAGCGTCCCACGCTAAAAGCCTCCCCGAACGCACAGTAATACGTCATAATAGCGTGTGGTGCTAATAGCGTGAAAGCGAGCTCCCCGAACGCACCCATACAAGAAACTTTTGGTGGTCATGTGACCACCCCACTCTGCAAATTTCTATGGTTTATTCAAAATTTACATTGTAGTGGGAGAGTAAAGAGTGTTGCCTATGTATTGGTAGGCGTACAAAGCTGTAATTTTAACAAATTTTCGACTTGCACATTATTTAAACTTATTATAAAGTGGCCAATATTGCACGAAAAATGCATAATAGTTTTAACAAATTAATAAACTAGTATATAATTATAAATTTTGATGCATAAACAATGCTGCTACTACTGATTGATAGTAAAACAAGAAAACCGCTATTAACGACAAAAAATTAATTAAATATAGAGACCACGAGACCAGTCTAAAGTAATAACTTATAATGGGTGCGTTTAGCGGACAAAGCTGCTTTAAGTAAGCGGTCAATTTTGATGAGTATATTGACGTTTAGCAGCTTCCAATCCTCTAAACTGTATGCAGCTTTGTCCACTAAACGCACCCAATATTTCAAATTACTTAAGTGAATGGCATGTATCGTCAGACGTAACAATGTCAGACCACGGACAAATTAGTTTTAAACTTTAGGTTAAAAATGTAGACGATATCAAATACAGGAATCTCAAGAAGACAAATAAAGATGTCTTTATAGACCACCTGGAGCCCATAACACAAACTGCACAAGTCCTACAATTGTATAAATAGTAAATAGTCCAGCTAAAATAGACAAAAAAACGTGAAAAGTTCGGAAAAATGTGGACTGGACCATTTATATAATTGTAGGATTTGTAGGCTTGTGTTACTGACCCCCGCTTGCCTCCTTGAATAAAGACAAATTTGATTAAGCTCTTCGATATAGATTGACTTGTTCTATATCTACTAAATCGTTAATCAATTTTTGACAAAGATTCGAAGGTCCACCAAGGTCAACAACTTGGACTTATCATTAGCCTACAACATACTAAAACATCATTACTGTGCCATTTGATGAAAGGTAAATAATCCGGATGTTTGTCAAAAACCCAATACTACAGCACAACTAAATGATATAATAAATATTCTATTCGAATGTCACTCATTTTTAAGTGGACGAGACTTAACTGTCTCTGCTCGACAAATGAAGAATAGTAGAGAATGCCGACATTAAAACCACGTCATAAAACTGACTTTGCAATAGAGCCAAAAAAATCAAAACGTTATATTTGTCACCTATTTTCGTTATACAACAATTTACATAATACTATTAGATATAAAAATGTTTTTACTTTCTCCAAGTTTTCAACCAAAAAAGCACCTTTATAAAAATTAATTAAAATCTGATGTTCAAAACTATACAAAAAATGATCGTATAATCAAATGCATAGTGTAACTTGTGGTAGACACATGTTGTAATATGCGGTTCTATCCCAAAACTCAACACCTTTCCACCCGCACCAACCTTTTTTCTGAATAACACTAACTTAAATCTTCGTATGGAGTATAATGAGGATCCAACATTCAAAATTTTATATTTCCAGTCAAATTATTGTAATTGACACCTAAATTAGTGCGAGCCAAAACCCCTCCACCTAAAATTGTCATTCCCTATTAAAGTTAACAACGTTTATAAAAACTTTACCAATCATAATGGGCGTTCCTTGCTTTTTAAAATGATTTAGTAATTTGGGACCTTTTGATGCCATCTCTTCGCCACTGCTCACGTGAAGTATTTTACAAGTAACATTCATCAACGAATTTAACACAAAACAAACTTTGGTCGAACCGATCCACTGCTTGGAACCGACAAAGTTAGAAGGTTTATCTCCAAGATTAACTAGAGAAGTTTGTATATCATGATACGTCGGTACTGATCCATTCGTGTAACCTTTCAACACGAACCAAGATGCGAGAGTTTGCAAGGAATGATAGCACAACCCCAACCATTATCGTTGACGTCATCTTGACAGTAATGGTAATATTTGTATTTACCTTTGACGAGAGAAATTTCGCCCTCTACAAATATCGATTTTATTGAAATTAATAGTATCGTATTAAACTTCCCGTTGTCTGAGGGTTTTATTCCTTCATGGGGATTAATTAATGGGGCTCTTAGATCTTCTTTAAATAAGAATTTGTTTGCACGTCTAAAATATGGTCCGCTAAGCGGTAGCAAAAGCCGATTATGCAAAGCTCGTCTCGTACATTCTATTAAAAAAAGTTCACTTATCCAAATGAATAAAAAAAAGCCGCACCCAGGTCGTGTTCCGTTTCATTGTTGAAGTACAATTTAGTAATAAAGAAAGAAATGAAGTCTCTAATTTAGAAATTTCAGTCAATTCTTCGTTTAAATCTCGAAATTGTTTTAAAAATTGTGTTTCGACTCTTCATTTTGGATTTATCGAAACTAATCGATCGAACTTTTATCAACGTGCACTATGAGAGCTGGGGGCGTGTAATTTTAGATTCGATCCTAATTCCAGAGTAGTCTTCTTAAACATCGCCACCTCTAAAACGTCCTAAAAGTAAAATTTTAAAGTGAGAATTCGCCGTTATAACTTACTAACAATTTCCAAATGACGAGCTTTCTTTTTTTGTAACTAGGAGCACAACCTTCGCTAGCTTCCGTCGACTGTTTGCACATTTCACCAACAGAAAGATTCCCACTTATTCCTATTAGACAATTTTATCGTGTTTTATCCGCTTGTACGTTATGTCGGACGAAAAAAGCAATCGGGTTATCAGGCGTAACTGTACAAATTGCGAGTAAATGACGTTATCTCCTACAACTTCATACGTAACGTTTTCCAATCGATCGTTGACATCGTAATACGTTTGCACAACGTTTCTGTTATGGTAGATTTTGCAAGATATATAAATAGGGGTGTCGGTAACGTCGACGTCCGAAACGGCTCGTTTTGACGTTTCTTCGTCGATTATATCGTCGTAAACTTGGAAAGTGCCGTATAAATTGAAAGTACTTTCTTGTGTACCTCGAATATGGTGGAGTAGTCCAAACTTCTGTCCTGAGGTAATAACTATCCATATACATTTTAAGCAAGCATAAGTTTTGTTCTTTAGCAAAACCATATCCACGCCACTACTACTTGCTAGTGGCACTAATAACTACAGAAGACCAAGATTTACCACCAACCATGGATCTAATAGTTCGATTTTATGAGGTTATCATTTTTTAATAGGAAAAAATTCTGGTTACAAATAGGTTAGGAATTGTGCAGTTTAAAAGTATTTGCAGCGCCATCCATTAGGAACTGAATCAACTGTCAAAAATCATAGAATAAAGTTCGACAGATTAGAGCATTAATACAGATTTCTTTTTGTTTTAAAAATTACAGGTTTCTGTTTTAACACAGAAAATAAATTAATTAGCGAATCTTGTTCTGCCTTACTTCTATCGTTTTTGACAGTTAGTTGCGTCAGTTTCGAATAGATAGCGCTTGGTGCTGTAAATGTTTACAAAAAGTGAAAAACTACAACTTTTAAACTATTTCCCATCAGAATTTTGTAAACGTAATGCAAGTAGTACATAATATTTTGTACTAATAAGAATCTTGAAACAGAAACGTTTTTTATGGCAAATTCCAAATAGGCTCTGCTTTTGAGACTGCACATTATCCTTTGTTGCATTGTTAGGTTCCAGACCAGCTTTTCCAGCGCTCTTTAGCAAATTAGGAAAATTTCAAGTCGACTTTTATACATTTAGGGCATAAGTAACTGCTGTTGGTTGTAGGTAAACGTATTCTAAAAATAGTAATTCAAATACATTATTTTTAAAATAACTTTTACTTGCCATTTCTAATTACTGACAGTGAAATAAAGTAAACGTCTCCAAACTCTTCATTTACCAGCTGCACTCATCACAAGTTCCAGTCGCATCTGGACAGCAATATCGAGATATAGTTTGTTTACTTTAGTTGCTTCGCTCCTTGCGCTTTACAGAATTT
The DNA here is from genome assembly GCA_950108345.1 of Malthinus flaveolus. NCBI lineage: Eukaryota > Metazoa > Arthropoda > Insecta > Coleoptera > Cantharidae > Malthinus > Malthinus flaveolus. The sequence continues at coordinate 3,222,783 of OX467285.1, forward strand.
TAATTTATCAAATAATAACAGAATAACTACAAAAAAACAACATAAATAAAAATTGTTTAAATGCGGCTAAAATATTGGCAAGTTACAAGTACAAGTTACAAGTTACAAGTTACAAGTGTGGAGCGTGTTACCTTCATTTAAGCCTAAAAGATATAACTTTTAGCTTTTACATTAAAAATACAGTTTCTCGAATAAAATGAGCTCAAGTAGCCAGGCTGCTATAGAGCCTGTCATAAATTAAAGTAACTTTTCAATGCAACAAATTGTTAAAAATTAACATTTTCACGTTTTCGGATTATTTAAAAATATTTGAAATGATATTGACCACTTTAAGCACAAGGCGTCTCAATTTTCAAACAAAACTATCTGGTAAACCATCTTCAATATCTGAATTTGCATAGGTGTGTTACAATCGTTAAGAGTTGATAATCTCCAGGTAGCAGCATAGATCACCGAGATCTTCTCAATTGTTCGGCCTAAAACTAGAGATTCTTTACTACGAACTAAACAAACGAAATCAATCAAGTGAGCTGTTCTTAGTTTCTTAGGACAAGGTTCACAAATGACCCGCTAATGTTAAGTCGAAATACGCCAATGACGTCTAAACGGATAAACGCCTCGCGCCCAGAATTGGAGCTTAAGTAGCCGTCACTGAGCTAAACAAACTGCCAGCAAATAATTCGGATCTAAGATGGTCAAAGGTCATATTTGACCCTCTAATATTAAATCGATTTACGCCAATGACGTCTGAACGGATACACGCCTCGCGTCCAAAATTGGAAGTTAAGTAGCCGTCAATGAGCTAAACAAACTGCCAGCAAGAAATTCGGGTCTAAAATGGTCAAAGGTCATAATTGACCCTCTAATGTTAAATCGATTTACGCCAATGACGTCTGAACGGATAGACGAATCGCGCCCAAAATTGGAACCTAAGTAGCCGTCAATGAGCTAAACAAACTGCCAGCAAGAAATTCGGGTCAAAAATGGTCAAAGGTCAAAATTGACCCTCGAATGTCAAATCGATTTACGCCAATGACGTCTGAACGGATAAACGCCTCGCGCCCAGAATTGGAACTTAAGTAGCCGTCAATGAGCTAAACAAACTGCCAGTAAATAATTTGGATCTAAGATGGTCAAAGGTCATAATTGACCCTCTAATGCTAAATCGATTTACGCCAATGACGTCTGAACGGATAGACGCCTCGCGCCCAGAATTGGAACTTAAGTAGCCGTCAATGAGCTAAACAAACTGCCAGTAAATAATTCGGATCTAAGATGGTCAAAGGTCATAACTGACCCTCTAATGTTAAATCGATTTACGCCAATGACGTCTGAACGGATAAACGCCTCGCGCCCAGAATTGGAACTTAAGTAGCCGTCAATGAGCTAAACAAACTGCCAGCAAATAATTTGAATCAAAGATGGTCAAAGGTCATAATTGACCCTCTAATGTTAAATCGATTTACGCCAATGACGTCTGAACGGATAGACGAATCGCGCCCAAAATTGGAACCTAAGTAGCCGTCAATGAGCTAAACAAACTGCCAGCAAGAAATTCGGGTCAAAAATGGTCAAAGGTCAAAATTGACCCTCGAATGTCAAATCGATTTACGCCAATGACGTCTGAACGGATAAACGCCTCGCGCCCAGAATTGGAACTTAAGTAGCCGTCAATGAGCTAAACAAACTGCCAGTAAATAATTCGGATCTAAGATGGTCAAAGGTCATAATTGACCCTCTAATTATAAATCGATTTACGCCAATGACGTCTGAATGGATAAACGTCTCGCGCCCAGAATTGGAACTTAAGTAGCCGTCAATGAGCTTAACAAACTGCCAGCAAATAATTCGGATCTAAGATGGTCAAAGGTCATATTTGACCCTCTAATATTAAATCGATTTACGCCAATGACGTCTGAACGGATACACGCCTCGCGTCCAAAATTGGAAGTTAAGTAGCCGTCAATGAGCTAAACAAACTGCCAGCAAGAAATTCGGGTCTAAAATGGTCAAAGGTCATAATTGACCCTCTAATGTTAAATCGATTTACGCCAATGACGTCTGAACGGATAGACGAATCGCGCCCAAAATTGGAACCTAAGTAGCCGTCAATGAGCTAAACAAACTGCCAGCAAGAAATTCGGGTCAAAAATGGTCAAAGGTCAAAATTGACCCTCGAATGTCAAATCGATTTACGCCAATGACGTCTGAACGGATAAACGCCTCGCGCCCAGAATTGGAACTTAAGTAGCCGTCAATGAGCTAAACAAACTGCCAGTAAATAATTTGGATCTAAGATGGTCAAAGGTCATAATTGACCCTCTAATGCTAAATCGATTTACGCCAATGACGTCTGAACGGATAGACGCCTCGCGCCCAGAATTGGAACTTAAGTAGCCGTCAATGAGCTAAACAAACTGCCAGTAAATAATTCGGATCTAAGATGGTCAAAGGTCATAACTGACCCTCTAATGTTAAATCGATTTACGCCAATGACGTCTGAACGGATAAACGCCTCGCGCCCAGAATTGGAACTTAAGTAGCCGTCAATGAGCTAAACAAACTGCCAGCAAATAATTTGAATCAAAGATGGTCAAAGGTCATAATTGACCCTCTAATGTTAAATCGATTTACGCCAATGACGTCTGAACGGATAGACGAATCGCGCCCAAAATTGGAACCTAAGTAGCCGTCAATGAGCTAAACAAACTGCCAGCAAGAAATTCGGGTCAAAAATGGTCAAAGGTCAAAATTGACCCTCGAATGTCAAATCGATTTACGCCAATGACGTCTGAACGGATAAACGCCTCGCGCCCAGAATTGGAACTTAAGTAGCCGTCAATGAGCTAAACAAACTGCCAGTAAATAATTCGGATCTAAGATGGTCAAAGGTCATAATTGACCCTCTAATTATAAATCGATTTACGCCAATGACGTCTGAATGGATAAACGTCTCGCGCCCAGAATTGGAACTTAAGTAGCCGTCAATGAGCTTAACAAACTGCCAGCAAATAATTCGGATCTAAGATGGTCAAAGGTCATAATTGACCCTCTAATGTTAAATCGATTTACGCCAATGACGTCTGAAAGGATAAACGCCTCGCGCCCAGAATTGGAACTTAAGTAGCCGTCAATGAGCTAAACAAACTGCCAGCAAATAATTTGGATCTAAGATGGTCAAAGGTCATAATTGACCCTCTAATGCTAAATCGATTTACGCCAATGACGTCTGAACGGATAGACGCCTCGCGCCCAGAATTGGAACTTAAGTAGCCGTCAATGAGCTAAACAAACTGCCAGTAAATAATTCGGATCTAAGATGGTCAAAGGTCATAACTGACCCTCTAATGTTAAATCGATTTACGCCAATGACGTCTGAACGGATAAACGCCTCGCGCCCAGAATTGGAACTTAAGTAGCCGTCAATGAGCTAAACAAACTGCCAGCAAATAATTTGAATCAAAGATGGTCAAAGGTCATAATTGACCCTCTAATGTTAAATCGATTTACGCCAATGACGTCTGAACGGATAGACGAATCGCGCCCAAAATTGGAACCTAAGTAGCCGTCAATGAGCTAAACAAACTGCCAGCAAGAAATTCGGGTCAAAAATGGTCAAAGGTCAAAATTGACCCTCGAATGTCAAATCGATTTACGCCAATGACGTCTGAACGGATAAACGCCTCGCGCCCAGAATTGGAACTTAAGTAGCCGTCAATGAGCTAAACAAACTGCCAGTAAATAATTCGGATCTAAGATGGTCAAAGGTCATAATTGACCCTCTAATTATAAATCGATTTACGCCAATGACGTCTGAATGGATAAACGTCTCGCGCCCAGAATTGGAACTTAAGTAGCCGTCAATGAGCTTAACAAACTGCCAGCAAATAATTCGGATCTAAGATGGTCAAAGGTCATAATTGACCCTCTAATGTTAAATCGATTTACGCCAATGACGTCTGAATGGATAAACGCCTCGCGCCCAGAATTGGAACTTAAGTAGCCGTCAATGAGCTAAACAAACTGCCAGCAAATAATTTGGATCTAAGATGGTCAAAGGTCATAATTGACCCTCTAATGTTAAATCGATTTACGCCAATGACGTCTGAACGGATAGACGAATCGTGCCAAAAATTGGAAGTTAAGTAGCCGTCAATGAGCTAAACAAACTGCCAGCAAATAATTCGGATCTAAGAAGGTCAAAGGTCACAAATGGCCCGCCAAAGTTAAATCAAAGAACGCCAATGATACCAAAACGACCGAGTTGGCACTCTAAAACTTGCAGGGTAAGCTAAGATCAAGTAGCGTAAACGAATTGCAAAATCGATCCATAGTTTGGCGAAATATTGGTTCGGATGGATGGTTAAGTCGATCGTAAATTGATCTGTACGTTTCGAGAATAGGACCACGATTTTCATAATAAATTTGCACGATTTACAATCGTTGCTCCGATGTCAATCTTTGCATGATAAAATGACAAACAATACTTTATAAAATTAACCATTCCACTTCGACATAATATGATAAAAACTGATATCAAAGCTGCCTCAATCAAAAGTTATATACCTCTGAAAAGCAGCCTTTATAAGAAAGTTTTGTTTATAAGCTCCATAGTGTTTTCAGACACATAAAGCCACCTAAATAGGCCAAAGCGGCTTCAAGCGACCTCAAAACAAGAAGAGGTGACTAAAAAATGAAATTACAATTTTGCATCAAGTCAGGAGTTACTTAATAAATTTTTGTGAAAATTTCTGAATAAAAATTATAACGAATTTGTATATTAACTTTGCAGATACTGTATAAACTATTACCTAAATGATACAATATGAGATAGACATCAGTAAGATAGTGGCTTGCCCAATACCCAATACTTCCTAAATAAGATATTTTAAATGTGCCCACACAATGAGAAACACAAGGATGCCACCTGAGGAAACGAAGAAGAATAAATTCAAATAAGTACATAGTTTTTTAGTACCTACTTAGTCAACTGCAAATTATTATTAACAATTTTGAATGTAACGAAAACAAATCGCATTCTGGATTATGGTACATAATAACCTAATAATTTTCTGATAAGTTCATTTATAAACTTTAAAAAAGGAATTGCACTTGCACACGATGTGCAGTTTACATAAAATTACTTAGACGTGACCAATTATTATGTTACTATAATAATAGATGTTTCTTAATTTATTTATGAGATTTTGATGGGATAATATTGTAAATGATAGTAATTCATCTATATAAGATAGACGTGTCAAAATCGAAATAAAAATTATAAATACCAATTATGAGGGTACACGTAACTTGCTAAAATTATAAATATTTATTGTTAACATTTCAATTGTTTTTACCAAAGCAAATAGTTCAACTATTAGAAATTAAATAGAAGCTTACGCCACAGATAATCGTCGAGACAAATAAATTATAAACTTTACTCGCGCATCGAGGTGAGAGCTTAACAGATTAAAGTCTGCTCTTTTACAATTTGATCTATTAATTATTATAAAAGAAATTATAAATTTTTGAAATTTTGACCTACAAAAAATCGTAACTTAGGCTCGGACCATAACAAACAAACGGAAGATTTTGTAAAAATCCTTTGATCAACTTTGGTTTTTCAAAAGTGGCTATAACAGGAGCTTATCCTACGCGTTAAATTAACTAAAAAAGATACCAGAAATAGTACTTAACAATAGTATGCTCAAAAACCCTCCTTGATTTAAAAAAACTCAAATTATACGGGGCGTTTCTATTTGAAATATGAAGTTAGTCTCATTTTCGGTTGAATCGGAAGTCAAAATATTAAATGTTTGGTATCACTAGATAGCTAAGTTTACAATCTTCCAATCCACCTAAAATGTACAGGGTATTGTTTTAAAGATAGAAAAGCTAACCCCATTTCCGGTTAAACCGGCAGTTAAAATGTAACACGTTTAGTATCATTGGACAGCTAATCTTACAATATTTTAAAATATCAAAAAATATTTTATTTATTTATTTATTTTCAACTTTGCACAAATAATATGTACAGGCCGGGCTTATTGCTTGCAGCAATGTCTAACTGCCCCACCCAATTTACATGAAGATGCTGTTTGGCAAGGTTAAAAATGATCGTTAGGAAAGAAAAGTTATATACAGAGTGTTTTCAAAAACTCCTTCTGCTTGGCTAATTTACGGATTAACCGGAAGTGTTTCTTAAACCAAAATTGTAACAAATAATAGATATTTACGAAATAAACTATTATACCAACTTGCAATTAAAAATTTTAATTACAAAAGGAATTATAAAGTTTTGAAGTTTGGACCTTCAAAAAATCATAACTCCAAATCTGCTCACAGAAAAAAAACCAACGGCGGTGTTTAATTAAGAACGTCGATATCTACAACATATCCAAAAATAGACAAAACTACCAAAACCAATTTTGAGAAAATCAGTTTTAAAATTTTAGTCAACTTTGGTCTTTTAAAAGTAGTCAATTTTAAATTTATTTAAAAAATCGACTATAACAAAACTAAAGCCCTATATTTTGCCTAGATAATCCTGTTTTTAGATTTTTATAATCAAAATTATCTCTAAAGTTACAACTAAAAAACTAGAAAATGGGCCGATCGATATACTGGCCGCCATTTTGAATTTAAAAATTCGAAAAAAGATTTTTTAAATTAGGGCCTGTGTATTAACTTATAGCTGAGTGTAAATAGCGTGGGTCAAGATTTTCCGACACACGACCAAAATAACCCCCTTATTTTGGCCCACCCTGTATCGACTTCGTTTAAAAGTTTACTTTGTCAATGAAATTTTGTTAAAGTGGCCAAAACTAAATTTCATCAAAATCGCTTTTCAAACCCCCCCTATAGGCCATTATGATAAGAAATACGCAATTAGATTCCCAATTTTGCCAATTCGATTGTCTCGGACGTTCCTAGGATCCTAGGAGAAAGAGACGGGCTTTGGATCCGTCAAGAATAGCACAAAAATGGCTAATTTAAACATAGCTAACTAATGAAGAATCCACCGTCCACGCACCATTGACCCACCATATTAAATTTATAATAAAATTAATAATTAAACGTACTACATAGTGAGATTTATTCAAAAGTCAGAAAACTTTAAATGTTACGTCACTTAAATAGTTTGAAATGTGAACATAAATAATGCTATTAAACATCCTGAAATAGTAAAAAAATTATAAGTGCAAACATTACCTATTAATATACATAATTGTGAAATTACCTTACTGTCATATTCTGTAAGATTTATTTTGTATTCCACAACTCGACTTAAATGGTAGTATCTTAGTATCAATTTTTTTACTTATAACAAATAATTACAATTAAGTTAACTCGTAATTACACACACCGTTTTAATTAATTTAATGTTGGAGGTAAATTACAACGATCGCTTTTTAATTACTACATGCGTCCAAGTGTCAATTATTCTATTTTTTTACGAAAACATTATTAAACTATAATTGGGAGAATAATTGCAGTTGCAATAAACGTTTCCACTTATTGCCCAATCTTAATTTCAAACGATTTCGATAAGTTAAATTACGGCTTGAAAAATTGATATTTATGCACCTTGTAAAATTACTTTCGTTATAAGTAGCTAAAAGATCATATCTTGTGCCCTTTCTGAGCTAAGAATGTGGCGGATTTTAAGAGCAGTATAGGTAGGCACCGAAATAAAATTACGCAATTACGCGAGGCATTACTAATAGACTAATTTAATTTAGTAATTAGAATGCAATAATATAAGAATTACTCCGGCGTTGAAAATACATATTTTTTAATTGACAAAGATATCAGAAATAGCACCTAACAATCAGACCTGGATTTACTATTAGACTAACTAAGCTGCAGCCCAGGGTTAAAAGGGCCCCCATAATCTTCAACTATTTTTTTTATGCGGTTTGTTCTTTTTCACTTTGAATAGTATTTCAGAAAATTGATTTTGGTGACTTACTGCTGCAGGCTTCACGTTATTTCGGAATGACTTCTTGACTTTACTTACGGTAATCCGGTTTAAAGTGCCTTATATTGAACTTACAAAGACATCTTAGGCATTTGTTCTAAATTTTTCCTAGAAAAATTGAAAAGAAGTAAATTTTTGGACAAATGTCAAAGATGGTTTTGCAAGTTTAATTTATGAACCTTTTTAACCGGCGTGCCCTCCCCTAAAAATTTAAAAAACCTTTTGATAGAAAAAACCTCAAAAGTTTGGGACTTTTTTTGTTTTTTCTCCAATAACTCCTAAACGGTGCACTCTAGCAAAAATGTTTTTATATAACAAATTAAAGAGCATTAAGTTCTGCGTCGAAGAAGTACCAACACTTAATAATTTGGTCAAGCGGTACGGTCGAAAACCACGGTCAAAAAACGACGATTTTTTCCAACTTGCTCAAAAACTGGGATATACAATAATAGTACTTTATATGTGTCTGCAGCCTGGAAATCAGTACTCTAAGAGAAAAATTTATAAAATAAAAGTTGTAGAGCATCAAATTCTGCGTTCATCTGTACCAAAAATTTTAAATTTGGCCAAGTACTTTTCCACACCTAATTGTATTTAATCTAATTTATTTTAAAATTACCTATTACAAACTTCTTTTAGATTTTTCTGTTTAATAACAAACGAGCTAACGTTGATTGAAAATTTGAACGATTTTCAATTTTTCTTGAATAAATTAAACTTTTTGCTAATATAAGAGAGGGATTCAATAAAAAATCGAATTTAGACTATTTCTACGGGATGACTCCCGGGCTTCATTGAAGCTTGAGAATAAAAATTTTGGTATATACAGCGTGTCCCCGGATAGACTGCACGATAGGTGTAAATGACCAAAATTTTTGGAATTTCATTTTGATGTTTTGGAATTCCGCCCTGCTTAGTCTGAAAAGAGTTTTAAGCATATTTTGAGTTTTTAAAAATAAAGGGGGCCATGACAATTGGGAAAAATCTATTTACTGGTCAGGTAAAGTGCCTTTTTGGTCAATAATACGGCAAAATTTTATTGACAAAAGTTGTTCAGCATATGAAATTATGGCATTGTACAACATTTCAAGAAGATCGCTACCCTTTTATTAAATCGGTTTTCTTTGGATATGTAAACGAAAAATCTCCTTAAATCAGGTAGGTAGGTACTGATAAAGTAAAACAAAAAATTACTTAGCTGTCATTATCTTAGATTAAACTTTTGAAATCTATTACTTATCTAAGTAGTTTCTCAGTTATTCTTTCGCTACAGTTTTCTGAATTAAAAATGTTGACTCTGGAACAGCGTGTTTTCCTAATACAGTGTTACGGACTGGGAGGAACATCTTATGGTCGTGTAATTGATATGTTTCAAGAGCGATTTCCCATGGTAACAATTTCGGTTAATGGGATAAAAAATCTGGTAAATAAGTTTACAGAAACCGGCAGTGTGCTGAATTTGAAGAGAAAGAAGTTTGTTCGGGATCACGAAGATGCTGCTACACTGTTGGTAAGAGAATCCGTGAACACTAACCACCGACTGTCTTTGAGAAAACGCTCTAATCAGTTGTCAATCAGTAAAACACACATACAAAGAATTCTGAAAGAAAACAAAATATTACCATTTAAACCCTCGTTCATTCATAAATTAGAAGATGGAGATGATGCTCAACGACTGCTGTTTTGTTTATGGGCCGGAGAAAAAATTTTGAACGACAGATATTTTTTTAAAAATATAATTTTTTCGGATGAATCGACATTCACAACTAATGGCGTGGTATCTTCTCAAAATTGTAGATATTGGTCTTATGAGAACCCACATTTTCGTATAGTAACTAATAGTCAACGTTACAAAAAAGTGAATGTGTGGTGTGCAATAACATACGATAAAATCATTGGCCCATACTTTTTTGACACAACTTTAAACCAACACTCGTATAGAGATATGATTGAAAACTTCTTTTTACCTGCGATGGAAGACGTCGGTTTGGAAAATTTTTACTTTCAACAAGACGGGTGTCCAGCACATTCAAGTCGCCTTATTACAAATTTATTGAATGAGCACTTTCCTGAAAGGTGGATTGGACGATATGGTCCAATTCATTGGCCAGCGAGATCGCCTGATTTGACCCCTTTAGACTTTTTCTTGTGGGGGTATTTAAAGCAAATAGTATATGCATATGATCTTCAGGATAACGTTGACTTGTTGAAACAAAAAATCAGGGATGCTATTGCCGAAATTAATCGAAGTTCAATAAGAAAAGTATATGAAGAGTTTCGAGTTCGAGTAGAAAAATGTGCCGATCTTGGAGAACGTCAAATAGAATAACTTAATAATTGATTGTTATTAAATTCCGTTATTTTATTAAAAATTAGTTTGAGAAATTTTCTTTCCATTCAATGTAATTTCAAACAACCTACAATTTTTGTATTTACCAAAAAACAAAAAGAAAACCGATTTAATAAAAGAGTGGCGATCTTCTTGAAATGTTGCACAGCGCCATAATTTCATATGCTGAACAACTTTTGTCAATAAAATTTTGCCGTATTATTGACCAAAAAGGCACTTTACCTGACCAGTAAATAGATTTTTCCCAATTGTCATGGCCCCCTTTATTTTTAAAAACTCAAAATATCCTTAAAACTCTTTTCAGACTAAGCAGGGCGGAATTCCAAAACATCAAAATGAAATTCCAAAAATTTTGGTCATTTACACCTATCGTGCAGTCTATCCGGGGACACACTGTATATGGGAAGATAATAGATTGGAGAAGGAGTTCAGATTTTTTGTAGGAAAAAATCAACTTCATAAGCGAGGTAACGGCGTTTCCCCGGAAGAGTGATTTGAAAATTTTTTTCACGGATTTTGTTCAAAATTTCACTTTGCCTGGCAACCCTAAAAATAGTGAAATACCAAAATATTAAGTTCCAACAATTAGTAATAAAACCGGGAGTCATTCTGAAGCGAAATGATTAATATTTAACACAAATTCCGCCAGTTTTAACAGTCAGGTTCACAACTCTGCTGTTTTTTTCCGCAAAAAGGTCAAATTTTAAAGTTAGTTTTTTCTGCAAAAATATAAAAAGTGCAGTGGCGTACCAACAATTTCTTGCTTTCGTAAAACAAGAGTTACGACTTTTGTGCTAAAAGAAATATGAAAATAAAATTTTTTTCTATCTGATACGATAATAATACAGAAAATCGCACTTCCAAAGTTGTGAATAAGAAACTCCTGCAATTAAATAGCAGACTCACAAATGTCCCAAGTTACAATTTCTTACAAAATGGTTTTTAAGCTTCTTCACAAAAGTCGAAGGTCGAAGTTGAAACCTAGGCACGAGTTTTGTTTAAAAAAACGTTTAATTAGTAAATCTTTATTCTCGTATAAATTTAGATCTTTCTAATAATTATTGTAGTTATCTTCTAGACACGGTGTGTATACGTGTGCACACCTTGTCTATAATAAATATGAAACTGGAATTAACATTGATATGATGATGACCCAGCCACTGAACTTCGACAACCGAAAATTGCAAATGATGAAGAAGAATGTGTAGAACAAAAACTTGTAAGAGTGGATTCGGGATTATTCGGGAAGAAGTCAGATTTAGAGAATATTTTGCACCTATTATGAAACAGGAAGAAATAAATATTCTGAAAGCTTTTTAGACAGAACCGGTACTTCATTTTTACCCTGATGACTACTTGTATTGCTTGTCCATCTTTCAATGTGTAATAGATGCATACTATTGCTCTTAAGGAGGGTGTTAACATTATTTAAGGCTGGTTTTATGATTGGCCCAGGGTCACAGGGAAGACTGTTTGAGTCTTAGTTGGTCAGCTCGTCTACTTTATCATTATTCATTACCATTACCCTCATTTCCCTGATATCCTTTGACCCATCAGAGTATAAGAATATTACCATTGAATAATGTTTAAGACTTGCAAGTCTCGAGCTTCTATGAACTCAGTAAATCATGCCAGAAGAAGAGCCCAAGCTCAACAAACTGCGGTTTGGCCAAAATTTTCAAACCTCTTAGATTATTCCCCTCAATTTGTCTAATTTGACTGGACTAGACTGTAAGTATCACTAATCAGGAAGGTATCGCATTATCTATTAGAAAAAAAAGATAAAACGTAAAGTAAATATCAAGATAGAGATATCAAAAATTTAATTTATTTTCCTTGGAGTGTTCTTTAGACCTCACAATATGAAAGTGATTCTATAGGTATTCCCTGAACATTATATAGTTCAGCAATACAAGGATGTCAAGTGCCAAACAGTGAATTTGCAAAAAGCTTTTTTGTCCAAAGAGCTAGAGAGAGGTGATTCAATTTTACTCTATTGTTATATTATTAATAATTATTAATAAAGGTGAGTCAAACCATCAAAGTAATCGAAGATTATAATTAACGCACCATGGTCGTGAGTTTTTTGGCTATTTTGTTGCATGGTACGTTCATGTAAGAGGATACTGGTCTGATCGGTTGTTCTACTTTGTGAAGTCTTACTAAACCATACAGTGGTGGGGCTTTGGGGTTCATGCAAGTGAGGTGTCGTTTGTCCAAGTCTGTGAATAATCGATTGACTTTGTTAAAGGTATTTTTGATGTCGTTTTGGAATTTGTTTGTGAGATCAGTTTTTAGTTGGAGGAACGTGTTAGGGTCTAGGAAGGCTTTGACTTTTTCTGTGTAGGTGTTTTTAGGAAGGGCTACTATGGTGTCGCCTTTGTCTGCTTTGGTGAAGATAATGTTGTAGTCGGTTGCCTTTTTGTTAATACTTTTGGCTGTTTGGAGTTCGTTAGTTTGGGGTTTTTGAGGTGTTTGTAAGAGGTTTTTTATGATGGAGAAGGCTTGTGCTTTTGTTACCTGCCACTAAGTTGATTAGTTTTTTATCGTTTAACTTCGGGTAGAGGTTGTGTTTCAAACCTTTGTTTAGGAGGTTGGTTTCCTGGTCTGTGAAGTTGGTGTTGGTAAGATTGCGGAATCTTTTGTAGAAGACTGGGTCGGCATTACTGTCTATGTTATCGGTTATTAAGTTTGGTTGTGTCGTTTAGTGATAAGGGGTTTGAATGTTTTCTTTTGTGTTATGTATTTTTTATGTACTATGGTAGAAGATTTTTCTAGGATGTTGTCAGAAGGATGTCAAACTCGATGCTGTGAAATTTAAAGATAAGGTCGGTATGGAGCACTTTAATGTAGTGTTGAAGAGTGTCTCTACGTTTGTATTAATCTTTTGTCTCTTGGGCAAGGCACGGGGTTTCGGCTTTTTTAGTAGCTTTTAAGGAAGCGTGATTTTTTATAGCTGGGGTGATTTTGATATAGCTAGTTATCTCGTGTTTCTTCAAGACTTTTATTATCGGAAAATTGCTGAGATCAATCTGGTCGTTTAATAATGTGCAGTTACTGTTGTTGTGTTTCATGATTCTATGGTTTCTAGGTAATTTAGTTTGATTCCTTTAGTGTATATATGTAGGATCTCGGGTTTGTGTGTGAATGTGTGGTTGTGGTTAAATATGTGTTCGGCATAGATGTAAGGCGATACGGCGATGTAAGTGAAAGCGGTGTATTCTTTTTTGGTATCGTCTTGTGTCTGTTGTGCGTAGACCACATTATAGCCAAAGTCTTTTTGTGGAGTTTTTTCTTGAGGATGTTAGTGATTATGTTAGAACTGTATGCATTATTTTTTGCGATTATGTATATGCGGTTTAGCTCTTTTTTGTAGTTTTTGTCCGTCATTGGGACGGAAAGTAGTCTGTGAATCATAGAGTGGAAAGCAGCTAGTTTTTGTGAGATGGGGTGTGTGGAGGTGTTGTGTATAGTCATGTCTGTGTGAGTCGGTTTGTGGAAAATAGCAAAAGAGTGTTTATTGAGCTCTCTGGATATGGAGAGGTCTAGAAAGTTTAGGGTTTTGTTATCCTCTTTTTCCATAGTGAAAGTGATGTTTTTGTGGAGTGTGTTGAGGTATTGAAGGAAAGTATCTAGTTGTCTGTTCCTGCCGTTTCAGCAGACTATTATGTCTGTAATACCCAAATAGTTATTTACGTCATTAGTCCGGGAAGTGACCTATTAAAGCATGAGTAAGATGTTAACGGACGAAGCGAAGCTGAGTCCGGAATTTCGAAACGAATGCTTTAATAATCACTTCACGGACGTATATCGTATAAAATTTTATTTCATACTGTAAAAAACAGTTTTTTATTTGAAAAATTTCTTTGTACAAAAACGTCATTTTAGAAATGTCAAATTAAATATCCGCTGTAGGTATTTCATTTTAAATCACATTATCCGTTTTATGTTCGTTACTTAGCAACAAATAACTACTTTATAACTTCAATCTTGATATACATTAATATAGGTGTTCATATAGTGTATTGGATAACACCCTTGCCTTTCACCCAAAGGTTCATAGGTTCGATCCCTCCTGGCGGCAAGCTTTTTTCTCAATCAAAAATTTAAAAAATAAAGTCCTTTTCAAAAACTTCGCCAAACAGTCCGGGAAGTGTTACTTAGCAACACTTCCCGGCCTAGTGATGTAATGTGCCATTTCCCGGACTCAAATTAATGACGGAAAGTAGCAATAGCCGTACAGTATGAAATAAATTTAATATTTTGGCTTTCGGTTCAACTGGAAATGAGATCAGTTTCCTATTTCAAATAGAAACGCCCCGTATAATTTTAGATTTTGGAAATCGTAGAGAAATTCTGTGTATATAATTGTTTAGTACTACTATCTAGTACATTAAAATTAGTAAAAGAATTTATATATTTCTTTTAGAACAATGGAGCTTCCGGAAGCAACGCCTGAAATGCGCTTGATGTGTTTTGTCGAAGCCAACGATTATGAAAATATAAAAAAAGTAATCGAAGACGAATTAAATTCCTCAAGTTTCCGAAACACCGCTCTAAATTTGCTCATCAAACATGGAAAAGCTAGTAATGAAAATTTCTTAAGATGCGTAGAAATTTTAGTAGAATCCGGAGCCGACGTAAACCAAATCGACGATGAAAGCAAATCTCCGCTACTTTGGGCCGTTGAGAAAAATTACAAACAGGTCGTTGAAACAATTATGAATAAAAGTAACCAATTAGACGATTGTCACTTAGACGAGACAATTTGTGATTACCTGAAGACAAATAACATCTGTCCTTCGTTCCCACCAGACTGCTTACTTCGCAAAGAACTTTTTGACTATCTCAAAGAGGACGACGAAGATTCTTTCATTAGATGCGAACATTTGAAAAGATTTGTCGATTCCGACGACGGTAAAAGCACTTTACTACAATTAGCGACCGAGAGAAATTTGAGTCGAGCTGTAAAAATTTTATTAAATAAAGGAGCCAATCCTAATTTGAAGGTTACTAAAGATGGCCTAGCTCCGATCGAGTTGGCCGTCGAAAACGGTTATCATCGAAGTCTATCTCTTCTTTTGAACAAAGAAGACATTGATCTTCCAAACGATATCTTAGTTAGAAACTTCAAACAAGTCGACCTTGATCCCCAAAATATTGAAGTTGATCATGAGAAGTGTTACGCTCTTTTAATGGATTGCAAGAAATTGCAGGTGAACGGAAGAGATGGATATAACAATACGGCTCTACATTATGCTACACAGAATGGTGAGTCCGAGAAGATCTTAGATTTGCTCGGGTTGGGAGCTTCGATGGCGATGAAAAATAAGTTTGGTTCGTTGGCGATCGAAGATATCGATCCTAAAATTTTGAAAATGCATTTGGACGAGTGTGTGGTAGTGGACTTGGACGTAAAGGTTTATAAAGAATTGACGGCAACTTTTAACTATAAAACTTTGATGCCTCCCAACGAATTGAAATAGAGTCCCGAGACCGAACTCGTATCGTACATGAGTCAATCTTCCGAACTGCGTGATCTGTTAGCCCATCCAGTGATCACCGGCTTCTTGCTCATGAAGTGGTATAGAATACGTTGGTTTTTTTACAATATCCTAACTATTTATTTATTCTTTTGCTATTCGTTAATAATATACATCTTTTCGGAAAAAAATTCGCAGAAGCATTGGATCATATGGTTTAGTTTGGGCATGGAGTGGTCATTTCAAATTGCAATCGAGTTAGTCCAGTTTATAACGTCACGCAAAACTTACTTTAAGACTATGGATACCTACGTCAAAATTACCCTCATCTTCCTCACGGCCGTAGTTTTATTTGTACCAAACTTAGACGTAGACGCCGAACGCCGAATTTTCGCCGGGTTAGTCGTCTTGGAAGGCTACGACTTGCTAGTTGTAATCGGACAACATCCACAATTGATAACAAAAATAGTCATGCTGAAAACTGTCTGTAAAAATTTTTTTAAATTCTTTTTATTGTACTCGATCTTGATAATCGCGTTCTCCTTGAGTTTCTTCATTTTAATTCGTAAAGATGATGGAAATAGCCAGGGCGATAAAGAAGTAGACAAAGAAAATAAAAAATAAAAAACGATACCAGATTTCTTATACGAATATTGTTTGTCACTCTTAAAAACCATCGTCATGTTCACGGGCGAATACGATACTGGTGAAATCGATTTCGAACTTTATCCCGTAATGAGTCGCTTAATTTTCGTGCTTTTTGTATTCGTAATTGGAATAATCTTATTAAACTTGCTCAACGGCTTAGCCGTTTACGATGCACAAGACATCCAAGCTAACGCCGAAATAATCGGTTACAAGAAACAAATACAAAACATCAAATATCTGGAAAATATGCTTTTAGACACTTTATTGGTGTTTACCAATGCACTCATGAGATGTTTTCTGGGTTTACTTTTGTATTTCAAAAGAAAAAACTGCGTTCTTGTCTTTTTACCTGGAAGCCCAAATCTATTTCCTTTTTACATTGACAATTACCAATTAGAAATTTATCCATATCAAAAAGGTAAGGTAAGTTTAGATAATTTCAATAATCTTTTCGGAGGTCGTAAGGCACATAACTACGTCACCGTTTATTTGGACGAGAAAACTACCGAACGCACCAAACAGCTAATTAAAACTAAGAAAGAACATAAGCACAAGCATGGAACGCCATTAAGATATCGTTTCAAAAATGAGAGAAATAACCAAAGAAGAAGATCAGCTAGCATCAGCTTCAACGGGGAAGTGAGCGACGAAGTTTCCTATGGGCAAGAGAGTCCGTTACTCGAGCACCAAACAATAAGGTTCGAATCGGAGACTATTTAGAAGGGAAAGAGTTCATTATTATTATAGTTGATGAGATAAATAAATAAATATTTCAGTTGGCTAAAACTTCTTGCGGACGATGCTATTGTCACAGATTCAGAAGTGGTAAAAATTAGGCAACATCTCTATTGAAAAATAATTTTGACCTCGCTACGCTCGACGATCTTTTCTTTCGACAATTAGCGGTGCATCACTGTATGTGTGGGCAGTTAAAGATTATAGAGTGTCGGTACGGTCATCGATATAATAATTTGGGTCGGCCAGGCCCGGTTTAGAGCACTGCTAAAGCAACATTCTCGAATTAAATAAATTCCTGTCTTCCGTAAAAATTTCCTCTCTGGCTCTACGGCTGAGCGATCCTTGAGTTAGCCGTACAAACTTACAAGGAAATTAAAACCTCTGTAATGATCTTTTTTTAAGAGCCTTGATCGGCTTTGTGATTTAATCGTAATAAAAAAGATCAATTTAAGTTAAATAAAACAAAAATAATGGGAAATAAATAATTTAGAAAAGAGCGATCGATGTCCACTTAAAAAGGGTATAAGGTCGTGAGTCGACTTTTAATTTAATAGTGGGTAAAAGATACCTTAATAAGAAAATTACAAAAAGAATAATTAACAATAAATTACAGTAGTTAAATTTGAATTATTTAAATACCAAAAAAGGATAACGAGTTAAGGCGTTAAAATTGCGTTATTATTATAAGGTACATACTTATTAAAGTCTTCTATTGCAGGATGAGCCTGCATTTGGATGGAAGGGGGCTTAATCGAGTAGTGTGAAAATTAAAATAAAAACGTTTCGACAAAAGTTATTACTGACAACACAGGGCGTTTAGTTAAAAAGATGCTTAACCTAACTTTTTACGTCTCAAAAAATATATACACTTTTGACTCATTAGATTTCAAAAAATCATAACTCCGGTTCTGACCATAGCAAACAACCCAAACAAACGGCGTTTGATTAAAAACTTCAATACCCACAATATATCCAAAAATTAAAAAACAGCTCAAGCCGATTTTGAGAAAATCATTTTTTAAATTTTAGCCAACTGTCACGACCGCCTTTCTTTTTTAAAACCCAAAATATGCTTAAAATTATTTTCAGACTAAACAGGCCGGAATCCCAAAACATAAAAATGAAATTCCAAAAATTGTGGTGATTTACACCTATACTAGTCAACTCTATCCGGAAACACACTGTATATTCCTGTTTTTCAATTTTTATACTAATAATTATTTATTTATTATTGAAATTATGCTTCGCAAACAGGGACTAGCCCTAATTATATGTGAACTACACATTTTACATAGTTTTTTGTGTATGTTTTGTGTACTCTATCGAAAGAAACTCCTGTACTCCAACAACAAATTTTTCCCTAGACATGGCCAGATCAGCACCAGAACCCAGGTACACGAAAGGGGTAACCAATGGAGCCCTAGTGCGGGTATTTATGGTTCACGGAACCCTAAACCCGATCACATTAAGAATATTTCCGCAATCTACTTTACCATTTACTACGCTATACAGGGTGTCAATTTCAAAACTTCCCACCTCCATTATATTAGCCTTAGTATAAAATAGCACAGTTCTGCAAAATCCGTCAATTTTAAGTCTTAAATGGGAAGGGCGGTACACCCTGTATACAAACAGAGCATACGACATTTGGCGTTTATTTGCCAAACTCAAACGATTTTACATAGCTCAAGTCGCTAGACTTCGCGTAAACGAAGCTAGGATAAGCTCCATTTCCCATCTCGTAGAGTGGT
The DNA here is from genome assembly GCA_950108345.1 of Malthinus flaveolus. Taxonomy (NCBI): domain Eukaryota; kingdom Metazoa; phylum Arthropoda; class Insecta; order Coleoptera; family Cantharidae; genus Malthinus; species Malthinus flaveolus. The sequence goes on from OX467285.1 coordinate 3,241,734, forward strand.
AGAGGTAGAGTTCCAAATTATAGAACAATACTTCAGCTTCGGACGAACTATTGAGTTGTACAAACACTTCGCCGACTGTACGTTGACGAAATCCTTAGAATTGCTTGAGATGAAAGCCGTGAAGTTCCGATCACTTGAGACGAGGTCCGCATATGTAAGTGAAACGAAAATCTCCAATCATTTTTAACCCCAGATCTTTTATTATTTTGGGCCGTTGCAATGATACATATAGTTCATAGAATAATCAAAAAGTAATACTCAAGTCAAAACTCCACACCCCACCGACAAATAATTCTATGGAGATCGCTCTATAGCTCGAGATAATCGCGCTCAGTTCTTACTTCCTTAAACAACTTCACGTCGTCTGCAAATAGTAAACAGTCGGAATATTTCAAGCAATCCAATGTCGTTAACAAATAATAAGAAAACAACGGACCCAAATTACTCCCCTGTGGCACTCCCAACAAGACCTACATCGGTATAGGTTTCGAGCCGTGAAAATCGATCACGAAAGTTCAGCTCCTCACAGCCACTTTCAAGTGTTCAAAAATTATAATTACCTGCAAAGTTATAAACAAAAACTAGTGATATTTAAAAAGATCAAAAATAATACTTAACAATAGTATGCTCAAAAGCTCTCCCTGATTTCAAAAAAGTAAAATTATACGGAGCGTTTCTATTTGCGATAGAGAGCTAATCTCATTTCCGGTTAAATCAGATGCCAAAATATTAAATGTTTGGTATCACTAGATAGCTAATTTTACAATCTTCCAAACCACTTAAAATATACAGGGTGTTGTATTTAAAATAGAAAAGCTAATCTCAATTTCGGTTAAGCCGGAAGTTAAAATTTAACATGTTTGGTATAATTGGATAGCTAATCTTACGAAGTTTTAAAAAATGATAAAATATACAGGGTGTTCTCAAAAACTATGTTTGCTTGGCTAATTTCCGGTTTAACCTGAAGTGTCTTTTAAACCAAAATAGCAACAAATAACAGAAATTTATATACTAAATTAATATACCAACTTGCAATTGCATATTTTAATTGTAAAAGAAAATGTTTAATTAAGAACTTCGATATCTACAACATATCAAAGTATAAACAAAACGGCCGAAGCAGATTGTGAATTTAAAGCAAATCACTTTTCAAATTTTAGTCAACTTTGCTGGTTCTTCAAAAGTAGTTAAGTTTGAAATTACATTAAAAACCGACTATACGACACTAAAGCCCTATATTTTTCTTACATATTCCTGTTTTTATATTTTTATAATAATAATAATCTGCAGTTATATTTTTTAAAAACTAGAAAATGGGCAGATCGTTATACTGGCCGCCATTTTCAATTTAAAAATTTGAAAAGGTATTTTTTAATTAGGGCCTTTGTGTAAGTCAACGAAAATTTTTTTTAAAAACATGTAAAAACACTTTCATTTTCTCTATTTTTAACAAATTCACTTAATTTTGATTGTGTGTAGGTGAAGAACTTATAAGTCATTACAGCTAGTGAGTCACCACACCTACAAAATGATAATTGATAATTTATACAAAAATTTACATTTAAACATGAAAATGCAATTTTAATATTTAGTTTTATTATTGAACAATTTAATCTATTTGTAACCGTACATAAATTAATTTGAAAGTGATGAGAACACCTTACTACATTCGAATCAGATTAGTTTTAATTTATTACTATCTTTAATATTATGTCCCAATTAATAAACATAAGCGACGAAAAATAATAATAAATTACAAGACTTAATTTTTTAAGGTCCCCAACTGAGAACTAGGATTAAGTTTCTGGTCTGCTATATCGTTGACATTTCGACAAGTTGAAAAGGGCTTATACGGTCCATTCTATTTTGACGTATCACAAAGGAACTGTGTCAGTACTACTGGGTCGATTGACGTGAAAAAAATATTATGTGGCACATCTCAATTAATTACAGGGTTGCTCTTGCTAGAAATTTCCAAAAAGTTTCTAAATTTAAAAAAAATTCCAAGCTTGAGTAAAATCTTACTAGATATTCTTTGGTAAAATCAAAGAAAAATTAAGAAAAATATCAAGTAATTCCTAATATTCGATTACTAGGAAAAGGAGAGAACCCCCTTAATATTCCGACTATAGTAAATCTTCCCTTTTGAAGTAGGTACGTATATCGCATTTTTTCTTCTTCTGATATATAATAATAATAATAATAATAATTTATTTACACCTCATAATTGGACACAAGAGTGTATGGAGTGAGAGTGTCATAGTCATAAAAAACGACTGAGGTGGCCATCACAGGGTTTTTTCGTACGCGTTAAAAAGATATTAGAAATAGTACCTAACAATAGTGTGCTCAGATGCTGATTTCAAAAAACAAAAATTATACGGAGCGTTTCTATTTCAAATAGGAAGCTAATCTCATTTCCGGTTAAACCAAAAGTCAAAATATTAAATGCTTGGTATCACTAGATGGCTAATTTTACACTATTCCAAACCACCTAAAATATACAGGGTGTTGAATAAAAAATAGTAAAGCTAACCCACTTTCCTGTTAAACCGGAAGTTAAAATTTATCATGTTTGGTATCATTGGACAGCTAATTTTACGATACTTTTAAAAATCGTAAAATATCCAGAGTATTTTCAAAAACTCCCTTCGCTTGGCTAATTTTTGTGTGTTTTTAGACCAAAATAATAACAAATAATAGAAGTTTATGGAATAAATGAATAGACCAACTTGCAATTACTAAGACCCATTATCTAAGACTTTTAATTTTCTATCGTTTTGGATTCATATCTGATAGAAGACCGATAAAAGAGAAGGCCCTGTAATTCGCCACCCTATTCCTTTTATGTTTCTGATGCACAGGTATCACAAGAGTGAGCACAGAATCGCCGTTCTTTAGAGATGGAAAGGATTATACGCTGAGCAGACACCTAAGAGAGAAACTTCAAAATTCAGATATCTTACGCAAGCTCTTTTCCTATTTTAAGTACCCCATTAAAAGACTTTGCCACATCTAAATTTTATAAGCTTCTAACCTTGATTTAAAAAATTGTATTAAATTTGAATATGTAATAATCGCTAAAATCTAGACTTGAAAACTTCAAACTAACTCGAGGTGACAAAATTATATTTTATGTGTTTGTTTCTTCACAGTATATTGAGTTATACGTCCTGAATCAGTTTTTGAATTTTTTAATAAAAAAAATATAAATAAAATAATATAACAAAGATTACTTAAATGTTGTTGTAATTAAGTCAAATATTGGATTAACATAAGAATTTATTGTTAAAAGATGGTAATTATTTAAATTAATTTACTTAAAAAAATCAATAAAAATAAGTTCAGGTTGTTTAAATTGTAACTGATTTAATTATCGATTTATTGGTTTTCATTTTAATATACAGAGTGAGTGTTTTATTTTTTTTTATATTTAAAAAAAATCGCTAGAACAAGTAGGGTATCTTAAGAAAGATACATCACATAACGGAGATACGAGTATTTCGATTGTTTCCAGGACCTTATGACTTCTGAAATATCAATACGCTGATGGCGCTCACCAATTTTGTATATTACGCCGTTCTTTAAACTAAACTAGTTTGAAAAAATTTCCGTACACCTGGTATACGATTTCAAAACTGTCCATTTTAGAAGAATGACATTTCAATTAATTATTAATATTTCATAAATTACTAAAAATAAAATTTGGATATTTTTATTATTAACTCATCCGACATTTATACTCGAATTCATCTTTACCGATTGGAAATTTATCTGATGATGTATTTAGAAATGAAAACAAAAAGAACCAAATGCCATTTTTTATGCGTTGGAAACTATAATTTCGAATCAAGGTCTACGATTTAATTTAAAAATTTAATTTATTTAAGTCGAATTAAACATTTTAAAAGCTTTAGCATTATATTTTATTAGGAACTCAAAAGGAGGATCGACAACAAAATTATTTTTCGATGACGTCAGATATGTTTGATTTATGTCTATACTTTTTTAAGTAGCGAGTAGCGTCTGGGACTCTTGCCGCCTGTGTGCCAAGTACAGGGTGGGCAAAATTCGATAGTTCTTATGGAGAAATCGATAACTAGAAGAGATATGGAAAAATGAATGGCGCATCTCGTTCTCTTTTTTAACAGGAACTCAATGGCGAAAACAGAATTCGCGATCTTCTTTTGTTTTGGACTTATTGTTTAATATCTTCGTTAGTTTTCAATTTATAACACAAACCTAAGAAACTAACGAAGATACTACAAATCCCTTCGACTCATTTTATTGTCCTTCAAAAAGTGCCTGAAGAACGTGCTAATATTTTTTTCTGTAACTTCACAACAACCTAGATATCGACATTTAGCGAAAAATTGAAAAAATCAAACTTTTGCTAATAGGTCCAAAACAAAAGAAGATCGCGAATTCCGGTTTTCGCCATTGAGTTCCCCTCAAAAAAAGAGAACCACGATGCGCCATCCATTTTCCCATAAATCGTATAGCTATGGATTTCTCCATAATAACCATCGATCTTTTGTCCACCCTGGTCTTCATAACCGACGATAAAGATAGGAAATATGCAACTTGAAAAACAACCCTTAAGCAATAAGATGCCAGAAGAAAGATTCGAATGTTTGGAGATGGCTATAATGTTAGGATCTCACTTGGTCAAGACTACGTGCTATAGCCCAGCTCAGCACTCGAAGTTTTAAACTCCACTCATTTATTAGAAGAAACAATTTGCCATTTTTACGCCTCCTAGCTATATTTACAAAAATTCGATCACTCCCATTCATCGATATTAAGAAAACGCTCGTGACCTATGAGCAATCTGCTTCCGTAAATTAATTTCATCCGATGACCTCCATAAACTCAAGTTGGATGCCTACCTCTACCCGACACAATCCCATTCCTATTCACAAATTATAAGTTTATAGCACAACGAACAAGAAGCGCAAATGGCAATTTCAAATGTTTGTAATTTACTTTACAATTAAGCGCAGTTAAATCGTCGTATAAACTAGATCGTTAATTTGAACTAAAATGGAAATTATAGGCACGTAAATTAAAGTAAAAAATTACGAAATACATCAACTTTATTTTGACATTTCACAAAGTTTAGAAAAATTTACGACAAAGTATTTAAACTAGGTGTAGTTTTCCAAGGTAACGTTAAATGGATATAAAAAATGGAAGAATATTAAAACACGTTATAGCTGAAAGTCCTTGATGACCTTTAAAATATGAAACGCGAATTTTGTATGTGTGAATTATGATCTTATTATTGCTTTCCAGTACAAAGTTGGGCAAGTTCCAATTTCAAAATTTTTGTTAAAGATAATACGAAACTTCTTATGCCCTTAACTATCGGTTTCGAGAAGACAAAAACGTTAGTCTATCGTCTATCTATGATGATCACTAATTCGCAAAATGCTTGCGACGTTTATGTGAAGATTTTTAGCGTCATTTTTAATTTTAATTTTTATTCTAATTAGGTACATGAAAACTGCAAAATTAGGATAACGGAATAGATGATGAAAGAAACCCGCAATAAATGATCTAATTTTACATCATTTTTGAGTTCAACACTTTTTGCTTAAAAACTCGTGAAAAGTAAGGTAAAAACAAACATAAATCGATAACAACGGTAATTAATTTTTACAAAAAAATCAAATTTAATGAAACGCAAAACTTGAAAACAAACGAGATCAAAGTTGAACCACTTTGTAGGGCGCACGCACTTTCAAGTTATGGACCGTCTAAGTTACTAGTTACGGACTTCCGCGGTTCCTAAAACAGGCATAATACAAAATCTACTAGACCGAAAAATTTGAAAATGCACGAGATCAAAGCTAAAGAACCTCTACTTCCTGTCCAAAAAATTTGAAGCAATTTGTAGAGCCCAGTAGAAAGTTATTCGCCGTCAAACACGACGATCGAATTACGAGTAAATTCGCGGATTTCTGCGGTTCCTAAAATTACGTACAAAACAAAATTTACTCTACGAAAAAATTGAAAATGTACCACATGAAAGCTAAGTGACTACTACTTATTGTCATAAAATTTGAAAAATATTGTAGTGACCAGTTGAAACTTATTGGCTGTCAAACTCGGCGTTCGAGTTGCTAGTAAACCGAGGAGTTCCCCGGTAGCTAAAATGACGCGTAAAACAAAATCTAATTAATCAAAAAATTTGAAAACGCACGAGATCAAAGCTAAAGGACTACTACTTATTGTCATAAAATTTGAAAAATATTGTAGTGACCAGTTGAAACTTATTGGCTGTCAAACTCGGCGTTCGAGTTGCTAGTAAAACCGAGGAGTTCCCCGGTAGCTAAAATGGCGCGTAAAACAAAATCTAATGAATCAAAAAATTTTAAAAACGTACGAGATCAAAGCTAAGGGACTACTACTTATTGTCATAAAATTTGAAAAATATTGTAGTGACCAGTTGAAAGTTATTGGCCGTCAAACTCGGTGTGCGAGTTGCTAGTAAACCCTGGAGTTCCCCGGTAGCTAAAATGACGCGTAAAACAAAATCTAATAAATCAAAAAATTTGAAAACGTACGAGATCAAAGCTAAGTGACTACTACTTCTGTTCATAAAATTTGAAAAATATTGTAGTGACCAGTTGAAAGTTATAGGCCGTCAAACTCGACGTTCGAGTTGCTAGTAAAACCGAGGAGTTCCCCGGTAGCTAACATGGCGTGTAAAACAAAATCTAATGACTGAAAAAATTTTAAAAACGTACGAGATCAAAGCTAAGGGACTACTATTTCTTGTCATAAAGTTGGAAAAATGTTGTAGTGGCCAGTTGAAAGTTATTGGCCGTAAAACTTGGCGTTCGAGTTACTGGTACAATGGAGGAGTTCCCCGACAGCTAAAATGACGCGTAAAACAAAATCTAATGAATCAAAAAATTTGAAAACCTACTAGATCAAAGCTAAGGGACTACTCCTTCTTGTCATAAAATTTCAAAAATATTGAAGTGACCAGTTGAAAGTTATTGGTCGTCAAACTTGGCGTTCAAGTTACTAGTACAATCGAGGAGTTCCTCGGTAGCTAAAACGACGCGTAAAACAAAATCTAATGAATCAAAAAATTTGAAAACGTTCGAGCTCAAAACTAAGGGCCTACTACTTCTTGTCATAAAATTTGAAAAATATTGAAGTGACCAGTTGAAAGTTATTGGTCGTCAAACTTGGCGTTCAAGTTACTAGTACAATCGAGGAGTTCCTCGGTAGCTAAAATGACGCGTAAAACAAAATCTAATGAATCAAAAAATTTGAAAACGTTCGAGCTCAAAACTAAGGGCCTACTACTTCTTGTCATAAAATTTGAAAAATATTGAAGTGACCAGTTGAAAGTTATTGGCCGTCAAACTCGGCGTGCGAGTTGCTAGTAAAACCGAGGAGTTCCCCGGTAGATAAAATGGCGCGTAAAACAAAATCTAATGCATCAAAAAATTTTAAACACGTACGAGATCAAAGCTAAGGGACTACTACTTATTGTCATAAAATATGAAAAATATTGTAGTGACCAGTTGAAATTTATTGGCTGTCAAACTCGGCGTTCGAGTTGCTAGTAAACCGAGGAGTTCCCCGGTAGCTAAAATGACGCGTAAAACAAAATCTAATTAATCAAAAAATTTGAAAACGCACGAGATCAAAGCTAAAGGACTACTACTTATTGTCATAACATTTGAAAAATATTATAGTGACCAGTTGAAACTTATTGGCTGTCAAACTCGGCGTTCGAGTTGCTAGTAAAACCGAGGAGTTCCCCGGTAGCTAAAATGACGCGTAAAACAAAATCTAATGAATCAAAAAATTTGAAAACGCACGAGATCAAAGCTAAAGAACTACTACTTATTGTCATAACATTTGAAAAATATTGTAGTGACCAGTTGAAACTTATTGGCTGTCAAACTCGGCGTTCGAGTTGCTAGTAAAACCGAGGAGTTCCCCGGTAGCTAAAATGACGCATAAAATAAAATCTAATGAATCAAAAAATTTTAAAACCTACGAGATCAAAGCTAAGAGACTACTTCTTCTTTTCATAGAATTTCAAAAATATTGTAGTGACCAGTTGAAAGTTATTGGCTGTCAAACTTGGCGTTCGAGTTGCTAGTAAAACCGAGGAGTTCCCCGGTAGCTAAAATGACGCGTATTACATCTTGTGCAAAAATTTGAACAGCTTCGTAGAGCCCACTTTCAGGTTATGGGTCGTCTAAGTTACTATTCTTGTTAAATTCTTGAGTTCAAAAACATTACTGGTGCGTTATTTGGTCCAGAAGTTTATTCGAGGAAGTCGAGTAACAGGAGTAATTTTCGAATTTTTTAATGGGAAAATATATTGATTATTTCACTCAATTGTCGAGCCAACAATCATACGTCGCTATTTCCAAAATGGTGCCAATTATATAAGTTTACTCGGCGGTTTACTTTTATCAAATCATCAGATGCTCCGATTTAACCTGATAAATTTCACTTTTTACAAGATATGGTAATTTAAATTCTGAAGTAAAGTAATCCCTAGACGAAAAAGAGTCATTTTGGCATATTAACAACGATTGACATATTGATTTTATTTGCAGTAGCAAAAAGCAATAATTTTACTGCTTTCGTTATACTGCTGGGCAGTAAAAGTGATGTTTTACTGCCTATTACACAGTAAAAGTGAAACTTGGTGCATGTAAACTGTAGCTCAAATTTAACTTTTAATGTCAGTCTGCGAAATTAGTAATTTACGTAATAAGTGGGAAAAGTGTGGTTTTGCGGAACGAATGTCAAGTTCAGCAAACGAAAAGTCAGACGCTACCAAATTCATCGCAGAAGTTTTCAGATCAGAGTATAAGAAGAAATTCGGGTATAATTTTGTAAAATTATAGAAATATACACGACAATTTATACGTTTTTACAAAATACTGGGTGTCAGTTTGAAATGGAAAAATGAAGTGAAAATTTTTGGGTAACAATAGAGGGGAATCAGGATAACTAACCAAGTAATCTTTCCCAGTTAGCCTCTTTAGGCTCTAGCTACCCCAATAAAATAAATTTAAAATGTTAACATTGTAATACCATTGAAACATGTTTCGACATTTGGAAAAAAATTTCATAGGTACGTCAAAGAAAGAAGCAGCAGGGAGCGGGGTAAAACTTCACAGGCAAAAAACGACTGATTATGTTGTATTTATCACAAGTATGTTAATTCACGAAAACTTTACCTGCTAAATCCAAAAATAATCTTTCTAATGAACCAAGACGTTCACCTCTTTGTTATTAAATGCAAACATGTTATTAAGTCTCTTCTAATAAAATATAGCCAGATTGTCTACCAAAACATAATACACACAAACATACTGCACATGGCTAAACTAAAGGGTGGCATTGAAACGTGCCAATAAAATTTATTGTGCGACTTTACCGAACATTAACATTTTTTTTACATAATGCAAGTTTTAAAATAACATAATTCATATACAAACGAGCAGGTTGATACTAAGTTAAGAATGAGAAGAAAAAAATTACCACCAACGGCGAGGCGAATTAATTAATAAAAACGATCGGGTTGAATCCACTTTTGAATATTTATATAAACAAAAAAGGTTAAGTTTATTCAATAATTTTAATTCATCGCATCAATGGAATTGATTTTATTTGTATTTTGATCGTATTAGTTTTCGTAAATATTGAAATAAAAATTCAGGGACAAAAATCAATATGGGGTGGCCCAAAATAAGAGGTTTATTTTGGTGCAATTTCGGAAAATCTCGACCCAAATTATTTATACGCGGCCATAAGATAGTACGCATCAGTCCTAATTAAACAAAAAAGGTTTTCAAATTGTTAAATTCATCGGAGTTACGATTTTTTGAGGATCAAAATTTCAAAATCGCTACATTTTGTTTTTTAAATTAAAATTTGTAATTGCAATTAGGCACATTAATTCATTATACAGGGTGTCCAGCATAAGGCTCCGTTCCTTGAAGGGAGCGATTGCTGAGCTCAAATTATTCAGATTAAGCCGGATTTACCTTAGTTCAATGTTGCTCCCCTAAAAAGTTACAGTGCTTTGAAGTTCTTAAAAATAAATCGAAAAACAAGTGCAACTTTTGATTCAAAAGTGATAGAACAACTAAATTTATGCAACATGCTTTTTTTGATAATAGGAAAAACCTCATGTTTGGTAGAAAACGATATGATTATCCGAAGGGGGTTAGTTACCTCTTCCTCGATGTTCATACATCCATAACTTTTCGCCAAGTACTGAGATCGGAGAAACATTGGCAATTACTAAAATTACATTAATAATATAATATTTCACAAAATTCAATCTCTTGTAAGATTGTCGTTAGGCCAACGGTTCTCGAGAAAAGCCTATTCTTACTACCCGATGTATTGCTGAAAGAGAAGATGATAAGCAAGTAATGCATCGGAAATTCTCGATTAGATACGTATTTTGTTTGATGTGATTAATTAGGATCATTTTTACTTAATACTTTCTACGCTGCATCTTTAAAACTAAATAAATACGTACTTTGAGAGATTCAGTTTTCTTAAGTTTATGAGTGTCAAATTACCGAGTAGTAAAGTGCGTTAAAACAAATTTCACTTGCACTATTTGATAATAATGGAGTACATCTTTGCTGAATATGTCGATATGCATTTGATTTATGATGAAACACTGAAAAATGCACAGCAATATCGTACAAGGAAATTGAAGCTAGGTAGTAACAATAGAATTTTCTCAAAAACCGTGTACCAAATGACAATTTTACAAGAGATTGAGTTCACTTAATTGTTAATGTACTTTTTGTAATAGCCAATTCTTTTCCGATTACATTACCAAGAGTTACGGGTGTATTAACATCGATGAAGTGGTAACTATTAACCCCCTCCAAATAATCATATCGTTTTCTACAGATTACCAGGTTTTTCTTCGCATCAAAATACGCATATCACATAAATTGTGTGGTTCTATCACTCTTTGATCGAAAGTTGCGCTTGTTTTTCGATTTATTTTTAAGAACTTCAAAGCACTGTAACTTTTTAGGGGAGCAGCTTGGACTAAAGTAAATCCGGTTTAATCTGTATAATTTGAGCTCAGCAATCGCCCCCTTCAAGGAACGGAGCCTTATGCTGGACACCCTGTATAAATTTCTACTATTTGATACTAGTACTTTAGTTTTAAGAAATAGTTCCGGTTAACCCGGAAATTAACTAGCATTTGAAAACACCCTGTATATTATAGGTTTTTATAAAATATTGAAAAATTATCTGTCTAATTTTCTAATTAATTTAAATTTTTTAAAAATATTTTACATTTTTACTTCCGAAATGTGGCTAGATTTCCTATCTCAAACAAAACACCCCGTATAATTTTAAATTTAGAAATGATGGACAGTTTCAGGGCACACTATTGTTTGGCACTGCTTCCAGGATCTTTTTTGATATTTTGATAACTTGTAAGAAATGGCCACATCAGCCATTTTTTTATTTGTATTATACCCCTGAGGTAAATAAAATCTCTGTTTAGATGCCAATATTAGTATCAGTTATCACATCACTAATGGAAGATGGCTCGTGAGATCTTTTCACACGTTTTGGAAGCCACATGGGTTGGGTGTCAATAAAAACTTGAACCTCAAGCATTTCAAATTACCTACTAACTACAATAATTAACCTGCGTAATATTAATTAAGAATACAGTCATTTAAATGCTTTGACAGGTGAAATGAGTCAGATATAATATGTACGGTTTGTTTGTATTAATAAATAATTACGTAGGTTAGGTAGTGTTTTTCTGCATACCTTAACCAAGTACTTACTAATTTTCAAAAATTTTCCAACGTTGAGGTAAAGTATAAATACAGACCACTTATTACTCTTTCCGATTTCCAGAATTTTAACTTGAAGTTGCTCTATGGCTGCCTTTGTCATATTGTCATAAATGATGATTTATGCTTTATTGATTCCGAAGTATTACATGATTTATTGATAAAAATGATTGAATGTGCTTTGTTTATCTCATTAAGCACCTCTCTGTATTGGAGAAATTTAAAAAAAATAATATTTAACTTAGAGGAAGGGTCTAACCACGGAAAAAAATTTTGTTTATCATTTGTAGCTCATCTCACAATTCTCTTTTTGATGCCAATTTTCTAGTGGTTCCAAGTAAGCTCAGGTCCTTTCTTTTCGTTCAAAGTCAAATCTTCCTCGTATCTCCTCATTACAGGGTGGCCAAACACTCATTAACCGCGGTTTTAATAGAAAAAATGTTTTAGACTATAATTTGTTTACGAAGGTGTCCTCCCCAACACACAATACATATCATCAACCTTTTAATATTACAAGAAAAGCACCGACAACGCCTACTACGAGTTTGACCACCCTGTATACTTTTAAGGACATAATACACAACATGTCAATCTTGCGCCTCTGATCGAATTTTCAATATTGCAATATTTGTACAAAACGAACGAATACCATTTGAGAAGCTAATTCTAATTAGCCTTGTTATGAGCGTGACTGTAGATTGTAGAGATGCTTTGTACCCTATTTATTCTTGCTCATCAGCTCATCACTCATTGTACCACGTACACTTCAATTTACGAGGCTATAAAACACACCACAAAACCATAAAAAAAGAACATGAAACATTTTTACGAGTAGGTAACAAGCAGAATTATTAACTTTTTTACTTTTTAAAGGAATCAAACTGGTGCAATTTGTAGTGAACAGACCTTTTAAACTTATGTCATTACGACATAAAACGGAGAACAAACACCTACAAAAACGTGTCTTTCACCTAAAGTGTTATTATGTGACAATTAAAATTTCAAATGCACTCAGAAAGGTCTACGCTCCTCAGTTGCAATCAAGAAAATACATAAAATCTAAATAAATGAGATATGTACACATGTACAGGGTGTTTCGAAATTCGCGGATATGGGCAATAGTACGTTGATCTACAAAAAAACTGAATCAGTATACAGAGCCCCGAGATGGGCAAAAGAGGAAAAGCTTTATTGTTGACATTACGACGAAAAGTCATTGTTCATAAAAAGTTCTGCTTGTTGAAAAATGAATTTACGATATAAAAATCTGAGCTCAAATGTACATGGTGTTAGTAAATTAAAAAAACATGAAAATGTCTAGCTTGAGTTCAAATTAAGATCGCTGGAAAATTACTCGTCAAAACGAAAAATCGCAAAGGAACTTTTTATTCAGTTTGTGCTACTGTTCGTATCCGCAAATTTCGAAACTCCCTGTATACCATAGGGCAGTGATAATGTGATTAATAATAGATATGTGGCATTTTACTCTGTGTTTATTTATTTATTGATATTTAAATTATCTTTGGCGTTGCGGCCCACCCAAATTCGTTACTAAAAAGTATACAAAATTGTCTTATGTGAATTCCAATGGATGTTTTTCATATTCGCATCCAACCCCTTTGCTCAAGCTCCAAGTCGCAAAAAGAGCAAAAAATTTTTCTCAAGATATCGAAGTTCTTAATCAAACGCCGTTTGTTTGGCTTGTTTGATAAGGCCAGAACCGGAGTTAAGATTTTTTGAAAGAGAAAATTTCAAAAATTTGTAATTTCTTTTATAATTAATATTTGTAATTGCAAGTTGGCAGACCACTTTATTCTATAAATTGCTATTATGTGTTACAATTTTGGTTTAAACAATACATCTTATTAAACCGGAAATTAGCCAGCCAGTAAGAATATTTGACAGCACCCTGTATATTTAACAATTTTTAAAATGATCGTCAGATTAGCTGTTCAATGATACCAAACACGTTAAATTTAAACTTCCCGTTTAACCGGAAATGAGGTTAGCTTCTATATTTTAAATACAACACCCTGTATATTTTAAGTAGTTTGGAAGGTTGTAAGATTAACTATCTAGTAAAACCAAACATTTAATATTTTGACATCTTTTTAAACCGGAAATGAGATTAGCTTCCTATTTAAAGTAGAAACGCCTCGTATAATTTTAGTTTTTTGAGATTAGAGTGAACTTTTGAGCATTACTATTGTTAGGAAATAGTTCTGATATCTTTTTAAATATTTTCAACGCGTACGGAAAAGTCCTGTTACGGCCACATCAGTTGTTTTATAAAATATTGCAAAATTACCTGTCTGATGACACCAAACAGTTTATATTTTGACTTCCGGTTTAACAAGAAACCGTGTTAGTTGCCCTATTTTAAACACAACACTCTGTATATTTTAAGTTGCTAAGAAGATCGTAAAATTATTTTATATTTTGACATCAGGTTTAGCAAGAAATAAGATTACCTTTCCTATTTCAAATAGAACACCTCGTATAATTTCAGTATTCGGAAATATGGGAGAGCTTCTGAGTGTTCTATTGTTTGGTACTACTTCCGATATCTTTTTCATATTTTGAGAGCTTGTAGAATTAGCTTCAACGCGTTTTCTTCTCGAGTTCAAAAAAAACTAATAATATACAGGGTGTCCTATTTAAAAATTCAAAATTGATCTAATTTTGAGTAATACTGGATGCTTCGACTATAAAGTTAAAAATGTTCGTTCCTTCCTGAAAATTCAGACATCTAAGTAAAAAAATACAGCTGATTACTGATTACACCTACACGATACTCATGAAATGGCATACCGTTGCTTAGGCAATACTTCAATTATTAAGGAATTAATTACAAACTTCTTCAACGTTTCAGCTACGTATACTCAAAAAATAAGTTAAGGTAGATATAGGTAGGTAGAAACTGTCTAATTTATCTACTTTGGAAACTTTCCTGCAGTCCACAATTATTTATTAAGTAACATCCAAAAGTCATTGGATATGGAGATCATATGCGAATTTTTTTTTGAAAAACTAAAGAATATCAAGTTCTTTAACTATAAAAAATTTAAATAAATAAAATTTAGATAAATTTAATAGATATTTTGGTACTTAACGGCCGTTCGCTCAACTACATCAAACGTAAATTTTTGAATTAACAGGCGATAAAAAACACAAATTCTTGTTTTAGGAAAAAAATTTATTAGATTTTCGCAAAAAAGTTCAAAAGTTTGACCGAACTGGGGAGGTCAAGGTAAAAAAATTTTGGGGGATAAGAGTCCGATCAAAAATAAACTCGCAAAGGTTGATTAAGTCTAAATTTTTCGGTATTTTATTGAACAATTTTAAGTAATGGGAACAGTAAAAGGTATTTCAACTCGATATTTCTTGAGAAATTACAATATGACAAATTGTTTTACGAAAATTATTATATTTATCTTACGTATTATAATACAATTAATTACGCAATTGGTGGAAGTGTAACATGAGAAAATTACTCTGGTCTACAAAAAATATTTGTATTGTCAAAATTAATTATTAAAAATTTTTTCAAAATTCGCAAATTAATTTTACTTTTGTTTCACTATACTATTAACTAATTAAGGGGGTTGGCAATTTGCCAACATAAATCAATTTAAAGTGAAGTAACCGCGATGATACAAATTACTGTTCTAATTTACATAACTTCATTTAAATTTAAATTAGTGTAATCTTAAGAAAATGACACTAAACGACCTTCTAAGTTCAAATAAAGATCGACCCATCCTCTTTTTGTAATTTTAGTTATTAAATTCTCCACTCGCAATTAGAAAAAAAAATTAAAAAATAAATTAAACTCCTTTTTTGTTTCAATTAGAATCGATTTTTTCCCAACAAAATGCCAATTTCGGCCTACTCGATTACGTTTGACGATTGTTTTTGAAAATCCATGATTTTCTTGCATAGTTTTGTTTGGGGTGTGGTTAAAAAAGATGATGATCCGGAACAAAGGTGGGGGTTTTCTAATATAATACAATAAAACGTGAGGATCGCAATAATTGATAGTGATTCCTTTGGATATTCTCACCCTTACATAATGCAATCGGTGAGTTGTATTTTTTTATTTAATTACTAATTTAATTATAATTTTGTTTTTATTTTTTCTGTTAAATTTGTTGATTCGCGATTATAAAGCTTAATTTTGGGAAAATTACTTAGTACTTAGGTAATTAGAAGATTGCTTACAACTTAATTAGTTTGTAACAACAATGACATTATAATTAGATTATTAATTTTAAAAAAAATTTAGGCATAATTAATTAATTACTAATTTTTTACTAATAATTTACGGAAAATATTAATTATTTAATTAAGTAAATTAATTGTTTAAATCCTGTAATTCGCGTAATTATTATTTAAATTAGAATTGTGCTAATTTTACTAAAATTTTTAATAATATTTATTATTTAACAAACTAATAAATCTCGTGAGGATTGTTTAATAATTAATTAATTAAATTCAAAAAAATACCAATCTATTAAATTTACGTCAAGTAACTTTAAAATTAAGTTTAATGCATTTTTAATCGTAATTTTGTTTCGTAGGAACTCTTTGAGAACTAATAATTTCAGTTCAATTACACAATTTTAAAATTGTGATTAAGATACTTAAGTTCTTCTATATTACAGTTATTTTGCGTTTTTAGGAAGTTGACAATTAATTGGAACTTATTTTCTAATTTTTTTTTAATAATTTAATAATTCAAATTAATAATTAGACGACTTTTATTTATTTAACCACGAAGGATGAAAATTTTTAGAAATAATTACAAACTGTTCACTACTTTTACCTACTGATTGCGTAATATAATGTATGTACGTGTACGGCCTCATATTTTACTAGGAAATAATTAGGGGGAGGGAGGGCAAATTTTTTATATTTTATAAAAAGCTCTTTTTTCATTATTTCTAACCAAATATTCCAAGTGCTACCTACTAGAAAAAAGATTCTATCCGCACTTGGCGACTCGTCTAGCGGGGTTACGCCATTACGGGAGACTTTAGCGCCCTTTAGTAAACGGTACATTTTAGTTTTGAGTGTTCTCAGAATTTTTCATCTACCAATCTACTACCTCATTTGCGTAGTTGTACATTTTTTAAAGAATAGAATGAAATATCCTCCAGAAAATAATTAAAACTACCCCCTTGCTATAGCTACAGCTTTTAATACAAATACTTCAACGTGATTACTCGGAAGGAAAAAATTAAATAAAAAATATCTAAATATATCAAAAAATTTACAAAATTTATCTTTACTTATCCCACCCCCCTCCGACCCCCCAAAAATTATTTATAATTTTTTTTAAATTAGAAAAAATTCTCAAAACCAAAACGTGCTTATTTACTACTAATAAAAAATGTAAAAAATATTTTTTAGACCCACCTTTCAATATCTAGAGTCTAGAGTGTATAAAAGAGAAAACAATTATTTTCGTTGTCACAGTACATTATGTGTTGGCTGTAATACTATTTTTCAGGAAATTTCTATAAAATTGATTTTTATTGAATAGAAAGGGGTTATAAGAACCAGAAAAACAGTGAAAACTCGCTTAAACATTCACTTTCGAACCTTTTAAAAATAAAAATGCGTCTATCATCAAGTTATTTTTGCGTCAGTCGGTCGATCTGCCTGTCTCCAAGTTCGATAACTTACGAACGGCTTGGGAGAAATACTTAAAATTTGAAGTGCGCCTCCCTGGTACCATTTCGTAATGGTAAGCCTTGGAAGAGAGTTAAAATTAATTTACTGCAAAATAGTAGCACTGAGTGGAAGAAGTTTTCTCTTGATAGTGTAATTAAGTTTCAGTCCTCAGTGCTAATATTTTTCAGAAAATTAATTTTAGTCCTCTCTTCCAAGGCTTTCCATTACGAAATTTCTGCCAATAAGTTGCGATTGCCTTTTTGTGTCACCAGGGAGGCGCATTTTAAATTTTAAATATTTCGCTCAAGCTGTTTGTGAGTTATCGGACTTGGAGACGGACAGATCGACCGACTGAATTTTCTCGTTCTTACAACCCCCTTTATATTAAAAAAATTTAATTGGCACATTGGCAGCCAACAAATGATTAGTAAACACGTTTTGAGCTTCTATTTAAAAAATTAATACAAAATTTGGGAGGGGGGGGGGAGAAGAGAAAAATTTTGTAAATTTTTAAACATATTTTAGGTATTTTTTATTAATTCCATTGTCTCATAAATAATCAAAAAATTGGAAATAACAGACAGATGCAAACTTTTTTTTTTTGTTTTTCGCTTTTTTCAAAAATGAATGATTGGTAAGCTCTTGGTAAAAAGTTTTAATTTATTAATTTTATTAGCCGACAAAAAAACGAAATTGAAACAAGGATGCCACTTATAATTGCTCAAAATTATAATTTTCAAATCGTAAATCACATAAATTTATTACGAATAAACAATTAAACCAATTTTGTTCCTAAGGCCCCCCTAAAATTAAATAAATCAAAATAATTATTAATAAGTATCGATTTTTAATTTAAGCTTTTGAAACAACTTGTAACCTATAATTTACAAATAATTCAAAGATATTACTCACGATAATACCAATTTAAAGTTTGTAGGTGTTTAAGTGCTTAAAAATATAGGTAAAGGTCGAGAAATTAAACGGTAGATGAAATATCTGTTTAGCATACAATGGATTAATGAGTTTATTTACAACAATAATTAATAGCTCTATTTGCAACGATCAAATTGAAAACCAAGAATAAACTACTAATGGAGAGAGTCGGCGGAGAGCTTAGACTGAGCTCAAATTAACCCGCCGTTAGTCGCTATATGAGCATTTCGTTCACATTTTTTTACGCAAAATGTTGTCCCTCGCCGTCTCGTCTAGTCTCCTGATAACACTCATTACTATAATTCGCGTGATATAATGCTTATTCAAGTCAGTGCAATATAATGTGAGGGAAACGCTCATATTATAGCGACTAACCGAGTAACTAGTTAGACTAGTATGCCGGGTTAAAAAAATTTCTTTTTTTCATTTCAGTTAATCTTCTGTTGTTTGGTGGCCACTGCATTTGCAGGACCCCAATTTTATCGCAACCAGTACCAACAACCATTACTCCAACCGTCGCCATCGCCAAGTTATTACCAACAGCCCAAACTCGCTTACCAACAGCCACAATACATCAACAAAAATTACGTTCCCATCGTTTCGGAGAGTAACGAATTAAATTTGGACGGATCTTTCAGATATAGGTAAGGATAGGAAGTAAATTTTATAATAATTGTCGTTTATAACAAAGACGTAACGAGAAAGAGTGTGTGGGCACAATTACAAAACTTGGAATTAAAATTAATTATTGAAGATGAAACAATACATCACACCTCCTCACAACTACAAAGGAATAAATCATAATAATTAATTAAATTTACATTGTTATTATCATTATCGGGAGGAATGTTGAAAAATTATGCAAAATATTATTGATATTTGCATACGGATTGATCACTATAATTTACGGGATGGGCAGGGTGCCATAGTACCCATGCAAGTGTATAACGTGTCCTATTTACGATTTGTTGCTAACAGTTATTTAGCGTTAACTTGAGCGTTAACCACAGTTAGTTGGCCATGGCCTCTAAATCATTTTTAAAAGAACAAAAAGTTAAATTTCCGCGATACAAACACTTAAATTGGTTTCAACAAAAATGTAAACTCCCCACTCAATTCAATGCTAAGGCCGCCCGCAACCGGTGCCCAAAAGAAAACTGCGCCTTTGATTTAAGAAAAATTAATATTTTCAGTTACGCTACCGGAGATGGCCAACAAGTTCAAGCTGAAGGTGTATTGAGAAACGCAGGTACTACAGGAGAGAGCGAAGCCATCCAGGGTTCGTATTCCTACACGGCACCTGACGGCACACCAATCGTGACCACCTACATTGCCGACGAAAATGGTTTCCGTGCCGAAGGAGCACATATTCCAACACCACCGCCAATTCCAGAAGCAATTTTAAGATCTTTAGCTTATAACGCTGCCCACGAAAAATACGACAACCAATACGACAGACAATACGAATCCAAACAATACGAGCCTAAACAGTACGTCGAGCCCAAACCGTACGTTGCACCAAAACCAGTCTACAGGCCGTTCCAACAACAATACAAACCATACAGGCCCTTCAATTAAATAATTTGTTGGTTTTTCTCTAAACTTTCTATTTTAGGATGGCCAGTGAAGTTTATTTAAAAATGCTTTTTTTCGTTTGTTAAATTTTTGTAATTAACAATCATGTCGTGATCGAGAAGAATTTTGTACATTTTAATTTAGAAAAAAAAATAAAATGACACGCAATTTAATTTGAATATTTAATGTGCTTTTTTGGTTTTAATTAAACTTGGAAATAAACAAGAAAGACATTCTTAAAGAGAGAAGATAAAATTTGCATATACAATTTGTCTATTCCTAACGACACGAGAACGGAACCAAACGGTACAACTGGTAAATATAGGGCCGAGAGGCGGTATTAAGTTAATATTCAACGTAGTAGTTCCTTTGAGTACATATAGAACATTTATATATAACACCCTTATAAGACTTCTGCAAACTGCTCCTATTCCCCCTATTCTTTCTAAAGCACCCTTTTAAGTTAGTGTATTTGAAATGTGGATAGTTCGTTCTTTCCTTCAAAGTTCAGGAAAGTGGGGAGGATGGAATGTAATGGAGGAATCAGGAAACTCCTGATAAACACAGGAACACAAAAGAAGCAAATGGCATCACATGTTCATCAACTACGATGTTTTCGACAAGCTAGTCCGCATTCATGAACCTAGAACCAACTCTGTGCGGCTGTTGAAGAAGATTCCACCCCAAAGCATAACATTAAAATATGGGCAAATGTAGATTATTTAGTTGTCAGGTCTTCAAATAATAAACATGCCAGAACAAAACTACAAAAGACCCGCTTTACACCGATGTCTCGGTAATCAAATTAAAAGGAACCTCGTGATTTGTGGTACGCTTTCAATATCTGGTGGACTTATATTCTATTTTTTTGTTTGTCAGCCCTCCAAGAAGACTTACGCAGATATTTACGAGTAAATTACAACGTATAGATTAGTAAGAGGTAAGAGTACAGGATAGATTGATTGCAAACGATCATCTTGGCCAATTTTGGAAGTTTTTTTAACTTTAGCGCGCGCTAGCGCCTAAATCGTTCACCTGAAGATAAAAACTTAAGAGATATAATTTGTAGGAAATTTAATGACCTTTATTTTTGTATAGATGCACTTTTCTCATAAAGGGCGTAATTTTCAAGTTATAGGTGAAAAACCTATGAAAGAGCCAAAATCAAACCTTCCGTGTATTATCGTATCTCGCTCGTTCGCTTTGCGATATACGCCCATCAAACTTCAAAGGCGTTTACCACCACGAAAAATGCAATTTTTGTGTAACAATTTTTCTTGTGCCCTATATGGTTTAGTTTTACCCCCAAAAACCACCCTTCATACTTCAACGTCTAGCACCTAAACTGTTCTTTTGACGAAAAAAATCTAAGATACATAATTGAGCTAAAGAAAAAAAATGTAAGAGATATAATTTCTAGGAAATTTGATTTAGTTTACTAATGCCGCAGATGCGCTTTTGTAGAAAAGCAAAAACCCACCCTTCTCGAGCCCCTCCCAAGTTAATGCTGGCACTTTTAAGAAGCAGACGGTCTGTTTTATTACTAATTTGCAATGTTCTTTCAGCCTGCATCGGTAAAAATCACAAATTTTGTAGTTCAGCATTCTGCCTCTCAGACAAGCTACGTCCAATATACCCAAAATTTCAACGCGCTCTACCACTTCAACTGTTTGTTTGACAAAAAAAATTAAGAGGCATGATTTGTAGGAAATTGAATGTATCTTATATTTGTATAGCAACACTTTTCTCCAAAAGTGCGTAGTTTTCGAGCTATGAGCGATAGAACAATTTTTATCGCGCGGATAAGGGGTTAATACAGTGAATTCGTTTACTGGATGTCGCTTTATAAATTGTAGAGTAAGACGCGTAAGTTTCATGAAAGGGGTGAGCTAGTTAGCTACTACTCAAGTTATCCACTCACGGCACTGCATGAGGTCGAATAAAGATGTAATTAAAGATTTCCGAAAACAAAAGTCGAGTTAGGTTTCGTTTTAACCTGTTGTGAAGAAGTTTTTCGAAATTCTATTAAAGAATGAGTCATTTGTTGGTTTCTTTTGGAAGTGGCTATTAAAACTGCAGGCTTGAAAGTACTTTGTTGCTTGTTAGTGGTTGATGGTTCCATATCAAGAATAGCGCGTCAACTTTTTACTTCAAAAAGAGGAAATGTCGAATATTAAACAACAACTAGCTTTGTAGCTTTAGTAGGTTATACTGCAGGTTCTAAACAATCATTCCAATTTTCAAAACTCTATTTGTCTAATTCGACTGGACTAAAAAGAAACGTTAAAATTTCGGAATTTTGGTAACTCAAGATCAAGCAACCACTTGAAGTTCATATTTTTGGGAAAAACAACGAATTTGTCCTAACTGTCGATTGAGTAAACACAGTTTTTTTGGCATTAACAGTAAGTAGCGTTTTGAAGTAAATTCTATTTCATTTCACCAAATGTTTAGATGACTTACGAAGCAAAACCGTTAAAGAGACCAAATATGAGTGGATATTTAAAACGTAGAACAGGAAAACATTTTATCATAGGAGTGTGTTTGGCTATTACAGGAGCAATGATCTTTAGACATGTTCATCTCTTGCCCTATAAAGAGAGACAACTAAAATTTTACGCGTAATTATGGTATTATGAAGTGGTGAAGTAATAATTATTGTACGCTATTTTAGTGAATACGACATAGATAAAGCATTTGAACAAATCCGAAAGACTGGCGTGTTCGAGAGTTGTCCTATAAAAAAATGAGTCGCTTATTTATTAGGTTGTGATTGCTATAATTAAAATAAATGTCTTCAACTAAGCAGCAGTAAAATTATTAGTTTTCTTAATAGTTTATTGGCCAACTTGTCACCTAGATTGGTTTTCGTGATTTTGGTGAGCATATTCAGCAATGTCTATTTAAGAGTATGGATTGAATAGTGTGTAGGAATATGCAAAAATACTGCAACGTTATTAACTCATGTACAGAGCAGTTGCAATTGTTACGTATTATCCTATAGTCGTTCATGCACCACCCGGCCGGTGATCGTCGAGGGAAGATTAATAAAAATTGGGCGCCAAGCAACCTGACCCGTGGGCACCCCCAGCTGGTTGCTGAGCACTGGGCGGTGACGATAACGGGGTGAAGATAACCACTCTATGGCAAAAGTTTTTAATAGAACCCCAGCTCGAATAATATACACTTACAATAAAAACACGCTTTTACAACGATAATACACGTGCCTAGCCCAAAAGGGGCGGCCAAATTAAGTGTGTTGGTGACCTAACGAAGACGCGACGATAACACAAATTAAAAATTACAGACCACACAACGAAGAGTATATCTGTCGGACGAGCCGGAAGGCGGTAGGTGAAATCCAAAGAAGACGGACGCCGGAAACAAAAAAGCCGGAGACGCCAAAAAAAAAGCTACCTGTGTAACAGTGAGCAAAAAATACTACTTACCTTCGATAGAAGGCGACTAGATAAAATTAGAGAGCCACGATAATCTCCTATACGGGCTGACGAGAACCGGTGCCCAGAAGGTATTGAGGAGATGGCCAGCTCCCGTTTAACGACGAGGTGGGATCACACTTAATAAATTTAAAGAAACGAAGAACACCACTTTGCTCCTGGAAACCCCACAACACGTTGACGTGACTCTCTATTAACCAAAGCATTCCCCGTACCACGACGGGTCACTGTTATCACCTTTACGCTCTTGTGATCGTGGCGAGGACAATCACAATTCGTTATTTTTCTGAAAATAGGAAAAATAACGTAACATAATCTTAAACTCCAGCCATAATAGAGGTGTAAACTATAAAATTTAAAGAAGACATCAACCAAAATATTTCAGATAAATGTAGCTCTTACCTACTACAGTAGAACTCTGTTATAACAATCATGGTTACAGCATTTTCACGGCTATTATAAAAAACAATTGTCAAGATAGGTTTCGATTCTAAAAGTTCTAAGGCACATAATATTTCACGAATATTAACAATTACAATCACCAGTACTCATTAAATACCAGCAATGCGTTTCCCAAACTTTTATTGGTTGATAAGACAGGGTCGTTACCACAGTTGTCTCAATTTTAGTTTCCCTAGTATTGAAACTTGAAACTTTGAATCGAAAATGTCGAAAAAAGAAACATTTTTTTCTGATTCGGAAAAAGTGACATAATATACGTGTGAGGTAGCCATTGTATTTAATGTTCACTACTCAATACAGATACAAAAAAATATTAGTAAAAATTGGTAGATTTGATATAAAAATCTCGGTTATAACGAACGAATTTTTGCAGTCTCGTGAAATTCGTTGTAACCGAGTTCTTTATTTAAGTTAATTTAAATTTGTAAAATGCATACTTTAAACTTACCAAATTTTAGTCGACTTTGGATTGATGCAGTGTAAATAGATCATCATCTTGATTTTAATTTTTCTCAGTTTCCTACTTGTCACAAGTTTCACCATGAACAGATTTTCAGTCGCCTCCTTCTATTACAATGCAACCTTAAAGTTAAATAAAGTAGCATCGTAGTACATTGCAAAAGAAAATTGCAACTTACCTTCCTGAAGTGGCATTAACTTCGTTAAAATGTGAAAACTTATATTCAATCATGTCGTAAAATAAACTGCTTCAACGTTGCCGTGTTTACACATCATATAAAATCGACACAGAATCATTTACCCTTAGTTCTACAACATAAAAATAAAGTTATTTTTTTAAAACCAATAATTATTTGATTAATTTGCTAACCTGTAGGTAAATCTAAATTCCTTGAAAATTTTAACACTCATTTAACATTTTAAAAAACACTAGGTTCATATTTAGTTCTTCTTTATAAGGCACTCCCAAGTCGAATTCTTTCATTTGAACAAAACCTTAAATAAAATCACCACACATGTAGTAGTATACCAAAATGTTTATAATATCCCACAAATTAAAACAGATAATTTTATTTCTAAGCACGAGAAATGTTATCACCATCTGCTTCTTTATTGTCCCAGTCGCGATAAAGGTAAAGCATAAAGAACCAGATAAGAAAACATCTTGAATTGTATAATAAAAGTTAATTATTTAAAAACTTACCAGCTGATTCATAAACAGGCAGATGTTGTATCGAAAATTTAAATTAAACATTTCAATGCGTAATGCTTAAAATAATAGTTTGCGAA
This sequence comes from Malthinus flaveolus, assembly GCA_950108345.1. Taxonomy (NCBI): domain Eukaryota; kingdom Metazoa; phylum Arthropoda; class Insecta; order Coleoptera; family Cantharidae; genus Malthinus; species Malthinus flaveolus. Next base: position 3,266,926 of record OX467285.1, read on the forward strand.
AACGAAATGAACGAAAATAAGGTTGGTTATAATATGGTTATGTCGATTTTGAAAGTTTGTAAAGTTTACTTTGAACTACTTGAGGTAGGCGCGTTGCTCTCATAGTTCATTTAACAAAATTTTTTAAAAATTAAAGTCTTCTTTTACTCGTTGTTAAACTTTTATACTCTCTTAATTTGTTTAATATAATTTACTAAAAGCTACTTTTTATTGACACGTTATAAAAAAATATATTTAAAATTTAAATTTGAACTACTTAAAGTAGTCACACTGCTGTAGTAGTTCATTTGCTACAATTAGTTCCAAAGTCCTTCTTCATCACTGTCGGGAGATTTGACAGTTTGACAGCTTCTTGCCTTATCAATTTGTTAATTGTAGTTTCCTAGCGGTTTAATCAAGTATTTCGTTTAAAAAAAAGTAAGTAACTTCAGTTCATTGCATTTTCAATAATAGCTTTGTAATCTGGGTTCAACACACTTAACTTGAATCCCGGTAATTTTTGATGCAATGTGCTAATTTTTCTAGGTTAGAAATTTTATAGTTCTCTATTTTCAGCTAAAATGGCAGGAATGCAATTTTTTAATCGAATTGGTCAATTAGGCCTAGGTGTTGCACTAGTTGGCGGTGTCATAAATTCTGCTCTTTACAATGGTAAAATTAAAACTGTAAAATGGCTGATACTTTAACACCTTTTTTTAGTCGATGGCGGACACAGAGCGGTAATTTTTGATAGATTTACCGGAGTTAAAAATCAGGTAGTTGGTGAAGGTACTCACTTTTATATTCCGTGGGTACAACGCCCAATTATTTTCGATATTCGTTCGAGGCCCAGAAACGTACCAGTAATTACCGGAAGTAAAGGTAAAATTGAACAATTGTGCATAAATACATTTCTAACGTGTTTCTTTTTGGTAGATTTACAAAATGTTAACATCACTCTTCGTATTTTATTTAGACCTTACCCCGATCAGTTGCCAAAAATTTATACAGTGTTAGGTCAAGATTACGAAGAACGTGTTTTACCTTCAATTACCACAGAAGTCTTAAAAGCAGTTGTTGCCCAGTTTGACGCTGGTGAACTTATAACACAACGTGATTTAGTATCGCAGAAGGTTCACGATTTCCTAACTGAGCGTAGTGCACAATTTGGATTTATCTTGGACGATATTTCAATTACCCATTTAACGTTTGGAAGAGAATTCACACTAGCTGTAGAGTTAAAACAAGTTGCACAACAAGATGCCGAAAAGGCGCGCTTTCTAGTAGAAAAGGCCGAACAAACCAAAAAAGCCACTGTTATTTCTGCCGAAGGTGACGCACAAGCTGCCATTTTATTGGCTAAAGCTTTTGGTGATGCCGGTGAAGGTTTAGTCGAATTAAGAAGAATCGAAGCGGCCGAAGATATCGCTTATCAGTTGTCGCGATCTAGACAAGTATCGTATCTTCCTACAGGTCAAAATTTGTTATTAAATGTACCAACTGGCAACAACCAGTAATTGCCTGTGGTTGAGATGGTCGATTGTTAGTTCTTCAGTTAATTTTTTCATGAAAATCTGAATTGTGTCAAAAACTACCGTCTGCTATTGATATGGTGGTGTATTGATCAAATAATGCTTTTATTTTTTAGTTTAAGATTCAGATTGTATTAAGTACTGAAAAATATTAGTTTTATAATTTTGTTTAATAAATTTTACAAGATCCTGTTAAGTCTGAGATGTTGTTTTTGTTCTCGGTTATTGTATAACTACTCTTGTTCTAACATTTCTTCTGTTTTGTACTCGCTCTCCAGTGTTGGGTAAGTTAAAGAACGGCTAGAGTGGTGCTGGTGCTTCCATGGCTACAGTGCTGCTTTTGAAATTGACTTACTTGTTTTCACTCTGGAAAGCTTGTTCAATTTCCTTCTAGATGTACCTAGATCAGTTGAGTTATGACCGAAAATTACAGAAAGTACATGTTTTTGAAAAATTGACCTCGACAAATTGTTTGATGCACTGACAAAAATATGTAAAGACGAAGTAGTTGAGACAGAATAATAATTAGTAGGTAGGTACTCGTACAGTTTCCTTCCAGACACAACGCCTCGTAAGATTTGGTTTAATGTTAAGGATAACAATTCTGGTTTTCATCTACAATTTTTACAAGAAGAAAAATAACTAAAACGATTTGTATTCGAGAAAATCATCAAGGCGTAATTAAACTACCTATTAGCATGCTACCCTTGTTCTTGCAATTAACCTTGAACTTACTGTAATGTTATTTACACTTATAATTTATTTATAAATAAATAACACATCATTGCCGTCATACTTAGCTAACAATTTTAAAAAAATATTACATTACTGCTCGAAATTCCCACCCACTTCAATAGGTACCTAATTCTTCAGACGTCAGATCTCTTCTAAAGTTTACGTCGATCGTAATTTACTAGGAAGATTATTATCTAAAAAAACAATTATTGTAGGTATTGGTACCTACTCAATAATTAGAAAGATCGTTCATAGCTCATATTATCTCAACTTGTGCGGAGGTCACTTGACTTACAAGTTGATCAGTTGGTAACTCACAATTACTCTCTCCAAAATTGGAAAATGGTCCCAAGTCTCTAAACTGTTGAGTAGCCTATACGTTAGATATATGAATGGCGATCTTCCTTTTCTAATGTGACGACAAAACTCCATCCAAATTCACGAGTATAATATTAGAATAAGATTGTGCGATTGTGCCAGCACTACCTGTAGTATTCGTATTGATTCGGATTCGATCCAGAGTAACAAAATTAATATTGTCACATTACTATTATTGTAGAAATCGATAAGAGGTTAGTATCAGATTAGCATCACAGTAAACTGATCCCCACCCACTTCCTTACCTCCTTACTCCTTGGAGAAACTTTTTTCAAATTAAACTAAAACAAAATAATAAATCTAAATAAATAAAAATAGTATATAAACCCAATGGTTATTTCGATTTTATTCTTTTTTATAACCACAACCAGATTATAGCATTGATAGTCCAGTCAATGAATATCAAAAATGGGTTTCACCTTCAAAACATTTCAATACTTTTGAAATTTCACACACTCGTTTGGAGATGTCTAGTGATGAATATACTAAAAGTCCTGAAGAGTCGGTGGTGAGCTTTCGCAGCAATGGCAACTTCTTTCGGTTTTTCGTTAATATCTCGAAAACTATGGGTCAGAACTAAAACATGACGATTTGACAACGAACACAACGAAACACGAAACGTAAGGAACTTCTAGCAGTACCTACCATTCAATTTACCATTTCGGACGTTTTATTAGCTTTTTGTCGAGTTTTAATGAGTTTTAAAAGGCTTTGAGAAAAAGGGACTTTTTCTAATGCCCTACAACTCGGTAATTACTAGAAAAACGAAACAATAACATCTGATGGATTTTGTGGCAATTTCATTCAGCTTTATTTGTTTATAGTCACATTTTAGCTCTGACCGATACTTATTGGGATATTAACAAAAAACTGATAAATGTGACATGTCTTCGGCTATTGCCGCTACAGCTTACCTCTGATTCATCAGGACTTTTAGTATATTCATCACTAGACATCTCCAAACGAGTGTGTGCAATTGCAAAAGTATTGGAATTTTTTGAATGTGAAATCCTTAGTTGATTGGGCTATGAATTCTAAATGAATGAGCAATTCTTAATTAAAAGCATTAACAAGTACTTACCTACCTGTTTTCTTCTTTAGCATAATATACAGATTGATGGACCTTCAAAAGTATTAAACAAGTTTAAATTATGACAAAAAATAATTAGATAATGACCTGTGAATGAAGATGTTGGGAGATGAATTATTTATAAGAATTTTAATAAATTTGATGCAGCGAAAAATGAAATTGTTAAATTAATAAATTCTTTTACAATAAGTTTCAACTTTGTTAATAAATAATAAAAAAATTATTTTCCTTCTTTCTCAATATTTCCTTGAGATATTGTCCTTCCCAATGAGCAAATAATGGTAAGGATGTAATGAATTAGATACATTATGATTACATACCAAATATTTTATTTGAACCAAACTTAAACAAGATTTGAACCCGTCACGGTCAACCCGGTCACTATTTATTTCCGTTTCATTCGCATTATTTTACGAATATTTTAATTATTATCCTTGCATCAATTTGTTCACAAGATAACGAGTTAAAAGGTTGCTTATTAAAGATTTTTACCTAAATACAATTTTAAAGAGCGCAATTTCAGCCGAACAAGGTAAACTTCACATTTCATTGTAAATAACGTAAGAAGGCCTTTGATGCCGACTGAATTTTTCGATGAAATATACAAAAGCACCTTAAATTTTTGGTTTTAGAAACGAGCCCAAGTAAACGAAGAAAAAATGAAAGTCTTTAAGTCGGTGCTTAAAGGAAATTCGAACTCTTAAAAATTCTCCCAGACCATTCCATAATCCAGACTAATTCCATAACGTATTTAATTAAATGCGCTTTCAAGAACCCTAGTCCGAAACTCCTTCTGGCTATTTACAAATCCTACGTGAGACCAATACTGGATTATGCGGCTCCAGTCTGGGCGCCATACTTTAAAAAGGACATTGACTTGCTGGAAAAAAACCCAACAAAGATTTACCAAACTTGCACCCTCGTTGAGACATCTTAGCTACCCTGATCGCCTGGGGAGGCTTCGTCTGCCAACTTTGGAGGCCAGGAGGGTTTGAGGTGATCTCATAGAAACCTACAAAATTCTTCAAAACCACTACTCCGTCCAGGTGACTACCTATTTGTTGAGCACTAGCGCTCACCTAAGGGGCCTCCACCTCAAGCTTGTCCCGGAGAGGTTTCATAGGCATTGCCGCAAGCTTTTTATTGTCAACCGAGTTGTGAGCGCATGGAATGCGCTACCTAGTGACGTTGTGAGCGGCGCTTCTACCAATTTATTTAAAAACCGACTAGACGAGCATTTGGAAAGCTATATGAGCTACTAAAGTATCTATTTTTGTATATACGATATCTGTACTGTACACTATGTAATGTAAAGGTCTTATCGGCATTGCGCCGCCTTCCTTTGTAATATATTATAATAATTAAAAAACATCTGTTTCTAAAGTCTAACTCACGAACGGTTTGAACAAAATGTTGAAAGTTATTAATATAGATAAATAAATGGATTCTTGACGACACGAGAATGCAACCGCAAGCTTTTGAATGAGGAAATCTAAAAGTGGAAAATAAGGAAGACAGTTCGAAAACATTACTGGTTTGTTGACTAGAAGTCTGTATAAAAGATCATGGTGTAATGGCCAATGAACAGTGAATTCGTCATCGTCTTAAAAATCAAGAGTTATTTGATTAATTGAGGCGGGCCCCCAGTGATTCCTTGCATCGCGACCTCCCGAATCTATTATGCGCCTCCGGATGTAGTCTTTTTTTTATGTGAGTTTTGTGCTTTCGATAAAGTTCCAAGCTCCTGTGCCTGTTGCGTTTTTAGAGCCGTATCTGTAGAATACAAGTCGATTTATTTTGACTGCCTTACATTCCGATTTTTTTCTTGTCCCATACTACGTATGGGGTATTCTGCCATCTCTCTTAATATTGAGGCATGTCTTTGCACATTCCTTCTTGTAGAGGAGTGAGTACGTAGTACGCATTATTCCAGTTATTTCTAGGCAAACCAGTCCTTAGATTTTGCCTAGTTTGTGTTTGCAGGTTTTCGTCCACCCCACAGAGCCTAAATAATATGTTAGACAGCTTTCAAAACCTCACCGACCCTAGATGCGCAGAAGGGGAAGTGGGAAAGCGGTAAAAAGAGATGCCCAATCCGTGTGTCATTTTGTTATTACAAAAGTTTCGAAATACACTAGTCACAATAATTGAAGGATATTAAAAAAAAGCTAAATTTTAGGGCAATTTTCAACAAAGGATAACTAGGCGAAAAATGGTCGTAGGTACAGAAAATTTAAACAAAGAAAATTGTAGCCTCAAGTGTCTAGTTTTCAGATCTGAACAGTAAAATTTTTTAAAGTGGGCGGTTTTTACGTAATAATCCGAAAACCAACTAAGAATAATTTTCCAAATTTTTTCTCGTCTTTGAAATGATCTGTAGACTTCAAAAATTTTTTTTTCATCATACGACCATAAAACTCGTTTAGAAAATTTAATCAGCTTTAATTTGACCTCTTAATGTACAGCGTACGATTTTTTGCCGCGACGTAATCGTCGATCAAAGCAAAAAGGCTATTTTAACTTTGACAATCGATTACTCGGGAACTAATGATCGTACAGAATATAAAGGTAGGTTTTTGGAAACTGCAAAACATTCTCTATAAGACGAGGGCTAAAAAGAGTTGAAAATTTGCGAGTTTAAGGATATTTGGAAAATTTGGTATAACTTTGGATATAGTGGATGAACAAAGGATATCGTCGGTAATTTTTTACCCTCAAAGTGTCTCTAAAAAACTTTTAAAGTTGCAAAGCTCTGCGACTTTTTTTCTTAGCGCCCCGAAGGTTTAAATTTATAGTCTCTGCGTAACAAGCAATTTTTCGATTTTTTTGCATTTTTTCGACTTCAATATGGGTTTTTTTGGCGACAATCCATATTTTTGGATTAAAAACATAACACCTTGGACAAAATCGAAAAAAAAATGTACGATTCATTAGTTCCCGAGTAATCGATTGTCAAAATTAAAATGGCCTTTTTTGCTTTGATCGACGATTGCTTCGCGGCAAAAAATCGTACGCAGCTCATTAAGAGGTCAAATTAAAGCTGATTAAATTGTCTAAACGAATTTTATGGTCGCAAGATAAAAAAATTTTTTTCGACGTCGACAGACCATTTCAAAAACGAGAAAAAATTTGGAAAATTATTCTTAGTTGGTTTTCAGATGATTACGTAAAAACCGCCCACGTTAAAGGTTTTCAGATCTGAAAACTAGACACTTGAGGCTACAATTTCCTTTTTTTAAATTATCTATACGACCATTTTTCTCCGAGTTATCCCTTGTTGAAAATAGCCCTAAAATTTGGAGTTTTTTTAATATCCTTCAATTTATGTGCCTAGTGTAGTTGTAAATACAAAGGTTTTAGAGAATCAAAAGATAATTCTGGAAACCTTTGATTTTTCTCAACGGTCCTTAAAATAAGGAAGTTATGACGAATGTTAGAAAAATCTAAGAAGTTAAATAACTTCGAACTGGAGCTCCAAATCAAAAATTGGTACCAACAAAAGTTGTTTATTTCGATGAGTTGTAACTGCCATTTTCGGGTGTACCCACTTAGTATTTACACCCTGTATAATATTGAAAACATGTTCGAACAAAAGTGGATTTAACCGGTTTTGCACGCGAGCCCCTTAATTAAGGTCCAAAGAGATGCTTATATTATGTAAAAATGATAAAAAAAAGATGTATAGCAAATAAATAAAGTTTTCGGTTCCTTTTTTATAGGTACTATTCTTTTCTTGCTCTCCTTGAAATACTTCTACGTAAATGTTTATCTTATAAAACTGAAAATGCTTAAAAATATGTCATTAAAATTTAGTTGTTGAAAGGTGGTTTACTGTAGAGATACGTTCGATTGAAAGGACCGTTTTTGTGAAAATTAAGGAAAATGTATAAGAAATTGGTTAATAAAGATGAGTTGTTGAAAGATGTGGAGGAGCATTTTTCTGCTAAGGTTAGTTTTTCTATTACTGAATTTGTAGTTTCTTACATTTTTATTTTATTATAAGGACATGTTGACCTCTTGGAATAAAATAAACATCGACTTGGATAATAAGCGTCTAACAAATTTTGGTATAGCGATGAATAAATGGTTAAATCTGACCGATTCTAAATTAGACGAAATTAATTCGTTTATGGTTACCAGCGAGTATCAGTTTGATTTGTAAGTTCAAGTTTCTGTTTTTCATTTTTGGTCCTTAGTATGACAATTTTAGGGCCATGAATATTGTGTGGAAGTCTGAAGTTTACAAACATTTACAAGCAAACTCTTCTACGTACAATTTATCGGAAGCTCTTAACGAATGGTATTACTATGGTAAACGTTTGTACGTGATGGACTTGTATGACGATGACGAGGTAATCAATTCTTAATAATTTCGGTATGTGCATGGCAAAAGTCTAGAAATCGGGTACGCAAGATGGGGAACTCGCAAACCATAAAACGTAATTTAAGTGCCATTAATTATACAAAACGTACGTTATTTGTCCATCACCGTCGCCGGTGACCACGAGATGAAAGTTGATAACATTTCCGGTCAATTTAAAAGCAAAATAAGGTTAAAGAGTGAAAGTTGCGCATTTAGATACCACCTATGCCTTAAAATTTTTAGTTTAAAATTAATCTCATCCCATGGTCACCCGGTATAGTGAAAACGATGGTATAAACTAGAAATAGTCTCAAGTCGAATACTCACACCAGAAATCCTACTATCAACACTTGCTCTTTTTCCTTCCGCGGTTTTCTCGCATAGGTCTCGTGCACTTAGGCCAAACGGCCCTTCGGACATCCCGGTCATGTTACACGGGTCCATTTTCTCCTGGGAGAAGTTCAGTAAGCAGGTCCCAAAATAGACTGCCTCAGTCTACAATAAAAACAAAAACGATTGATGTGGCAATAACAAGACTTTTCGTACGCGATAATAATATTTAAAAAGATATCAGAAACAGTGCCTAACAATAGTATGCTCAGAAGCTCTGAAATTATATACGTTGGGCATCACTAGATAGCTAGTTTTACAATCTTTCAAACCACCTAAAATATACAGGGTGTTGTATTTAAATTGGAAAATCTAACCCCATTTCCGGTTAAACAGGAAGTAAAAATTTAACATGTTTAGTATCATTGGGCAGCTAATTAATAGTCGATTTTTGAAATCAGAAAAATGGGACAAATCGATGACGTCGTTACTGTCGTAGTTAGAACTCCCATAAAGGAACATATAACGCTACTAGTGTCTTCTTAAATGCGTTTTTGGAAGCTTTTTACAAAATTGTTTTGAATTCTCTAACACATCGTATGCCTAATTGATAAATTTTTTTAAATAGGCGGTCGACATACTTACCGACTTCGGAAATACTACCAATCGTTGGGAAGGAATTTTAGCGATATGGAATGCATCACGCCAATGTCCTTCTATAAAAGAATACATATTACTTACTAAAGAATGTACGACCTGCAAATAATTTATTTAAAATTTAAATTTCTACAGATAAACTTTTTTTAAGGTTCATTTTACAAGGCGTACTACAATTTAATGAGTTTATACTCGACAAACGAGGAAAACTACACGAGACTAATAAAGTGTGTGGTAATGTTATCCAATCTTTACAACGATCACAAGTTGTTACTGGAAGAATTGGTAATTACGACGTATAAAATTATTATTTAAAAGTTTGGTAATAACTTTTTCATTGCAGCACGCAGATGACGATGTAAGAATTGGAGATCTCGGTCATCGAGTTTTTACGTTTCCTTTAGTTTACGCCCTAAATAACGAGAAGACGGGAAATCAGTTGAAGAGTATCCTTTTATTTGCTCATACTATTAATGATCCCTGACATACCCCATCTACGTTCCACGCCCCGTGTTTAACCAAAATTTGACGGTTTCGTTATCGTGTCGTCCGCATTTTAGGTGTTCGGTTCCAACCTTTTATGGATTTTTACAGGGAAGAGACAGGATCGTTTTTCTGTTTTCTAAGTATCTACTTAAAGTGAATAGTCAATCACGAGCTTTTACGACCACATGACATATTCTTCGTGATAGTTATCATTAACTTTTTCTCTAAAACTAACCGTCCACAGATCTCGTGATTTGCATCGGTTCATGACAGACGACCCAATCTCGACGGTTTGTCATGATCACCGGTAAAAAATCAAGACGTATGTGATGGGTTTATCGGTCTTAAAAACCAATCACCATCATCGATGACCGATGAACAATTACGAGGTCTGTGACCCGATTGTTTTGCATGCTTTTCAGACAGAATGAGTGGAAGCTAATTTTTTTCTTAATTTGGATTTCTCCAAGGCTCTTCTAATAAAAACATGCAAAGTAACCTTTGCGCTCTCACATGTTGTGCCATTAGATCAGTGCTCTGCAACGACGTGGAACTTGCATTTTACGACCAGTTTATGCTAATTTGTCCAAGTGTTTATTATTTGATTATGTTTTAACCGTCCCATTTTTTAACTACTCACCTTTTGACTATTGGACTACCTACGTCACAGCTATTTTGACTGTCTGTCTCTGTGCAGGCTCGTCTACCCTTGCTCCTTGCTGTAGAAGAGAACAATTATTGTTCGAATAAAAATTTTCTTTAACGTTTGCTAAGATTTGATTCGTTTAGAGAAACAAGAAAATGGCATAAAAGAATACATTTTGACAAAACTTGAAGATTTAGGTGCGTTGTCGTATTCAGAAAATAATATAAATCATTTACGAGAAGAGGCACTTAAAGAAGTCGAAAGTCTTGGTGGAAATTCTCTATTGGTGGAATGGATTAACGAAAATTTTTCTTTATAATAAGTAACTATTCCTTACTTTTTAAATTAAAATGGTTATTTAGATAGGCTAATAAAAAGTTTATTATATTATACATATATTATGTACAAAGTTCAATTAAATTCTCGAAATGGTTCGTTAATTTTTAATTGTTTGCTACTAAAAAAACAGCAAAAACTGCTGATGCGACCAACAGAATTTTTTCGTACGTGTTGAAGCTAATTTTGCAAGCTCTCAAAATATGAAAATCGATGCCGAAAGTAGTACCAAACAATAGTATGCCCAGAATCTCTCCCCCTCCCCCATTTTCGTTTAAAAAATAAAAGAAATAGTAAGTAATAAAGTTCCAAATTATCTATGTGGAGTCTAAAGTGCTTTAGGGTAGGGAACGCATACATAGATGAAAAGGAAATTTATTTACGCGTTAAATAGTTTCTATATACGGAGTGATACGTTTTAAATATACGAGGAAAATTTGGGCGCCGTAGGCCATTTTAGTTTCGGCATTTTTTTCCTTCAAAACGAAAGTCACTCTTTTAGTTTGAGCTTTAGAGCCTTACATTATTATACATTTTCTAATTGCTCGAATAAAAGATTTTTGAAAATGTCATAATAAGAGTGTTCCATAAGAGTATGCCTAGATCCGAGTGGTCTTACTTTTTTTAGAACACCCTATAAATACGAAAATATTAACTTTAGTTTAATGATTTTTGTGCTTGCAACATTTGTTCAAAAAGCTGCTTGATACCAGTAATAATATAATAAAGCAGTAATCCTATATTAATGAGAAGTGTTGGGTCACCCTGTATACTTATTTCGTCATGATAAATTCGTAAATATTTACAATGTTCCCCAAGTCCGGGTAATTGCAATCTCAAAATTAATTACGGAGTAACTTTTTATTTTTCTCAAGTTTTGTCAAACGGAACCTTGACATTTCAAGTGGAACCAAAAACCTTGGCATTTTAAGTAGAACCAAAATTATATTTCGGTTCGATTTTGGATAACTTAAGATGTGACTTTCTCAGGTTTACATAAAATTAAACATTAGCGGACATCTAGCCGAGTTCACGCAAAAAATACGGATGTGCTCCACTAGCTAAAAACCCCCATCCCCATAATAAAGTTTATCCAGATCTATTCTTCCAACTTCCAACCAAAAGTCCACGAAAATACAATAAGTTCTCGATAACGTTAGGTTAAGTACCTCTTCAAGGAAACACTCTGTATATTGCAAGATATTTTTAGGTTATAGAACGCGCCATGAATTAACAGTTTTTAGCAAATTCGATTTAGACCTAATAGGTCATATTTCCAGACTCATCCTCGATACTCCTTCTTCATAACACACTTGGGCTTGTAACGGCATGTGGCTTAAATTAACAGCAACAAATTAACCAAAAAGAAATTACAGCATTGGAAAAGAATTTAATAGCAAGTTTGAAGGGTGTTTAGAAGCAAAGTCGTTGGTCGCGAGGTAATAGAGATGTTCGACTACTAAATAGCTAAATACGAATTTGGTTTTTAAACTTTTAATGGTTTTTTATATTTTGCATCTGTAATAAAGTTATTACAGCACCCATATGAATGCTATAATAGCTTTGGTAAAAATAAGATAAAACGGCTATTTTTGGAATTAACAAGTTCTATTCCGAAATGTCACTGTCAACCATAACGAAAGTCCCTAAATTTGTATATTTCGATTTATTCATGTCATTCTAGCACTCCTCCATTAAAACGCTCCCCGCTACGCGGTTCGCTTTTTAAACTTAAATTCGTGCTATAATACGTGATTTATAAAATTAATTCTTTAGTATTATACTATTTTAATTTATTAGTACACAGGTCACATTAAACTGACCTGTGTCAATAATTTTATTATTATTTATTAAGTGCTGTGGTTAAGCATTGCGTAATTTTAGATTTCTTTTTTTGTTTATAAGGTTTATAAGAATTCTTTATAATGTAAGGTCAAGGTCATTTTAAACCAGAGACTTTAGATGTCTAAAGATCAAAATTAGAGTTGGAGCTACCTATGTCATTTTAGAGTCCAGTTATTGGGATATGAACTTCAGACAATATGGTGCTCTAGAGTTTGATACCAAATATTACATAATCGGATTAGAAGTAACAAACAGAAAAATAGTTTCTTTTCATTTTCCTTTCGTCCCGTATTTGTAAATCGATTCTATAACATTAATTTGGTGACAAACTGTCGGTAACAAACTCCTCTATTACATTGAACTATCGTAATGTTCTACTACCACGGTTTCATTTGAAGAAAAAAACTGTTTGCATTCTCAAAAACAACCAAACTCAAATTAGTTAAAAGTTAAATAAATATTATGGTGATTTAATGTCTCTGTACTCAAGGACCTCTATGCTCCGTGGATGGAAACAAGTTTTAGTGGTCTTGAGTCTGAACTGACGTAGATGCAAAATATAATTTGCTCAAACAAACATTTTTAATAACCAGGGCCGGATTGGGACCAAATAATCTACCGGGATTCGTATCTGGTCACCGGTCCCCACTCCGCAAAGAAAAAAATTAAATTGCGCCGTAGGTAAAACATTTTGATAGTTCAAGGTCAAACGGCTTAAAACGAAGTTCAGAAATTTTAGTAGCAATTGACAATGTCTCAAAAAAGATGTTTCACAAAAATAGGGGATGAAAATTAAGAATTCAATTACTTACTATATTTTTTAAATAAACACAATATTATGGAATAATTACGGATACCCTCTTAACTCAGGACCCTATCCTAATTCCAGGCCAAATAGAACCTAACTCAAATATGTATGTACTTAATTATTTTACACACAGTTTGATGTTGCAGAAAAGTACTTACACATAAGCTTAAAAAATTGAATTGAAATATTAAATTCATTCGATTCAGATTCACACGATAAACAAAGGCAAAAGCTTAATAAAACCCTAAAGCTACCGTACGGGGTACCCGGGTACTTTTTTGAGTTTAAAAGCCTATAACTTTTTTTATTTTAAAGGAATATTATTGAGACTCTTTGACATCCTGTAAAATTTAATTCTTTATACGAAAATATTAGAGAGGCACAAAAAAATTAAGTGAGATGGGATATTTTTGTAATTTAATAACTTACACCTTAAACCTACCGCATGGGGTACCCGGGTACCTCGCTGTTATTTGCTTGTATTTCATGGAGAATCAATCAATTAAAAGTAGAAGTATTCGAATGATCCATTTATATTACACATTTTTATATTATAAATAATTATTATTATTATAAACAATAATTATTACTAATTAGAAATCGCAAAAAAAGTTAGTGATGAACTTTTGTAGTTGCACAATCGTTAGCTCTCATGGAAGTCGGTGAGATATGCCCATCACAGACAAAATTTTTACAACTCTCTCATCTCTTCCTCGTTTTCCTGTTTGGCATCTTTTCACCATTCTTCTAAATTATGCAACAACCAATTACCCTCAGTCGTTCAGTTTTATCCCGTTCTTGAACGTTTATTTGTGGCTGTGGTTTTGTAATGCTTACTTTGACGCCAAGAAATAATAACAATGCAATTTTTATCAAAATAAAATTGAATAATTAATCCTTTAGTTCTCTAGTTCATAATCCTTAATCCCTAATCCCTAGTTTAGTTAGTATAGATCCTATATACTTCGATCTAGTATGGATAGCATACAAAGAGTTTTTCCTAAATTTTTTAAAATGTCCCTACGTCGATTTGATTTTGAAGGCAGCTAATAGGGCGATTTTCAACAAAAATTATTTCTATGATTCTGGACACGGATTATTTGGAAATATGTTGCAGTACAAAATAAAAATAAACCCTGTTGTAAATGTCCACGACGCTATGCCCACAGAAAGCGCATGTTATCTTCACAAAACAGCTTTACTTTTGAGACGCAAATAGTCATTTGCTGGTTATAAATAAATTTTGGATTAGGTAAAAAGGCGTGGGAAACTAACAATTGTCTTCTGGGCACTGTCGAAATAAAGCACGTGCCGACACAGGGTTTATTTGTAAAAATATTGCAGTTTAATATAACATAAACTCCGTTGTAAATGCCGACGACGCCATGTCTTCACAAAACCGCTCCAATTTGACAACAAGAATTGTTATTTTAATTTTTTTAAATTATAATTTAAAAAATAATACATTTGCAAGTTGCAATAATAATTAATATCGCCCAAATATAAACTAATTAGCTGTATTCTCCATATAAAACATGCAGGGTACCCGGGTACCCCGTGCGGTAGGTATAAGTTGTAAATTTGTATGGTACCATGAGGGTTAAAAAGATTTAAATGAATTAGTACAGAGAGTTTCTTATCCAGACGTTGTAAAGAAGACTCAAATTACAAAATAAACGTATTCGTACTATTATTGCGATAAGATAAACTTTCAAAAACTCAGACACAGATGTTTTATCACTCTTTCGTGCTCGATATTTTTTTATCTTTTAATTTTCATCAAAAATTCGAAGAAATCAGCCACAGGCCCCCGATAGGCCTAAGGCCTACCGGGAACTTCTCGATTTCCCGGTGGGCCAATCCGAGCCTAAATAAAATATGGAATTTGAAAATGACCTTGATATTTAAAAAATTATCAATATACCGGGTGGTCTTTACAAAAAACTAAAGTGGACGTATTTCCGGTACAACCAGAAGTAGTGCAATACTGTAGTGTATAAACTAAAAAAAAGTTCGTTATTTAAACTAGTGGTATTTTAAATTCATATCTCAAAAGATAGAATAGTTACCTTGAGATTAAGATGCATTTTAGTTCATTATTAAACTATAATATACTATTTTAAAACAAAATTCAAATCAATGTTAAGAATCAAGGATAACATCAAAATTTCTCGCGGTCTGTAGCGTGTGATCAATGGCATAAAATGGCAATGAGAAAAAGTTTTATAGTATTTCAAGCCTTGACTTGTAACATTTTTGTTAAATAAACAAATTAAGACCCAAAAATAACAATTGAATAACGTACGCAAATTTATGTACTACTTTTTTTGACGTAACCTTCGTAACTATAACATAAGCTACAGACAGACTCTTGGTAAGAGCGCGGTTTTTATGAGCTCCTGTACTAATGAAAATTTGAAAAAACAATTGGCGTTTGTTGATTGTTTATACCATCCATTTAAAATTATTGCGGATTGTACAGAGTGATAACATCCGGTATATTTGCGGATACTTGATTGAAACGGTTTGATTTGATCTTAGTACAAAATGGTTTTTCACCAGTATCAATTTGAAATGGGCGTATCCGCGTTTCTTAACGAAGCGTTTTTCAACGTTACGTTCATATTTTATAGTTTTTTACTCAATTTACTCAATTAGCTTATAGTTCGCCTTGTATAATAATAATAATTAATAATACACCTTTCGAGCTGTTACCTACTTTTTCGGTTAAAATTTCACACTCTCTGGGTAGTTTTATTTTGAGACTGTTTAGCATGGAAATATTATTTACGAGGACAATGGTAGTCATAGATATTATATTATTACCCTCTTGTTAAAGTTAGCGAGAGATTATAAAATCGACCCTTAATAATTGTAACTTCTAACCTAAGCAATCTATGACTGAAACATGGGCATTTCTTTTCAAAAACTCTGTACCTACTTCTGCATAACATTTCACGTTTGAGATAGTGAAATTTGAGAATACGTGATTTTTTTATACGCTTAATCGCTATTTTCACTTCGTTTAAATTGAATACGTAACGATTTATATACATTTTGTAATATTCACTTTGCTTTATTACCTTGTTAATGTATAATATCCTTAAAACTAATATCTATTGTACGGTTTTACTATTGTGCAGCTAGTGTTAGGTACTTTGAGTAAGAATTGAAAAAAAATGGTTAAGTACGCCACAAATATATACGCCATTGTGGATTTCATTTATTATCCTGCTAAAATATGTGGAATAGCACCATTTACAAGGAAGATTGATGCCATCACCAAAACTAGGCATTACGAAGTAAAACCCATTGGTTTGCAGCACTTTCTGCTTAATGGAGGTAATTTAATCCATACATTTTGTTTATCGATAGCGATCAAATTGTCGCCGAAATCAGAAGATTATCTCTTAAAAATTACGCAATACAATAGTAATAAATATAAATAGAGCAACAGACATACCATAGTTTTTTGTTTTCTCCCTTTCTCGTCGGACATAGCTGGAATCTTCTGCAAGAAAGGAGCAATGTACCATCATCGAACAGTTCCATTAACAAAACCTAAAAAATAACGAAATTAACTTTTCTACAGTTTATTTAAACTAATACACTCCTTTATTTTTGTAGGGGTTGCATTATTTATATTTTTATTCGCGTCAATTCGTGTTGGGAACGAAACAATCAACAAAGAAAAAGTGGAAATTGTCGACTTCGTAGTTGGAGGCTGCTACATCATTTTTCAATGCTTTTCAATTCAGACAATTTTGCACTTTACATTAAAACAAAAGCACTTTATCAAATGTTTAAAACTAATCGATTCGATCGATAAATTATTTAAAAGTATCGACAGGCCGATTTCTTTCAAACAACTACACCTCGTTTGTTTAATTATGATGTACGGCGTGATACCGTTTTATTTATTTTGCGTTTTAACTCCGGTATGGGATTTAGTTTCCGTGATACGAAACGAATATTTTTGTTCTTTTAACTGCATCAATTATTTATCTCAACTGTTTAATTTGCTTCCGGCGTTCGTTGTTAGGCATATAGCTTTGTATTTTTTCACGGGGACTTTATACATTACTTCGCGCAGTTTTAAAAATTTACGCGCCTACATTAAAGATGTGGAAATGCATTATTCAAACGATCCACGTACTGTTAAACAAGCATTGGAGTTTTATCAACAGTTGCACAATTTAATATTTCACTTGATCAGAGAAATTAATAATACGTTCATGCTACCCATTCTGTTTAACATTTCTATAACATTTCTGGAATTTATTGCCATTATTGTGAGTTTTAAGTATAGTCACAACATCACTGTATATCAGGCCTTGTTTGGCTTGTCCATTTATGGATCGGAGTTGTTCATGCTTTTGGTTACATGTCAATCGTTACAATTTGAGGTGAGTGGTCAAACTTAACATATTACAAGTTTTACATATTTCAGCCGAAGTAGTGAGCTTAACATGTTTTTTTTAGTTGAATGAAACACACCGAACGGAATCTGAATTAACTTTGCCGTACTTCAATTTAGAACTTGCTAAAAAGGTAAGTGATTAGCCAAAGCCATATTAAGTACGTACCTATGTTAAAGATATTTTTGGATTCCTTAAGAACATCCATTTGTCAGCACCGAATTTAGCAACTCTGCATAATTCAAACCTATGATCTAGCTTTTCAGATAAGCGATATCCCCATGCTGCACGCGAATTTCAACCACCCTGTATGTGTGTAATTTATTGTATGAATATTTCTAGCGAAAGCTGCTTCTATTGCAACTCATGCACGAAAAAATTATTTTAACTGCAAATGGATTTTATAATTTGGATATGGGTGTCATAACCGCGGTAAACTAAATGTAACAATTTATTTTTAAATAAAAATTACAAAAATATATTTTTCAGCACATTGGATTGATACTGACCATACTGATGTTTTTCTTAAAGCTTCGCCAGGATCATGGATAGTAAAGACAAATAGTAATTATTGAACAAATTGCTGTATTAATCGAATAGCTGAAGAAATACATCAACCCTACTGATGAGCACCTTGACTCTCCTTTGTATGCAGCCGGCAAATGCCCCCTTGGCTATTTCTACATTTGACAAGGTGTACGACGTATACTCACATAGTCACGTTTTAAGTTTTAAGAAACATTTGCCCAATTTCGCCAATGTTGGATGCCTTGCATAATACACTTCTTACCATTGGGCGTGTTTGGTCGAACTAAGTTCTTAGTGATTCTTAGTCAACTTAGTAAGTAACTAACATGCCATAATATAAGCAAAATGCCGTCACGATACCAAGTTATACTTAAGGCCGATTGTACATTCGAAGCTTAAGCTCACTTAAACTTAAGTTCAACCTGCCTTATCATTGTTCATTGAGAATGGTCATGTGAATGTCTATTGCCAATCAACAATGATAAAGCAGGTTTATTCCCTATTCGCCCTAAGTGTCTCAGTGTGTTCATTATCATTACTCACTTAAACGAACCGCATCATTGAAAGCAACTTTACCACTGTTAAAGGGAAATTTGTACAATTCACCCGTAATAAAGTCTGTGTGTCCAGACCAAAAACCAAGAAAGTCGATTGAAGGCAGGTTGTACATTAGCAACTCAAAGCAAGTTCGCCTGTAAACTTTCCTAATCATTGTCAATAAACCCACCTGGCAAGGTCATTGACAATGATAAGACAAACAAACCGTCGAGCTATATATAAGTAAAATTTGCCCCAAGTAAATTAAAGACGCAGTTACATTGACAATTCTAGTTGTTAGATTGTTCTTAATGAATATGTTTCACCTATAGGTACGCTACACGTAATGTCGATCAATTATTAACATTTTTGGACATGATGTAGCACTTTATGTATAGGTTTTCTGTTTCTTTCGTATTATAATATTTAGGCAAGGTAAAGTAAAATCTTGCATCTACTATTTTTGTACTCTGTTATTGGATGTGCCTAACCTCTGTTGAATTTTTAGCATTTTTGTTTAGTCGTAATTTATAATATTATCGATTATACAGTTGTTCTATACATTTGATGAAATTAATAAAATCTCTTTCGCCTGTGTGCCCTAATAAATGATTCTTTATGAGTGTTTCTTTATACACCAACATCTATAATCATATTATAATCAATAAACATTTAAAAAGCCTTTCATCTGTGTGTATTGACAAAAAAACATTTCTTAAATACATAATCGCATACAAAACATTTAAAAGGCCTTTCATGCATGCGTTGTACGCCCTTTAGTGTCGCCAGTCAAGGAACCGCGTACACTATCAGGCTGATAAAGAATAAAACGAAATAAATGCAAATACAAGGGTAATAATGATATAAGTAACAAAGGGTGACAACAATTAAATTACAACGAACAAACAAACGTAACAAGCAACAGAAAAAATTAACTAAACCAGGTACTCACGGTCCCTCGCAATGAGCCGGCCGAAAGCACTACAATTCGCAATGAAGTGCCGAGGTAAACGGTACTCGCAATGAGGTTTAAAAGTGAAAATTGAATGAGTCGAAAAAGTCTGTCTCAATGACAGCTATTGGAAAAAAGAACTCTCGCTCATTGCTTCGCAACCGTAAGCACCCTGGGTTTTTTCTCCCGTGCCTAAACATGCGTACTAATAAGTTTTAGTCCGTGGGCCCACCAATGTAATTTTACATTACATAGGTGCATTTAGTAAGCAATACTTTTTTTAAATTGAAGTACTTATTCAGAATATCAGGATACAGTGGATGGCCATCAGTTCTTTTGAAACTGTGGTAAAAAGTGTAAGTGTAATTTTACATGAACATATACCGAGAATTAATAGGATCGGAAACAAAGGAATTCTATAACATAATTAACATTCAACACCAATTCAAATAAAAATTTTTACCACGCTAATGCCCTCTGTTGAAAACACTATTTCAACTGACCCAATGTTTAGGTCTCTGCCTGGCTCTGTAATCCTGTTTTAACTTCTAAATTTTAAAGGCTGGTGTTGTAGTACATACCGTCCTCTTTAAATGTTTCATTGATAGAAAGGGCAAGCACGACGTACTCACTGATTATTATCCTTAAGAAAAGACACGTACCCTGTGCCTCGGTTTAGAACGTCCAAGCATTGATTGAGGGAACTCCCTCAACGGTCCAAGTATCAATAGTCCAGTGCACTTACGAATCGACCCAAAAGTTTTAGGCACTGTCATTTTTTATATTTTTATTCGATAGAGGGTTGTTCGGAGACCTTAACTCTTACCTTAACTTAACCTTAACTTTTTAAACACCTACCAGATTACCTATAATTATGAAGAAACATTCGATTGTATAAAATAATGACGAATATTGATGAGGAGAAGAAAACTGCAAGTGCTGCGAGGCGCATCGTGCTCGATTAGAAGTTTTCAACATTGCGTGCGACATGGGCAGCGAAACTTTGGGCTTGGATTGGTCGGCAACCAATTGACCAATAGAATTCATTTTTATACGCAAATATCCATAATTGAGTCTTCTTTAAAAAGCATTAGTCATTAACAGTTCCAAAGCAGCATAAGAAAACTACTCGCAAAAAACCGCCCAAAGAGAAAATTTTCCAAAAAATTTTTAACTTTGAACACGCATAACTTTTTTCTCGTCATCGGAGCGCTTACTATGACATAAATGAATTTGAAGGAAAAATACTAATGAGTCAAACGATTCCTAAACCATCGAGTTGCAATAGATAGAACTCGAGATATAGGCCACAACGCATTTTCAAAGATGGCGGCAAAAGGGGTAATTTCGCGGATACGCAAAATCAGAGTTAATAATAAAAAAATAAAAAAGACAGTGCCTAAAACTTTTGGGTCACACGTATAGAATTTTCGTAAGTGCACTGGACTACTGGTTTCGTTATATGACCCCATTGTTGATAAATAGGTATCTTGGTAACTTCGTTCATTTCAGTGGTTGTTTGTAATAATAATGTAATAATCGTTTTTCGCTTTCATGTGATTAATTCATCTATCCATATTAATAGATTGGAAAACTTCTTGAAGATACAAAGATACCTACTCCAATTAATTACGTTGAATGTCACTTTCTGATTATTGAGTATTGTATTAATTTCTACATGTTTATGTAATTTACTCATATTATTTATCATATAAATATATCAAAATATCATAGTTATCATATTATTATTTACGTACAAATCTAGTTAAATAGTTTTTAACGCTTAAAAAATTTTTCATCTGTGTACTAATGAATGTGTCTTTACGGTACTTGTAAGCGAACTTGTATAACAACATAGATTACCGATCACTTGTGTGTACTAATAAAAAATGTTTCTTTAAATTAGCTTGCCGTGAACATGTACAATCGCAGACACTGCATTTAAAAGGCCGTTCATCTATGTCTACGTGAATGTTTCTTTAAGTTACTCTTTTGGAAGCTTGTAAAATCACATACACTACATTTAAAAGGCCGCTCACCAGTGTGTACTAATAAATGTTGGTTTAAATTAGATTGCAGTGAACTTGTAAAATCGCAGACACTGCATTTAAAAGGCCGTTCACCTGTGTGTAGAAATAAATGCTTGTTTAAGTCACTCTTTCGGGAGCTTGCATAATCACATGCATTACATTTAAAAGGTCTATCATTTGAGTGTACTAATATTAAATGCTGATCCAATTTACGTTTTGGCCAGCACGTATAATCACATAAAGTACAGTTAAAGCGGTTTTCATCTGTGTGTAATACTAAATGAGCTTTCAAATTACCTTTATGCAAACTTATATAATCACATAAACCACATTTAAACAGTTTATCTCCTGAGTGTACTACGTGTAAATGCCGATTAAAGTCGTGTTTTTGCGAAGTCGTATAATCGCATAGAGTACAATTAATCTGCTTTTCAGCTGTGTGTACTAATGAATGCCTCTTTAACCTACAGTTTTTGGTGGTTGCATAATCACATACATTACATTTAAAAGGTCTTTCACCTGAGTGTACTAATAAATGATGATTGAAGTTACATTTTCGCGAACTCGTATAATCACATACAGTGCACTTAAAGCGCTTTTCATCTTTGTGTAATAATAAATGAGCTTTTAAATTACTTTTACGCACACTTGTATAATCACATTTAGCACACTTAAAAAGTTTTTCTTCAGCGTGTACTAACGAATGGTTCTTGAAGTCACTCTTTCGGCAGCTTGTATAATCACATACATTACATTTAAAAGATTTTTCAACTGTGTGTACAAATGAATGTTTCTTTAAAACACTCTTTCGGGAGCTTGTATAATCACATACATTACATTTAAAAGATCTTTCAACTGTGTGTACTAATGAATGTTTCTTTAAGGTACTCTTTTTGGAGCTTGCATAATCACATACATTACATTTAAAAGGCCGTTCACCTGTGTGTACTACTAAATGCTGATTGAAGTTACATTTTCGCGAACTCGTATAATCACATACAGTGCATTTAAAGAGCTTTTCATCTTTGTGTAATAATAAATGAGCTTTTAAATTACTTTTACGCGCACTTGTATAATCACATTCATCACCCTTAAAAGGTTTTTCTTCTACATGTACTAATAAATGCTGATTGAAGCTATATTTTTGAGAACTTGCATAATCACATACGGTACATTTAAAAAGTTTTACACCTGTATGTATTAATAAATGCTTCTTTAAGTCACTCTTTCGGGAGCTTGTATAATCACATACATCACATTTATAAAGTTTTTCTCCTGTATGTATTAATAAATGCTTCTTTAAGTGGTTGTTTCGCTTAAATGCATGATCACATACACTGCATTTAAAAGGTCTTTCGCCTATGTGTACTAATGAATGATTCTTTAAGGCACTCTTTCGGGAGCTTGTATAATCACATACATCACATTTAAAAGGTATTTTATCAGTGTGTGCTAAGGACGTTTGAGTGAGCAGTTGTGAATCCTGCGAAGAAGCATAATCCTTTACATCACATTTAGAAGACTTTTCCAGATGGGTTTTTACATGAACAATTAAACTCTGTTTTTGAAAACATTTAAAGTCGCAGTTATAACAGTAGTATACTTCGATCATTTCTGAACCATCGTTTCGACTTTTTTCTATTTCACTCTCTCGAATCAATTCCTTCACATCGTGTTCTTCTATTTTAATTGAGCCTTAAACGATATAATATGTCAGTGGCACAAATTTGAATTAGCAACTACTAGTAAATGCATTCTTACCATCGTGCGACAGGTTATCGCAAAGTCGTTCTTCTTTAACAGCTTTGTCTACAATATATTAATTTATTACATATTTAACAATCACATTTATTTCTTATTATTCTCACCTAAATCCCAAGAGGATTCAAAAGTAGTATCGACCTCAACTTTTTCTTCTTTGATTTGAGTAAGCAGTTGTGATTCCTGCGAAGAAGCATAATCCTTTACATCACATTTAGAAGGATTTTCCAGATGGGTTTTTACATGAACAATTAAACTCGTTTTTTGATAACATTTAAAGTCGCAGTTATAACAGTAGTATACTTTGATTATTTCCGAACCATCGTTTCGACTTTTTTCTATTTCATTCTCTTGAATCAATTCCTTCACATCTTGTTCTTCTATTTTAATTGAGCCTTAAACGATATAATATGTCAGTAGCACTAAATTGGGTCAAAATTCGTCTTACCATCCCCCCTCTAGACCGGAACCGTATATATACTTCGGCATAACTTTTGATTTCTGAGTCAAACTATATGTCCTTCAAGGTCCGGAGAGGTCAAATAAAAAAGTTTATTAAAAAAAATCGGTTCCTTCCTCGTAACCCAGCACAGGGGCCTCAAAACCGCGTGAATAATCGAATACGCCAGGATCTCGATCTGAACAAAAATCACTTTTTCCATTGCTATAAAATAAAATCGGTTCCTTCCTCGTAACCTAACGCGGGGTGCCTCGGAACAGCGTGAATAATCGAATACACCAGGATCTCAATCTGAACAAAAATCACTTTTTACGTTGCTCTTAAAAAAATCGCTTCCTTCCTCGTAACCTAGCGCAGAAGGCCTCGGAACCGCGTGAATAATCGAATACGCCAGGTTGTCGATCTCGCCTTTAGCTTTTTAGGTTAGGTGCCTTTTTCATTGTAAAATAGGCTTTTAGAGCGATTTTCATAAACTTTTTTATTTGACCTCTCCGGACCTTGAAGGTCATATGGTTCGACTCAGATCAAAAGTTAAGGTACGGACATAGTGCAGGCCGATTCAGAAAGTTGGCGCATGCTGTGTCGGAATCAGATTAGCTTGTGGTGGTTATAGTGGAAACGTTTTTCAGAGTCATTTTTCTGTAAATATTGGCTGAAAGTTGGTTACAATCATGGAGCCATCTGAAGACATGGTGTTTTTATTAGTTGCGACTGAAAATGTTGAATTAAAATGAAAGAAAAGTAGAACTTCATGAAATTAACCAATTACGATATAAATTTGGTGAATATCATTACCTTTATCCCCAATTAAAAAAGGATAGAGAACGATTTTTTGAATATTTGCCCCAAATTTGGGGCTTTAGTAACACTTTTGCAATTAGTGCTTCTGCATTCATTTTTAAACTACACTATGTGTACGCCGATTTCAAACTGAATCGGAAACCAGAATGAATAATTCATTCCGGTAAAGTATCTGACTCGGACACCTGCGCGCTTATTCAGTTTCCTGCTTCAACTATGTCCACTCCCATTGAACAACACAGTTGAATTCTCGCGCCGATTTTCTGAATCGGAATCTGAATCGGCCTGCACTATGTCCGTACCTTTATGTCGAAATATATATATGGTTCCAGTCTAGAGGGGGGACGGTAAGACGAATATCAGCCCCAATTTGTATTAGCCACTACTAGTAAATGCATTCTTACCATTGTGCGACAGGTTATCGCAAAGTCGTTCTTCTTTAACAGGTTCGTCTACAATATATTAATTCATTACATAGTATTTAAGGATCACATTTATTTCTTACCTAAATCCCAAGAGTATTCAAAAGTAGTATCGACCTCAACTTTTTCTTCTTTGATAGTTATTTCTGTTTCCATTATGATCTTTTGTAAAAGTATCTTCAACACCTAAACACGTACTTTCTTTAACTTTCAACGAACACACCCAACATAATATTTGCAACATAATTAGTAATTATTATATAATTTTTAAGTAAGCAGGGGCAAACAGGAAACCTCATACAAATCTGCATTTACAGAGCCATCTATCAGCAGCTCTTCCTTTCCTTTGGGGTCCTAAAGCGGTAAATTTAAATGCTTTTTACATTTTCTAAAATATTTTTTAATACTTTATGAGATAAGTAAAACATATTAGTTTAAATATGTTTAGGTCAAAAAACTCTTCAGAATATTCATAAATATTGCTAACAAAAAACATTCAGCTATTTTTACAAATTTTTAAATTTTTAGGGCCCAATTAATTAGATAATTCTAATACGCTTTTCAACGCTTTTTATACAGCGAGTGAAAGAATAAAAAACTATTGAAAAGTTCTTGAAATTATCATTAATCAGGATATCAAGGTCAATTACATTGACAATTATTCTATTTGTTCACCTATAGGTAAGCTACACGTAATGTTGATCAACTATCAACACCTCCACACATTTTTGGACATGGTGTAGCACCGTATTGTATGCTTTTGTTTCTTTCGTATTATATTTAGGCAAGGTATAGTAAAATCTTGTATCTACTATTTTTGTACTCTGTTGTTGGATGTACCTACTTCACCTCTGTTGAGTTTTTAGCATTTTTCTTCAGTCGTAATTTATAATATTATTCATTCTACAGTTCTACACATTTAATAAAATTAATAAAATGTCTTTCGCCTGTATCCTGTATGCCCTAATAAATGATTCTTTAAAGGTTTCTTTATGTACCACAACATCAACATCTATAATATAATTAATAAACATTTAAAAAACCTTTCATCTGTCTGTATTGACAAAATATCACTTCTTAAATACATAATCGCATAAAAAATATTTAAAAGGCCTTTCATGTATGCGTACTAATAAGTTATAGTTCGTGGGCCCACCAATGAAATTTTACATTACATAGGTGCGCATTTAGTAAGCAATATTTTTTTTTAAATTTAAGTACCTACTTATTCAGAATATCAGGATACAGTGGATGGTCATCAGTTCTTTTGAAACTGTGGTGAAAAATGTAAGTGAAATTCTACATGAAATTTTTCCAAAATTCGACCATTTATTTGCCGATTTGCAGCATTTATGAATTATAATTACCGTATTCAAAACTTGTTCAAACATTAATACATCGATCGTCGAGTCCGTACTATTATTACGGTTTATACTTTCTTTCCATTAAAGATATGGATTTAGTACTTAATTATTTGTAAAACTATTGTGATCTTCGGTTTTGCCCAAAACCTGGGACCTGATATCTGTTCGTGATATTTATATTGTAAGTTATTTATTGTTTCGTTAGCAAGCATTGATAATTATGCCACGTTTTTTTTCCCTTACTTAACACTGTAGTATCGTATTTATTGATATTGTTAATTGTTGCTAGCTACGTTTGTATATTTTCGTAGCTGCCGTCGTTTAATTTACATTCAGCATTATACTTCATATTAGAACTCTTAACGTGATTCATTTATTTCGCCTATGATAACCCTTTCACAGTTGGGGGAATACAAGCGCTCTTAGAACAAGCTCGACCCGCCCTTCTCCATTGAGAAAGCTGGAGCAATATTCTTGTTTTTGTTACGCTTCCGTAAATTTTATTTCGCATGGGTGTAATGTAACAATCCTTAAGAAACGATACGTACCATGTGGTTCGGTTTAGAACGTCCGAGTATCAATGTTGGTTTTGTTATACGGCCCCATTGTTGATAAATATGTCTCTTCGTAACTTTGCTTATTTCAGTGGTCTTTTGCACTCGACACTTACCATCTGTTATGCAGAGAGATCGTTCGGCTTTTCAAATCGACCCGTCATGAGTTATAAGGATAAAAATATTTGCTATAAATAAAATATAAAATTAGAGATAAATTAATATCATGTAATAATCGTTATTCGCTTTCATGTTGATTAATTATCTATGAATAGGTTGTAAAATTTTCCAATTAATTATGTTGAATGTCACTTTCTGATATTTTATTTTGTATTGTATTCATTTCTACATACTTAATCATATTATTTATCATATCAATGTATCATATCATAGTTATCATATTATTATTTAAGTACATAATCTAGTATAATTACAGGTAAACTTGTATAACCACATACACTGCATTTAAAAGGCCGTTCATCTATGTGTACATGAATGTTTCTTTAAGTTATTCTTTTGGGAGCATGTATAATCACATAAACTACATTTAAACGACCGTTCGCCTGTGTGTACTAATAAATGTTTCTTTAAATTAGCTTGCCGTGAAAATGTAAAATCGCAAACACTGCATTTAAAAGGCCGTTCACCTGTGTGTAGAAATACATGTTTTTTCAAGTCACCTTTCCGTAGACATTTGTAATCGCATATACTACATTTAAAGCGCTTTTCATCTGTGTGTGATACTAAATGAGCTTTTAAATTACCTTTACGCAAACTTGTATAATCACATAAATCACATTTAAAGCGTTTTTCTCCTGCGTGTACTAATAAATGCTGATTTAAGTTACATTTTCGCGAACTCGAATAATCACATATAGTACATCTAAAGTGCTTTTCAGCTGTGTGTACTAATGAATGTTTTTTTAAGGTACTCTTTTTGGAGCTTGCATAATCACATACATTACATTTAAAAGGTCTTTCCCCTGAGTGTACTAATAAATGCTGATTGAAGTGATGTTTTTGCGAACTCGAATAATCACATATAGTACATCTAAAGTGCTTTTCAGCTGTGTGTACTAATGAATGTTTCATTAAGGTACTCTTTGTGGAGCTTGCATAATCACATACATTACATTTAAAAGGCCGTTCACCTGTGTGTAATAATAAATGAACTTTTAAATTACTTTTACGCGCACTTGCAAAATCACATTCAGCACACTTAAAAGGTTTTTCTTCTGCGTGTACTAATAAATGCTGATTAAAGCTACATTTTTGAGAACTTGCATAATCACATACATTACATTTAAAAGGTTTTTCACCTGTATGTATTAATAAATGCTTCTTTAAGTGGTTGTTTCGCTTAAATGCATGATCACATACACTGCATTTAAAAGGTCTTTCACCTGTGTGTACTAATGAATGTTTCTTTAAGCCACTCTTTCGGGAGCTTGCATACTCACATACATTACATTTAAAAAGTTTTTCTTCTGAGTGTACTAATAAATGCTGATTGAAGCTATATTTTTGAGAACTTGCATAATCACATACAGTGCATTTAAAAAGTTTTTCTTCTGCGTGCACTAATAAATGATGATTGAAGTTATGTTTTTGAGAGCTTGTATAATCACATACACTACATTTAAAAGGTATCTTACATGAGTGTTTTAATAAATGCAAATCGAGGTTATGTTTTCGCGAACTCGTATAATCACATACAGTACATTTAAAGGGTTTTTCACCTGTGTGTATTAGTAAATGAATCT
Organism: Malthinus flaveolus; assembly: GCA_950108345.1. Lineage (NCBI taxonomy): Eukaryota > Metazoa > Arthropoda > Insecta > Coleoptera > Cantharidae > Malthinus > Malthinus flaveolus. Next base: position 3,295,701 of record OX467285.1, read on the forward strand.
TCAAGCTACGTTTATGCAAACATGCATAATGACATACGTTACATTTAAAAGGTTTTTCACCTGTATGTATTAATAAATGCTGATTGAAGTGATGTTTTTGCGAACTCGAATAATCACATATAGTACATCTAAAGTGCTTCTCACCTGTGTGTACTAATGAATGTTTCTTTAAGTCACTCTTTCGGGAGCTTGTATAATCACATACATTACATTTTAAAAGTTTTTCTTCTGCATGTATTAATAAATGCCGATTGAAGTTGTGTTTTTGCGAACTCGAATAATCACATACATTACATTTAAAACGTTTTTCTTCTGCATGTATTAATAAATGCCGATTTAAGCTATATTTTTGCGTGGTTGTAAAATCACATACATTACATTTAAAAGGTCTTTCACCTGTGTGAACTAATAAATGCCGATTGAAGTTATCTTGTAGTAAACTTGTATAATCACATTCATTACATTTAAAAGGTTTTTCTTCTGAATGAACTAATACATGCCGATTTAAGCTTTGTTTTCGCAAACTTGTATAATCACATACAGTACACTTAAAGTGTTTTTCACCTGTGTGTACTAATAAATGCTGATTTAAGCTATAGTTTCGCGAACTTTTATATTCACATACATTACATTTAAAAGGTTTTTCTTCAGCGTGTACTAATAAATTATGTTTAAGGAAGTTACTCTTCAGGGAGCTTGCATAATCACATACACTACATTTAAAAGGTCTTTTATCGGTGTGTGCTAAATGCGTTCTTTGAGTGAGCAGTTGTGATTCCTGCGAAGAAGCATAATCCTCTACATTACATTTAGATGGATTTTCCAGATGGGTTTTTACATGAACAATTAAACTCGTTTTTTGATAACATTTAAAGTCGCAGTTATGACAGTAGTATACTTCAATCATTTCCGAACCATCGTTTAGACTTTTTTCTATTTCACTCTCTCGAATCAATTCCTTCACATCTTGTTCTTCTATTTTAATTGAGCCTTAAACGATATAATATGTCAGTAGCACTAAATTGGGTCAAAATTCGTCTTACCATCCCCCCTCTAGACCGAAACCGTATATATACTTCGGCATAACTTTTGATTTCTGAGTCAAACTATATGTCCTTCAAGGTACGGAGAGGTCAAGTAAAAAAGTTTATAAAAAAAATCGGTTCCTTCCTCGTATCCTGGTGCGGGGGGCCTCGGATAGCGTGAATAATCGAATACGCCAAGATCTCGATCTTAACAAAAATCACTTTTTCCGTTGCTCTATAAAAAATAGCTTCCTTCGTCGTAACCTAACGCGGGGGGCCTCGGAACACCGTGAATAATCGAATACGTCAGGATGTCGATCTGAACAAAAATCACTTCCTTCCTCGTTCACCTACCGCGGAGGGCCAGATTGTCGATCTCGCCGTTAGGTTAGGTGTGGAGCACTTTTTCATTGAAAAATAGGCTTTTAGAGCAATTTTCATACTTTTTTATTTTACCTCTCCGGACCTTGAAGGTCATATGGTTCGACTCGGAATCAAAAGTTATGTCGAAATATATATTATACGGTTCCGGTCTAGAGGGAGAACGGTAAGACGAATATCAGCCCTAATTTGTATAAGCAACTACTAATAAATGGATTCTTACCATCGTGCGACAGGTTATCGCAAAGTCCTTCTTGTTTAACAGCTTCGTCTACAATATATTAATTGATTACATAGTATTTAAGGATCACATTTATTTCTTATTATTCTTACCTAAATCCAAAGAGTATTCAAAAGTACTAGTATCGACCTCAATTTTTTCTTCTTTGATAGTTATTTCTGTTTCCATTATGATCTTTTGTAAAAGTATCTTCAACACCTAAACACGTACTTTCTTTAACCTTCAACGAACAACGAACACAAGAGTCTAGCGACTAGCGACGCTTCTGAAGATCAACGAATATTTACGAATTCAAGCGGATTCAAGCGTCCGACGTGTATTTATTTTCCCGCACAAAGTGAAGAATTCGAATTCATAATAATTGTAATTACCTATGTAATTAAGTACCCACTATAATAAAATTAATAAAAACATTTTATATTGTTCAAAGTAATTGTATTTTAAGATTACTAACAATTAACTATTTTCTAAGCAATTATTTTCAATTATTTTTTGTAAATTCGGATTGAAGCACCTGAACTGGTAAAGGATTTTTTACGTCGCACAAGCGGTTGGTGGAAAAGCTGTTTAAAAATCGATAATCGTTAAAAAGAAAAATGACAAGTTGATTATTAAGCTATTCCTAATAAATGGTATTTAAAAAAGTAAAAACCGCACTGCATAAGATACCTGTGAAACTATTCACTATTCACAAACTACTCTGTTCGATTAAGAAGAAGACATACTGCTACTTTATTTTTTTCTTCCGTTGACGGTAGTTGTAAATTATTGACGGTTTTTCTGGTCTTTTTTTTCCGTGTAGAAAAAAATTTTCTTTGGGGCTCAATTTTCCGTTTAGTCGATATTCCACTACAACTAGGAAAACTTTGCGTTGTAGTGGAATCGATCGCAGAAAAAGTTGATTTTACCGATAATAACGCCGCGCGAAGAACCTTAGCCTTTTCGACATTAGAAGCGGCCTGATAAATTGAATTAAAGTCTTCTAAATTTGCTGCCATTATACGGTCGTAATCTGCATTATTGGCACACTGGGTAACGTTAGATTGACAGCTATTATTAGTAACGTGCTTCAGGGCCACTTCTTTTTCTGACTGTTGAGGATCACAATGAATAATTAAGTTTGTATTTTCGTTATTTTCAGAAACTTCTGAACTGACTTGAATATGATTTAGACATAAACTATGGATGTGTTTACACATATTCCACTTTACCGAAGAATCTGGGCATGAGCAAATGTATGCATGAATACAAGCTTTACAATCCACGCATTTAATGTCGCAGTTGCAATCTGTCTTGCAACTTTTGATTTGGTATATTTCGGTACTGGTGGATGAGGCTACAACCCAGCCTTCTGCATCGTGAATAATATTTATATCCTTTAAAGATAGCATCGTTTTATGTCTCTTTCTTATATTTTGAATTTTGGTAGATATTTTTCCTGTAAAAGTAAAAAGGTTAAATAAATGTTGTTAATAAATATAGCAGTTTTATTACTCTTATGCAAAATGATTAATCTCTCGTAGAGTTTATCCCGAACCAATTGCATAATTGCAGAAATGGCTTTGTCTAGCCGCTTGACAGTCTTCCCTTGCAGGTATACATGTTTCAAAGTGCGGTGCATTCTTTCTAAGTGCATGTTAGTATTTAGGCCCACATGCTTTCTATAGCAATATGCCCAAGATCTCCGATTGCAAAAATATGAAGTGATAAAATAGTTTTGAAATTCTTGCAATTGAGGATCGCCCTCCATAACACTCATAAAATTTTTAAACATTTCCTCGAATGCTGTCTCCTCTTGCTCTTCCAATAACGTCCTCACCGTTTGATAAACGGACGATTGCTTTTCCGTATTTTTAATTTTACCATAAATATTTTTTTCCACGCGCGTACAACATGCCACGTACAAAATAGGCGATGTTTTACGGGCCCCATTATATCATACCAAGCGTAAAGACAGAAGGAGCAAGAACAAGAGAAGGAGATGCGGTTTTTAAAGATGATTTGAGGACTTCAAATACAACTTTAGAAATTGTGCTATCGCATCTATTTAAAAACGCAAATAAACAAGGAAATCCTTGGTGTAAATCGTCGAGCACCATTAGCGTCGACAATTCGAAATTATAATTATTTAAGCCATGCGTGCTATCGACGCACACGGCTTTATCTCCAAATCTGATTAGAGTCTCTAACTGAGCATCATTCATGATGATCAATAGGAAATCTTCTTTTTTTAATTGGGGGTAGGCTGAAGATTCCTTCCCTTGTCCTTTATAAAATCTTATAACAGAATCACATTTATTCTCATTCATTTGAGTTATCCATGCCTCAACACTGATACAATCATTTGCATGTTTTACTGAATTGTCGAGATGGTAAAGTTTTTCGATATTAAAAAGGTCTTTACGCGTTAATAAATGTAGTCGCTCAAACGAATTTTCATTGATATTATCTCTTACATTATTAATAATTTCATCAAAAGGAATTTTTTGAACTATTTTTGAAGCGAGAGCATCTCTCTCCGATTTCTTCAGAGAAATTTTGCCTAAATCCATTTGGTGGCCAATATGAGTAGGAATGAAATTAACAAAAACTTTTCCATCGTTTTCCATGACTGTTACGTGCAATTTCGATGGACAATGGCCGTCTATTTTATTGCTTCCCAAAATTTTTTATTTCCGAATATTTTGTCCCTTACTCTTATAGACAACGTCGCGATGGCACTTATAATTATAAATTATTTTTGTTTTTGTCTGCAGTTTCTTTGAAATCACGTATTCGGAAATATTAGTTTTTTCTGTTTCCTTTTTCCAATTAGTAAATTCCGCAAAATTTAAAAAGGTGAGATTTTCTTCCTTTACGTGTATATCGTGTTCACTACTATAATGATGTAAGATTGCATTACGAAGAAATTGTTTCTTGCACATTGAACACTTTACGAACTTACGAACGAAAAATTCCTTTTGATGAATTATTCATCATTGCACCTAACCACTGGTGGTAAAGTCACCAGCGCCAGAACGGAGTGGTCTTTCTATATCTTGCTTTATCATTGTTCATTGAGAATGTTCATGTTTATGTCAATGACTGTTGTGTATGAACAATGATAAGAAAGGCTTATTCCCTATTTGCCCTAAGTGTCTTAGTGCCGTTTGTTCATTACTCGCTTAAACCAACCGCACCACTTAAAGCAAGTTTATCACTGTTGAAGAACAATTATTATAGACCAAAAACTAAAGTCGACTGAAGGCAAGTTGAGTTGTACAATACACATTAACAACTCAAAACAAGCTCCACGGTAAACCTTCCTTATCATTGTCAATTAATCTATCTGGCAGGGTTATCCGAATTCGAAGGGAGCAATCTCTGGCTAACTTTATTTTGAGGCTATTTCACATGGCAACATTCTTTCCGAAGACAATTAATGGTAATCATGTAATCATAGATAATAGTAGTACATTATCCTCTTAAACGTCAAATTGTAACTTGTAGCCTAAGGAATCTAATGACTGAACCATGAGCATTTCTTTTCAAAAACTCTGTACCTACTTCTGAATAACATGAAATTTGACAATACATGATTTTTTTATACGCCTAATCGTTATTTTCACTTCGTTTAAATTGAATACGTAACAATTTACATACATTTTGTAATATTCATTTTGCTTCATTACTTGTTAACGTATAATATCCTTAAAACCAATATCTATTGAACTGTTATACTATTTTCAGTTACTGTTGGGTACCTACTTTGAGTAAGAATTGAAAAAGAATGGTGAAGTACGCCACAAATATATACGCCATTGTGGATTTCATTTATTATCCTGCTAAAATATGTGGAATAGCACCATTTACAAGGAAGATTGATGCCATCGCCAAAACTAGGCATTACGAAGTAAAACCTATTGGTTTACAGCACTTTCTGCTTAATGGGGGTAATACATTTTGTTTAACGATAACGATCAAAAAATTATGAAATTAATGCACATTAATAAAAAAAAATTACGCAGTAAAATAGTAATAAATATGAACAGAGCAACAAACAGACAGACCATAGTTTATTTCTAAACTTGACACTTTACACAAATAAATAGTTTTTGCAAAATCAGTATTTCTTTCTTGTGCATTTTTCTTCTCTTCTGATAGGTGGTCAATATGTTCTAATCTTACAGTATTATATAGTAAAGCGGCTTTAGAAGGCCTTTCATGCTTTAAACTAGGACACTGAACATTCTCCTCGGCATCAGGAGCCCCTGCTTCAGACGGGACCTACATCTTTAGGTGGGTTCCGAATCACCCGGAACTAGACATTTGACACAGAAAAATCCAGTGGTGTCAGCGAGTCTCGAACCGAGTCCTGATTCGATGCTCGGCTCGCTCGGCCACCCTAGTCCAATGGATTTATTTGTAATTTTGTAAATCTTCCAGCTATTATCGATCATGCTTGTAAACAATGGCCACCACTTCGATTGTCATGAACATGAAGGTCCACTCCCCAGTCCACTCTTCCAGTTTTGCTAATTTGCTCAAAGGAATGTCATTCTCCAAATCGTCATCAACATCACCATTTTCTACATCTAGTTGTACTTCATTATGTTCCTGAAATATCCGTTTTTAGTTTCCAGCGTTTCTGCTCCAATAACGTTAATCATCGATGTCTTCTTCATCGGTAACTTGGACCGTTTTTCATAATAGGTACATCAATAACGTCGATGTAATTAGTATTTCTGCAACCAGGATCTTCTTCTAATATAAGATATGAATTCGTTGATGGTTAGTGGTCTTTTCATCTTCCATCTTCATTAAAAAAATTTCACAATATACTTTACTAACATTTACCGAGTTCTGAGTTTGCCCTTATTTTCACAAACATTGAAACGTAAGGTAGCGTGTGGGTGTTTAGAATAAAAAATCATTATTATTTGGCCATTAATGGGATAACTTTCTACAGTTTAATTAGTAATTACACTTTAACTAATATATTCCTTTATTTTTGTAGGGGTTGCATTATTTATATTTTTATTCGCGGCAATTCGTGTTGGAAACGAAACAATTAACAAAGAAAAAGTGGAAATTGTCGACTTCATAGTTGGAGGTTGCTACATCATTTTTCAATGCTTTTCAATTCAGACAATCTTGCACTTTATATTAAAACAAGAGCACTTTATCGAATGTTTAAAATTAATCGATTCGATCGATAAATTATTTCAAAGTATCGACAGGCCGATTTCATTCAAACAACTACACCTCGTTTGTTTAATTATGATGTACGGCGTGATACCGTTTTATTTATTTTGCATTTTAACTCCGGTATGGGATTTAGTTTCCGTGATACGAAACGAATATTTTTGTTCTTTCAACTGCATCAATTATTTATCTCAACTATTTAATTTGCTTCCGGCGTTCGTTGTTAGGCATATAGCTTTGTATTTTTTCACGGGGACTTTATACATTACTTCGCGCAGTTTTAAAAATTTACGCGCCTACATTAAAGATGTGGAAATGCATTATTCCAACGATCCACGTACTGTTAAACAAGCATTGGAGTTTTATCAACAGTTGCACAATTTAATATTTCACTTGATCAGAGAAATTAATAATACGTTCATGCTACCCATTCTGTTTAACATTTCTATAACATTTCTGGAATTTATTGCCATGATTGTGAGTTTTAAGTATAGCCACAACCTCACTGTATATCAGGCCTTGCTTGGCTTGTTTATTTATGCATCGGAGTTGTTCATGCTTTTGGTTACATGTCAATCGTTACAATTTGAGGTGAGTGGTCAAACTTAACCTATTGCAAGTTGCAATTATTTCAACCGAAGTTTAATATGAATTTTTCAGTTAAATGAAACACATCGAACGGAATCTGAATTAACTTTGTCGTACTTCAATTTGGAACTTGCTAAAAAGGTAAGTGATTAGCCAAAGCCATATTAAGTATGATGTTAAAGATATTTGTGGAGAAATATTTTTGGATGCCTTAAAGTGCAAAGTTAAAAATTTATTCAAATCATTTGGACACAATGGAACTCGGTGAATAGTCCGAGGGTGTATGAGACAACTATCTCAGAGGTGCTCAACCCACCTGACATACAATACGAGTAGGTAGTTACAAGCCCGGCCTATTCGCCTCTTGATATTGTAAGGTTCTGTTATTTGAGAGTTAAAAAAACTTCTCCACAAAGTTAGCACGCACCCTGTGTATTTTACTGTTAGAAAAACTTGAAGTAGATTAGTTGATAATAATATACATGGTGATATAAAGTGGCAATATAAATATTTTTACAGATTTTAAAAAGATTAACAAATAAAAGAGTTGTAGCTAAGGAAAGACAATGAAAATTTTCGTTTGTTCCATTGTTTACAAAAATGTGTAAATTTTTTTTCTGATATCTTGTCAGCGCCGAATTTCGAAACTGCTAAATTTAAACCTACACTCTTAAAAATGACATGATAATCCCAATTAAAAAGTATTCGTTGTATTGAATTATTTCTGACAATGTATTTTTTACATTTCTCAAACTATAAAAAAGTTAAGTGAACAAAGTAGTCTAGTAGACATGGGCAAAAGCTTTTGGTTAATACATTCGGTTTTTCCAAATTAAAATTAAATTACTGCCAGAATCGAGAACGACAATTACAAACATTTTTTTTAGTTGCAAGGTGTTATTATTGATAGTCATAATTATCAGTTTTCAATAAAAATAAATTCGTCCAAAGAACTAATTTTTTTTTTAATTATAAATGTATAGCAATCTCAAAAGAAAAAAATTGTTACTGCAACTAAAACGTTTTCACGCTAAGGAATTTCAATATTTCGCGCGGCAAAATTATCGTAGAGGTAACAAATATTATTCTCTGCGCATATTATGAATGACCTAATAGAAAAATTTAGTGCAATTTTGCATTTTCTTAATCTTAAACGCCACTGTGTTGCTGTGAGCTCGTGAGCTGTAAAGTGAAGTGAATAAATAAGTAAGTATGTACCTATTTTGATTTTTTAAAATTAGTTTTTAATGTAATATAGCTGTTAGTTTACATGTTGTTTACATGATAAATTGAAAAGTCCGGCCAGTTTCATATGTGTTGGGTTCTCTTGGTTTCATAACGACTTTTACCATAGGTAGTTTTACACTTTTTTCCTATCAGACTTCCAAAATTTATTACTTTTAATTTGTTGTTAGTAATTTTACAAACAATTACAAACAAGTTACTAAACTTTTATTTTTCGGGGAAGTCCCTAATTATGAACAGTGGGTTAAGTATTTCATTTAAGTATTACTTATGAATCATTAACTTGTTCAGTGACAACTAGGGAAAATTTTGTCGAAAATGAAAAACATTTAAGCAAAAAACAAAAAGAAATTACCGATTACATTTGAAATAAACAAATATTTTTTTGTAGTATGTTGTTTGGCGTTTTTTCTCCAACTCAAAATTTCTCTAACTCGAATTTCAAAGCGCGGAAGAAGAAAAGGGTTATATGGAATGGCTCAAATATAACAGAGAGCCTTTTACTAAAGTGGAAGATTATTGGGAAAAAACATTTAAAATTAGAAGAGAATACATGAAAGAGCACTTTATTTTTGAATATTTTCAACTATTTCCAACCCTTACATCTGATTGTGGATTTGTTTTGGTAAGTACCTACCTATTATACAAATGTATGTATTCATGTTTTCTTAATTGCGCTTTGTTTTAGTTCGATTACGATTTTAAGAAATTGTATCCTAACGTAAGCGATTCATTTTATTTGAATTGGAGTAAGTTCTCTGAAAAATTAATAGATACAGCACGTTTTAATAAAGATAAACTGGTTCAAAAGTTATTACAAGAAATTTTTAATAGTTCGTCCGAAGGTGAGATTACTTGATTAAATACTATAAAATATTTAATTTTAATATTTTATATAGCTGGCAAATGTATCAGAACCTTAAAATTGCTTCCTCTTTTGGTCACACCAGTTGCAGTTAATAAAAAATGGAAACCCTCTAAAGTAGAAATTGACCAAGGATTTTTGATTCACGTAAAGGTAAGTAGGTACATATTCCCGAAATAACATAAATATTTATCATATTATCTATCAATATTAATTATAAATAAGGTATAATATTCATTAAAATTTTCAGAGCCTACAAGATTTACAAGAAACGGTGGAAGCTCGTGTGAAGAAATTAGAAAAATTAAATATAACCTTATACAACCATGTCCTATAATAGTAGGAATTGATTTTGACAACATCACACACTGCTACGTGAAAATCAACGAAGTTTCTTACCAAGTGGAGTCGCCTCTTAAGGCAATAGAGGTGACATTTAAAGCTATTCATGCATTGAATGCATTGTATCCATTAGAAGCCGATCAGGTATGGCTAATAATTCAAAAGTGTCTTTAATTTCTACCAAATTTGATCAAAATTATACTTCCGTCACTACTTTAGTACCTCAACTATAATAAATCATTTTATGTTTTTTGTTTAAAGAATTATTTTTAGTTTTTTTAAATAATTATTTTAAACGTTCAAGTTTTCTATATTCGCTAGAATTTTAATATTTTTAAAATGAAGTGTGCAGAGTGCAGAGTAGATTTTCACAAAAAAAAATTAAATATGTCTGCTTCGGAAATGCTATGCTTCACTAAAATATTTAATTTTTTGATTGCCGATTACATTCCTAAAAATAATATATTATATTGGCAACTCTACTTGCATTTGCGAGCGATTATAGATTTGTGTACTCAAAGTAAGGTAACAACGGACGACGTAAATTTAAATTTATTAAGTTTTCATGTTTATGAACATAATACCTTGTACTCGTACATACAATTAAGTCAAGACACATTGAAGCCAAAATTCCATTTGCTTACCCATTATCCCTATGTAATGTCACAAATTGGTCCTTTAATCAATATTTGGTCAATGCGTTTTGAATCGAAGCATCGAGAGTCAAAAATGACTGCTAATGTGATTTGTAATCGAAAAAATTTACCGTACTCTTTGGCTTTAAAACATCAATTAAAGATGTGCTTTCGATTGCTATCAAATGTAGGATTTGAAAATATTGTATCGCATATAGTAATACAGAGATAATTCCTAATTTGAATGTATTTATGAATTTTATTGGGCCTCTTGATGAGGCTTTAACTACTGGAGAATGGTTGCACTGCAAATGGATTAAATGTAATGGAGTAAAGTATTACATTAACACTAAATTGCTCATTGATTACCTCGAGTTGTCTCCAATCTTTGGCACTGTGCAATTTATGTTTATAAATTCAAACAAACAATTTTTTTTTCTTTTAAATATATTTGATACAATCGCATACGATGATTATATAAATGCGTATGAAATTGTTAATAGGTACTGATGCAGTAAGTATCATGAACCTTGATAGTATTATTACTTTTAAACCATGTTATCATAATATATGTTATAATGGAAATCAATGTATTAATTAAGTTTTTTGTAATATTTAATATTTTTGTATTGTTATAAAATAAATACTTTAAAATTTTAAATGTGTATTTGCTCTTAGTATCGGCAATGGGAAATGTTGAGGGTGGACCAACCTTACACATTATCGTAATTAAACCAAATCAATTCTCGTAATTAATAATGTTTAATTGCAATGAATAAGTTTTTTAGTAGCATTAAAAGATTTTTGAGGATAAAGATAACTATAATATTTTTTACTGAGAATCAATTTAATTTTTTCCTATAACAAAATTATGTACGTACTGCAACCAAGTCTCGCTAACTGACATTAGTGTATGTATTAGTTAAACGAAATACTTATTGTTAGTTGTGAAAATTTTTATGTTTGCTTTAACAACAAATATTTCTTAGTAATCCCAACAAATCAATAGACTACGCAAAACTAAAATCATGTAAGGAATAACCGCAAGTTACCCTAACTAAAACATCAGTTGTGCCTATTGCAACTACGAATTTTCGTCGTGGCTACTAAAATTTAGTTGTAATTACCATGTTATTTTTAAGAGTGTACGATAAGCGGGATCCCCTCGTTGTACTTAGTATACAACGAATTTCAATAACCCTGTATGTGCCTAATTTATTTTATGGAATATTTCTAGCGAAAGGTGCTTCTGTTGCAACTCATGCACGAAAAAATTATTTTAACTGCAAATGGATTTTATAATTTGGATATGGGTGTCATAACCGCGGTAAACTAAATGTAACAATTGGTTTTTAACCCATTAAGTACCAATGTCCTCATTTGATGACAGTGTCTTATACAATTTTTTTAAGGCCTAAAAAATGATGAATTCTTATAACAAAATTTTTTTCTAAAATTAGTAAATGTTACTCATCGTATTTATATTTTTATTTTTTAAAAATATCAAATTTCAAGTACTGAAATAAATAAGTTTACGAGAGTGTGTCGTAAACGAATTTGTAGGTTAGACTTATTGTTTTTTTATCGTTCAACAAGGTCATTATATTAGAACAAAAAAAATATTAGGCATATCTGAAATGTTGAGGAATTGTGTTAAAAATATTTATGATCGTAAATAATGAATAGTTTACGTACAATTTGAGTTAAAATTTGGGTGTCATCGAATGAGGACGTTGGGAGAATATGGTAGTAAATTGAAAATATATACGGTGATTGACACTACAAATAAATTTTGATTTTTCTTAACAGAATTTATTTCAGTCACGCTATTTGTACGATTTTATTGCTTTTGGGGTTGGTTTTTAAAATTTTTAATATTTGTACATGCATTGATTAGGTGTGTAGTTGTGTCAAAAAGCGTTCTTGTTATTACTTCTTATTTCGTGAAAGTGATAAATTGTTGTTTACCTAGTAGTTACACCTGTTTTACTTACGTCTATCGGTAAGTTTTATTTTTTAATTTATCAGTAATTCAGTAAGTAGTACTATTCATATTTTAAGCAGGTATGTCGTACCACATGAAAAAGCTCTATCTTTAGCTGAACTTGAGGATATTGTAAATGCGTATGACTTCTATAAATCAGATGAGGAGGATAATCTTGATATTATTTTGATACCAGCCAATGTCGATGAAATCATCGATGAAGACGAAGTCGATGACGATACAACGTTAATTGACACACCTGAAATACACGACGTTGCAGGTACATTTGAAATAAAATGCCATTTAGAAGGGGAACAGCCAGAAACATCTTTTTTGGAGCAGCAGCCCTCTACATCTAGACAGATAAGTACAGTACAACGTCGCGAAAAATCGAAAAAATGTTTCTAAAAAACGAAAACTTACAAAAGAAGAAGGTGAGTAGACTAGTGAGAAACCAAATTACAAACAGCCACCTGAAGGAAACAGTAAACCTGTAAAAGAGACAATGAATAATATAAAATAAAACTACAAAAATTTTAGCCCAGTTGTGTGTAGAATGCTTCGAAAACTATCACACAAAATCAACCTAGGTAAATATTGCTTACATAATTATACAAATTTTTCCTATAATAAGATTATTGTACATTTTATCATTGTAATAATATAGATCTAATACGTTGTAAATGAACCCCAACATACACACATAAGTGAAAAAACTTTAAATGAGAAAATTTGTTTTCCACCAAGCGCCTCGGGAAATTTGTTTTCCTCTAACTAATTAACCCTAAATATTTAAAAATTTGTAATTTATTGTAATAATATGTTTCAAATGTTAATAAAAAATTTGTTTTATCTATTCTATTAATAAACTTCATTCGCTTCTGTTCTATTAGATAAAAATTTGAATAGCAAAGAAAACGTACACGTATTATCCCAATGTCCTCATTTGAAGACGGCATTTATCTCAGACATACAGTCATAAAATCAAAAAATGATAAGAGACATTTTTGAACAACTATTTTTTTGCAAGCAATTTCAAAGAAAAAAAACACTAAAATCTAAAAAAAAAGTGCTTGGTACTTAATGGGTTAAAATGAAAATATAAAGAAATATTTTTCAGCACATTGGATTAATATTGACCATACTGATGTTTTTCTTAAAGCTTCGCCAGGATTATGCATAGTAAAGACAATTAGTAATTATTGAACAAATTACTGTATTAATCGAATATCTGAGCAAATGCACCTCGTGAAAAAAAGGAACAGACGTATAATTTTAGTTCTACTGTTGAGCACCCACGCCCTTCTTTGTATCCAGCCGGAAAATGTCCTTACGTATCTAGTTTATGTACTGTGCTTACGGCTATTTCTACCCTTGACAAGGTGTACAACGTATTATATTAGTAAACAAAAAGTAATGTTTTTGAACAGTCACATGTCACGTTTTAAATTTTACTGTAAATACAATAAATTAAAAAATATTTGAGTACCTATACTTTAATGATCGTCGTTACATAGACGAGCATAAGAAACATTTGCCCGAGTTCGCTAATGATGGATGCCCTGTATACGCTTAGCATTGGTCGAACTAAGTTCTTAGTCAACTTATTAAGTCACTCAACGACTCAACCTAAGAAATTAAGGTCTTAGCAACTGAGTGCAGCGCTTTTTCGCCTGGACATAACATGCCATTAAACTTAGAGCCGGTTGTACATTCGAACCATAAGTTCAACTTTCCTTATCTTGTTCATTGAGAATGCTCATGTCAATGTCAATAAAGTCAAGGACTATTGTAAATGAACAATAATAAGACAGGTTTAACTTAAACCAAAGCTTTAGTGTATATTGTACAATTCGCCCTAAGTGAATAATAATAAAGTTCTTAAATCTTAATAAAGTTTTTGTGGCTCGGCAAGTCGACTGAGGGCAAGTTGTACATTAGCAACTCATAGCAAGCTCAACGATAAACCTTCTTCATCATTGCCAATAAACCTATCTGGCAGCGGCATTGAGAATGATAAGGTAGTCCTCCCATTGAGCTACTAATTTACAACTAGCTCTGAGTAACTTGCTAAGTTGACTAAGAGCAAGTTGTATATTAGTAACTCAAAGCAAGTTCAACGGTAAACCTTCTTTATCATTGTCAATAAAACCACCCGGCAAGGCCATTGACAATGATAAGGCAGGCTTATCGTTGAGCTACTAATGTAAAATTCGCCCCAAGAACTTAGTTCGGCCACACACGCCCAGTCGACAATAAATTTATAGTGCATATGAAAACTAAAGACACATTTACATTGACAATATTGTTGTTTGACTACATTGACTAGTTGTTCTTAATGAATATGTTTCACCTATAGGTCAGCTACACGTGTTGATCAACTATTATCAACATTACCACACATTTTTGGACATATAGCACTGTATCGTATATTTTTGTTTCTATCCTATTATACAGTGGATAGCATTCAGGTCTTTTGAAACTGTGGTGAAAAGTCTAAGTATAATTTTACATGGCACTCAATGTTGGTTTTGTTATATGGCCCCATTGTTGATAAGTACGTATCGTTGTTACTTTGTTCATTCCGGGTTTTCTACACTCGGCACTTTAAATCTGTTATGAAGAGATTTTTCGGCTCTTCAAGACGACCTGTTATGAGTTATAATGACATATTTGCTAAAGTTTCTTTTACCAAAATTTGAGATAAATGTCATGTACTAATCTACTAATCGTTATTCGCTATTATTGATACATTCATCTATGGATATGCTGTAAAACTTCTTGGAGATATGAAGATACCTACTCCAATTAATTATGTTGAATGTCACATTCTGATATTTTAGTATTGTATTGTATTCATTTCTACATAATTCAGCATTATCATTCTTAGGGTGCGTTCGGGGAGCTCGCTTTCACGCTATTATGACGTACTACTGTGCGTTCGGGGAGGCTTTTAGCGTTTGACGCACCGCACCGTTCCGTTTACGTACCGGAACCGTGACGCCACGAAAGCTTTCATAGCGTTGAAAGCGAGCTTCCCGAATGGCAAAATCGTGCTATTAGCACTAATAGCAAGCTCCCCGAACGCAGGGTTAATGTACAAATCTAGTATAATCACAATCACAGGTAAACGCTTAAAAGGCTTATCTTCTGTGTAGCAACGAATGTGTCTTTAGGTTACTTTTGCGCGAACTTCTATAATCACATACAGTACATTTAAAAGGCCTTTCATCTGTGTGTATCATTAAATGTTGATTGAAGTTATCTTTTCGCGAACTTGAATAATCACATACATTACATTTAAAAGGTTTTTCATCTGCGTGTAATAATAAATGTTGATTGAAATTATCTTTTCGCGAAGTTGTATAATCACATACACTACATTTAAAAGGCGTTTCGCCTGTGTGTAATAATAAATGAGATTTCAAATTACCTTTCTGTGAACATTTGTAATCGCATACACTACATTTAAAAGGCCGTTCACCTGTGTGTACTAATAAATGTTTCTTTAAATTAGCTTGCTGTGAACATGCATAATCGCAGACACTGCATTTAAAAAGCCGTTTATGCATGTGTACTAATAAAAAATGCTTCTTTAAGTTACCCTTTTGTGAGTTTGTATAATCACATAAATTACATTTTAAAGACCTTTTCCCTGCGTGTACTAATACATGTTGATTTAAGTTATATTTTGGCGGACTTGTATAGTCACAATCACTACATTTAAAAGGTTTATCATCGGTGTGTGCTAAGGGCGTTCTTTGAGTGGGCAGTTGTGATGAGACGCATCGACTCTCGAGCCGTACTGGCCAACTAATCGTCGTTTCACCATTGCTTTCAAAGTTGTAACCGTTGTAGTGTTCTAGGGCTTGGCCTTTAAATGTGGCAAAGTGTTTCGTTAAGTCCAATTTCTGCGAAGAAGCATAATCCCATACATCACATTTAGAAGACTTTTCCAGATGGATTTTTACATGAACAATTAAACTCGATTTTTGATAACATTTAAAGTCGCAGTTATAACAGTAGTATACTTCGATCATTCCCGAACCATCGTTTCGACTTTTTTCTATTTCACTCTCTCGAATCGATTCCTTCACATCGTGTTCTTCTATTTTAATTGAGCCTTAAATGATATATTATGTCAGTGGCACTAACTTGTATTAGCAACTACTATTAAATGCATTCTTACCATCGTGCGACAGGTTATCGCAAAGTCGTTCTTCTTTAACAGCTTCGTCTACAATATATTAATTCATTACATATTTAACGATCACACTTATTTCTTATTATCTTTACTTAAGGCTCTACTGCACCACTTGTCCGGTATAGGGAAAAATAACGTAAACGCGACCTAACTTTTCAGTCTCAATTTTGGATTTAAAGTATCGCTCGAATTTTTTATCTATAGAATTTGATGTGCTCTTTTCTTGTGTCAAACTTTCGTTTCAAAAACATGCGTAGATTTTTTGTTATTAATAAAAAACTGTTTTTACTAGACCTCACTTTTGAGCTCGACAAATTCAAATTTCATCTTAATTTTTATATCAAAGTGTACAAAAATTAAGTCTCCATTCTTGTGACAATTCCGTTTTTATTAGAAATAATTCGTTTTCGATCAAATTTGATATAAACAAAATGATTTCTGGTAATTTTAGTCGAACCAATGCAAATTTCTATCTCATTTTTTAGCCACATATTTTAGTTTGAAGCGTTTCTCGCAATTTTAATGGACTTATACTACATTTATCTATTGAGATCCGATGTTAAATTCCTTTAAAACTCATTTATTATTTAATTATTAATTAAAAACCCTAAAACATAATTTTCAGATTTTGTCCCTCGGTCTGCTTCTTTTCTCTTGAAATGTGGCAGACATGGAGAACAGAATCATCTGCATCGATACCTATTTTTACTTTTTTTTCAACTTGCAGGGTTTTAATTAAAATCAATAAAAACAAAATTAAAAACAGAAATTTTTAACTTTTGAGCGTAAACTTGACACAAATTTTAACATCTGTCATCCTTTTAGCTCATAATACAAATTTTTGTACAAAGGTGGATCATAAAGCAATTACGATAGACCAAACACTTTTGTAATCCTTTTGCTAGGTACCTGCCACAATAAGGTGTCGAAGTGAAATTATCTTTATTTTGGACGACTTCGAGAAAAATTATTTTTTGTAAAATTTAATTTCTTCACGTTTCTGGTCCCTCTAAATTTAAAAAATGAAAAAAATTAATTACTTAGAAAAATTCTGCCGGGCTGTGGATGGATGGACGTGTTGTATGTGTAACGCTATGAAACAAAAACTAATTAAAGCGATTTTGATTAAATTAGCTTAGCTTTTAAACAAAATGGATACAGGGTGGTCCAAGATTCGGAGGTTATTTTGGTGGTATTTTGGAAAATTTTTACCTATAATAGTTATACTAGGCTATAGAAGTTAGTTGACATAATCCCTAATCAAAAAAATATCCTTTCTGTCGTTCTCTTTTGTATTAGTTTTTGTATTGTAACTTTACAGATAATTAATATTATAAAAATTTATAAACAGAAATATACAGTGTGTATCGACTCGACTTAGACAAGACATAAGGCTTGCAGCTCTTTCAAAAACAAACATTTATTTTATTTAAACTTTTCCGATTTAGGCCCAGTTGTATAAACAAGCTAATCTCGAAGTCAGAGTTAACTTCACGATCAACCTAAATCAACAACTAATTCTGAGTTAAATAGAAATATATTTGACTCTAGAAAATGGACGGGTTAACTCTGAACCAAGTGCCTAGGGGCTAACCTAATCTAATCCCCGCTAAGATCTAACCTTATATTCAGATCGTGGAGGTAACTCTGACTCCGAGATTATTTCGTTTTATACAACTGGGCCTTAGAGTATCGTATCCGCAATTTTTAAGAATTGCTCTTTTATTTTAGAACTTCCAGCAACGCAGAAAACATTTTTGAGAACTGTGTATTTTTTTATGCAACTCTTACATTAAGGGCCGCAAAACTGAAAAATTTGATTTTCGAAACCGCACCGCGATTTTTGAAAGAACAAAAAATGTCAGTTTGTCCAATACCGTTGTACCAATCAATATTTATCACTTAGATCAAGAAAGTTAGTGGAGACTTCTTCTTGTTTAACCGCTAGAAGAAGTTGATTCTAAAAAATGTTGTAATCAAATTCTATTCCTATCAACTATTATTTTTTCATTGACTTCGTCTACTTTTGATGTGAAATGTGACCATAATAGGACTTTTTTGTAAGCGATGAAAATATAAGGAAAAATATTTTCCAATTAAACCGGAAGTTAAACTTTTATATGTTTGGTAGCATTTGGCAGCCAATCGTCGGTATTTAGTCAACTTTGGTGCTTTAAAAGTAGTCAATTTAGAAATTATTTTAAAAATCGAATTTATCAAAACTAAAGCTCTCCATTTTGCTTATATGTAGGTACATTCCTATTTTTAGATTTTTATAATATAATCTAATAATTATCTCCAAGAAGTTATAATAAAAAACTAGAAAACGGGCCAATCGTTATACTGGTATTATACGGGTAGGCTGGCAGTAAAAATTTGAAAAGGTATTTTTTAAATTAAGGCCCATGTGTACTAACTTATAACCGAGTATAAATACTGTGGGTCAAAATTTTCCGAAATGCGTCCAAAATAACCCCCTTATTTTGGGCCACTTTATATTGAATTCGTTTAAAAGTTTATTTTGTTGATGAAATTTTGTTAAAGTGGCCGAAACCAAATTTCAACAAAATCGTTTTAGTAGTTTTTATTTGACGGAGTTAGGTACATACACACTCATCCTCCCCGACAGACATTTTCTAAGAGTTTTGATGTTTTAGCGTTTTGGATTCGGGGGGGGGGGAGCCACATTGTCAAGAAATTACATTTATAAAAATTATTTTTTTTGATCATAATACTTTTTAAAGTAGTATAGACGAAGATAACGAAAAAGTGAAAATGCAATAAGACTAAAATATTGCTGTAATAGGTCACTACTTTCGAATATTTATATTTCATTTACCTAACACAAAAATATTTTTTCCAAAGTATAAGTTTTTGGTTCATAATTCTAAACTAAAACGTAAAATCGTAAAATTCTGTTTTTATTTACTAAAATTTAAATACCTGCAGAATACAATAGAAACCCCAGAAGTGTGTCAGGTATATTATCTAGCAAGGGCAAAAATTGCCAGAGGGTTAAAATGTTACTCAGGTTGCTCGAAATTAGTCGTATTTTAAAATTCCGTATTATGGTCAAAATAGAAATATAAATTGAGTGCAGTAGAACCTTAAATCCCCAGAATATTCAAAAGTGGTATCGACCCCAACTTGTTCTTCTTTGATAGTTATTTCTGTTTCCATTATAATTTTTTGTAATAGTATCTTCAACTAACACATAGAAACACGTAATTTCTTCAACCTTACACGAACACAAGGACATATATTGGGATGTTCCGTGACAAAGAACCAGAGCAAGGACCAAGGACCATCATAAGAACCAGTAAGAACCAGTAAGAACATAAGTTCATAAGTAAACATGTAAGCAGGAAACTGCAGACATTTACAGAGCCATCTATCACGAGTCCATTGGGGTTCTAAAAGCGGTACATTTAAATGTCCTTTTTAAATACTATAAAAGATTTTTTTAACTATTTGAGATTTAAAAACTTGTGCTTATTATTATTAGGCTTTCATCCTGTATAACATACCAAAAAGTCACAACTACCCCATTTACGTTCAACCAACATAAACCAACAGGATGTGCTTATTTCCAATAATTATTAATAATCTGCGTGTGCTTCAACACTCCTTTTGATACTCATCTTCGTTTTTGCATAGCCCACTCGATAAGCAGATTAAAAATCCCCAATGTATTGATTTTTATCCTTGTCGTGTAAGATTACCTCCAATGGAACCAGTAAGACTTATTTCCAACAAAATAGAGAGTTGCATCAGATTATCAACAAATCCAACTGTTTCAATAAACGGCTTCCATCTTCCATATTACCTAAAATATAAAGAAATACTCGATTGTATAAAATATTGACGAATATTGATGAGAAGAAAACTGCAAGCGCTCGAGACGCGCCGTGCTCGATTAGAAGTTTGCGAAGTGTTGCGTAGACTCAATTATACGCATAATTGAGTGTTCTCTAAAAATCATTAGAGTCATCAACGGCTCCGAAGCATCATAAGAAAACGACTCGCAAAAAACCGCCCAAAGATAAAATTTTCAAAAAAATTTTTCACTTTGAACACGAATAACTTTTTCTCTTTATCACAACGCATTTTCCAAGATGGCGGCAAAAGGGGTAATTTCGCGGATACGCAAAATCAGAGTTAAGGTCTCTAATACTCTAACCTCTAACCAACCCTCTATCGAATAAAAAAATGACAGTGCCTAAAATTTTTAGGTCACACGTATATAATTTTTTTAAATGCACTGGACTATTATAAATTGATTTAATACCTACGTCATTACTTGAGTGTAAAAATGCTTATCTAGATCTAATAGACACCAAAGACACTCACCCCAACTGAAAAGTAAAAAACAAATCAATAGGTATTAGTTACTAATTATGTACTATGTTTAGCGGTAAATTACATTTCCAATACCATCCAAACTGGTATTAGGCCTGGTAGGTAATTATACATTAACAGACCGTACTCATCGTTTAGTGTCATGTCTCATGTCATTACGTCTTTACAGCGGCAACCTACTTTTTTAATATTAAAAGATCCTTCAATTCCAGATAACAGCTCAGTGATGGTGTGATGGTGGCCTTACCGGTGGTTATTCGTAAATTTTTTTAATCTGCCATATTATATTAGATTGATTACTTCGCTTCAGTCAAGAACGTTATTATTTAGTATTTAAATAATTTTCTAAATTCGTATTTAGAATAATTGGCACCGTTCTCAAAATTTTGCTAAGCTCAAGCTGTTTAAATTTCAATTTACAACATGCCAAAGCACTGTGGGAGCTTCAACCAAATTATAAGCTCTTTATATTGGCTTGCTAAAATATCTGGAATGGCTCCGTTCGAACGACAGTTTGACAAAAGTCGCCAAAGACATTATTTTAAAACTCGCCCTATTGGTCTGCATCATCTCGTACAAAATGGAGGTAAAAAATTAGATTGGATAGCTACATCGAAGTCGTTTTAATTTAAATCAGAGCAAACCCATGGTTATCAAACGTGTTCGATTAAAGTAATTGAAACATCGGATCAGTTTGGGAAGTCGGAAACTCTGTCGCACCGTCTGATTGAATTAAATCGGTCTTATTGTGGCTGTTTTTTATCTTATTCAAACATTCAAAATATTTTTTTATTTCAGGTGTAATATTATTCGTAATTTGTACTACAGGTTTGCGAATTATAAACGAACTGGTTGGAAGGGGTCTTAACAATATTGTAACTTTGGCTATCGGAACCATATACGTCATAAATCAATGGGCTATAATTACAATTATATTTCTTTTTGTTATGAAGCATAAACATTTTGTCAGGTGCTTGGAAATTATCCAAATTATAGATGACTTATTTGAACAACGGCAGCTACCAATCGATTACAGATTGGTGAAGTTGATTGGAGTCGTTTTGTTCTTTATAATTAGTCCAATATGGATCTTGGTAATTGCATTACCTATTGGGAATTTGATCGACGTTCTTCAAAAAGACTCCTACTGTTCCTTCAGATGCAGAAGTATAGCTATACAAATAGTAAATTATCCGTATATTACTCTTGTTTGGTCTTTTTCTCTTTACTTTTTTTCGATTATCTTACTTATTGGTGCTCAACGATTTAAAACCTCAAATGATTACGTTCAGAACTACTGCGAACTGAACGATTACGAGTCCGTTGACAAGTTACAATCTTTTATGATGAAGTTACATAATTTACTGTATCATTTGGTTACAGAAGTCAGTGAAGTTTTCGCTTTTCCGGTGTTAATAAATATTATGATGGCGTTTTTCAATAATATTGGAGTGGGCGTACTATCGAACTACAGCGAAGATTTGCAAATATATCAGGGAATACTTAATTTTATATTTCTAAATGTTGAAGTACTTGTACTACTAGCTATTTGCCAGAAGTTCACATTAGAGGTAATATTACGAAGTTTCACTCAGTTTACACTAAGTGCTGGCCAAGCTCCATCTAATCGGCTACTCTATCCGTAAAATTAGTGATAAATAATTAAGATTCTTATTCATTTTACAAACTTAATTTACTTTGAACGACAAAAAAATTAAAATCAAATTCACGTCTCTCGGAATCGGGTATTTGGTAAAGCTGTGCAGACTTACAGTGCCATATTCGTTTTAGTGATCACTGCTATTCTTCCTGTGTAGAAATTACCAAAAGTGAGCAGAATGCTCTGAAGCATCTCAAAAAATACTTACGAAACTTTGTGCTACAAATAAAGTGATATTTTTTATTAATTTGTTTTAGGCAGACCGAGTTGCCCGAGTTGAAAATAAAATAAAGTTGCCGTATTTTAACCAAAGTCTTGCTGCGAAGGTACTTTTGAATATTTTGTAATAAAATAATACTAACAGTCTATTCTTAGCGACATGAATTTCTTCTTCAAATAACACACGAGAAGATTGTTCTCTCTGCACACGACTGTTACAATTTAAATATGTCTGTTATCACTTTGGTATGAAGTCATTTACTTAAACAGTATTATGTTTATTAAATTATTGATTTACAGCACATGGGAGTTTTTTTGGGAGTGTTAATGTCTATTCTGCAACTGCGAAGGGAGTTTTTTTAAGAAGCTCTACAGACATTTTTACGTTTTAGATTCTAGTCCACAGTTTCTGATTTTCACTATTAACTCGTAGTAAATGCAATAGAGACAATAGAGTAAACAGTAGACAGTTGAAGGAGGATATGATGTAACGATGTGGATTTTGGGATGGTTCGGAGTAATTATGAATCCTGAGATTCTGGCTCCGAACTATCAAAATCAGCACCGTTTATACGCTATCTCTGGGGTAGTCCGATAGTCACTGAGATTTTCTTTGTTTTTTTAAATTCAGTAAATCCTTTTTGATATCTAAATTTTGTCTTCTTTTTCATTTTTTCCCTTGTCTCAATTTAAATTTAACTAACTTCCACCGTGTTTTAGATATCGTCCCAAGTGCAAACGTCGATAAGTGATTTATTCGCGACCTTGCACGCTTGTAATTCAATTTTAATTTCACTTTCAGTTAACGTTAAAAATTTTTAATTTGTTTTTTGAATTTTCTAGTCAGCCCTTGTAATTTTTTTGCTTCATCACAACCTGTTAATTTTTTAGTCATTGTCATTAGTCTTTAATATTTTTGTCATTCATTAAATTATTCTCCGCTCTTAATTATTGCTCCTTAATTTTAAAATTTATATTCACGTGGTCCCCCTTTAAGAGCGCTTCTCGTCTCAATATTAGTTTTCCCAAATTTTGACCTCCCTAGAAATTTTCCCTTGCATCTCTATTTAGATAACTTCGAAATCCCCAC
Organism: Malthinus flaveolus; assembly: GCA_950108345.1. Lineage (NCBI taxonomy): Eukaryota > Metazoa > Arthropoda > Insecta > Coleoptera > Cantharidae > Malthinus > Malthinus flaveolus. Next base: position 3,319,723 of record OX467285.1, read on the forward strand.
TGGTACCGCCATCACGGGGTTCGCTCTGATTGGTGCGCGTGTACAGTGGTGGTGAAGTTATAAATAGAGGTGCGAGATTTTGGAGAAGGGAGTTCCGTATTAACTTGTCAGGCTCTCGCGTCCCTTGTGTAACGACATTTTCAATTAATTTTTCTTACCCCTCAGTGACATCCCTTCCCTTACAATCACTTGTGGTAGTTTTCCGCAGTGGTTCTCATTGAGCCGTTGTGGAATCCAAGCTATCGCACTTGATTGTGTAAGTCTTTCGTGGTAGCGTTTCGCAGTGTTTTTTTTAAGCCGCTGTGGAATCTAAACTTCCGCGTCAGATTTTTGGTAGGAATTTGTAGTAGCGTTTCGCAGTGGTTTCTAGGGAGCCGGTGTGGAATCAAAGCTTCCGCAGTTTCTGCTAGCCCGTGATCAGTCCGCCTAATCCTTGAAACATTTTTTTACGAACATTTTTTTTTGTTTGGAAAGTTTTTTTTTCTTTTCCAGAAGATTTTTTTACTACTATCGTGTAGATGATTTTTTTATTTTTTAATAATAAACAATTTTTTTCCTTTATTTAATTTATTTTGAACCCGGCCCGTCTTCGACCTGAGCTAAGTCGCTGGCTGAAAATTAATAACTCACCGATAAAGTTCGGGGTTACAATGAAGATAATTAATGGTTTTATCTTCAGTCAACCTAGAAACTTTTGAGAGCTGAGTACGTCGGTTGCTTTTTTTTACGTTTTACTTATTTACAAAAGATTAACAATAAAATTAAATTTTTTAATTTCTAATCATTATTTATTAATTCGTCAGAGTATAGTTGAGACAAAAAATGTTGGTGATGGTAAAATACCTAAAAGAGACTATTTTATTGGCCCAATATGAATATGTACGAATTTGTCTCATACATTATAGTACAGGGTGTTTACTGGGAACCGCATGGTTTTAAAAAAGCCACAAATTTTTAAATGTTGAACAAAAACTTGATTTATTTTAAACAATGTAATCTACAAACTCGGAACTTTAAGAAAATCTTTACAAAAATGAATTAACGAAAATAACATTGCTTAGGTGGCGTCCTTCCGATTGAACACATTCATGTTTCCAGACGTCCCCTGAAGTTCCGCATTGCATCTTGCAACATTGCTCGTGGAATGGCTTGGATTTCTCTTCGGATGGCTTCCTTTAACTCTTGTAATGTGCGTTTAAACAGGTAAAAAAAATGAACCAGAATTTATGTTTTCGTCCGAAGAACTGGGAGTGTTTTTTGGCATTATTTTACTTCCATGATATAGTTTACTGCCGTCTGAGAGAATCTAATGATATAACCCTTCCCATAATAAAAAAAACGCCATGACTCGTCACCGATATTTAAAAATTAAAAGTTTCATCAATTTTAACGACAACGCTCTTGCCAAAGATGACAAAGACGGAAGGGGTTAAGGTTAAACAATTACTTAATTGTTGCTCACTAATGATAAGCAATACGTTTCTGTACGCAAAACTCTTTTAATTTGTGAGATAAATATTCACGCCCATTATCAACAGTAATGTATTAAGTGCATAGCGACTTGCCGATAATACTGACAGGAGAGATGCACGACTGCATGTTGCGACGAAAATTTGCACGACTGCGAAGCAGGAGTGCAAATTTTCCAAAGCAACAAGCAAGAGTGCGCCTCCGGTCAGTATTATCGAAGCAAGTCGTTATGCACGAAATGCATTTTGCGTGACTATTGCATAAGTAAAAAGAAAAAGCTAGAGAAAAAATTAAAACTGCTTTTGAAATCTAGTAGTAACAATTTGTGGGTCGCTTTGACAACATAGCCTAAACATAGCAACAAGTAAACAAATCATTTTTTCTGTAAAGCCAAAGCGAAAATGGCAAAACGTTTTGGTGGATAAATCTGTGCTAAATATAGAAAAAATTGTGAGTTTTACGATGCCAGAAAACACCAAGAAGTCCAAAAAATATATATGGAGGCAATTTGAAAAGTTCTGCCAAGAAAAAAACTACATACTGGATGAAAACTTGTCGGTAGTGAAAATCGCCGCAGTTTTGGCTGATTGGGCTTTCAACATGAGGAAAGAAGACGGAACTGAGTACAAGGAAAGTGTCGTTAAGCTCTTGTGGAACAGTGTGGCAAAGCTAGTACAGGATATTTATTACAAAAATTATGGAACAGTGTTTGATCCTTTCAAGGATGTTACCTTCAAATTAGCCCGAGATGCCAGAAATTCAAAGCGCCGTCAATTGCAGCAAATACCAGAAAAAAGAAAAACCAGTTCGGCGGCGATTACTCCAGAGGAACACACAAAAATTGTTAAGCTTTGGGATGAAGACACACCAATAGGGTTACAAAGAAAATTTTACTACCTGGCTGCCCTAGAATTGGCATGGAGGGGCGGAGAAGCATCCAAATGTATTTTGCAACACTTTCATGAAGAGGTCACGAATACAAGTGCCCCTACAGGACGAATAGCATATAATACTATCTTCAGCAAGACTGCTCAAGGTGGAGACAAGCGGCTGGCAGAAACAAAGTGGCTAGTAACGAATACAGAAAATCCCAATTTATGCCCTGTGAGGTAAGTTACACCAATAAATAAATAATAATGTTCGAAATAATAATATTTTTCATTATTTTAGGCTCTACAAGAAGCTATTGAGCAAGAGGACGCCTCAGATAACCATTGACCGGTTTTTTCTAACACCAAATTCGAAATGGCAAACAGGACAGTCATTGTGGTATAAAAATATCCCAGTAGGCAGGAATGAACTTTCGAAGTAGACTGTGGAGGCTGCAAGTAAAATTGGGATTGATGTGAAGAAAGTTAAGATTACAAATCATTCTCTGCGCTCTTCGTCGGTTTCTCATCTTGCAAAGGCGGGTGTGCAAGATCAGGAAATCATTAAAATGACCGGTCACTCAAGTGCGGGGTCCATCAAGCCCTATTTGCAGCTGGATGCAGAGCACCATCTCAACCTTGTTGAAAAAATGAGAAGCCAGCGTAACAGTTCTAAAAACCTGGTTCACTCGACAATCACTTCAACGTCGACATGTCTCGAAGACTGCACCAACGTTACAAAAAATATTAATTATAATAATTGTGTTTTTAACATTAATAAATGAGTATTTCTAGTTACTTGGCTTAACGTACACTTATTTTTATTAGAAAGCTGTCGGGCAGGTGAGACGTTAAAGTCAGACGTCGAACCAAAGGGCTATAGGACATAGGTTGTCTAGAGGGGTCAATCCTACTCTACCCGGGTGATGTCCTTGAACGCACTCTTGGCGATAACCCGAAAACGATAAGTGCACACCGATAAGTGTTCACCTTACACTTATCGTTATAAGTGGTCTGGGATTGGTCTGAATTATGAAATAAAAGTTTTCTTATTGGTTCTTGACATACGTATGCAATAGTCGCAGTAATACAATGTAACTATTTTAGTATTAAAGTGCGTTTAACTTTTTGCTACAAAATCTTTAAAAACTGTAAACACCTCGGATTAATAAATACGTAACCGTATAATGCGTGTAATCATCAATAAACGTGACGAAATAATTTTTATTGTCGATTGTCTGAGGAGCAATCGGTCCACATACATCTGAATGCACAATGAATAATGTTTTTTTAACGTAATAAGATTTATCTTTAGTTTTTGCAAAAGGTAATCGCGCCTGTTTGCCTAAAATACATGCTTCACATACTTCATTTGTAGATGTAATTTTCTGAAAATAACGACCATCGTAAGCCAAGTTTTTAGCTTTTATTTCTAAAAATTTATTTTTCCCAATGTGACCAAGTCGCTCATGCCAAAGTTTGTAATTATTAATTCCTAGATTATTATTTTCATTTGTAGAAGCATTTACCTGACCGTTTATTCTTTTATCAACTTTTAAAGTGACATAAAATAATTCATTCAACACCTTACCTTTTATAACGGCCTACCACCCTTTTTGATCGTCACTCCACCGTGCTTGTCACAAATAATGGCCATTCCAGCTTCCTGGATTCGTCTTACAGATAGAATGTTGTAAGGTATGTCGGCCGAGTAGAGTACATTTTCCAAAACTTCAATTAATTCTAGGTTGGTGATGACCTGAATCGTTCCTCTTAAAGTTGCCGTTATTGACACGTCCTTTTTGGCCACAGAAATTGTTAATGGGTTTTTCAAACGAGTCACGGCCGTGAAGAAATGAGGCTTGTTTATTAAATGCTCAGTTGCCCCTGAATCTAAGATAAAACTTAATTCATTTCCAGAATTTTGACTTTGTAAAATTTCCGTTCTATAAAGCATAAATGCAAAACTTGTACTAAGATTATTTTCTGTAGTTCTAACAGTTAGTAGAGTTTTATGGTTTCTGTCTTCGGCATTTTTATAATGATAACAATTTCTTTTTATGTGATTTCTTCTTCCACAATAATCACATTTAAGAATGCGTCGTTGATTATAACGTGGAGTGTTAGATGCCTTCCATTTGGAATATTTATTAACACGATACTGACTCTTGGAATCTTGTCTATAATTTCTGTTGCTTCTTCTAAACTCCGGTACTACGTTTCTTTTCGGTTTATTTGTTTCTACTTGCAATATTTTGGCACTTGTATCGTTGCTTTCTTTTATTTTGATTTCATGATCAAGTAAGCGTGTTTTTACAAAAGCTTATCTCCTGATAATGTTTGAATGGCTGTAACTTTCCCGTCATATGCAGAAGGCAACGTTAGTAGAAGATGAGCTACTTTGCCCATTTCATTTAAGTTCGCTCCACAGCTGCAGTTAATTCAATCAACATTTCATCGAAGGATAAAAAATGCGATATTAATGATGTATCACCCGTTAATTTGAAACTTAAAAGTTTCTTCTGCACTGCTAACTGGGTAGACAAACTTTTTCTTTCATAAATTGAGTATAACTTTCTGTTGATGTTGTGTGCAGTTGCCTCTTCAGTTACAACCTCAATAATCGTGTCACTTAGAAATTCGATTAAGTAACTTTTTACAGTGCGTTCCTTTTAACGCCACCTGTCTGTGATGATTTCTGACGGATTCTCGTCTAAAACTTGTAACAAGTCATCTTCAGCAATGAGGGTGCGAAAACGAAATTTCGTAGAATTACCAGAAGAATTAAAAATGGCGTTATGTGTTGGCAAAATATTCTTTTTGTCTTACTTTCTGTCCCCTCGCTCACTATAAAATGGGAAAATTTTTATCCACTTCCCATTTTCCCATAATTGGCAAATTTTACTGTATTAAAGATAATTAAAACAAGAAGTTTTGAGCTATAGATCTTTAATCATGCCTAAATTGATTAGAACAAACAATAATTAGATTTTCGAAAAATATAAGAGACAAATTTAAAGTTGTCACCAGGCAAACCACTAGCTCCACTATTGGTAACTTTAAACACAGCTCCTGCCGGCTCATCGTGTCCTTTACCATCCACTAGCAGTTGTGCGCTTGTTACATACATGACGACTAAATTTGGACCCCCAAATGCAATTGAAGTGATCTAAAATTAAAGTTTAATCCTTGGCTTAGTCTAGTCTCGGTATTTATTTAACGACTTACTCTATCTCAACCCGAACTGCATCGTGGTCTTCATGTCGATCACAACGAGCTTCTGTCAGACCTTTAGCAGACAAAAGTGATAACTTATCTGGATTATCTTCGAAAAATTTTAAAATAAGATTTTTGGGGAAATTTACCCCTTTTCCAATCTGCAAGGAACATAAATCTGAGACGGTAGTCAAAGATTAAATAAAAGACAAACCTCTAATCTCTCGTATTCTTTATTGAGCAAATCTAAACCAGTTTTATTCCTTCTTTCCTTAGCTGGAGCATTAAAAAATTGAATTATTTCGTCTGGATTTGTAACTCGATCCGTAAAGTGCATTCTTATTTTGATATCAGCATTCAATTTTTGTTGATCGGAGAAATAATATACTTTTAATCTCAATAATGGGAGAGATGGCTGTTTGTCGGAATCCGTACGTTGAGAATTGGCTGTTTTGATCATTTCCTCGATTTTTTCCGTAACTTGCTCACTAGCTTGCTCAGACGCGCGTTCGGGCATTAATATTTCAGAATTTGGATTGTCCAACAGAAGTTCGTCAATAATAAAAGGCTGTACTGCCTTTAAAGGCAATGGGACCATTTTAAACTGCTCACGATATATATACAGCAAGCCGACTTTCTTGGGAATAGCTTCACCGGCAGAAAGAGAAGTTGCCAAAGAACTACCTAATAAGTTAGCGTTTTTAATTTAATTACAACTCTAAGCGTTTCAACTATATCTGGTTAAGAGACATGATACTCGTATATGTCATTACTGACATATTTGGGCTTAATACGACAATCGTGTTCGTGGCCCCAAATTAGAAGATTCATAAAATCGCGAAAGGCATCGTCTGGAATGAAATTTTTAACACCACGAGCCGCTCTATCTTCGCCTTCGGGAGGTTTCATAACCACCTACGATTGTACGATTACACCGTTACAAAAACACTCAACAAATTGAGCTAAATAATACCTTCTTTTCCATAAACAAACGCTCGAGAAATTCGTCCCTAATGTGCGACAAACCTTAAAGAGCTAATTTTTTTTCGCCCTTTGGCAAAAGAATCGGCCTAACTTCAATTTGTGACGGATCGTTCCAACGACCAAAGTAAGGCAAAGAAAGGAAAGTCGATGAGTCATCTAAATCAGACACAACATGCTGTTGACCTAAAACTTTCAAATTAGAAATGATCCGAAGCTCGTTCAAAGGTCACTAGTGGGATCATCGTGATCTTCGTGTATAGAAAAAGCTGGTAGCTCAATATTTAAGTTAGGGTTAGGGTACTGAAAATTACACGACTGATCCGATAAAAATTTAAAGTGGATCGGTTTGTCTCCCGAACAGTATACCTAAGATTGTAATTTCTAACCAAAATTGTTTTTAAAGTAGCCTAACTTACGTTCGTAATTATAGTTCCGAGCACCTATAAGCACAATACGGACTAGGTTTACTATCGTGAAGCAAATCACCGCCGAGTAATAAGAAATCGACTTCGTTTTTAACTGCGAGTTGTGAGTTGTAGTATTTCTTCAAATGTGGTAAAAGTAGCTTGACCTGTAAAGTATTTTGTTAGATTTTGTAAGTTTCGAACAAAATTACCTTACCTCTTATTGATGGGTTTCTGCATAACCTAAATGAATATCAGTTGCAACCAAAATCTTAAATGGATCTTCTTCTGTTGGAGTGTCCTCTAGCTCACTTTCGTTACGTAATATTTTATAAATTAAGTTTTGAGAATCCAAATTCTGAAGCCTTTAAAGACAGTACGGCCTTTTATTATTGACGAACTTCTGTTGGACAATCCAAATTTTGACATATTAATGCCCGAACGCGCGTCTGAGCAAACTATCGAGCAAGTTACGGAAAAAATTGAGGAAATGATCGAAACAGCCAATTCTCAACGTACGGATTCCGCCAAACAACCACCTCTCCCATTATTGAGATTAGAAGCATATTATTTCTCCAATCAGCAAAAATTGAATGCTGTTATAAGAATAAGAATGCACTATTCACGTTTAAAGTTGACCGTGAAAGTGAATGTTGTATGCAGCGATAACCCGATAACTTTAAGATTACCTTTCAAACGTATACGTTTAAACACTAAATTTAAATAATTAACAAAAATAAAAATCATCTTAAAAATTATTTCGAATTAATAATCTTTAAACAGACCCCATCGGGGGTCTAAAATTTAGCCCTCCTTTCCTTAAAAAATAAAACTTACTCGAACCGAACCGAAACACAATTAACTTAAACCGATAAAATGGGCGAAACTCGTCGAAACGCCGTAACATTACCAACTAAACAGATGACAACACAACTCACAGCCAAAGAAACCTAATCAATCCGAACCAATCATATACAAAAATCACACAAACAACTCCTGAAATTACCTATTCCAAAAACGAACAAGCCGTAATCCGAAATACAATTGAGGGACTAGAATTAAAAGGTTTCGTTTATGCTATCGGCAACATCGTAGCACCAAAAAATATTTTAGCTGCATCACGTTTATCAAATAAAACGGCAGAATCTGCATCTATCTGTCTACTAAACAGCGACGAAATAACTAGAAACTAGAAAACATAATAACTCATAACATAACAGTACTAGGACGGGAAATTACCATCAGAAAAATGATAACGCCAGCATTGAAACTCGTTTTATCAAATGTTTGTCCTTCGATTCTACATTCCCACATAGAACAAAAACTTAAAAACCCTAGAATAAAATTATCTTCACCAACTTACTTCATGAAAGCAGGTCTACAAGACAGCAAATACTCTCATGTCCTAAGTTTTCGTCAATTTGTCTACATACCAACAGAAGAAAAAGACAAACTACTTTTCTGCTGAAATTTGAAGGGGACGACTACAGAATCTTCTTAAGTATCGACGAAATGAAGTGCTTTAAATGTAAATTACTTGGACACCATTCTTCAAACTGCTCTTCCTCCCAGCCAGGAACAAGCTGCAGAAATTACTGAAAATATAAATGCATCTAGCTCGAACTCCTACACTAACATTTTCGGATCTACACCAACCCGTACTACATCAGAATCTACCAACATCTAACGTCAAATAATTACTCGTATAGAAGCAACAGAACCCCACAAAAAGAGACCATTACAACTATCAAGCGTAGAAACGTCTCCTGAAATTCAAAACTAACCCAACGATTTAGTGGAAACAATATCAACAGTACTACCCTTCAACTCCTCGCATTCGCCTCCTACGTACGCGGTACCGGGAAGATTGGGTATAAAAAGTGGTATTTAGTACCCAGGAAGGCATTTAAGTGAAAAAGGCTCAAAGAAGTAGTTTTTAATTGAACGGTATTTTTGAAAAATAAAGAGAAGTTAAATAATAGGCATGTTATAATCATCAGCAACATCATCTGCATTGTCATGCTGTAATTTACAAATTACATATATATGTACTACCTACATATACCGGGTGTAGAATGGTTTACCCGTACAGGTTGGGCAAAATTCGATGGTTTTTTATAGAGAAATCGATAACTATAAGAGATACGGAAAATGGATGGCGCATCCTGCATCTTAGATCACTTTTTTGAGAAGAACTCAAGTACACGGCAAAGGCAAATTAAGTTTGCGTATGTGTATGGGTGGGGTGATCTTGTTTGCGCAACATCAGTTCGTGCAATTTGTTCGTAAGTGTATGGAACATATAATAAGAAAAAATGCCTGCAAAGCCACAAACTTAAAATTAAGATATCATTGTTTTAAACTCGTTTCTTTGCTCTTATCCTCATTAGTATCGTTTATTGCAGCTCTAACATAAACGTACCCTTATATCCATGGAGCGAAGAGGGAGGGGGAATTATTACGCGGGACCCGTTCGATAGAGTTGGTTTTCGAAGAAAATGTATAAAAATGAAATTATAGAAGCGAAAATTCATCTTTTCCTCGGGTATTTAGCAGAGTTTTTTTACTCGGTCGCTTCTGCGAATACCTTGTTTCTTGACTGACGCAGTTATCGTTGACTATTAGACTATTCGTAGATTTTCGAAACATTCCATGTAGATTGATTACTCACCTAGGACGTAATTACTTTAGTAAAAAATGATTTTTTAGACTTATAAAAAATAAAAATCACAACTGAAAAAGAAATGAAAAAAACAAATCATTAGAGGTTACTTACTATGTTTTGCGGTAAATTACATTTCCAATAACATCCAATTTCGTAATTACATACTCTAAAATTTTTATTTGGAATAATTGGTGCTGTGTTCTAGAAATTTTGTTAAGCTCAAGTTGTCTAAATTTCAAAATCGAGCATGCCAAGGCACGGTGAGAGCTTCAACCAAATTATAAGTTCTTTATATTGGATTGCTAAAATATTTGGAATGGCTCCGTTCGAACGACATTTTGACAAAAATCGCCAAAGATATTATTTTAAAGCTCGCCCTATAGGTCTGCATCATCTCGTACAAAATGGAGGTAACAAATTATATTACGTAGCTACATTTGCTACATCGAAGTCGTTTTAATTTAAATGAGAGATCCATTAAAAGTTGCCTGCAGGATTTCGAACCGTTATCTTTTTCGTTATGGTTTTCGTTCGTGAATTTAAAAAAAAGCCTGGCTCGGTTCCGGTTTTTATTTCGGAAAAAATAATTTTTGGGTTTTTGGTTTAGTTTCGGTTGGAGTTCTTAGTTTTCGGTGAAACATCAAACCAGCAATGCAAGTCAGGACCGGCGATCAGTTCCCTCTGCATATCTGTCCGATCGAATTAAATCCGACTCATTGTAGCAGCCTTTTACTTACTTCGAACATTAAATTTGCTTTTTAATTTTAGGTGTAATATTATTTATAATTTGCACTGCCGGTGTGCGAATTATAAACGAACTAGTTGGAAGGACTCTTAATATTGGAACTTTAGCAATCGGAGGCGTATATTTCATAAATCAATGTGCTACAATTACAATGATATTTTTTTTTGTTATAAAACATAAACACTTCATTAGGTGCTTGGAAATTGTCGAAATTATTGATGACCTCTTTGAAAAACGACAGCTACCAATCGATTACAGATCGTTGAAGTTAATTCAAATAGTATTGTTCTTTATTATTTCCCCAACGTTGGTATTGGTAGTCGCATTACCCATTGGCGATTTGATCGATGTTCTTCAAGAAGACTCCTACTGTTCATTTAGATGCCAAAATATATTAGTACAATTTTTTAATTTTCCGTATATTACTTTGCCTTATACTTTTTCTCTTTACTTTTTTGGAATTATCTTATTTATCGGTGCTCAACGATTCAAAACCTGCAATGATTACGTTCAGAAGCACTGCGAACTAAACGATTACGAGTCCGTTGACAAGTTGCAATCTTTTTTAATCAAGTTGCATAATTTATTGTATTATTTGGTAATGGAAATCAACGAAGTTTTTGCTTTTCCAGTGTTAATAAATATTACAATGGCGTTTTTCAATAATATTGGAGTGAGTGTACTATCGAGCTACAGTGAAGATATGAAAATATATCAGGGGATAGTAACTTTTATATTTCCAAGTCTGGAAGTACTTGTACTTCTAGTTATTTGCCAGAAGTTCACATATGAGGTAATATTATGAAGTTTCACTCAGTTAACACTTAGTGGCCAAGCTTCATCCAATCGTCAACTCCATCCATTGGCACAATGATAAATATTTAATTCTTATTGGTTTAAAAAACTAAATTTACTTTGAACAGGAATTTGAAAACTTAAAATCGAATTTACTTCTCGCTGATATGATGAATGAAAAAAGCAATTTTTCCTATGTGTGTAGAAATTACCAAAAGTGAGCAAAATGCTCTCGAGGATCTCAATTACCCGACGAACTACTACTACAACTAAAGTCATATTATTTAATTTGTTTTAGGCTGACCGAGTTGCCCGAGTTGAAAATAAAATAAAGTTGCCGTATTTTGACCAAAGTCTTGCTGCAAAGGTATACTTTTGAATTCTTTGTAATAAAATAATACTAATAGTCTCTTCTTAGCGACATGAATTTCTTCTTCAAATAACACACGAGAAGATCGTTCTCACTGCCCACGACTGCTACGATTTAAATATGTTCGTTATCACTTTGGTATAAAGTCATTTATTTAAACAATATAACATGTTTAATAAAACATTTTACAGCACACTGGAGTGTTTTTTGGTTTGTTGATGTTTTTTCTACAACTGCGAAGAGAGTTGTTTTAACCCGTTAACATGCACCGTCGTCATTTTGACGGCAGCAACTTTGCAATTTTTTTTGGAATAATTAGCTTCGAAATTTTGAATTTTGTTTCTGCAGCCGTTTTGTTTATAATGTTTTTTTTTAAAGTTAATTTTCTAAGTTACGCTTTTTTGGTTTCAAACGGGCGTAAAATGAGAACGTCTGCGGTACTGCGCAACAGAGAAATTACAAGCTGATAAACTTGAATGAATGAATTCCAAGATTCTAGCTCTGAGCTGATCCAAATCCGCATCCGTCTTGGTTGTCATCTCACTACCCCTAAACCACCATCCAATATTTACCCTTTGGTCATTTTCGCGGTTTTTAGTTATTAACAAATTTAATATTTAATATTAAAATACACATATACGTGCATACTATCCGTTGTGAGATCCACTTGTAAACCATAACGTTATGGGATCCACCGTTTCCTATTGATTGATTTGAACGCCGCCAAGCAATAAACGTATAAAATTGAATTCTAAAGAAAATTATTAATTAAGTACGCCGACATACTCGATCTAAAAACAACATCAAATGAGCATTACGAGCTCCGGAGTATGTCGCTTCATTTTAGATAGTTACGAACTATGCGAGATCCGGATACGTTTAGCTTTTGGAAAATAGTTCGTTATAGGACCCGTTAAACGTTGCCTTTTTATTAGCGGGTTTAAGTACTACTATTTTTAGCCTCCATGCCGTCGATGAATTCATATTTCCCCCTGGCTACTGGACTATGTTAAAAAACGCCAAACAAAACCAAAGCACTGCAGACGAAACCAAAATATTTAACTCTTTATTGAGTAAATCATAATGGCAGATTATTAATTTGTATAGCTCTAAAAATAGATAACCATTTGGTTACACAACGAATTGCAATCGCCCTGTATACGGCCGAAAATACGGGATACAGGGTTGATTAGAGAGCGGTCCAATCGGCCAAAAGTCGAGATCATTGTTATAGCTTTTCGTTAAGATTGGATGTCCGCTCCAATTTGAAATGAATTTCTATCTCCTTTAGTTTGTAATTTATTACATTGATGGGGCGATTATCTGATTTAGTACCCAGGAAGGCATTTAGGCGAAAAAGGCTCAAAAAACTTGTTTTTAATAAAATGGAATTTTCTATAAATAAAGAGAAGTTAAAGAATAAGAATGTTATAATTTATAATCATCAGCAATATCTCCACTACCAAAACAAACAAATAATTTACAAATTATGAATCAACTATGTACTACTTATATACCGGGTGTTGAATAGTTAATGCGTACAGGGTGAGCAAAATTCGATGGTTCTTGTAGAAAAATGAATAACTATAAGATTATATTTGGAAAAATGGATGGCGCATCTTCGATTTTTTTTTGGGAAGAACTAAATAGCGAAAACTGGAATTTGCGATCTTTTTTTGTTTTGGAGCTAAAGCTTGATTTTTCAATTTTTCGTTAAATGTTGGTATCTCGGTTGTTGTAAAGTTACAGAAAAAGATATTAGCATGTTCTTCGAGCACTTTTTTATGAACAATAAAATAAGTCAAAGGAATTTTAAATATCTTCGTTAATTTTCGCTTTATAACATCAAGTTTTTTTTTTAGCAACCATAGTTGGATGTGACATATTTAAATAGCGTTTTTTAATTCTTACTAAAAACTGAAAGTAACACACAAATTAGAAATCAATGATCATCCTTTCTTGTTGCTTGTGGTAGATTACATTTCCAATAAAGTCCACTTTCATAATTATTATTACAATCAATCGTACTCTTTAAAATTTATATATAAAATATTGCTATTGTTCTCTATATTTTAGTAAACGCGAGTCGTCTAAATTTCGAATTTAAGTATGCCAAGGCACCATAAAAGTTTTAACGAAGTTTTAAGCTCTTTCTACTTGTTGGCAAAAATATTTGGAATGGCTCCGTTCGAACGACATTTTGACGAAAATCGCAAAGTATCATTCAAAGCTCGCCCTATTGGTTTGCATCATTTATTAGTGAATGGAGGTAAAAAGTTAAATTAAGCACTTGCACATACATCATACATCGTAACCGAAATCGTTTTAAATTAAATCAGACTATCAGATCGGCTCTCCACACCAAGAGAACAGGTCTTTAGTGACAATTGGACGTATTTGTTTGAGCACAATTTCTTTGCATGTAAAATCACAAATTAAAGAAGAATATTTTGCGAAATTCATAATTTAGTTCCCTTTCAAGTATTCAAAAATGGGCTCTCGTGGGCTTCTTGATGATGCAAGTGTGGAAGTAGTCTCAATTTCTTTGTTTGACCTTGGAGAAGCATAATTTTGTTGTTGGCACTCTCGAAAATGATGCGTTTGAGTGCTGCGCTCAAAAACAAAATGGCCGGCATTGCAAACACTTTATTTCATTTATCTAAGTAACAATTGGAATTACGAAAAAACGTTTTATGCAAAAAATATTTCTACATCAATTCTACACAGAAAAGGTTATCACAAATTTTTATGTAGGACTAACCGCTTATCTTCAAAATGTTTACGTTTACAGTTTCAAAAAATAAATATGAATATGTACAGAGTGAGCTGGAAGGATCGCACCGAAATTCTAGGAACGTATTAATTCTACACGTAAATATAAGACGAGAAAGCCCAAAAGTTTCTTATCAGATTTTTCATTTGTTTTCGAGTTTAGCCGAATATGTTCAGTTAAGACCATATCAGTCATTTTTGCACCTAAAATCTCAAGAACGGCAAACCGTTTATTCCGTCACTATAGTCTGATGAAATTAAAGTGGTTTCAGCGTATAAGCACAGTTTTCATCTCTAGTCAATCTTTACCAAATACTATTTTAGGTGTAATATTGTACATAGTTTGTACATCTGGTTTGCGAATTCTAAATGAAGTAGTTCGAAGAGATCTCGACTTTATCACTTTGGCAATGGGAGTCGTATACACTATGCATCAACTTACTGCAATTTCAATTATATTTATTTTCGTAATAAAGCATCGACACTTTGTGAGGTGCTTGAAAATTGTTAAATTGATAGACGAATTATTTGAAGAACGACAGCTACCAATTAGTTATAAATTGGTGCAGTTAATTGGATTTGCAAAGTTCTACGTTATTACTCCAATTTTCGTCTTGGTAATCGCATTCCCCATTGCGGATTTGATCGACGTTCTTCAAAAAGACTCTACCTGCTCTTTCAGATGCAGAAATATAATTACGCAATTTTTGAATTATCCGTTTATTCAATTTGTTTTTGGTTTCTCGGTTTACTTTTATTCGATTGTTTTGCTTATTGTTGCTCAAAGACTTAAGACATCGAATGATTACGTTCAGAATAACTGCGAAATGGATGATTTCGAGTCCGTTCACAAGTTGCAATGTTTTCTAGTGAAGCTGCACAATTTAGTGTATTATTTGGTAACAGAGGTCAGCAAAGTTTTTTCTCTTCCAATGTTAATATACATTGCTATGGTATTTTTGCATAGTATTCACTGTATTGTATTATCTAACTATAGCGAAGATCTGCAAGTATATCAGGGAATAGCCGACCTTGTAGTTCCAAATCTTGAGGTGGTTGTACTGCTGGCTATCAGAAGTTATTATATGAAGTAAGTTATATAAAGTTAGTCACTCAGTTCGATCTTTGAGCACCGACTGAGTTAGATGTTTTATTTAGGCGTGACTTCCATTTTAATCGTCATATATAGGACACCTCTCCAGGTTTTGACTATAGGCGTTTTTTTCTAAAGGTAGTACGTTAAACAGGAGCGGATTTAGATAATTTCGTATTTAAACGAATGCCTCTTAAAAGACATTTATTTGCCGATTCTAATAAAGCTATACCATGCCAATTCACAAAATTTGGGAGGCTGTGCAGATGCAGTGTATGCAACCAGTCCACCACGTTCTATAGTCCTAATCGATCCATCTTTTGCTTTTCTTTGATAATAATCAATCAGAATCACACAATGTAACTAAACGTAAAGAGCATATTAACCTCCTGGAGTCGTTTTGTCGGATTAAATATTTTACTTTAAAATTCTAAACTTTGATATTTTCTGTAAAGCAAAACGCTAACAAAGGCTACTCTTTGTTTGTTTTAGGCAGAACGAATGACTAGGGCTGAAGTTAAAATAAAATTGCCGTATTTTAACGAAGAGCTTTGCCTTAAGGTATGTACCTTACTTGTAACTACTTTTTAATAAAATAATACTAAGTCTTATTAAGCGACAGGAATTTCTTCTTCAAATGACACACGAGAAGATTGTTCTAAGTGCACATGGATGTTACGATTTAAATATGTCCGTTATCACTTTGGTATAAAGTCATTTATTTAAACAATATAATATGTTTAATAAATCATTTTACAGCACACTGGAGTGTTTTTTGGTTTGTTGATGTTTTTTCTACAATTGCGAAGAGAGTTGTTTTAACCCGTTAACATGCACCGTCGTCATTTTGACGGCAACAACTTTGCAATTTTTTTTGGAATAATTAGCTTCGAAATTTTGAATTTTGTTTCTGTAGCCGTTTTGTTTATAATGTTTTTAATTAAAGTCAATTTTCTAAGTTACACTTTTTTGGTTTCAAGCGGGCGTAAAATGAGAATGTCTGGGGTACTGCGCAACAGAGAAATTCCAAGCTGATAAACTTGAATGAATGAATTCCAAGATTCCAAGATCCGTTTTGGTTGTCATCTCACTACCCCTAAACCACCATCCAATATTTACCCTTTGGTCATTTTCGCGGTTTTTAGTTATTAACAAATTTAATAATTAATATTAAAATACACATATACGTGCATACTATCCGTTGTGAGATCCACTTGTAAACCATAACGTTATGGGATCCACCGTTTCCTATTGATTGATTTGAACGCCGCCAAGCAATAAACGTATAAAATTGAATTCTTAAGAAGATTATCAATTAAATATGCCGACATACTCGATCTAAAAACAACATCAAATGAGCATTGCGAGCTCCGGAGTATGTCGCTTCATTTTAGATAGTTACGAACTATGCGAGATCCGGATACGTTTAGTTTGTGGAAAATAGTTCGTTATAGGACCCGTTAAACGTTGCCTTTTTATTAGCGGGTTTAAGTACTACTATTTTTAGCCTCCTTTATCAAATTAAAATTAAGAACGTAGCCGTCGATGAATTCATATTTCCCCCTGGCTACTGGACTATGTTAAAAAGCGCCAAACAAAACCAAAGCACTGCAGACGAAACCAAAATATTTAACTCTTTATTGAGTAAATCATAATGGCAGATTATTAATTTGTATAGCTCTAGAAATAGATAACCATTTGGTTGCACAACGATTTTCAATCGCCCTGTATACGGCCGAAAATACGGGATACAGGGTTGATTAGAGAGCGGTCCAATCGGCCAAAAGCCGGGATTATTGTTATAGCTTTTTGTTGAGATTGATGTCCGCTCCAATTTGAAAAGAATTTCTATCTCCTTTAGTTTGTAATTAATTACATTGAATCGGCGATTACCCGATTTAGTACCCAGGAAGGTATTTAGGTAAAAAAGGCCCAACAAATTTGCTTGTAATTAAATGGCATTTTCTAAAAATAAAGAGAAGAAAGAATAAGAATGTTATAATTTATAATCATCATTAATATCTCCACTATCATCTGGATAGAAACAACAAATAATTTACAAATTATGTATCTAATACTATGTACTGCTTATATACCGGGTTTTGAATAGTTTATGCGGACAGAGTGAGCAAAATTCGATGGTTCTTGTGGAAAAATGGATAACTATAAGATAATATATAGAAAAATGAATGGCGCATCTTCGATTTCATTTTTGAGAAGAACTCATGGGCGAAAACTGGAATTCGCGATCTTTTTTTGTTTTGGAGCTAAAGCTTGATTTTTGAATTTTTCGCTAAATGTTTTTTTGTATTTTGTTATAAACTTACTCTCCACAAACAGGGACAAGCCCTAATTATATGTGGACTATACATCTACATAAAATATACAACATTTTTGTGTATGCACACTTGCACACCGCACACAGCAACGAACCCCAAAAACTCGGTCTTCACATCGGGTACTTTATCTAAAGAAATTCTTGCACTCCCCAACAAATCTCTCCCTAGACATTGCCAGATCAGCCCCCGAACCCAGGTATAACTTATTAACGGCAACCGATGCCTGACAGAGGGGTGCATGCGAGAGACAGGTCTTTCGCGCGACAGGGACAACTAAAGGATTCTTGACTCGGCTGTTGATGGTTCTCGGAACCCTAAACTCTAACATATTTCGAATATCCCCGCAGTCTATTTTACGATTCACAACACTATACACAAACAGAGCATACGACATTTGCCGTTTGCTTGCCAAACTCGAAAAATGATATCTAGCTCTTAACTCGCTAGACCTCACGTTAACGAAGCTAGGATAAGCCCCATTTTCCATCTTAAATAAAAATCTAAGTAAGCGATTCTGAACCTTCTCGATCTCGGACATATGACCAACAAAAGTAGAATTCCAAATTATCGAGCAATACTCTAGCTTTGGGCGCACTATGGAGTTGAATAAACATTTTACTGACTGTGGATTGACAAAATCCCTGAAATTCCTTACGATGAAAGCCGTCAATTTCTGACCAGTATGCAAGTGAAACGAAAATCTACGATCATATTTTAACCCCAGGTCTTTTATGACTTCCGGTCTTTTCAATAATACTCCGTTCATAGAATAACCAAAACGCAACGTGGTCAAACCCAGGCCAAAACTAACTGCAGAGCACTTGCTAACACTGAACTCCAGACGATTCTCCCCATTCCACCGACAGATGCTATCGAGATCGCTCTGTAGCTCAAGACAATCGCGCTCGGTTGTTACTTCCTTAAACAACTTCACGTCGTCTGCAAGCAGTCGGAGTATTTCAAACAATCCCCAATGTCGTTTACAATCAATAAGAAAAACAACGGGCCCAAATTACTCCCCTGAGGGACACCCGATAAGACCTGCATCGGCATAGAATTACCGCCGTTAAAATTTACCACGAAAGTTCGGTCCCTCAAATAGGAAGCAATGAGGGCACACAACGGATACAGCCCAAACGAAACTAATTTTTTAATTAAAATATCATGGTTTACTTTATCAAATGCTTTATGGAAATCCGTATACACCACATCCAGCTGTGCGCCCCCACCAAAAGCCTTATACACTCCCTGTGAAAAGAGAAACAGATTAGTTACCGTCGATCTCCCAGGCAAGAATCCGTGCTGTTTATCCGAGATAGCCACCTTCACGTGCTCAAAAATTCGCCGATATAACACCTGTTCAAATATTTTGCTCATCGTTGCTAAAATTGTAACTGGTCTATAGTTACAGACCTTATTTTTCTCTCCAGATTTATATATAGGGCATACTCGAACCTGCTTCCATGCATCTGGATACATCGACGTAGACAAAATCAAATTAAAAACGTACATTAAGGAATCTATTATCTCGCCAGCGCACTGTTTAAAGATAGAAGAGGGTATACCATCTGTTCCTAGACACTTTGACTTTACCCTGCTAATCGCTTCGACCACTTCCCTCTCGCCAACCGGAACTACTTTCATCACTCCCACCACGCCACTAATAACAACACCATCTAAGTCATTTACGTTGTAAGAACTATGAGTACTTTCATAGACCGATTTAAAGAATTCGGCAAACTCTTGAGCCTGACCTTCCTTATCCACCAATAGGCCATTTTGGCCAATCATAGTGCCAGTTTTGGTAGTTGAACTTTTTTTACTGTTTATGTAATTGAAAAATGTATTCGATTCCGACTTAAAACTAACCTCTAGCCTTCCTATGTAATTCTTATACTTTCGAGCTGTCAAAGTCTTTACTTTGCGTCTAGCTTCGATATACAAATTATTATAGCGTGCCGAAATCAACCTAAGCCTTCTATACTTTTCTTTAACTTTTATTTCACGAATTAGCTCTCCATCGAACCATCTCGGATACCCGATACCTCCACTCTTATACCTTGGCACTGCAACCTCAACACATTCAAACAATTTTGCATACATACAGTCAACCGCACCATTTACTTCTTGACATTCGAACAACTTACTCCAGTCGGTTTCCCGTAATTTAGTTATTAATACTTCCATATCACACTTATTGAAGTTAAGGGAACCATTTGATCGATCACGCGCGATATGCGCCTTCTTCGAAAACGGTAAAGAGTAAAGAGACTTCCAAAGAAGGGTAGTGAGCATCCTCCCCCACAAAGGGAAAGTGACATCTCGCCACACTACACTCGCCATTTCTCCATACCAAGTCCAAGAGCCTGTTGTGAGCGTTAAGAATGGTGTTGAACTGGGTAAAAGAATACAGTTCGGAAAATTCCACCATCACTCGGTATGTCGCATGTTCTTCGAGCACTTTTTTATGAACAATAAAATAAGTCAAATGGAGTTTAAATATCTTTATTAATTTTTGCTTTATAACCCTCATCACGTTGTGTTTTATAATAGCAACCATAGTTGGATGTGACATATTTAAATAGCGTTTTTAATTCTTATTTTCAATGACAACTAAAAACTGAAAGCTACACATAAATTAGAAATCAATGATCATCCTTTCTTGTTGCTTGTGGTAGATTACATTTCCAATAAAGTCCACTTTCATAATTATTATTACAATCAATCGAACTCTTTAAAATTTATATATAAAATATTGCTATTGTTCTCTATATTTTCGTAAGCGCGAGTTGTCTAAATTTCGAAATTAAATATGCCAAGGCACCATAATAGTTTTAACGAAGTTTTAAGCTCTTTCTACTTGTTGGCAAAAATATTTGGAATGGCTCCGTTCGAACGACAGTTTGACGAAAATCGCAAAGTATCATTTAAAGCTCGCCCTATTGGTTTGCATCATTTATTAGTGAATGGAGGTAAAAAGTTAAATTAAGCACTTGCACATACATCATACATCGTAACCGAAATCGTTTTAAATTAAATCAGACTATCAGAGCAATCGAAAGCGATCGAAAAACCGATCGGCTCTCCACACCAAGAGAACCAATTAGTGACAATTGGACGTATTTGTTTGAGCACAATTTCTTTGCATGTAAAATCGCAAATTAATGAAGAATATTTTGCGAAATTCGTAATTTAGTTCCCTTTCAAGTATCCAAAAATAGGCTCTCGTGGGCTTCTTGATGATGCAAGTATGGAAGTAGTCTCAATTTCTTTGTTTGACCTTGGAGAAGCATAATTTTAATGTTGGCACTCTCAAAAATGATGCGTTTGAGTGCTGGGCTCAAAAACAAAATGGCCGACATTGCAAACACTTTATTTCATTTATCTAAGTAACAATTGGACTTACGAAAAAAAGTTTTATGCAAAAAATATTTCTACATCAATTCTACACAAAAAAGGTTTTTACAAATTTTTATGTAGGACTAACCGCTTCTTCAAAATGTTTACGTTTACAGTTTCAAAAAATAAATAAGAATATGTACAGAGTGAGCTGGAAATTCTAGAAACGTATTAATTCTACACGTAAATATAAGATGAGAAAGCCCAAAAGTTTCTTATCCGACTTTTCATTTGTTTTCGACTTTAGCCGAATATGTTCAGTTAAGGCCATATCAGTCATTTTTGCACCTAAAATCTCAAGAACGGCAAACCGTTCATTCTGTCACTATAGTCTGATGAAATTAAAGTGGTTTCAGCGTATAAGCACAGTTTTCATCTCTAGTCAATCTTTACCAAATACTATTTTAGGTGTAATATTGTACATAGTTTGTACATCTGGTTTGCGAATTCTAAATGAAGTAGTTCGAGGAGATCTCGACTTCATCACTTTGGCAATGGGAGTCGTATACACTATGAATCAACTTACTGCAATTTCGATTATATTTATTTTCGTAATAAAGCATCGACACTTTGTGAGGTGCTTAGAAATTGTTGAATTGATAGATGAATTATTTGAAAAACAACAGCTAATACCAATTAATTATAAATTGGTGCACTTAATTGGACTTGCAATGTTTTACGTTATCACTCCAATTTTTGTCTCGGTAGTCGCATTCCCCATTGCGGATTTGATCGACGTTCTTCAAAAAGACTCTTACTGCTCCTTCAGGTGCAGGAATATAATTACGCAATTTTTGAATTATCCGGTAATTCAATTTGTTTTTTGTTTCTCGATTTACTTTCATTCGACTGTTTTGCTTATTGGCGCTCAAAGACTTAAGACATCGAGTGATTACGTTCAGAATAACTGCGAAATGGATGACTTCGAGTCTGTTCTCAAGTTGCAATGTTTTCTAGTGAAGCTGCACAATTTAGTGTATCATTTGGTAACAGAGGTCAGCAAAGTTTTTTCTTTTCCAGTGTTAATATACATTGCTATGGTATTTCTGCATAGTATTCACTGCATTGTATTATCTAACTATAGCGAAGATTTACAAATATATCAGGGAATAGCCGCCTTTATAGTTCCAAGTCTTGAAGTGTTTGTACTGCTAGTTATCTGCCAGAAGTTATTATATGAAGTAAGTAATATAAAATTAGTCACTCAATTTGATCTTTGAGCACAGACTGAGCTAGATGCTTTATTTCGGCCAGACATTTTTATCGTCAACAAGATATCAATAGTAGTCGTCAGTAAAGAAGTAGAATTAGACGAAATCGGTATTAAACTTTTCTCTTTTTGTACGACTTTGGACTATCGCCACGGAAAAATTGGTAGTTAAGCCATGAAGCACAATAACTGGCTATAATATGGGGATAATCTCCGAACAACTCTTCCAATAGACCAATGTCCAATTTCGTATTTAAACATAATATATGCATTCCATACAAGAGACAATCTTATTAGCCTCCTGGAGTCGGATGAAATCTCTTACTTTAAAATTCCAAACTTTGATTCCGCAAAGCAAAACGCTAACCATTTATTTGTTTTAGGCAGAACGAATAGCTAGAGTGGAAGCTAAAATGAAATTGCCGTATTTTAATGAAGATCTTTGCCTTCAGGTATGCACCCACTTGTGGGACTTTTTAATAAAATAATACTAAGAGTCTCCTATTAAGCGACAGGTATTTCTTTTTCAAATATCACACGAGAAGATTGTTTTAAGCGCACATGGATGTTACGAGATAAATATGTCCGTTATCACTTTGGTAAGAATATACCTATGTTAATTTAAACAATTAAATTGTTTAAAAAATTATTTTACAGCACACCGGAGTGCTTATTTCTTTAGTAATGTTTTTCTTAAACATGCGAAAGGAGTTGTTTTAAAAAGCATCAAATTTATATTCTTAGTCCACAGTTTTACACATTTGTACATTTGTAGTAGAGCACTATATGAGCGCTATAAATCAACCTATAATAATCAAAAGCGAGTCTACAATACATTAAGAGGGGCATTAGGTGGCCACAAAGTTTTATGAGAGATGGCTCCGCTCTGAAAAAGCTCATGTACAGACGTAGACCGTAGCGTTATATCAAATATTACCCATATCTCCCCTTTCTAACCACTGGTGAAAGTATTAACAATAATTATTCGAAAATATATTAATAAAATATTTAAAATTGTTGCATTATTTATTTACAGCCGTAAGGAACTAAACTGACTGACGTATTTGAATGCAACACCCTCTTACGTTAACAGAAAAGAAGTGAAATTAAAAAAAGAAGTCGTACCTTGATAGTACTTGTGCAGTGTTCGCCCGTGTTCCATCTATCCCCAGACACACTGTATACCGAGCTTAAATAGTTACACGTACAGGGTGGCTAAATTTCGATGGTTCTTGTGCACAAATGGATAAAGTGTTTTTTTGATAACAATCATAATTGGATGTGACGTATTTATATCGCGTTTTTATCCAATTTTCCATTACAACTAAAAACTGAAAGCTACGCACAAATTAGAAATCAATGATCATTCTTTCTTGTTTTTTGTGGTAGATTACATTTCCAATAAAGTCCACTTTCATAATTATTATTACAATTAATAGTACTTTAAAAGTTATATGTATTAAACTTTGCTAGATATTGTTCTCTGTTATCAAAATTTCGAATTTAAGTATGCCAAGGCACCCTAAAAGTTTTAACGAAGTTTTAAGCTCTTTATATTTGTTGGCAAAAATACTTGGAATGGCTCCGTTCGAACGACATTTTGACGAAAATAGCAAAGTATCTTACAAAGCTCGCCCTATTGACTCGCATCATTTATTCGAAAATGGAGGTAAATAGTTTTAATATGCACACTCACTACATCGAAATCGAAGTCGCCTTAAATTAAATCAGACCATCAGAGCAGTCGAAAGTACTATTCGATTGAGATGAGTCGAAACATTGAATCGGCTCTTTAAGTTTTATAATTAATACGCCATCTTTGCTTTCAATTTTGCTTCTTTGCAATTTAGCAATATTGCGCTATTTTTTCAATTTGTATTTTCGTTGACTTCGTCTACGAAGTTTATCTATCTAGTGGTATCAAACAAATTACATTTAGACTTTTAGACATTATGACTGTTAAGTTTTAAGCCTGAATTGAGATCAGATCATTTTTTAAATAGAAACACTCTGCACAACTTTAGATTTAGAATCGGAAAGAGCTTCTGAGCTTATTATAGAAAGCTTGTAGAATTATTCCTTTAACTCGTACGAAAAAATCCTGTTAAGGTCGCATCAGTCATTTTGCATCTTCTCAAATCTTAAAAACGGCAAACCATTCATTAAGCCACTCTGGCCTGAATAAATTAAAGCGGTTTTCGCGTATAAGCACAGTTTTCTTCTATAGGCAAATGTTTAAAAATCTTTAACAATTAAAATTTTAGGTGTAATATTGTACATAGTTTGTACATCAGGTTTGCGAATTCTAAATGAATTACTTGGAGGATCTCTTAATTTCATCACTTTGACAATGGGATTCGTATACTCTGCGAAGCAATTTACTGCAATTTTCATTATATTTATTTTCGTAATAAAGCATCGACACTTTGTGAGGTGCTTGGAAATTGTTGAATTGATAGATGAATTATTTGAAGAACGACAGCTACCAATTAATTATAAATTGGTGCAGATAATCGGACTTGCAAAGTTCTACGTTATTACTCCAATTTTCGTTTCGGTACTCGTATTGCCCATTGCAGATTTGATCGAGAGTCTTCAAAAAGACCCTTCCTGCTCCTTCAGGTGCAGAAATATAATCACGCTATTTTTGAATTATCCGGTTATGCAGTTTGTTTTTGGTTTCTCGGTTTACTTTTATTCGATTGTTTTGCTTATTGTTGCTCAAAGACTTAAGACATCAAATGATTACGTTCAGAATAACTGCGAAATGGATGATTACGAGTCCGTTCACAAGTTGCAATGTTTTCTAGTAAAGCTGCACAATTTAGTGTATCATTTAGTAACAGAGGTCAGCGAAGTTTTTTCTTTTCCAGTACTAATGTACATTGCTATGGTATTTTTGGATAGTATTCAGTGCATTGTAGTATCTAACTATAGCGATGATCTACAAGGTTATCAGGGAATAGCCGCCTTTACAGTTCCAAGTCTGGAGGTGCTTGTACTGCTGGCTACCTGCCAGAAGTTCTTATATGAAGTAAGTAATATCATTGACTAACTCAAAATATATATAAAGTTAGTCATTCAGATCGATTTTTGAGCACCTACTGAGTTAGATGTTTTATTTCGGCGTGACTTCCAATTTAATCGTCAGTAAGATAGCAATTAATAGTAGTATTTTAGTATTTTGTATTTTATTATAAACTTAATCTCCACAAACAGGGACAAGCCCTAATTATATGTGGACTATACATCTACATACAATATACAACATTTTTGTGTATGCACACTTGCACACCGCACACAGCAATGAACCCCAAAAATTCGGTCTTCACATCGAGTACTTTATCTAAAGAAATTCTTGCACTCCACAACAAATCTCTCCCTAGACATGGCCAGATCAGTCCCCGAACCCAGGTATAACTTATTAACGGCAACCGATGCCTGACAGAGAGGTGCATGCGAGAGACAGGTCGTTCGCTCGACAGGGACAACTAAAGGATCCTTGACTCGGCTGTTGATGGTTCTCGGAATCCTAAACTCTATCATATTTCGAATATCCCCGCAGTCTATTTTACGATTCACAACACTATACACAAACAGAGCATACGACATTTGCCGTCTGCTAGCCAAACTCGAAAAATGATATCTAGCTCTTAACTCGCTAGACCTCACGTTAACGAAGCTAGGATAAGCCCCATTTTCCATCTTAAATAAAAATCTAAGTAAGCGATTCTGAACCTTCTCGATCTCGGACATATGACCAACAAAAGTAGAATTCCAAATTATCGAGCAATACTCTAGCTTTGGGCGCACTATAGAGTTGAATAAACATTTTACTGACTGCGGATTGACAACATCCCTGGAATTCCTTACGATGAGAGCCGTCAATTTCCGACCATTTGAGACAAGGTCCGCGATATGCAAGTGAAACGAAAATCTACGATCATATTTTAACCCCAGGTCTTTTATGACTTCCGGTCTTTTCAATAATACCCCGTTCATAAAATAACCAAAACGCAACGTGGTCAAACTTAGGCCAAAACTAACTGCAGAGCACTTGATAACACTGAACTCCAGACGATTCTCCCCACTCCACCGACAGATGCTATCGAGATCGCTCTGCAGCTCAAGACAATCGCGCTCGGTTTTTACTTCCTTAAGGTTCTACTGCACTCAATTTATATTTCTATTTTGACCATAATACGGAATTTTAAAATACGCCCAATTTCGAGCAACCTGAGTAACATTTGAACCATCTGGCAATTTTTGCTCTTGCTAGATGCTAGATAATATACCTGGCACACTTCTGGGGTTTCTATTGTATTCTGGAGGTATTTAAATTTTAGTAAATAAAAACGGAATTTTACGATTTTACGTTTTAGTTTAGAATTATGAACCAAAAACTTATAGGTACTTTGGAAAAAATATAGTGACCTATTACAGCAATATTTTAGTCTTATTGCATTTTCACTTTTTCGTTATCTTCGTCTATACTACTTTAAAAAGTATTATGATCGAAAAAAAAAATTTAATAAATGTAATTTCTTGACAATGTGGCTCCCCACCCCCCGAATCCAAAACGCTAAAAAATCAAAACTCTTAGAAAATGTCTGTCGGGGAGGATGAGTGTGTAATGTACCTAACTCCGTCAAATAAAAACTACTAAAACGATTTTGTTGAAATTTGGTTTCGGCCACTTTAACAAAATTTCATCAACAAAATAAACTTTTAAACGAATTCAATATAAAGTGGCCCAATATAAGGGGGTTAATTTGGACGCATTTCGGAAAATTTTGACCCACAGTATTTATACTCGGTTATAAGTTAGTACACATGGGCCCTAATTTAAAAAATACCTTTTCAAATTTTTACTGCCAGCCTACCCGTATAATACCAGTATAACGATTGGCTCGTTTTCTAGTTTTTTATTATAACTTCTTGGAGATAATTATTAGACTATATTATAAAAATCTAAAAATAGGAATGTACCTACATATAAGCAAAATGGAGAGCTTTAGTTTTGATATAGTCGATTTTTAAAATAATTTCTAAATTGACTACTTTTAAAGCACCAAAGTTGACTAAATACCGACGATTGGCTGCCAAATGCTACCAAACATATAAAAGTTTAACTTCCGGTTTAATTGGAAAATATTTTTCCTTATATTTTCAACGCGTACAAAAAAGTCTTATTATGGCCACATTCCACATCAAAAGTAGACGAAGTCAATGAAAAAATAATAGTTGATAGGAATAGAATTTGATTACAACATTTTTTAGAATCAACTTCTTCTAGCGGTTAAACAAGAAGAAGTCTCCACTAACTTTCTTGATCTAAGTGATAAATATTGATTGCTACAACGGTATTGGACAAACTGACATTTTTTGTTCTTTTAAAAATCGCGGTGCGGTTTCGAAAATCAAATTTTTCAGTTTTGCGGCCCTTAATGTAAGAGTTGCATAAAAAAATATACAGTTCTCAAAAATGTTTTCCGCGTTGCTGGAAGTTCTAAAATAAAAGAGCAATTCTAAAAAATTGCGGATACGATACTCTAAGGCCCAGTTGTATAAAACGAAATAATCTCGGAGTCAGAGTTAACTCCACGATCTGAATATAAGGTTAGATCTTAGCGGGGATTAGATTAGGTTAGCCCCTAGGCACTTGGTTCAGAGTTAACCCGTCCGTTTTCTAGAGTCAAATATATTTCTATTTAACTCAGAATTAGTTGTTGATTTAGGTTGATCGTGAAGCTAACTCTGACTTCGAGATTAGCTTGTTTATACAACTGGGCTTAAATCGGAAAAGTTTAAATAAAATAAATGTTTGTTTTTGAAAGAGCTGCAAGCCTTATGTCTTGTCTAAGTCGAGTCGATACACCCTGTATATTTCTGTTTATAAATTTTTACAATATTAATTATCTGTAAAGTTACAATACAAAAACTAATACAAAAGAGAACGACCGAAAGGATTTTTTTTTGATTAGGGATTATGTCAACTAACTTCTATAGCCTAGTATAACTATTATGGGTAAAAATTTTCCAAAATACCACCAAAATAACCTCCGAATCTTGGACCACCCTGTATCCATTTTGTTTAAAAGCTAAGCTAATTTCATCAAAATCGCCTTAACTGCTTTAATTAGTTTTTGTTTCATAGCGTTACACATACAACACGTTCATCCAACCACAGCCAGGCAGAATTTTTCTAAGTAATTAATTTTTTTCATTTTTGAATTTAGAGGGACCAGAAACGTGAAGAAATTAAATTTTACAAAAAATAATTTTTCTCGAAGTCGTCGAAAATAAGAAAGATAATTTCACTTCGACACCTTATTGTCGCAGGTACCTAGCAAAAGGATTACAAAAGTGTTTGGTCTATCGTAATTGCTTTATGACCCACCTTTGTACAAAAATTTGTATTATGAGCTAAAGGGACGACAGATGTTAAAATTTGTGTTAAGTTTACGCTCAAAAGTTAAAAATTTCTCTGTTTTTAATTTTGTTTTTATTGATTTTAATTAAAACCCTGCAAGTTGAAAAAAAAGTAAAAATAGGTATCGATGCAGATGATCCTGTTCTCCATGTCTGCCAAATTTCAGGAGAAAAGAAGCAGACCGAGGGACAAAATCTGAAAATTATGTTTTAGGGTTTTTAATTAATAATTAAATAATAAATGAGTTTTAAAGGAATTTAACATCGGATCTCGATAGATAAATGTAGTATAAGTCCATTAAAATTGCGAGAAACGCTTCAAACTAAAATATGTGGCTAAAAAATGAGATAGAAATTTGCATAGGTTCGACTAAAATTACCAGAAATCATTTTGTTTATATCAAATTTGATCGAAAACGAATTATTTCTAATAAAAACGGAATTGTCACAAGAATGGAGGCTTAATTTTTGTACACTTTGATATAAAAATTAAGATGAAATTTGAATTTGTCGAGCTTAAAAGTGAGGTCTAGTAAAAACAGTTTTTTATTAATAACAAAAAATCTACGCATTTTTTTGAAACGAAAGTTTGACACAAGAAAAGAGCACATCAAATTCTATAGATAAAAAATTCGAGCGATACTTCAAATCCAAAATTGAGACCGAAAAGCTAGGTCGCGTTTACGTTATTTTTCCCTATACCGGACAAGTGGTGCAGTAGAGCCTTAAACAACTTCACGTCGTCAGTAAACAGTAAGCAGTCGGAGTATTTCAAACAATCTCCAATGTCGTTTACAAACAATAAGAAAAACAACGGGCCCAAATTGCTCCCCTGAGGGACACATAACAAGACCTGCATCGGCATAGAAAAGTAGTAAAGAAGTAGAATTAGAAGAAATCGGTATTAAACTTTTCTCTTTTTGTACGACCCTGGACTATCGCCACGCAAAAATATTGGTAGTTTAGTTATCAAGCACAATAACTGGCTATAATATGGGGATGATTTCCGAACAACTCCTCCAATGAACCACTGTACACTTGGTATACACTTAGTTTTCTTTTCATAAATGGTACACTGGGGTATCCTATATCCGCTACTCAAAATTTGTCTAAAATGTTAGAGATAAAAAAATAGTAATATATTGGGTCGTCAAAATATCAGAAAAGCTCTTTTTACTTAGAAAAATATAAAACTGTGATCCTAAGTACTACCATTGTTTATAATCAAGTTTCTATAGACTTCGGTACCGAAGATTGCTCTAGAATTCTAAATTTGTTTTGTGTGATAAATATTTGAGTTAGAGCATGTTAGAGTGAATTAACTTACAAAAATATTACAAGAATGGCTGAAAAGTAAAGAGAAATAATAAAAACTAAAATTTTTATATGAAAATTAATTGTTAATAACCGTTTAAAAAAGTGCTACGAGAATGGTACACTGTGGGGTATGTGCTACCTACGCACACTTCACACTGAACTCACTCATACAAAGTACAACTTCGGACTGAAGTTTCGGTATTGATGGAGCAGATACTGTGACCCACGTACTAAAAAGTTCCAAGTTTGTTAACATGACCCTGGATATGTCATATCCCAGTGTACCATCAATGCCGGGTTAAAATTTAAGCTGAAGTTCATGTAAACAAACAAAGGTTGCACATGATATGGGTAGGCGTTTATTTCGAGAGGTAGTACGTCGAACAGGGGCGTATTTAGGTAATTTCGTATTTAAACAAATAAATAACTAAACGACATTTATTTGCCGATGCTAATAAAGCTATATCATGCCAAATCGTAAGATTTGGGAGGCAATGCAGTGTATGCATCTCCCGATTTTCTTTGATAATCATTAATCATGCATGCACAATTACACCATGTACCTAAACATAATATGCATTCCATACAAGAGACAGTTTGATTAACCTCCTGGAGTCGGATGAATTCATTTACTTTAAAATTCCAAACTTTGATAATTTCCGCAAAGCAAAACGCTGACAAAGACCACTACTTATAGTCTAAGAGCTAGCAACGTTTTGGAGAGAGAATTTCAGGTGGGCCAGTTTTTAGTATCGCCAGATCGCCAGTATCGCCAAAATGTGACAAAATTGCAAACTTTTGTACACTTGTATCTGAGATACTATTAGGTTTGCCGAGACCATTCTAATCTCAAATGGTTGAAAATTTTGTCTATTTAAAAAAGTATTCAACTATCTTTGCCACCAAATTAATCTTTCGCGGTCAAAATTGACAGCCACTGAAAAAAGGTGAAAAATTTAGCAGTTTCTTGGATTTTTGACAAAGATCCGGAGGTCTGCCGAGGTGGAAAACTTGGATTTATCATTAGGCCTCACTAATAGACAAGATACCAAAAATTGGAATTGCTGAGATAAATTAGAAAGTATTTGAGGTCTTAGCCATTTTGTTTCTCAGCGTCTGGCATAGTTTAAACAACAATGAAAATGTCTGGCAATAATAGATTTATGTGTCAAAAAGTTCAATTAAAATAATTAAAAAAAAAATAAACCTTCTTAAAATTATTTGAAAAATTCATATTTTACCTCTATAGGTACGATGAAAACTAATGAACGCACCCGCTACCGCCAGTCAGGTAGCCCGTAGGACGTCCGGGAGACATATCTAAAAACTGGCCCACCTGAAATTCTTGTTTCCGGACGTTGCTAGCTCTCGTACTATTATTTGTTTTAGGCAGAACAAATGGCTAGAGTGGAAGCTAAAATAAAATTGCCGTACTTTAATGAAGCTCTTTGCCTTCAGGTATGCACCTACTTGTAAGTACTTTTTAATAAAATCATACTAAGAGTCTCTTATTAAGCGACAGGAATTTCTTCTTCAAATAATACACGAGAAAATTGTTCTAAGCGCACATGGATGTTACGATTTAAATATGTCCGTTATCACTTTGGTAAGAATACATGTTAATTTAAACAATTAAATTGTTTAAAAAATTATTTTACAGCACACCGGAGTGCTGATTTCTTTGTTAATGTTTTTCTTAAACCTGCGAGAGGAGTCTATTTAAATAGCATCAAATTTATATTTTTAGTCCACAGTTTGGCCTATTTGTACACTTTTACTGGAGCACTATATTTTAGTAAATCTACCTATATTACTCAATAGCGGGCCTACAATTCATTAAGAGGGTCATTAAGTGGCCAGAAAGGTTTGTGAGAGGTGGATCCACTCTGAAAAATCTCATGTACCTACACCGTAGCGTATTTATATTTAGGGTACTTTGTAAATACCCTACAATCATTAATATCAAATATTACCTATTCCCTTCCTCTCTAACCGCTAGTGAACGTATTAACAATAATTATTATTCAAAAACATATTAATAAAATGTTTAAAATTGCTGCATTATTTTTATTATTTACAGTTCTAAAGAACTAAACCGACTGGCATTTTTTAATGCAACACCTTTTTACTTTAACAGCAAAACGGGAGAAATTTAAACGAAATCGAAACTTGGTTGTGCTTATGAAGGGAAGAAATTCCGACCGATTTTTTAAATATCCTATTTTAGAATAGCTATTTGTTACTTGTGCATAAGTACA
The DNA here is from genome assembly GCA_950108345.1 of Malthinus flaveolus. Lineage (NCBI taxonomy): Eukaryota > Metazoa > Arthropoda > Insecta > Coleoptera > Cantharidae > Malthinus > Malthinus flaveolus. The sequence goes on from OX467285.1 coordinate 3,352,061, forward strand.
GAATGGTGAAAATGGGCGGTGTTGGCAAAAACTTAAGACAAGTGCGAGTTAAGTTTCATTCTTAAATTTGACTTTTAGGGAGTTTCTTCAACTGTGAGTCCAAAGTGATCGATATAGCTACATTTATATACCAGTGTGTCCCTGAGCTAATCTTCAAACCAACCATAACTACTATTAGTACCCTCTTGAAAAATAATACCCATCAATTATAACGGACAAGCAACGTAAGTTGCCGCAAAAGCAGAAGAACTTTACCGGTTCTTCTAAAAAGTTGACAAAACAGACATAACGTTGATAAGAAGATCCGTGTTGGGGAAATAAGCACCACCCCCCACCAGTATCCAGGAGTTCATCCTAGAAGTATGATGGCTCGATATCTAATCAGCACGGCGAGGCCGCTTGAAGGTAGTACAATAGGCCCGATTAAGTGACCTAAGTGCAGAGAGCTTGCCCCCCCCCCCCCTTCTTAAATAATACAAATCCAGACTTGTCTTTAATTAAATGGAAGTTTTCTAAAAATAAAGAGAAAAAAGAATGTTATAATCATCAGGAACATCTTCACTGTCATGTCGATAGAAACATTTAGTGAAAACAAATAAATAATTTAGAAATTATGTATGTACCTACTGCTTATAGTCAGTGAAATTACTTCAAATTATGTAATTAATTACAATTACAATTACTTTGGGTAAAATGTAATTAATTACAATTGAAATTACAAAATATGCGATTGTAATTAATTACAATTACAATTACACACTTTGATGTAATTTCAAATAATCAATTACATCTGCTTTTTCGATAGCATCAGAGGTAGGAAGTTCAAAAAAGTTTAAAAAAATAATATTTTGACAATAAAACATTGATCATATATTTATAATAGTTTTTTAGCTTTCTTGTTAATGATAATAATATTATTATTCAAAATATTATTATTGATCATATAATTATTTAAAATTTTTATTACACAAAATTTACATTTTAATCTCTCCACTTATATTAAAATATTTAATCAAATATCAATTATAAACTACTACCTATTATGTTTTAGGAACAATAATTTTTCGAATTGTTCGTTCGACAATTTGTTTCGCCTGGGTGTCAAAATTTGACCACCGGAACTAAACATTCGCTCAACAGGTGCGGATGAAGGTAGTAAAACATTATATTTGTGAAAAATTTTGAGTATTGCCGGATAGTCTTTTACGGACAGTAATTTTTTATTTGGCGAATTTAAATACGCTAAAAATTCTATATTTGAAGCGTTTTCGCTGACCCTATCGTCAATCTTTGGAGCATCCATATAATCAAATATTGGACAATTATGTTCTAGAGGCGAATCGGGAGGAATTTGATTATTATCATTTGAAGGCAAACAGTGTTTTTGAACTTCACTCATGAAGAGTTCTTTAACTGTGGCATAATTTACTTTATCTTTGTCAGAATTAATCCAGTTAAGTTTAAACTGTGGTAAGCAACAAGTTGCCAAAATGTATGGTCTGCTGGATAATTTATCGAAATCTAAAATATGTAAAAACCGCTTTTTAACATTTGTTGCAATTGAATCCCGAAGCTCAGAACAAAATTTCAAATATTCAATTTTTTGTTCATTATGGAGCAATTGAAAAATAGTTGGCAAAACATAGCCTAGATACAGCTGGTTTTCTCCCTGAAGAGTATCGATAGCTGTAGCTAATGGTTTCATAACTACAAAATATTCTTGTAAAAATTCTAACTCGACCGATTTAAGTTTAGTGGCTTTGATTGCATCACAAATCGAATCCAAGTGTTTTTATAGAGTAAGAATAGTAGAAACACAATCAAAATGTGAATTCCATCTTGTAGGGCATGGTACATTTAATTTCTAATTATCTACTCACAATATTCCAAATAGATGTTAGTTTTGCAAAAGCGCTGTAATAAATTTTTCGTAAAATAGTTTTACTTGTGGAAACAGTTTTTTGAAGATCTGTTGTAGCAACCAAATTGAGAGTATGCGAACAACACCTGAATTGTGGCGGGAGAGCAATGACATCATCTTCAAATTCATCATTTGCGCAAATGTTGAAAAAATCGATATCTACAATATCAACCTCATTTTCCTGAGATTCCAACTGCAATTCACTTTGATCCTCTGTTTCATCATTACATGAAAAAATTCTGAACGCCTTACCGAAGTTTGTTGCATTATTTGTTACCGTCCCTGATATTTTAGCGTTTTTAATGCTAAATGAAGCATGTATATCACTCAACGTTTTACCGATCTCTTTATATGTATGCGAAAACCTAATTCTACTACATGCCAGTACAAATGATTTCCGTTTCAAAGTATCGCTGACAATAATATGAGCCGTTACTCCAAAATAACTCTTATTATTTTTAGACCAAATATCAGCAGTGGTGCACACAAAATCTGTTATACTGACTATTGCATACGTATGTCAAGAACCAATAAGAAAACTTTTATTTCATAATTCAGACCAATCCCAGACCACTTATAACGATAAGTGTAAGGTGAACACTTATCGGTGTGCACTTATCGTTTTCGGGTTATCGCCAGGAGTGCGTTCAAGGACATCACCCGGGTAGAGTAGGATTGACCCCTCTAGACAACCTATGTCCTATAGCCATTTGGTTCGACGTCTGACTTTAACGTCTCACCTGCCCGACAGCTTTCTAATAAAAATAAGTGTACGTTAAGCCAAGTAACTAGAAATACTCATTTATTAATGTTAAAAACACAATTATTATAATTAATATTTTTTGTAACGTTGGTGCAGTCTTCGAGACATGTCGACGTTGAAGTGATTGTCGAGTGAACCAGGTTTTTAGAACTGTTACGCTGGCTTCTCATTTTTTCAACAAGGTTGAGATGGTGCTCTGCATCCAGCTGCAAATAGGGCTTGATGGACCCCGCACTTGAGTGACCGGTCATTTTAATGATTTCCTGATCTTGCACACCCGCCTTTGCAAGATGAGAAACCGACGAAGAGCGCAGAGAATGATTTGTAATCTTAACTTTCTTCACATCAATCCCAATTTTACTTGCAGCCTCCACAGTCCACTTCGAAAGTTCATTCCTGCCTACTGGGATATTTTTATACCACAATGACTGTCCTGTTTGCCATTTCGAATTTGGTGTTAGAAAAAACCGGTCAATGGTTATCTGAGGCGTCCTCTTGCTCAATAGCTTCTTGTAGAGCCTAAAATAATGAAAAATATTATTATTTCGAACATTATTATTTATTTATTGGTGTAACTTACCTCACAGGGCATAAATTGGGATTTTCTGTATTCGTTACTAGCCACTTTGTTTCTGCCAGCCGCTTGTCTCCACCTTGAGCAGTCTTGCTGAAGATAGTATTATATGCTATTCGTCCTGTAGGGGCACTTGTATTCGTGACCTCTTCATGAAAGTGTTGCAAAATACATTTGGATGCTTCTCCGCCCCTCCATGCCAATTCTAGGGCAGCCAGGTAGTAAAATTTTCTTTGTAACCCTATTGGTGTACCTTCATCCCAAAGCTTAACAATTTTTGTGTGTTCCTCTGGAGTAATCGCCGCCGAACTGGTTTTTCTTTTTTCTGGTATTTGCTGCAATTGACGGCGCTTTGAATTTCTGGCATCTCGGGCTAATTTGAAGGTAACATCCTTGAAAGGATCAAACACTGTTCCATAATTTTTGTAATAATTTTCCTGTACTAGCTTTGCCACACTGTTCCACAAGAGCTTAACGACACTTTCCTTGTACTCAGTTCCGTCTTCTTTCCTCATGTTGAAAGCCCAATCAGCCAAAACTGCGGCGATTTTCACTACCGACAAGTTTTCATCCAGTATGTAGTTTTTTTCTTGGCAGAACTTTTCAAATTGCCTCCATATATATTTTTTGGACTTCTTGGTGTTTTCTGGCATCGTAAAACTCACAATTTTTTCTATATTTAGCACAGATTTATCCACCAAAACGTTTTGCCATTTTCGCTTTGGCTTTACAGAAAAAATGATTTGTTTACTTGTTGCTATGTTTAGGCTATGTTGTCAAAGCGACCCACAAATTGTTACTACTAGATTTCAAAAGCAGTTTTAATTTTTTCTCTAGCTTTTTCTTTTTACTTATGCAATAGTCACGCAAAATGCATTTCGTGCATAGCGACTTGCTTCGATAATACTGACCGGAGACGCACTCTTGCTTGTTGCTTTGGAAAATTTGCACTCCTGCTTCGCAGTCGTGCAAATTTTCGTCGCAACATGCAGTCGTGCATCTCTCCTGTCAGTATTATCGGCAAGTCGCTATGCACTTAATACATTACTGTTGAAAATGTCGATTAGATTGGACTTACAGACTTCAACGCGAGTTGAAATTTGCTTGGCGAGAGTCTGCCGGCATACAGGAGTAAATGCACCGTTAGGCCGGTCATCCATTTATACGACGTGTTTGTAAACGACATGTCTGCGACATGTCGTATCATTTTTAAACCTGTGTTTATTAATTGAGATTCGTACACTTGACAGACGTGTCGTAAACAAGTTATTTCTTGTTTTTTTGGTTTAAAAATGATACGACATGTCTCAGACATGTCGTATACGACATGTCGTATAAATGTATGACCGGCCTTAGAAACACCCTCTAACATCTTGCGAAATGCAGGTTTATCGACTGTAACCAATGGACGTACTTCTTCAATAATATAATCAATGACCAGCTGGTTGCACTGAAAAAATCAATGCGTATTAATTTTCAAGTTGATTATTTATGATTCATTCAATTATTATCACTTCAAATATGATTATCAGTTATTAACTTACTTTCTCTTTAGAAATTGATTTTTGACTTGCTGCAGCGGCAGCAATGGAGAGTGGACTATTCAGTTTTGCCACTTTGCCGGGTTGTTCGGTTATAGTTATACCGGGTGTTAAATAGTTTACACGTACAGGGTAGGTAAAATTCGATAGTTCTTGTGGAGAAATGGATAAAGTGGTTTTTTAACTACAATCATAGTTGGAAGTGACATATTTATGTATATCGCGTTTTTGTCCTATTTTCAATAACAACTAAAAACTGAAAGCTACACACAAATTGTAAATCAATGATCATCCTTTCTTGTTTTTTGTGGTAGATTACATTTCCAATAAAGTCCACTTTCATAATTGTTATTGCAATTAATAATACTTTAAAAGTTATATGTATAAAACTTTGCTAGATATTGTTTTCTATATTTTCGTAAGCGCGAGTTGTATAAATTTCTAATTTAAGTATGCCTAGGTACTATAAGAGTTATAACGAAGTTTTAAGCTCTTTATATTTGATGGCAAAAATACTTGGAATGGCTCCATTCGAACGACATTTTGACGAAAATAGCAAAGTATCTTACAAAGCTCGCCCTATTGGCTCACATCATTTATTCGTAAATGGAGGTAAAAAGTTTTAATATGCACACTCACATATACATCAAAATCAAAGTCGTTTTAGTACTAGTCGAAAGTACTATTCGATTGAAAGGAGTCGAAACATTGGATCGGCTCTCCAAGTTTTATAATTATTACGCCATCTTTGTGTTTCAATATATGTATTGCGTTATTTTTTTATTTTGATTTTCCGTTGACTTCGTCTATAAAGTTTATCTATCTAGTGATTTCAAGTATTACAGTTTGACTTTTAGTTTTAGTTTTCTTTAAATAGAAACACCTTGTATAATTTTTGATTTAAAATCGGGAAGAGCTTCTGAGCATATCCTTCCGATGACCAGGTGGGGTCATAATGAGACCCCAGTCGCGCTTTTTTCTAAAATTTTTCTTAATTAATGAGTTTAGAAACTTGATTATTTTTTTAGCTGACTTTTTAACCTTTTTTCATATATTTATAGATTCTTTATTTCTTAAATTTAATTATTCGATATATAACAAATTATTTCCGGACTGGGGTCACTAATTTACCCCACCTGGCCATCGATGTTATAACATTTTTCAATGTTACAAACTGCAAATACAGGACAGGTTATGGTGTTACCACCGATAATTTTTTTACATTTCTTACTCTTGGACATTTGTTGCTCAAAAAAGGAATAACACTAACAAAATCGGAAAGAGATTCCACAAGAATTTCGTTCTAGCAAGAATCATAGAGAACATTCAACGGGAGCTCAGTTTACTCAATATGCTATGATGATTTCTTATGTTCCTAAGAAAAATAGGAGCGTGGTTTTACTGTCAACTCAGCTCTTTGACTATCTAAAATCTATCTTTGACTAAGCTATCTAAAAAGTGTAGTCTGTATGATTATGGAAAATGACAATAATAATAATAATAATAATTTTCCCATGATGAAAAACAAGTAGAACATTGTGTGAAAATGAGACTGTGGGAAAACGTGGCCGTTGTGAAGCCTTTGTGGAAAATGACATCAGTTTGTGTGTAAGATACATTCCACCGAAACAAGATCAACCATAATAATATATGTCAGACATGCTTCTTAAAGAATTTTTATAATTTATATTTTGATTAATAATTAATAATTATGTTTTATTTTATAGTTTATAGTATTATTATACTTATTAATAACCCTTTATTTAGCTATGCAAATGACTTTATTGCGAAAATTTAATAAATAAATATTTTTATTTATATGGGGTCAGTAAGTTACCCCACTTGGTCGTTCGCGTTTCATTTTCTGACGTGGTCATCGGAAGGATATTATAGAAAGCTTGTAGAATTATTGCTTTAACTCGTACGAAAAAATCTTGTTATGGCCGCGTCAGTCATTTTGCATCTTCTCAAAAACGGCAAACCATTCATTATGCCACCCTGGCCTGAATAAATTAAAGCGGTTTCAGCGTATAAGCACAGTTTTCATCTATAGGCAAATGTTTAAAAATCTTTAACAATTAAAATTTTAGGTGTGATATTGTACATAGTTTGTACATCAGGTTTGCGAATTCTAAACGAAATACTTGGACAACCTCTTGATTTCTTCAAGTTGTCAATTGGAGTCGTATACACTATGAAGCAATTTACTGCAATTTCGTTTATACTCATTTTTGTAATAAAGCATCGACACTTTGTGAGGTGCTTGGAAATTGTTGAATTGATAGATGAATTATTTGAAGAACGACAGCTATCAATTAATTACAAATTGGTGCAGATAATCGGACTTGCAAAGTTCTACGTTATTACTCCAATTTTCCTATCGGTAATAGTATTACCCATTGCAGATTTGATCGAAATTCTTCAAAAAGACTCTTCCTGCTCCTTCAGGTGCAGAAATATAATCACGCTATTTTTGAATTATCCGGTTATTCAGTTTGTTTTTGGTTTCTCGGTTTACTTTCATTCGATTATTTTGCTTATTGTTGCTCAAAGACTTAAGACATCGAATGATTACGTTCAGAATAACTGCGAAATGGATGATTACGAGTCCGTTCACAAGTTGCAATGTTTTCTAGTAAAGCTGCACAATTTAGTGTATCATTTAACAACAGAGGCCAGCGAAGTTTTTTCATTTCCAGTGCTAATATACATTGCTGTGGTATTTTTCGATAGTATTCAGTGCATTGTATTATCTAACTATAGCGAAGATCTACAAGGTTATCAGGGAATAACCGCCTTTATAGTTCCAAGTTTTGAGGTGTTTGTACTGCTGGCTATCTGCCAGAAGTTATTATATGAAGTAAGTATTATAAAGTATTAATGAACAGTTAGTCACTAAGTTCAATCTTTGAGCCCTGACTGAGTTAGATGTTTTATTTAGGCGTGACTTCCAATTTAATCGTCAGTAAGATAGCAATTAATAGTAGTCGTCAGTAAAGAAGTAGAATTAGACGAAAACGGTATTAAAGTTTTCTCTTTTTGTACGACTTTGGACTATCGTCGCCACGGAAAAACATTGGTACTTAAGCCATCAAGCACAATAACTGGCTATAATATGGGGATGATCTCCGAACAACTCCTCCAATGAATCAGTGTCCAATTTTGTATTTAAGCAAATGACTAAAAGACATTTATTTGCCGATTCTAATAAAGCTATGTTATGCCAAATCGTAAGATTTGGGAGGCAAAGCAGTGTACGCTCAATTACACAATACACAATGTAACTAAACATAATATGCATTCCATACAAGAAACAATCCTATTAATCTCTTGGAGTCGGATGAAATTTTACTTTAACATTCCAAACTTTGATAATTTCCGCAAAGCAAAACGCTAACCAAGGCCACCATTTATTTGTTTTAGGCAGAACGAATAGCTAGAGTGGAAGCTAAAATAAAATTGCCGTATTTTAATGAAGCTCTTTGCCTTCAGGTATGCACCCACTTGTAAGTACTTTTAAATAAAATAATACTAAGAGTCTCTTCTAAGCGACAGGAATTTCTTCTTCAAATAATACACGAAAAAATTGTTCTAAGCGCACATGGATGTTACGATTTAAATATGTCCGTTATCACTTTAGTAAGAGTACTTGTATGTTAATTTAAACAAGTAAATTGTTTAATAAATTATTTACAGCACACCGGACTGCTGATTTCTTTGTTAATGTTTTTCTTAAACCTGCGAGAGGAGTCGTTTTAAATAGCCTCAAATTTATATTTTTAGTCCACAGTTTTGCTTATTTGTACACTTTTACTGGAGCACTATATTTTAGTAAATCTACCTATATTAATACTCAATAGCGGGCCTACAATTCATTAAGAGGGTCATTAAGTGGCCAGAAAGGTTTATGAGAGGTGGATCCACTCTGAAAAATCTCATGTACACTGTAGCGAATTTATATTTAGGGTACTTTATAAATGCCCTACAATCATTAATATCAAATATTGCCTATTCCCCTCCTCTCTACCCGCTAGTGAACGTATTAACAATAATTACTATTCAAAAACATATTAATAAAATGTTTAAAATTGCTGCATTATTTATTTACAGCTCTAAGGAACTAAAGCGACTGGCATTTTTTGCAATACCTTGTTACGTTAACAGCAAAACGGGAGAAATTTAAACGAAATCGAAACTTGGTTGTGCTTATGCAGGAACGATAAGTTCTTGTAATTTTTCATTTAAGGATTACACTCAACTCACACTTGTCTTAAGTTTCCGTTAATTTAGACCGCTTTTAAAAATACCCTATTTTAGAATAGCTATTTGTTATTCGTGCATAAGTACAGAATAGTGAAAGTGGGCGGTGTTGTCAAAATCTTAAGACAAGTGCGAGTTGAGTTTCATTCGTAAATTTGACTCTTAGGGTAGTTTCTTCAACTGTGAGTCCAAAGAGATCGATATTGCTACATTTATATATCAGTGTGTCCTTGAGCTAATCTTCAAACCAACCATAACTACTATTAATACCCTCTTTAAAAATAATACCCATCAATAATTATTACGAACTGAAACATGGACAAGGAACGTAAGTTGCCGCAAAAGCAGAAGAACTTTAAAGCTGACAAAATACTGTCTACAGGTGTCCCAAACTACCCTACGAACAATTGCGGGGACACTCACGGGACACGCTCGAATACACAAACATCTCCACACTCGTATGTGGGCTTGGTAGATAATCCCATATGTCGTGGATGCCAACTTGAAGACGAAACGGTTGAACATGTGCTTTGTCACTATCCAGCCATAACGTTGATAAAAAGATCTGTGTTTAGGGACTGCTGGCTCGACATGACCAAAATAAGCACAACCTCTTCCGCTAGAATCCTGAAGGTCGTCCAGGACGACTCGTCCTACTAGTAGAATGGCTCGAGATCTGATGGGTACGAAAAGGCTGAAAAGGAAGTACCGATTAAGTGGCCAGATTAAGTTGATGTAGGTTGCTGCCCTCCCCTTTTCTAAATGATCCTGACTTCAGACCACTATACTGGGTACATAATATAATAGACGACTAATTATCAATTTCTAGGGTATAATAAAATGGCATAGTCAAAAGTTAGAGATAGTTTATGAGCGGACGCTCAGTAAATATTCATTTTAAGATCTCCCATTTATGACATCAGAGATAGTCTGAAACGTCAATATACGAATTCTTTGTCCAATAATTGCTGTAACAATTCCTGTAGTTTCGAATGGTTTTGAACAATAAATTTAGCGATTAGCGTTTATTCACGAAGTACCTAATATTATACAAATAGAACTAAATATTTACAGAGAAAATTGTTAATAAGAATTAACGGATTGGCAAAATTTTATTATAAGGCACTTCTGTAGTAAATTTTTTAAAATAAGTTGGAAAAACTGCATCACTAATTTGCTCAAAGATGATTCCAACTTTTGACATGATGAGTTTTGAATTTGCATTTAACATCATTTTCGTTATTTCGCCTATAATAAATTTATTATTAGATTAATTTCATTGATTTTACTAAAAAGTAACAAAATACGTACTCATATATGCGTCCTCGTTTAACATATCACATTTTGATACATACATATCTGCAAATGATGTGCGAGTTTTGATCTTAGTCGGAACGAAGTAATCTTCGTTTTCGCGTTTTTCTAATCTTCCTCCAATAACGAAATTAGTAACAACAGGCCCTAAAATATTTTATGTTACTATTTAATGCAGTAAATCGAATCCACATTATTGTAAATAATTTTAAAAAAATCAGGGCGGTCGAACCGCTTCGAGTGTTCGGATTCAAGTCCGCGGGTTTTTGGTTCGAGTCCGGTTAGTACCATAGTACCATAGATTTTTCTATGTGCCAAATGGACGACATATTCGTCTAGATAATTGACAATATCAAAACTGTTATAGACCGATATATACAAGAACCTGTCAAAAGTGCATCCTAAAATGGTTACAGACGCAACACTTCAAAACTATTCAAAATCTAAAAAACACTTGTGACCCTGTTGCCAACCGGGAGGTTCTAAATAATACCATGCGTTTGAGGACACTTCAAGCAAAAAAATCAGCAATCGCAGAGCATGCACTGCAAACCCTAGCAGACCATCGCATCATAATAATAAAAATACGGCAAGACTGAGGTAGGTACTCTCGACTCTAGACCGTGACTATAAACATAAACATAACCAGCAAAAAAGAGGAAGCAGTACGAGGTACGAGAAAATGAAAACACTCAGGCGAGCAAGGAACTAAACGTTAGGACTATAAATACCGGTACTCCCGACTCACCCACATCATTTAATCCTGATCTGTGTAGGTGCGTTTACTTCGACCAATATAGCACAAGAAATAATCCTCTGAAGATGTATACCATGGTAGTAAGACGACACATCGGGTTTCTCACCAAGCACCTCTCGACCACGACTTACTAGCACCGAAACCTCTTATACTAGAGTTCGTCCCAAATAGAAACATAAACGGGGAGGGACTGCTATAGATTGGCATACAGTTCATCGTATCGGAGAACGATACGTCTTTGACATTTATGTTTCTATTTGGTACGAAGTCTAGCTTTCTTTTTACACAAAATCTTATTTTATATTAATTTGTGGAATTGACTTTTTACCCAATACTACTGCAAAGTCTACATCGCAATTCATATGAACTACGATCATTTTCCCATCCAACCTAGCTTTTCCTTTTACAGAAATCGCAGGACACGTAACTCGGCCATGCAGAGTTAAACTGTCAGGATCAAATCTACAAAGTTAAAATGTTTTAGTTTAGTTTCAAATAGGGTCCAAAAAACTTAAATTATTTAGAAACTCACTTCAATTCTTCAAAAGTATAGTTTGTTAAATTTTCAAAAGTCATATTTAAAGTGCGGCATGTATATTCGTAGTCGGCCCCTAGTTGTGCTACGTCTACAGCGTCCAAAACTAACGGATCAATGGAAGGAATGTTAAATTCTGGAAGGCCGATTTTAAGGAACGGCTTCAATTTTTCACTGGCGTTTAATAGGCAATTTTCTAAGTCGTCGTCATTTCTATAACAGCGTGGAAAGTAATCGGCTGAAAAAATTGCAAAACATTAACTTGAAGGCATAACACATAAAACCAAGCAGAGGGAATATTATACGTAAGTGCTTAAATTTTTGGCACTGTTAGTCCAGCCACTAGAGAAAAAGGGGGCAAATCTAGGAAAAAAAATATATACATTTGTTTATGCTTTTTGGGGTGTAGAGTGCGAATTTCAACTTCGCCACTACACGTAAAGTGATGCGTTATGAGAAAATTTTGGAAAATAATGCTCCTTTTTAAGTTTTTTAGCTTATAACATGACAATTGCGCACTTTAAGAGAAAAATGATTTTAAGCACAAAGAAACTGCATCAAATTTTCTACAAATTATGTCTCTAGTTTTTTGCTCTTAAACCAAACTATTTAGGCTCCAGAGCGCGTTAAATTTTGACGAAAATTCCAACATTGACCTCCTTATTTAGTTTTTAGTAGTCAAACTTTAACTCTCTCTAGAGACTAAACCGTGTATCTGAAGGAAAAAACCTAAGAAATGTAATTTGTAGAAAATTTAACGTAGTGTATTTTTATATAAAAACACTAATCTTAAAAAGGGCGTAGTTTTTAAGTTATAAACAGAAAACAAAAAAAATGTTTTTAGCAGTTTTACGAGGTAGCCAAGTTGTAATTCGGATTCGGCGTTCCAGAAAGCATAAACAACGATAGAGAAAAATACTTTTATATTCTTCCCCCACCAAATTTCGACTGGACTATGCTGGAGAGTATAAAAATACTTACGTAAATCTGCACATGATACCAAAGCCAGGTGGACCGCAAATAAAACTGTCAATGTCTTCATCATTGTTGGTAGGTATAATCGTGTTGATGTAACTCTTGATAACTCTTTTCAAACAAACAACCACTTGCTTAACTTTTATCCATTTAAATAAGGCACTAAATTAACAAAAAAAGTGCTCAAATTTAAATATTTGATAAATTTGCATACCTAAACTAGAGATTAGAGACACTTTGTGTGTAAATTAATCGATAGGTAAGTCAGATTTACATAAGTCAATTCGGGCCTTGAAACATTTTTTTTTCAGAATACGATGTTACTGTAAACAAAAAACTTGTTTCCTTTCTATTTTTTTATGCTGAAGCGTTGTTACATCAACAAGATCATAAAATTTCTAAAGAAATTTCTAAAGAAATTTTAAATTATTTTATAATAAAAAAATGTGAACTGTACGAAGTTCTTACAGCAGATCCTAATAAACATCGGAAATCAATTAACCCACTATTCTAGTATTAGCTTTAGCATTGCTGAAAGTATGCGTTAGCTAATAAATAGCCATCATCATCTAGAGTGTTCTGAAAAGCATATTATAAATAGTGATGCCGTCGAGACGAGAGATTCTCGTCTCTTGTCTCGTCTTGTACGAGACGAGAGAGAGATTCTCTCTCGACAAATCACTCGAGACGAGACGAGAGAGAAGCCCTCTCGTCTCGTCTCTTGTCGAGACTCTCTCGTCTCTCGTGAAAAATTACATTTTGTAACAATTAGAGCGCATCAACAGTTAGAGCAAGCTTTAAAAAGCTGTTTATAAAAGCGGCTAACGTGCCACTATAGACTATTTCTTTGTAATCGTAAGTAATTAAAAACATATAGGTATAGTATTTGATTATTTGATTGTTAATGTGATTGATATCCTTAATATTAATCCTCTTTGTTTAAATAATAATTAAATATTAAGAAAAAAAATTATAAGATTAAATATTCGACAAAAATTATCAATTAAAAATCTTAAGTTTCTTTTGTAATCTTAAAATTTCATTTTTTTTACAGTTTTAAATAAAAAATTTGGGACCTTTCCTGTTATCTCTCCTGCTCGCCGACTTTTTTTACAGACCTTTTTTTCTTATGGTCACTCATCTAAGTACTATTAAAATATATTTTTGTTCTTAGTAGCAATAAATTAATTTTTAACTTTTAGAACCTATAGCAAAAGCATTTCAATTTCGCTTCTGACATCATAACTAATCATCAAGTCGGTGCGCAGGGGAAATTACAGGAAAGGTCCAAAATTTGCCTTGTCTGTAAAATTTAAACTAGTTTATGAAAAAACGAGAGAAACGAGACGAGACGAGACGAGAGAGAGATCATTCTCGAACGAGAGAAGAGCGTTATCGTCGAGACGAGAGACTCACTTTCTCTCGTTCTTCGAAACGAGACGAGAGAAGTGATATTCTCGTCTCGTCTCGTCTCGCGGCATCACTAATTATAAATGAGGGCGTAAAGTAAGTCGAAGCGGTCGGCTGAACCACCCACGAATAAAGCGCCAGTGTGAGTCAGCCCTTTTAATCGCCGCTCTAGAGAGAACATCGAACATGCTAATATAGTTCCATATATACATAATAACTTCATCTTTTAGATTACCCTATTCGAAATTGTGATTACGTTGATTTAAAGTTTAAATTTTTGTATACATTAATTTGTTCTAATATTAGCATTAAAATGGAAATTAAAAATTTAATTTATTTAATTGTTTTGTTTTGCTTCTGATATGTATTATTTTGTAAATAAATAAAATTAATAAATAATTTATTGTTAATAAAATATTAGTTTTTATTTGAAAGTGTTTAATTAATTTAAGTTAGCTAGAGCAAAAAAATTTGGTAAAACGTAGCTCGCGTAAACTTACTAAAATTGGGTAACTCTAATTTAAAGTTTTTGTTTTTTTGTAGAGACTTTTTATGTAATGGGTATGGTCAAGCTTAGAAGATCTTATCACATCAGGCTAGGAACAGCTAGAATAGCATGAAGTGTATAGGCTGTTTCTAAATATTCCGAATTGACTTCTTGACTCTACCTATTGTAATCTATATTGAAAAGAACCATAAATTAAACTTACAATGCCACCTCTTATATCGTACATTTGTTCACAATTTCTATTTTTTGTAATTCTTTCAGGTAGAATTTTAAAAATTTTAAAACAGAACAGAAATTCAAGTTACTGTGCACATGTGCACATACGTAAAATGTAAAGATCGAAAAACCTGTTCAATCTTGAAGCCGGATCAGCACCGATATAGAAAACCTAAGAGTCTGTAAGATTTACCCACTATACACTATGTAATCAGTAAAGCGGTCAAAAATCATTTTGTGATCGAACACTGTTGTGGTGTTTAGGTGTTCTAAATATTTTATTAATTTAATCCGCTTCAAATCCCTACCTCGAATCAAATAATAATATTTATGTAGTTTGTTTCTATTCCTGGTAAAGCTGATAATGTTATATTTATCGAAATTAATCAAAGTGTCGCTTTCCTTCAGTTTTCATTCAGCCTAACCACATCTCACTGAAGCAGGCTATACTTCATTAGCAACATTTTATTAACATTTAAGCCTAAGGGTTGATAATGAACAAAACATTACACATTACTCTAGAGCTCATTTTTTGGCTCCGTTAGAGGTAGAAATGGATGTGGTACAAGGCTTGTCTATCTACTTCTTAACTATAATCTCCATAAAATAGAGTATTCCAATTTCTGACGTGACAAAGGGATTCTGCGTGAATTTAAAGACCATGAGACCCTCTCATAACTCAAAGGACCTTTTTTCAAAGGATGTATTCTCATCTTTCTCGCATTGCTAATAGCTAATTTTGCTGAATCTACTTTTAGCATGATTATTAAGATTCTCACTACTAAAAAAAGAAAAAGAAAAACCATTATTGTCGACAATGGTATCACCTTCAGTAATATCTTCTGACAATGTGACCATCAGTAGATGATGCGGAGACTATCGGAGTTTCACAAGGTTCAATTTTGGGGCTAGTGTTTCTCTATTTTATGTTAACGAGAATGATCAGTGTTTTGATTCTTCTGTTTCTTGCCATACGCATTTCTTTGATCATTAGGAAACATACTAAAAATCCTAGAAATTTCTGGCGCGTCTCAATCTTTTTTATCACGCAAAAAGTTAAAAGTGCCACACAAAAAATTAAATAAAGCCTATTTTCAGCTATCTATTACTACAATAAATACTTGCGACTACAAAAAATGTAAATAAAAACTTTTAATTAACGGAGTGGCAAAAGTTTGTTATATGGCACTTCGTTAGTCAGTTTTGCCAATAAGCTTGAAAGAACAGATTCGCCGATTTCTTCATAAATTACTGCAAGTTTTAAAGCCATAAATTCGAAATTTGCGTTTGCCATAATTCTTGTTAATTCGCCTGAAAAATCAATTAATTAGTTTCTTTAATTTGTTTAAATTGAGAAAGCATCTACTCATAAACCCGCTCTCATTTAGTATATTTAATTTGCCAATGCTCCCATCTGCAATGGATATGGCGACTTCGATTTTTGTCGGAACGAAGTAGTCCTCATTTCCTCGCTTTTCTAATTTTCCTCCTATAGTGAAATTGGTGACAGTAGGCCCTAAAATAAAAAATGGCAATGATTAATAAATGTAATATTGAAACAAGTGAAGATGAATAGCTCCTTACCCATTACTAGTGCAAACTCAGTATCGCCATTTACAGAAACTACGACAACTTTTCCGCGGAAACGCGCTTTTGCTACAACTGATATAAGAGGACAGAGAACTCGCCCTTGCAGAGTTAAGGTGTCTGGATGGAACCTAAAAAAACAGAAATTCTTCTCATTTAAATGCCAAATTGAGTATAGAACGAGTGCAGACAAAAATGATTTTTAATCACCGAAACTCACTTTAATTCTTCAAAAGTGTAATTTGTTAAACCTCCAAAAGTCATATTTAAAAGACGAGCAGTAAATTTGAAATCGACGTCTTGTTGCGCAATTTCTACAACTTCCAAAACTAATGGATCAATTGAAGGAATCTTAAATTCAGAAAAACCAGTTTTAAGGAACGGCTTCATATTTTCACTGCCGTTAATTAGGCAGTTTTCTAAATCGTTGTCGTTTCTGTAGCAGCGTGGAAAATAATCGGCTGAAAAATTAATAAAATTGTTTACCGCACAGGCGGATCGGATCCAATTAGCAAAATAAGGTTTTCTTACTAAATATTAACGTTTTCATTTTAGGGACTTTTGTTGGGGAAATTATTTGATATCCTATTGTAAGAGTATAGAAGTAACTTACGTAAATCGGCACAGGTAGCCCACATTAGACTGGCTGCGAATAAAACTACCGGTATCATCGTCGCTCGTAAAGTGCAAGTGCAAGCTTAGGTAACTCTTTTCTGAATACCAACCAGTTATTGCCCAACTTTTATTTGTTTATAAGTTTTAAATACAAAAAAGATATCCTAATTTAAATATTGAGCTAATTTGCATAAATTGTAGACATTTTCTCGTTGTTATTGAACCATTTTGTGTATCAGAATGATAGACTAGCATCCGGAAATAGTGGAGATGTATACTTTGCGATTTTACTGTAGACTAGATTTTTTTTCTGGTCGTATCAAAAGCCCACATCGTTCAATTTATTAAATTAATAATCACTAGCAGTGTTAGATCAGCAACGAAAATAGCATTTTTGTGAAAATGACAAAAATTTACAATGCAGACGGAGAAACGTCTAAAAAGAAACCTTGAAAAACGCCATGAACCAATTCAATTCAATAACATTTAATTTGCCATTTTGGAACGTCCACTGCTGTTATTAGAAGCCTCGATTAAGAGGTATCTGACCGGAAGAAGGATCAAGAAGCGGGGTTAATTATCTGGGCATTACTCTAGGCCACAAGTTTAATTGGGGACACTACATCAAAAACAAACTGCACAAAGCAAGTATGGCTTTCTGGTAATTCCGTAAGGCTCAAAACCAGACAGATCACTACAAAAAGTCTATTAGACAAAACACAGAGACTCACTGCCGCACTGGAGGTGCTACTATGCCTTTCTTCACTACAAAAGCAGCCCTATGACTGCGGAAATAGGAACTATGGTCTGTCAGACATAAAATTTACGGACACGCCAAAATTCTCAAGAAGTGCTCTAAGAAGCTTACGTCTTCTAGAGACGGATGCAGACCGTATCTCTCCAAAATATTTGTTAAACAGAGACTTTCAAACTCTAATGGATTCAACTGAAAATATTGTAAATATTGAAATAGGCATAACTGTCTTTACCGAAGGATCTAAACATCAAAAGAGTTCTGGAGCAGGTGTGCACTCACTTGAGCTTGCTCTCGACAGCAGTCTACCTCTAAGTAAGTAAGCTTCAGTTTTTCAAACTGAACTGACGGGAATGTTACACAGTGCCAACGAAATCTTAAACAGGAAAATACTGATATCGATAGACAGTAAAAGTAGCAAGCCTTATTATATACACCTGCATGGTATCCTCTGATCTTTTGCTTGAGCTGTATAGAGCTGCCGAATCAGACATCGAAGACGATATCCAAGGAAGAAGATGAAACGGTTGAACATGTGCTTTGCGACTCACTGAGAAGATCCGTGTTGAAGGACTTCTGGCTGAAAATGACCAGAATAAGCACCACCCCTCCCGGCAGAATCTTAGAGTTATCTTACAAGTAGGCTGGCTCTAGATTTGATGGGCATGGGGAGGCCGCTTGGAGGAAGTAAAGTGGGCCCGATTAATGGCCTAACTGCAGGGAGTTAGCTCCCTCTCCCTAAATTATCCAGATCCAGGATCAAACAAAATTAGCTCATATTTGCTGGTTTGTACGCTTTATTGGAGTATTTAGGTAAAACAATCCTTCAAGGTCAAGTTTGTACATTTAAGAATAACTTGGTAACATTTTTGTCTAAAATTACAAATTACATTATTTTTCTGGTACAATGTCTTTACGATTTGATTTTACAGAACATCTATTCTTCTACAATAATATTGTGTTTCTACGGTCCCACCACCATCTGCCGATGAGCGTCGTATGAACGGAACGCACAATATACAAGTGTGAGTATCTGTTTCATTTGATTAAAGAACTGGCAAAATTTTATTGTAAGGCACTTCTTTGGTAAACTTTTGTAATAAACTTGAAGCAACGATGTCACTAATTTCCTCATAAGCTACAGCGAGCTTTGACGTGATAAGTTCTGAGTTTGCGTTAAACATCATTCGGGTCAATTCACCTGGAAAATTGAATTGGTAGTTCCACTGGTCGGTTTGACGATTAGAAAAATAATACATACTCATATAAGCGCTTGCATTTAGTAGAACAAATTTTCCCATATATCCGTCTGCAATGGTCAAGCTGGTTTTAACTCTTTTAGGAAGGAAATAATCTTCCTTATCACGCTTTTCTAATTTTCCCTCTATAATAAAATTGGCAACAGTAGGTCCTTAAACAAGAAAATAATTATTAGTGCCGTGACTTTTAAAAACTCAACATAATGAAAGAATCGGGCATCTCGGACATAGCTTTGAAAACAGCGATGGTAGTCACGAAACAAGTAAGTGAATAGAGATTGCTAGTTACCCATCACAAATTCCAACTCGGTATCGGCGTTGACAGGAACTACGACAATTGTCCCATCGAAACGAGCTTTTGCTGCAATCGACATGACGGGACAGATAACTCGACCATGCACAGTTAAATTGTCGGGTTGAAATCTACAAAATAATAACTTCAATTAGTGTGAGTGGTTTCTGGGCTAATGGGCCGCGGTAGAGAAATTTTTTGAGTTATTCCTGACGTTTCGTTGGTTGCTGTGGCAAACATCTTCAGATCCTGTGTGGTAAAGTCGAAGTAAACCTTCGGTATGGTCATTTCGACCCATTTGCTTCAAAACCACCCACACTAATGGCGCAAGACGCAGGCCGTAAAAACTTGTTCAAATTACACGAATAACCGTGAAGTGCACGCAACACTTAATTTTTATTATCGTAACTCGCCTTAATTCTTCAAAGGTGTAATTTGTTAAGCCTCGAAAAGTGAAATTGAAAAGATGAGCTTCGTATTCAAAATCGAGCCCTTTTTGAGATACATCGACGGCTTCCAAAATTAAAAGATCAATGGAAGGAACGTTGAATTCTGGAAAACCAATTTTAAGGTACGGCTTTAATTTTTCACTCCCGTCTATTAAACAGCTTTCTAAATCATTGTCGTTTCTGTAGCAGCGTGGAAAGTAATTCGCTGCAAAATATTAATGCGATAGTTAGCAAACAAATTTATTTTTGTTAACAGGTAAGGAATTTAGAGAGTGGTACAATGTAAAGGTAGCAAATTAAACTTACGTAAATCTGCACAGGAGACCGAAACGATCAAGGAGAGCGTAAATAAAACCAACAATATCATCATTACCGATTTCCGCTGGTGAAGTGTTGAGTGCGAGTGCGAGCTTTAGGAACTCTTTTCTAAATATCAACCAGTTATCCAATTTTTATTTGTTGAATAATGGCACTACTTAAAAAAGTATATAAGTTTACTAATTTGAATAATAAATTTGCATAAGTTCAAGACATTTTCTCGTTGTTGTGATGCATTTTTATATCAGGACATCTGTAAATGTTGGTAAAAGACGACTTTACTGCAGTAAAAATACTTTATTTCTAGGTTAAATTAAAAGCGAGGTCTAACGACTCTGGGTGGCCTTAACTCTTAAAATGGACGAGTTTTGATGATTGGGGAGGATTCTGCTTCCGGGTGACCGCTCTTATTGTACAGCGTTAACACATTACCTGCGGTTTTATGTCCGGGACCAGGAACCAGGATCATTATCCATTGACCGCGATACAGTCGCTTTTTACATACTTTTTAAATCTCCGGTAAAATGTAGAAGTACATCAGGTTATCAACTAATTTAACTTCATCCGCTCGGTAAAAACTAACTTTTGTAATATTACGTTCCCCGACAACCCGCTGATTGAGAGATCTCTATGTCGGACCGCGTCGCTGAATGACTGATTGGCGTTACTAACATTAATTTTTACTGCGCTACACACAACATGAAATCATTCGTTTCTAAAACTAAAATAAATCTTATAGTAGCTTTTGAGTCAAGTAGGACCTTCTGTGCTACATCTTGGTCCTTTATTAAATTTAAAAACGCGGTACCAAAACCGACGTAATAATTTTTTGGAAAGGCTGTTTTGAAATAACTGTCTTTACCGATAGAACTAAAAATTTAAAGGGTTGTAGAACAGGCGTGGACTCACCTGAGCTTGCCCTCGATAGCAGTCTACCTCTATGGAAATATGCTTTAGCTTTTCAATCTGAACTAACGGGGATTCTACAAAATTCTAAACAAGAAATAGTGATATCCACGGACAGTAAAATTGCCTTGCAAGCCTTAAACACATGTAAGGTAACCTCTGGTCTTCTGCTGGAGCTTCTGAATTAGATATCCTAGACAATATCCAAGGAAGAAGACAAAACGGTTCAACATGTGCTTTGTCACTCACTGTCTAACCTTAACATCGATAAGAAGATCCGTGTTGGGGGACTTCTGGCTCTCGGCAGAATTCTGGGGTTGATCCTACAAGAAGGATGACTCGAGATCTAATGGACAAGGAGAGGACGCTTTGAGAAAGTACAATGGGCCCGATTAAGTGGTCAAAGTGCAGGGCGTTTGGTCCTCTCCCGAAATGATCCAAATGCAGAATCAAACTAAATTTTGAAGGACGACTTTAAGAAATTTTAAACATTTGTAATTTTTTCCTAGCGCTTTATTGGAGTATTTAGGTAAAACAATCCTTCATTTTAGTATCATTTTTATCTAAAACTAAATTATGTTATTTTTCTGGTTATTTCTCTACGAATTCATTTTACAGAAAATTTCTATTCTTCTACAGTATTGTGTTCCCACGGTCCCACCACCATCTACTGATGAACGTCGTATGAATGGAACGCACAATATAAAAGTGTAACGTATCTGTGTCATTTGCATCCCCGATAGTGACGAACTTCCGTACAGTGGTAGGAATATTGTACATGGGGATGCAACTGGCGATGGCAAGGATGGGGATGGGAGATTAACGAACTGGCAAAATTTTATTGTACGGCACTTTTTTGGTGAACGCTTTTAAAAAGCTTAAAGCAAGGATGTCACTAATTTCTTCATAAGCTGCTGTCATCTGTAACGCCATAAATTTTGAATTCGCGTTAAACGTCATTCTGGTTAATTCACCTAAAAAATTTAATTGGTAGTTACATTGCTTTGTTTAAAAATTAAAAAAATAATACTCAGATAAGGGCTTCCATTTAATAAAACAAATTTTTCAGTATATCCGTCTGCTATGGTTAAACTGGTTTTGACTCTTATAGGAACGAAATAATCTTCCTTTTCGCGCGTTTCTAATTTTCCTTCTATAGTAAAATTAGCAACAGTAGGCCCTTAAACATGAAAATAGTTATTAGTGCAGTAACTTTTAAAAACTCAGTGTAATGAAACAATCATCAGGCATCTCTGACATAACTTTGAAAACGGCGATGGTATTAACGAAACAAATAAGTGAATAGAAGTGGCTATTTACCCATCACAAATTCCAACTCGGTATCGGCGTTGACAGGAACTACGACAATTGTTCCATCTAAACGCGCTTTAACTGCAACAGAAATTTCGGGGCAGATAAGTCTACCTTGAACAGTCAAAGTCTCGGGTTCAAATCTGCAAAATAATATCTTCAATTAATTGTTCAAATTAGTGCACACAAAACTAAATTCTAATTATCGTAACTCGCCTTAATTCTTCAAAGGTGTAATTTGTTAAGCCTCCAAAAGTGAAATTGAAAAGATGAGCTTCGTATTCAAAATCGACCCCTTTTTGAAATACATCGATGTCCTCTAAAATTAAAGGATCAATGGAAGGAATGTTAAATTCTGGAAAACCAGTTTTAAGGTACGGCTTTAATTTTTCACTCCCGTCTATTAAACAGCTTTCTAAATCGTTGTCGTTTCTGTAGCAGCGTGGAAAGTAATCCGCTGCAAAATATTAATGCGATGATAAGCAAATGTCTTACAAAAATTTTTATTTTTCGAGTGGAATGTGTTAACCCTCATGGTACCATACAAATTTACAACTTATACCTACCGCACGGGGTACCCGGGTACCCTGCATGTTTTATATGGAGAATGGGTAGTAATACAGCTAATTAGTTTATATTTAGGCGATATTAATTATTATTGCAACTTGCAAATGTATTATTTTTTAAATTATAATTTAAAAAAAATGAAAATAACAATTTTTGTTGTCAAATTGGAGCGGTTTTGTGAAGACATGGCGTCGTCGGTATTTACAACGGAGTTTATGTTATATTACACTGCAATATTTTTACAAATAAACCCTGTGTCGGCACGTGCTTTATTTCGACAGTGCCCAGAAGACAATTGTTAGTTTCCCACGCCTTTTTACCTAATCCAAAATGTATTTATAACCAGCAAATGACTATTTGCGTCTCAATAGTAAAGCTGTTTTGTGAAGATAACATACGCTTTCTGTGGGCATAGCGTCGTGGACATTTACAACAGGGTTTATTTTTATTTTGTACTGCAACATCTTTCCAAATAATCCGTGTCCAGAATTATAGAAATAATTTTTGTTGAAAATCACCCTATTAGCTGCCTTCAAAATCAAATCAACGTAGGGAAATTTTAAAAGATTTAGGAAACACTCCTTGTATGCCATCCATACTAGATCGAAGTATATAGGATCTATACTAACTAAACTAGGGATTAGGGATTAAGGATTATGAACTAGGGAACTAAAGGATTAATTATTCAATTTTATTTTGACAAAAATTGCATTGTTATCATTTCTTGGCGTCAAAGTAAGCCTTACAAAACCACAGCCACAAATAAACGTTCAAGAACGGGATAAAACTGAACGACTGCGGGTAATTGGTTGTTGCATAATTTGGAAGAATGGTGAAAAGATGCCAAACAGGAAAACGAGGAAGAGATGAGAAAGTTGTAAAAATTTTGTATGTGATGGGCATATCTCACCGACTTCCATTAGATCTAACGACTGTGCAAGTACAAAAGTTCATCACTAACTTTTTTTGCGATTTCTAATTAGTAATAATTATTGTTTATAATAATAATAATTATTTATAATATAAAAATGTGTAATATAAATGGATAATTCGAATACTTCTACTTTTAATTAATTGATTCTTCATGAAATACAAGCAAATAACAGCGAGGTACTCGGGTACCCCATGCGGTAGGTTTAAGGTGTAAGTTATTAAATTACAAAAATATCCCATCTCACTTAATTTTTTTGTGCTCCTCTAATATTTTCGTATAAAGAAATAAATTTTACAGGATGTCAAAGAGTCTCAATAATATTCCTTTAAAATAAAAAAAGTTATAGGCTTTTAAACTCAAAAAAGTACCCGGGTACCCCGTACGGTAGCTTTAGGGTTAAAAGGGATAACATAAAACTTACGCAAATCTGCACAGGACACCAAAACCAAAGTTGCCGTAAATAAAACTAACAATATCATCATTACCGATTTCTTCTGGTTAAGTGTTGAGTGCGAGTGCGAGCTTGAGGAACTATTTTCTAATCGTCAACCAGTTATGTAACTTTTATTTGTTTAATTAATAGCTCCAAATAAAAATATATTACATAAGTTTACTAATTTGAATAACTAATTTGATAAGTTCAAGGTATTTTCTTGTTGTTGATGCGTTTTTTCATCAGGACATACGTAAATGTTAGTAAAAGATGATAGTAGGTACATGCAGTTAAATACATTTTTCTTGGTTAAATCAAAAGCGAGATTTGGATGTATCAAAAACGTTTAGTAACGACCTTAGGTAGCTGTGTGGCCTTATACTCTTAAGATGGATGGCCTCCATGGGCCCTGGAGGATTCTTTTACTAGGCGATCGTTCGTGAAGCCGTTTCGATTTACAAACTCACTTCGATATCCAGAAAACCCGATAAGTAACATTTCCCTCTGTATCATTCCTAGTTTAATTTCTATTACACTGCGTAACAACAGGGCTCCTACACAGAATTATTTTCGAATTTGTTACTTCAGTCAAAATTACTGTTCGTCCAGCCAGAGCGTATGATATTTAGCATAAAACTGGATAAAAACAAAAATTTCACGGATTGAACTGCGGTATTATTTAATTAGCTATTAACTTTTACTGTATCCGCCCTTTAAAAACTAACTTTTATTATTACATCCCCTAACCCATTGATTGGGAGACTTCTGATTTGGGCCAGAGCCGCCGAGTGACTGGCTGGTGTTACTAAGAATAATTTCTAAAATATTTAGCCGAACTTCCTAAAGAGAAGACGGATGAATTGGTAGCCAATGTTCGATAGTATATTCAAATTTCTTATCTACGTAGACCTTATGCTCATTCCTAACGTGTCATTAAACTAGAATTCGTTATTTAGAGGAGTTTCAGCTCTGCTTTCGCATACCTTCTCGTTTATCGTCTAAAGAAGCTCTACCTTGTAACTTGTAACGCGTTAAATTTATGGTCAAACGATTCTAGAAAAAGTCTGCTTGACTTACATATATGTACTTATCACATCATGAGGTGTTTAAAAAAATTTCACAATGCCTCAACTTTTAACTCTCACGGATAGTCTACTAGTCCAGTCAAATTAGGCAAAAAATCGCATATTCCTGGAATAATTCTTACAAAGCTGGATTTTTGCATACAAGTACTTTTCGATGTTACAAATAAGGATACGCTAAAATCCTAAAAATATCGGTGGAGCATCTTGAGATATTCAAGGTCAAATGTCACAAAACTGTTATTTTTGCGAATAACTCGCTTCTTGTCTATCGTACGATGATAAAGGCTATTATGAAAGTTTTAGAAAACATTATTAGCTACAAGATTGGTTATATGCATTTTGTCGTAAGCTTAGCCCTTTTCGAGATATAGCGCGGAGAAGGGGTAGAAGTAAACTATTTTACGAGATAATGCTGTATAAACTGCGTATTAAACCCGTAATGGATTTGACAAAGAAATGGAATAATGTTTATTATTAATAAAAAATATTGTTTATAAATAACAAATAACAAATTATTGCATTCGTTTCCGCACCACAAGATTTTGGTTAAAAAAATTTTTTAACTCAATCTTTATTCTACGCGATTTGATAAGTAAATCTTTATAGTACCTCCAAGTTGTGCATACGAAGCTCTTGATGTTCAATAGCACTCTCACAAATGTTACAATTTCGAAAAAAAAAATTTAATTTTTTTACAATAATAGGTGAAGACGAAATCCAATACGACTTTTGCTTTCAGACTTCTTTTATTACATCTTTCCTGATTCCTTTCGTAAAACTTTATGCGTCTTACTTCGCAGTTTATACAGCGTCTTCCCGTAAAGAAAGTCCCTGCAACCCCTTCTCCGCGCTATATCTCGAAAAGAGTTAAAATAATGGGAAAAATGCATATAGCCAATCTTGTAGCTCATAATGTTCTCTATAAATTTTATAACAAGCTTCATCAACGTAGAATCTGTAGAAGGCGAGTTATTTGTACGAAAAAGAAAAGGTCGCTTTTAAACAGCTCCCCCTCCCCCGTCTTGCACCCCACCCTCCAGGACTTTTAGTATGTTTTACTGCAGATTATAACGAACAACCATACCAATTTTCAAAACTCCTGAATGGTTTTTCCTCAAATGCCATCCGTTTGTCTAATTTGACTAGACTAATATTTATAGATATTTGCAAAAAACCGTCTTTTCGACCTTTGTCTTTGAATAAACTTTTTAGCAGAAGTGGGATCGATGAGGACTTTTGGCATTTCATTTATAATAGTGTATTTAAGGTCTACGCCAATTTTCAGCTCTTTGCGAATTTTTCCAAAGCGTCATCTCGTAAACAAATTCACTGTAACCCCTTCTCTGCTATTTCCCATCTCTTATATTTCGAAAACAGTTAAACTTATGGCAAAATTCATATAACTAATCTTGTAGCTAATAATGTTTTCTATAACTTTTATAATAACATTTATTAACTTGCGATCTATAGGAGGCAAGTTATTTGCAAGAAATGGAAAAGGTGGATTTTAAACAGCTCCCTCTCCCGCTCTTGCCCTCCACACTCCGGAACTTTTAGTATGTTGTACTGCCGGTTCTAATGAACAAGTACACCAGTTTTCAAAACTTTTGGATGTTTTTCATTGAAATGCAATCCATTTATCTAATTTGACTCGATTAATATTGACGAAAACCGATTTTTAGACCTTTGTCTTTGAATAAAATTTTTAGCAGAAGTGGGATCGATGGGGACTTTTGACATTTCATTTGTAATAGTGTATTTAAGGTCTACACCAATTTTCAGCTCTATACGAATTTTTCCGAACTTTCCACGATTTTTTGTCTAATTTGACTGGACTTTTGTTCGAAATTGCAAAACTAATGAACGCGCTATTCAACTTCGAGAGCTTATTATTCGCAACTTAGAGATGCCACAAAGATTTCTTACATCATATTACATAGAATAAGGACGTTCTTAAAGATTTTTTAAAACCAAACCCTTGTCAGGTTTCGCCTCCGTATTCTGTGAAGAAGTTAAAACATACTTTTGTTCAAAATTGCAAAACTAATGAACGCGCTATTCAACTTCGAGAGCTTATTATTCGCAACTTAGAGATGCCACAAAGATTTCTTACATCATATTACATAGAATAAGGACGTTCTTAAAGATTTTTTAAAACCAAACCCTTGTCAGGTTTCGCCTCCGTATTCTGTGAAGAAGTTAAAACATACTTTTGTTCAAAATTGCAAAACTAATGAACGCGCTATTCAACTTCGAGAGCTTATTATTCGCAACTTAGAGATGCCACAAAGATTTCTTACATCATATTACATAGAATAAGGACATTCTTAAAGATTTTTTAAAACCAAACCCTTGTCAGGTTTCGCCTCCGTATTCTGTGAAGAAGTTAAAACATACTTTTGTTCAAAATTGCAAAACTAATGAACGCGCTATTCAACTTCGAGAGCTTATTATTCGCAACTTAGAGATGCCACAAAGATTTCTTACATCATATTACATAGAATAAGGACGTTCTTAAAGATTTTTTAAAACCAAACCCTTGTCAGGTTTCGCCTCCGTATTCTGTGAAGAAGTTAAAACATACTTTTGTTCAAAATTGCAAAACTAATGAACGCGCTATTCAACTTCGAGAGCTTATTATTCGCAACTTAGAGATGCCACAAAGATTTCTTACATCATATTACATAGAATAAGGACATTCTTAAAGATTTTTTAAAACCAAACCCTTGTCAGGTTTCGCCTCCGTATTCTGTGAAGAAGTTAAAACATACTTTTGTTCAAAATTGCAAAACTAATGAACGCGCTATTCAACTTCGAGAGCTTATTATTCGCAACTTAGAGATGCCACAAAGATTTCTTACATCATATTACATAGAATAAGGACGTTCTTAAAGATTTTTTAAAACCAAACCCTTGTCAGGTTTCGCCTCCGTATTCTGTGAAGAAGTTAAAACATACTTTTGTTCAAAATTGCAAAACTAATGAACGCGCTATTCAACTTCGAGAGCTTATTATTCGCAACTTAGAGATGCCACAAAGATTTCTTACATCATATTACATAGAATAAGGACATTCTTAAAGATTTTTTAAAACCAAACCCTTGTCAGGTTTCGCCTCCGTATTCTGTGAAGAAGTTAAAACATACTTTTGTTCAAAATTGCAAAACTAATGAACGCGCTATTCAACTTCGAGAGCTTATTATTCGCAACTTAGAGATGCCACAAAGATTTCTTACATCATATTACATAGAATAAGGACATTCTTAAAGATTTTTTAAAACCAAACCCTTGTCAGGTTTCGCCTCCGTATTCTGTGAAGAAGTTAAAACATACTTTTGTTCAAAATTGCAAAACTAATGAACGCGCTATTCAACTTCGAGAGCTTATTATTCGCAACTTAGAGATGCCACAAAGATTTCTTACATCATATTACATAGAATAAGGACGTTCTTAAAGATTTTTTAAAACCAAACCCTTGTCAGGTTTCGCCTCCGTATTCTGTGAAGAAGTTAAAACATACTTTTGTTCAAAATTGCAAAACTAATGAACGCGCTATTCAACTTCGAGAGCTTATTATTCGCAACTTAGAGATGCCACAAAGATTTCTTACATCATATTACATAGAATAAGGACGTTCTTAAAGATTTTTTAAAACCAAACCCTTGTCAGGTTTCGCCTCCGTATTCTGTGAAGAAGTTAAAACATACTTTTGTTCAAAATTGCAAAACTAATGAACGCGCTATTCAACTTCGAGAGCTTATTATTCGCAACTTAGAGATGCCACAAAGATTTCTTACATCATATTACATAGAATAAGGACATTCTTAAAGATTTTTTAAAACCAAACCCTTGTCAGGTTTCGCCTCCGTATTCTGTGAAGAAGTTAAAACATACTTTTGTTCAAAATTGCAAAACTAATGAACGCGCTATTCAACTTCGAGAGCTTATTATTCGCAACTTAGAGATGCCACAAAGATTTCTTACATCATATTACATAGAATAAGGACGTTCTTAAAGATTTTTTAAAACCAAACCCTTGTCAGGTTTCGCCTCCGTATTCTGTGAAGAAGTTAAAACATACTTTTGTTCAAAATTGCAAAACTAATGAACGCGCTATTCAACTTCGAGAGCTTATTATTCGCAACTTAGAGATGCCACAAAGATTTCTTACATCATATTACATAGAATAAGGACATTCTTAAAGATTTTTTAAAACCAAACCCTTGTCAGGTTTCGCCTCCGTATTCTGTGAAGAAGTTAAAACATACTTTTGTTCAAAATTGCAAAACTAATGAACGCGCTATTCAACTTCGAGAGCTTATTATTCGCAACTTAGAGATGCCACAAAGATTTCTTACATCATATTACATAGAATAAGGACGTTCTTAAAGATTTTTTAAAACCAAACCCTTGTCAGGTTTCGCCTCCGTATTCTGTGAAGAAGTTAAAACATACTTTTGTTCAAAATTGCAAAACTAATGAACGCGCTATTCAACTTCGAGAGCTTATTATTCGCAACTTAGAGATGCCACAAAGATTTCTTACATCATATTACATAGAATAAGGACGTTCTTAAAGATTTTTTAAAACCAAACCCTTGTCAGGTTTCGCCTCCGTATTCTGTGAAGAAGTTAAAACATACTTTTGTTCAAAATTGCAAAACTAATGAACGCGCTATTCAACTTCGAGAGCTTATTATTCGCAACTTAGAGATGCCACAAAGATTTCTTACATCATATTACATAGAATAAGGACGTTCTTAAAGATTTTTTAAAACCAAACCCTTGTCAGGTTTCGCCTCCGTATTCTGTGAAGAAGTTAAAACATACTTTTGTTCAAAATTGCAAAACTAATGAACGCGCTATTCAACTTCGAGAGCTTATTATTCGCAACTTAGAGATGCCACAAAGATTTCTTACATCATATTACATAGAATAAGGACGTTCTTAAAGATTTTTTAAAACCAAACCCTTGTCAGGTTTCGCCTCCGTATTCTGTGAAGAAGTTAAAACATACTTTTGTTCAAAATTGCAAAACTAATGAACGCGCTATTCAACTTCGAGAGCTTATTATTCGCAACTTAGAGATGCCACAAAGATTTCTTACATCATATTACATAGAATAAGGACGTTCTTAAAGATTTTTTAAAACCAAACCCTTGTCAGGTTTCGCCTCCGTATTCTGTGAAGAAGTTAAAACATACTTTTGTTCAAAATTGCAAAACTAATGAACGCGCTATTCAACTTCGAGAGCTTATTATTCGCAACTTAGAGATGCCACAAAGATTTCTTACATCATATTACATAGAATAAGGACGTTCTTAAAGATTTTTTAAAACCAAACCCTTGTCAGGTTTCGCCTCCGTATTCTGTGAAGAAGTTAAAACATACTTTTGTTCAAAATTGCAAAACTAATGAACGCGCTATTCAACTTCGAGAGCTTATTATTCGCAACTTAGAGATGCCACAAAGATTTCTTACATCATATTACATAGAATAAGGACGTTCTTAAAGATTTTTTAAAACCAAACCCTTGTCAGGTTTCGCCTCCGTATTCTGTGAAGAAGTTAAAACATACTTTTGTTCAAAATTGCAAAACTAATGAACGCGCTATTCAACTTCGAGAGCTTATTATTCGCAACTTAGAGATGCCACAAAGATTTCTTACATCATATTACATAGAATAAGGACGTTCTTAAAGATTTTTTAAAACCAAACCCTTGTCAGGTTTCGCCTCCGTATTCTGTGAAGAAGTTAAAACATACTTTTGTTCAAAATTGCAAAACTAATGAACGCGCTATTCAACTTCGAGAGCTTATTATTCGCAACTTAGAGATGCCACAAAGATTTCTTACATCATATTACATAGAATAAGGACGTTCTTAAAGATTTTTTAAAACCAAACCCTTGTCAGGTTTCGCCTCCGTATTCTGTGAAGAAGTTAAAACATACTTTTGTTCAAAATTGCAAAACTAATGAACGCGCTATTCAACTTCGAGAGCTTATTATTCGCAACTTAGAGATGCCACAAAGATTTCTTACATCATATTACATAGAATAAGGACGTTCTTAAAGATTTTTTAAAACCAAACCCTTGTCAGGTTTCGCCTCCGTATTCTGTGAAGAAGTTAAAACATACTTTTGTTCAAAATTGCAAAACTAATGAACGCGCTATTCAACTTCGAGAGCTTATTATTCGCAACTTAGAGATGCCACAAAGATTTCTTACATCATATTACATAGAATAAGGACGTTCTTAAAGATTTTTTAAAACCAAACCCTTGTCAGGTTTCGCCTCCGTATTCTGTGAAGAAGTTAAAACATACTTTTGTTCAAAATTGCAAAACTAATGAACGCGCTATTCAACTTCGAGAGCTTATTATTCGCAACTTAGAGATGCCACAAAGATTTCTTACATCATATTACATAGAATAAGGACGTTCTTAAAGATTTTTTAAAACCAAACCCTTGTCAGGTTTCGCCTCCGTATTCTGTGAAGAAGTTAAAACATACTTTTGTTCAAAATTGCAAAACTAATGAACGCGCTATTCAACTTCGAGAGCTTATTATTCGCAACTTAGAGATGCCACAAAGATTTCTTACATCATATTACATAGAATAAGGACGTTCTTAAAGATTTTTTAAAACCAAACCCTTGTCAGGTTTCGCCTCCGTATTCTGTGAAGAAGTTAAAACATACTTTTGTTCAAAATTGCAAAACTAATGAACGCGCTATTCAACTTCGAGAGCTTATTATTCGCAACTTAGAGATGCCACAAAGATTTCTTACATCATATTACATAGAATAAGGACGTTCTTAAAGATTTTTTAAAACCAAACCCTTGTCAGGTTTCGCCTCCGTATTCTGTGAAGAAGTTAAAACATACTTTTGTTCAAAATTGCAAAACTAATGAACGCGCTATTCAACTTCGAGAGCTTATTATTCGCAACTTAGAGATGCCACAAAGATTTCTTACATCATATTACATAGAATAAGGACGTTCTTAAAGATTTTTTAAAACCAAACCCTTGTCAGGTTTCGCCTCCGTATTCTGTGAAGAAGTTAAAACATACTTTTGTTCAAAATTGCAAAACTAATGAACGCGCTATTCAACTTCGAGAGCTTATTATTCGCAACTTAGAGATGCCACAAAGATTTCTTACATCATATTACATAGAATAAGGACGTTCTTAAAGATTTTTTAAAACCAAACCCTTGTCAGGTTTCGCCTCCGTATTCTGTGAAGAAGTTAAAACATACTTTTGTTCAAAATTGCAAAACTAATGAACGCGCTATTCAACTTCGAGAGCTTATTATTCGCAACTTAGAGATGCCACAAAGATTTCTTACATCATATTACATAGAATAAGGACGTTCTTAAAGATTTTTTAAAACCAAACCCTTGTCAGGTTTCGCCTCCGTATTCTGTGAAGAAGTTAAAACATACTTTTGTTCAAAATTGCAAAACTAATGAACGCGCTATTCAACTTCGAGAGCTTATTATTCGCAACTTAGAGATGCCACAAAGATTTCTTACATCATATTACATAGAATAAGGACGTTCTTAAAGATTTTTTAAAACCAAACCCTTGTCAGGTTTCGCCTCCGTATTCTGTGAAGAAGTTAAAACATACTTTTGTTCAAAATTGCAAAACTAATGAACGCGCTATTCAACTTCGAGAGCTTATTATTCGCAACTTAGAGATGCCACAAAGATTTCTTACATCATATTACATAGAATAAGGACATTCTTAAAGATTTTTTAAAACCAAACCCTTGTCAGGTTTCGCCTCCGTATTCTGTGAAGAAGTTAAAACATACTTTTGTTCAAAATTGCAAAACTAATGAACGCGCTATTCAACTTCGAGAGCTTATTATTCGCAACTTAGAGATGCCACAAAGATTTCTTACATCATATTACATAGAATAAGGACGTTCTTAAAGATTTTTTAAAACCAAACCCTTGTCAGGTTTCGCCTCCGTATTCTGTGAAGAAGTTAAAACATACTTTTGTTCAAAATTGCAAAACTAATGAACGCGCTATTCAACTTCGAGAGCTTATTATTCGCAACTTAGAGATGCCACAAAGATTTCTTACATCATATTACATAGAATAAGGACGTTCTTAAAGATTTTTTAAAACCAAACCCTTGTCAGGTTTCGCCTCCGTATTCTGTGAAGAAGTTAAAACATACTTTTGTTCAAAATTGCAAAACTAATGAACGCGCTATTCAACTTCGAGAGCTTATTATTCGCAACTTAGAGATGCCACAAAGATTTCTTACATCATATTACATAGAATAAGGACGTTCTTAAAGATTTTTTAAAACCAAACCCTTGTCAGGTTTCGCCTCCGTCTTCTGTGAAGAAGTTAAAAAATACCTTTGTTCGAAATTCTAATATTTAGTACTCTTTAAACTTGCATTTTCGAAAAAAACTGTTTTTTAAGTTCTTCATAAAATGCTAAAGCGCAACCTGGCACTATTTTGTTTCTTAAAAATGTTTAAAAACATCTTTATTCTATCTAATGTAATATGGGAAATCTTTATCGCGCCTTCAAGTTGCGAATAAGAAGCTTCTAAAGTGAAAATAGCGCGCTCACTAAATATAAAAATTTTTAACAATTTTTTTTTAAATTTCTTCATAATAGGTTAAGATGAAACCTAACACCATTGTTACCTTTATAAATCATGTATTACATCTTTATCTTACCTCATGCAGTGCCAAATTATCCATCAGTCGATAATTTTGGTGTCTGACTCGTTTTATGAGACTTACGCGTTTGGCTCTACAGTTTGTATAGCGTCATTTCGTAAACGAATTTATTGTGACTGTTCTCCGCGCTATATCTCAAAAAGGGTTAAACTTATGACAAAAATGTATATAACCAATCTTGTAGCTAATAATGTTTTCTATAACTTTTATAATAATCTTTATCATCGTACGATATACAGGAAGCGAGTTATTTGCAAAAACAACAGTTTTGTTTTTGCACCGATATTTTTAGGATTTTGTCAAATCCTTATTTGTAACATCGAAAAGTACTTGTATGCAAAAATCCAGCTTTGTAGAAATTTTTCCTACCCAAAAACGTTATTTGACTGGACTGTAGTCTAATATACTAATACCAATATCCTACTAATCTTAAAGAAGCCTAGAAGGCTTAGAAAGACATCCATTGAAGTTCAAAATTTCGAGTCCATTTAATTTCTTATCTTCATTTTTGAAATTCCACATCAGTCGTTAACGATTAATTCACAAAAATGTATAAAAATTACTTGTAGGTTGCAGAGCAGTTGTACAGATTTACTACTCTCTTTTATCTTATCCTCACCATTGTATTTGTACTTACAAATAACAATTAATATTTACAGCAAAAAAATTAACAAATATCAACAAACTGGCAGAATTTTCCTATATGGCACTTCTTTGGTGAATTTTCTTAACAAATCTGCAACAACAGCGTTGCTAATTTCTTCAAAGACTACTCCACTCTGTGACGATATAAGTTCCGAATTTGCATTAAACAACGTTCTGGTTATTTCGCCTGAAAAGTTTAGTGAATTAATTTTCTCGTTCCGAAAAGGTGATAAAAGACTTACCCAATAGCGCGTTTTCATTTAAAAAATCAACTTTTGAAACAACTGCATCTACAATTGATATGGTGGTGTGAATTTCTGTCGGCACGAAGTAATCTTCATTTCCTCGCGCTTCTAATCTTCCACTTATAACGAAAGTGGTAACAGTGGGTCCTAAAAGGCTTAATATTATTTTGAATTACAAAATTTAAAATAGTTTTATACCCATTACAAGTGCCATATCGGCATCGCCGTTAACAAGAACTACAACGATTTTCCCATCGAATCGAAATGTTCCAGTTATAGAAATAGCAGGGCTGACGACGCGACCGTACAAAGTTAACGTATCGGGTTGAAATCTTCAAAATGCGCACTTCAATTAGTTTTCGATAAATTAATTTTAATAATCGAATCTTACCTTAATTCTTCAAAAGTGTAGTTTGTTAATCCTCCGAAAGTCATATTTACAATGCCAAGTTCGTATGCGTAATCGTCTGCTTGCATTGATACATGTACAACATTCAAAACTAATGGATCAATAGAAGGAATATTAAGTTCTGAAAGACCAATTTTAAGGTACGGCTTTAATTTTTCACTCGCGATTGTCCAGTATAACTACTTACTTCATTGGTTTATAACTATTTCTAAAGAGCCAAAATAAGTAAGTTCTATGACAATTTTTCCAAAAATCAGTTAGTAGGTCGTGAAAATATTTGGTCTCATTTTTGTGCCGCTAAAAATCTATATTCTCAGGGCCTATCAAAGAGGGGTAAGCAGCCCGGGCTAAGACGAGATTCTATGAATCGCTACTAAAATTCTTAAACTTCATTTTAAGCCGCTTGACTTTGAACAAATAAAATTTTGTTCTTGCGGCCCTATTTCATTTTATTTCTAACTCACGACAAGGGTCCCTTTACTTTTATCAGTCTATAGCACTCTCTAAAAAATAAATACTTACTCTTTGCCCACAATTTTATTTTAAATTGTCAAGGGTCCCTAAAATATTAGTTGCTCCGGGCTTCGCATTTCTCTGTATAACTCTTTGTATAATTCTTTGTATAACGATGATATTACTTTTCTTTTGACTGGGTGGATCGTCAGTCAGATGCACAACATAATAAAGTGATCTAACAGAATAAGGCAGCTTGAAATAGATTTTGTGTAAAGTATAGCGCGCTATTTGGCTATTGATGAAAAGCAGGCATCATAAGTTTATGATTTATACACCGAATATTGATAGTTTGTTGTTGTTTTTGTTTTTTGAATTTATATTTTCTTATTGGTCGCTATCGCATTATTGGAGATTATGATTCCACCAAATTTAAAGTTTATCGAATTTTTTTAATTTTCATATCAATTAATTAATTCTAAAATGCACATTTAAATGGAAAATTATGAAATCGAGTTTATTTTATTGCTTAGTTTGTCAATATTAATTCACTAATAGTAGATAAAGTATAAATTTTTATTAGCAAACGTCTAATTAATGATGTTCAATGAGAAAATTTGGCATTAGAAAAACCGTCTGATGTGGCGGTAACAGGACTTTTTCATAATATGCTGTGAACTTAAGTCTACAAGTTCTTAAAATATTAAAGAAGATATCGGGAATAATACCAAACAATAGTATACTCAGACGCTCGCATTGACTCCAAAAGCAATTATACTGGGTGTTCTATTTGAAATAGGATAAGTGATAACTGCCCTAACCGCTTATTCTTATCAATCCGTCAAACGTTCAAGAAAATAGCGAAACAGAAGACGAGGAAGTTATTGGTGATAATTTGGCTTTCAATTTCTCACCAATTGTTATAGAAGATGATATTGAAAACAATATGACACTACTTACAATGAAAAAGAAGTGGAGGACATTTCTTGATATTCGTAGTTAAGAGTCTAGACGCAAGGGAGCAGTTCTTAGTATATTGAAGAAATTTTAATCAACAGCTTCTTTCACCTCGGAAGCAAACTTGAAGTCTGGACTTCGAACAACTCCGGAATATACCTATTCAAGTCCAAAGCTGTGTTGCCAAAGCTACCAAACTTATCGTCATATTGTGCAGGGAGAGTGTTAGACAAAAATCTTTTTCGGAAGAGAGGTAAGCAAATATTTGTAATGACCGGACAACAAATGCGCTCTGTGCAAGCCCTTGAAGCACCATCAGTGTAAACAAGTCATCTTTCTGAAATTCCAACAACTGATCCAGCGAATTAGGATTTGTCATTATCTGTCTTAAAGGAACACATGACTCAGTAGCCCCAAAAGAAGAAGATGCGAGTGTCCAACGAAACTGCTATTGGATAATGTGGATCAAGATTTTCCGAAACGCCACCAAAACAAAAATAACCTCCTTATTTAGGGCAATTTTTTTGATCATATTATTACTTTTTTAAAACTAAACTTTGGAGAACCTTATACCATGTCAAAACTGCACCCAATTATTGTCAAATTTAACCGACTTTGTACTTCTCATTTATACGTATCTATAGAGGGTGTTTAAGAAATAGTATATTGCGATATAAGGTTGGTAAGTGCACTATAACAAAATCGAGAAAAAGTTTGAAAAAGCGAGACGAAGTCGAGATTTTTCAATTTTCGAGATTTTGTTATTATAGCACTTAACAACCGTATATCGTATTCTATTTTTCGCCCGATCAAAATATAATAGACAGACTTTTTTTTAAATTTTAAATTAATTTTTGCAAATGTCAAAAATTTAAATGTCAACAAAATAGTGATTTTGCAAGGAGTACCAACTTTACTTACCGCACGGAGTTAGGTTATAACCTTATAACAGCATTGTTTTTACTGGTCTATATGGAAACTATGAAGGTGTTGTAAATTTGATTTACACAGTCGATCAACAAGGCTTGTAAGTACGTTAAAAAACACGATCGGGCGAAAAATTAATTTTGGTGACATTTTTATTACTAATTGAGCTTATTCTCACATATAGGTACTAGGTACTATCTATGCACAATCTAAAATAAATATTTAAGTACTACGAAAAATGATTAACTGACCAACAAAATTCTATTATACGGCACTTCCTTAGTTAATTTTTTTAGGAACCCTATAACGACAGCATCACTTATTTGACCAAAAACTACTTCGCTTTTCGACATGATAACTTTAGAATTTGCATTGAACATCATTTTGATTAATTCGCCTAAAACATTAAAACAATTAATTTAATTTTTTCGTTTAAAAATTAATAAAATACTCACTCATGCGCGAATAATCATTTAATAGAACTAACTTTTCGAAATATATATCTTCAGCGGATACGCTGGTTTTGATTTTTGTGGGAACAAAATACTCTTCATTTTTGCGCGTTTCCAATCTTCCTCTTAAGGTGAAATTGGTAACAATAGGTCCTTAAACGAAAAATGTAGTAAATTATCAATTATCACTGTTCTCGAGATATTCAATTTAAATCTGGCAAATTAATTAAATTTAAAAATTATAATATTTACCCATAACCCCCTCAAACTCTATGTCGCCGTAAACAGAAACTACGACAACTTTCCCTTCGACACGAATTTTCCCTGCAATAGAAATTGGAGAGCAGCGAACACGCCCACGTAAAGTTAGGGTATCGGGATAAAATCTGTAAAAAAAAAGTTAAAATTTTTAAATTACAAATTTTTAAATATTTAGGGTTAATTAGTTAGATAGATCTAATACGTTGTAAATGAACCCCAACATACACACATAAGTGAAAAAACTTTAAATGAGAAAATAGGCGTGCTACCGGAAATAGCAAAGTTTTGGGTTCGATTCCCGAGGCACTCGGTGGAAAACAAATTTTCTCATTTAAAGTTTTTTCACTTATGTGTGTATGTTGGGGT
Organism: Malthinus flaveolus; assembly: GCA_950108345.1. Taxonomy (NCBI): domain Eukaryota; kingdom Metazoa; phylum Arthropoda; class Insecta; order Coleoptera; family Cantharidae; genus Malthinus; species Malthinus flaveolus. Next base: position 3,390,774 of record OX467285.1, read on the forward strand.
TCATTTACAACGTATTAGATCTATTTAAAATTTTTATTTTTGAATAATATGTGAACTCACCTTAATTCTTCAAAAGTGTAGTTTGTTAAGCCTCCAAAGGTATAATTCAAAGCGTGAGCTGTATATTCGTAATCGGCCCCTAGTTGCGCTACATCTATAACATCTAAAACTAATGGATCAATGGAAGGAATGTTAAATTCTGGAAGGCCAATTTTAAGGAACGGTTTCAACTTTTCACTAGCGTCTATTAAGCAATTTTCCAAATTGTCGTCGTTTCGGTAACAGCGTGGAAAGTAATCGGCTGAAAAAGAAGCGATTATTAATATCTCCCAGTATGGGATAGTTATACTGCGCACTAAGAGGAATTATTTGGGCATAAAAGGGTATAAACTCAAACTTACGTAAATCAGCACAGGTAACTAGAGCCAAGTAGGCCATGAGTGAAACTACCGATATCTGCATTATTATACCTACTCGTGAAAAGCTATAAGTGGTGCTCTTGAGAACTATTTTCAAAGTATCATTTGATAGTACAACTTTTATCCATTTAAATAAGGCAGTAGGGCAAAAAAATTAACTTCTTAATTTGAATACTAATCCTATTAGCATAAATTGGAGACATATTTTTGTTGTTGTTGGAGCATTGTTTATAAGTTATAACATCCATAAATTTTAGTTTATACACCTTTTTAGAAAATAGTGTTACTAGACAAAAAGGCATGTTTTTTTGCCCAATAAAAGAGTTAGCTCACCAACGAAAATAAACTTTTGAAAATTTTGAAAATTATTCAAATTTTGTAATAAAGATGAGGAGATTGCACCTTTAGGCAAACCTCTTGAAGCTCCACTAACTAATTTTGATTTTCAATTGATTTGGTTCACTTTGCAAGTAAGACGTTCTGTGCTATACATTGGTCTTTTATTAAACTTTAAAATGCGGTATTAAAACCAACGTTATCATTTTGGGGAAATGCTGTCTCGATCTGAAAAACTCAACAGTAACCGTTAGGGGCGTAGGAAGATAGGTGGCCTATTCGCTCCTCTCTTTTTTCAAATCGTATAATCCAGTCATCAGGAGGGGATTGCAAAATCAGAGAGAAAATTTTAGATGATCTTTGTATTTTTTGGGTTGCTGAATCCGAATTTTAACTAAAAGTTATGAGTTATGAGAAACCTTTGTTGGTTTCTGTTCACAATTGCTATTATAAAACTTCACCGTGCAATATTTTGCAATGAATTGTTGGTTTAATGAAAAGAGTAGTATACCTTCCGGAACAATTTCATTCAAATGATTGCCACCGTTGGCTTGACAGTAACCTGTCCTATTAACCCAGTTTTGCAATACTCCGTTGATTGTTTCTGGCTCTATTTCGAGAACAGCTCTACGGATGTTTTCCATTTGTGCGTTAACCGTTTATGGGTCTAAACATTTCACCATAAAAAAAGTTCAACAGCGTCGTTAATTTCCACCACATATTCTTTTTAAATTTTGCACAGTTTCTGCAACACAACACGTATTACTTTGGAAAAGTTGGAAGATATAATAAGTGTTAAATCTCCACTTCAGCTGCGACTGGCATTGTTGCACTTTTTTATGGGAAAATGGGTGTACTCTCTTCAATAAAGCTACACGCATTAAAAAATATTTAACACTAAAGTTTTAATAGAAATTTCAAAAGAAACGAGCCGCGGATGCACTGCCCCTCCAAACTGACGGAGCCCTTTCGAATAGAAAAACTTAACCCTAAAGCTACCGTACGGGGTACCCGGGTACTTTTTTGAGTTTAAAAACCTATAACTTTTTTTGTTTTAAAGGAATATTATTGAGACTCTTTGACATCCTGTAAAATTTAATTCTTTATACGAAAATATTAGACGGGCACAAAAAAATTAAGTGAGATGGGATATTTTTGTAATTTAATAACTTACACCTTAAACCTACCGCATGGGGTACCCGGGTACCTCGCTGTTATTTGCTTGTATTTCATGGGGAATCAATCAATTAAAAGTAGAAGTATTCGAATTATCCATTCATATTACACATTTTTATATTATAAATAATAATTATTATTATAAACAATAATTATTACTAATTAGAAATCGCAAAAAAAGTTAGTGATGAACTTTTGTACTTGCACAATCGTTAGATCTAATGGAAGTCGGTGAGATATGCCCATCACATACAAAATTTTTACAACTCTCTCATCTCTTCCTCGTTTTCCTGTTTGGCATCTTTTCACCATTCTTCCAAATTATGCAACAACCAATTACCCTCAGTCGTTCAGTTTTATCCCGTTCTTGAACGTTTATTTGTGGCTGTGGTTTCGTAATGCTTACTTTGACGCCAAAAAATGATAACAATGCAATTTTTATCAAAATAAAATTGAATAATTAATTCTTTAGTTCCCTAGTTCATAATCCTTAATCCCTAATCCCTAGTTTAGTTAGTATAGATCCTATATACTTCGATCTAGTATGGATGGCATACAAAGAGTTTTTCCTAAATCTTTTAAAATTTCCCTACGTTAATTTGATTTTGAAGGCAGCTAATAGGGTGATTTTCAACAAAAATTATTTCTATGATTCTGGACACGGATTGTTTGGAAAGATGTTGCAGTACAAAATAAAAATAAACTTTGTTGTAAATGTCCACGACGCTATGCCCACAGAAAGCGCATGTTATCTTCACAATACAGCTTACTTTTGAGACGCAAATAGTCATTTGCTGGTTATAAATAAATTTTGGATTAGGTTAAAAGGCGTGGAAAACTAACAATTGTCTTCTGGGCACTGTCGAAATAAAGCACGTGCCGACACAGGGTTTATTTGTAAAAATATTGCAGTGTAATGTAACATAAACTCCGTTGTAAATGCCGACGACGCCATGTCTTCACAAAACCGCTCCAATTTGACAACAAAAACTGTTATTTTAATTTTTTTTAAATTATAATTTAAAAAATAATACATTGGCAAGTTGCAATAATAATTAATATCGCCCAAATATAAACTAATTAGCTGTATTACTACTCATTCTCCATATAAAACATGCAGGGTACCCGGGTACCCCGTGCGGTAGGTATAAGTTGTAAATTTGTATGGTACCATGAGGGTTAAGAACGCAGTCAGTCGACTGCGCTCCAGGCCGGGTTATTAGGGTCGCGGTCACAGAAGTAAGAGACGCGTTCCCCGAGGTGTTCAACAGGTGCCTCGTCTCCGGATACTTGTCGGACATGTGAAAGGTTGCGAGACTGGTGTTTATTAGGAAGAGAGACAAACCTCTCGACAACTCTTCATCGTAGCGGCCCATATGCCTCTTGGATCACACAAAAAAGCTCCTGGAGAGGACGATTTTGAGCCGATTAAATAGAATCATTGACGTAAGACAAGGCTTATCCGAGAACTAATTTGGATTTCGGGAAGGCCGATAGATTATCGACGCCCTCACGACCATCACGAGGGCGTTACATGAAGCTAGAAGAGACACATGGAGAACAAGAAGATACACAAGCGATGGATCCTCGGGTTCTAAAAGAAATGAACGTCGAGCCGGGCCTCGTCGACATCTTAGCCTCCTACTTGACCATCAAGAAGCCCATAGGAAGAATCATCGATGACCACGTGACCAGTGGAGTCCCACAGGGATTGTTCTCGGGTCTACTCTCCGGGCCATCATGTACGACGGTGTTCTGAAACTGACCCTGCCGGAGGAGACGACGCTTTACAGATTCGCCGACGACCTTACTCTGGTAGTAGTCGCTAGTGAAGCAGCGATACACGTCGAGCAGCAGACCAACAAAAGGCTATGCAGAAAATTTGGCTAAAGAACAGAGGGGAGATGCCTAACTGTGCAAAATAGCTTGTAGGTATTTCTCTGTGTTGTGAATAACATTTTTATAAATAAATTAGTAGTTTGTTAGTTATTCTAATAGGTACGACATATTTCCGTTAAAATTATTTAATTCTTGTTATCTAATATTAATTCAGCGTGTTATATGTACAAAATAAAAATAAATATTTGCGAGAAATGAATTATGAAGATTAACGGATTGGTAATATTTTATTATACGGCACCGCTTTAGTTAGCTTTTTTAGTAACTTTAAGACAACAGCATCGCTCATATCTTCAAAAGGGCCTCCGCTTTTTTCCATGATAAGTTTAGAATTTGAGTTTAACATAATTCTCATTAATTCACCTGGAAATAGTATTTAATTAATTTAATTGTTCGGTTTAGAAATTATCAAAAAACTTACCCATACGCGAGTAACCATTTAATAGATCGAACTTAGAATAATATATATCTGCAATAGCTATGCTGGTTTTGATTTTTATCGGAACAAAATATTCTTCGCCTTTGCGCGTTTCTAATTTTCCTCTAATAATAAAATTGGTAGCAGTGGGTCCTAAAACAATTCATATTATTACTAATGTCGTAGGTCGTAATGTCCAGTTCTCCCGTAACTTCCAACAAATTTTTGTTAAAACTATTTGGTATTGTAAGAGTAGGTCGTAGGCCCTCGCCCTATAACAAATTGGACCATACCTTTTCTGCAGATAATTTTGTAATAAACAAGTTTTTATATTTTGCGTCTGTAAGATCGCTATTATAGCATCCATTTGCGTGTCGTAATGAGATTTAGCGTGCTGTAATAATTTTGGTAAAATTTGATGTTCGAAGTTGGTAGTAATATTTAATTTGACATATTTTGTCGAATCGAGGAAAGAGAAAACGACAATTTTTGTAATTAACATGTTCTATTTTTTAACATAATAATTAAAATTAATTAATTAACGACCAATTCAAACTACAAAACAATTTATTTGAATTTTAAATTACGAAATGTCACTTTACAATTAGTACTGCCAACCAGCCAACCATCACAAAAATCCCTAAACTTTTATATTTTGATTTTTTTCTTTGAAAATGGACTTTAAATGGCGCAAAATAGAAAAAATTGTATAAAGAACTCATTTCATAAGTCATTATAGCGATTATAGCACTCCTCCATTAAAACGCTCCTGGCTACGCCAGTCGCATTTTAAACTTGGAGTCGTGCTATAATACGTGACTTATGAAATTCGTTCTTTAATATACTATTATTATTAAAAATATTCTTGTCGTCGGGCTAATAATAAAAGTAATAAGATGTTGCTCTGAAATGCAATACTCGTGATGGTTGATCTCATATTATAATTTTTTAAGTGCGTACGTTATCAGTGGGGAGTGGGGACTTTTACATGCTATTTTAAAGCAAAATAATCTTTAATTTTAGAAGTATTTTACCCATTAATGCTGAAATTGCTATATTGTTACTAATAGGAACTACCACAACTTTCCCATCGATATGAGCGTTTGATATATCAATAGAAATTTCAGGACAGTAAACTCGTCCAACAAGAGTTGATGAATTTGGATCAAATCTACAATTAAAATTAAAATAACAAATTGTTTGTAGTAAATGCGTAGATGGTACAGTCCCAAACTTGAATTTAAATTCTCAAAACTTACCTTAATTGTTCAAATGTATAGTTTGTTAAACCTCCAAAAGTCAAGTTGAACAGGCGAGCTGTATATTCGAAATCTGCTCCGCGCTGTGCTAGATCTACAACGTCCAGAACTAGTGGGTCAATAGAAGGAATGCTAAAGTCTCGAAAACCAATTTTAAGGTACGGTTTTAATTTTTCACTAGCTTGTATTAAGCAGTTTTCTAAACGGTCATCGTTTCGGTAACAGCGTGGGAAATAATCGGCTAAAAAATTAGGTAATTAATATCTCGTAAGATCTCGCAATCTCTTAAAGATTCTTTTTTGGGTGTAGTGTGTACTAGTGTACCTCTAGATTCTAGATACTGAATTAAACTTACGCAAATCTCCGCAGGTGACGAAAGCCAAGTAGGCGATTAATAAAACTAGTACCGATATCTGACGCATTATCACACGTATATTTTATTAGTGCTAAGTGCAGCTCTTGAGAACTATTTTGACACTAATATCAACGAATTGCCAAACAACCTTCCATTCAAATAAAGCAATAAACTAAAAAAACAAACAAATTTAAATACTTTTATCGAGCAAATTTGCATAAATTTTCATAATGTGCATCGTATCATCTTTTCAACTTCAAATTGTGACTAAACATCTAAACAATATCAAATTGAGAATTATTAAGATCAAATTGAGCAACAACTCTTTGATACGTGAATTTTTCATTGAGACGCCCTTTACGAGCTAAATTGAAAAATTCTTAGCCTACTATAAAACCAAACAAAATTTCAATGTCAAAATATTTTATTACTCAACATATTCTCCTCTTAATTGGATACATTTATTACAGCGAACCTGCAACGTCGCTAGACCTTTCAAAAAAAATGTTTCTTCTTGCTCTGCAAACCAGACGTCTACAGCTTTTATTACCTCCTCGTTTTAAAGTTTTTTTCAGTTGAGGAAAGAGATGATAGTCGGACGGAGCTAAATCTGGAGAATAAGGGGGGTGTTCTAGTAATTCAAACCCTAAATCACGAATTTTTTGCATGGCAACATGAGATTTGTGTGCAGGGGCGTTGTCCTGCAAAAACAAAACACCTTTGGATAGCTTTCCGCGTCTTTTCTCTTTAATTTTTTCCCGTAGACTGGTCAGTAATGTCGAATAGTAATCTCAAGTTATTGTTCTACTCTTATCCAAAAAATCAATCATGATTACTCCATGGCAATCCCAAAAAAACTGAAGCAAGAACTTTTCGATCGGTCATCATCTTCAATTGAAAATTGACCTCTTTTGAAGCTTGCAGTCCAATTTTTCACGGTCGCATACGAAGGACATTGATCACCAAGGGTAATATTAACCATATCTTCGTAAATCTGCTTACCTCTTAACCCTTTTAAATACAGGTACTTGATGATGGCTTCGATTTTCACAATTTCGGTGGACATCTTTTTTCTTTTAATTTATTGCTTAACTCTGGTTTACTTTTTTGACGTCAAACTTTACACTGACACTTCTAATAAGTTATTGTTTGTTGCTATGGTAACGCAATATTTTTTTTTGCATGTAACTAGGCTAACTAGTTATCAATACATCCTCGTAGTTACATAGTTACGATAGTTAATTTCACTGAACAACTCTTTAATATACGGAAGGTTTTTACTGAGTTACCATTTTCAGCATAATTACTGTTAAAGTAAACTAAATGTAGGTATATTATGTGAAATTTGTATGCCTGTTATTAGGAGTTTAATCATTAACCTATTAACGCCCAAGACCAAGAATTTTTAAATTTTGAAAAAATATTCCGTATTTGTTTTTAGAGTACTACCAAGTAACCGCAAAAAATATTAAAAAAAAAAATCTTCGCGCGGTCTTGGAGAAAAGTGGTGATCTATACCTATATAGATCACTGGGTAGATTCGATATACAAATATACATACACGTAATATTACAATTTTAACATTGTTTTCATTAAAAATTGATATTTCTGGCATTCTATTGAAATTTACAAACTATGTGTACCCGTTATATTGAGGCCATAATAATAATAGGGCTTTACGTAAAAAATTATCAAAAACTCGAACAATAATTTTACTTTTTCTATCAGAGGTCGACGTTTATAAGCTCTGTCCGCTTTATCTAATTTGAAAGATACGGCGTTTTTTATATGGTGGACTCATTAGCGTAAAGCAAAGTGTCTTCTTGCACAGTCTTTGCTTTTTTGCACCGATTTGGGCAGATAGAGTTACACTGGTGCTCTGAACGGCCACCATACCCTGATCTTCGTTATACCGATGCCTACCTCTAGCTCGCCGGAAACATCTTTTACTTCTCCTATACCTAATAGATCGTTCTCGGCCTCATCTTCATCCCTTACATAATCGGGGTCTGGTAGTAAAATAACTGTCCAAATTTGGACTATCTTCGTCTATATAAAAATCAGGATCGTTAATGATATCCTCCAGCTCCTGCATAGGTAGGGCTCTTTTTGAATGGGTTTGGCGAGCCATTTCCTGATTATTTTGATTTATTTTAACTTTTATAATTTCTTTTATTTTTAGTTAGGTAATAGTATTGGTATTACTACTAAGTTCATAATAAAATAATTGAACATTATAGTAAAATAGCCTATTAGCTAATAGCTTTAGATACCTGTATTTATTTCCTAAGAACAACGAAACCAGCGAATATTTTTTCTACAGATAGTCTAATATAAATAATAGCAAAGTTTTTTAATCACACGACAATAATTAATTGATACAATAACATAAACAACTCACCCACACACAGGTTTATAGTGTATCGACGTATCGACTTGCATTAGCCGTCTGCAGTTTTAGATATCGCTTGTACCCAGTGGCATATATATAGATCAGCGTAAATGTTTTGCTTATAACTTTATAATTATAAATAATTTTGCAAAAACAATTATGGAATAATGAAGCTACATATATTAGGAATCAGTTCTAATAGATAAAATGTTGTAAAAATTATTAGGCTTTTGTCAATAAATAAAAAAGTCCAGTAAAGAAAAATACGGAGATATACCCAATTTTTTAAAATTCAAAACAATTACTTCCAATTTGAAAAATTATTCGTAGATGGTCTTAAACTGTTGCAGTAACTTTAGATATTTATTTAAATATAAAAAAATTGGATAAACACTATTTAATTGGCATGTTTTAAGGACTTTCTTAGTGTGATCTATGAATAGATCACTGGGCGTTAATGGGTTAATAAGTGTCTTGGGATAACACCCAATTTATCAATTAATCTATTTGCAGCGGCCACCTCGCACGCGTAAAGCTCAAAACAAACATTTAGGTTGAAGGGTAGTTTATCTATCCGTCCACATAGACTACTTCCGCGTCCCAACTCATAAAGCTAGAGAACTGAAACTTAACAAAGAAATCCGGATAGTAGAGTCAGTAATTTAAAATTCTGGTTCAAAGCTCAAATGTGATTATAACTAGTAATTAGAAATTTGAGACTCAAATATCCGTGGGATATCAATCAGATTTGTTCAGTTTGTACAATTCTCACTATTAATCCAAGGTTAACACTTAACATACTGACTAAAGTTATTCGTTTTTTTATTGAAAGTTCATTGATTTCCAAAATTTATAGGTACGTACCGTGTAATCAATAAGGTCAAAAGCAAAATTTTTAATTATTAGTTTTTTTTTATTATCAAACGATTATGTCATCGCTTATGAATCTTCTTCCCTCAAGTTCAAAATTTCTATTTTAAATAAACAAATGACGTTTTAGTCGTCTTAATTTAAATTTATTTAAAAAATATATCAAGATGCATTTTATTTATTTTTAACACTTTTATTTCTATATTCTTAATATTAGCATAGCTTGTCCTTAATTAGCTATTAGCTTGTCCAAAAATTAGTTAAACTACCTTGACATTGAAGCATGGACCATGGGCCATGGGCCATGGGGCATGGGGCATTGACCCATGAGACATTGCGGCCCCCAATTTTATTTTTTTTTAAATTTAAATTTACCGCCAAAATGGCGTTGAAGTTTTATAAATGCTGTGATGTCATTTCCGACTATTAATACAAGCCAGAAAATTTAAAATTTCCCGCCAAGTTAAGTTTTATGATAGCTGTGACGTCACATCCGGTATAGTTGTCCAAAAATTAGATAAACTACCTTGACATTGAAGCATGGACCATGGACCATGAACCATGGAGCATGAACCATGGAACATGGTACATTGACCCATGAGGCATTGCGGCCCCCAATTTTTCTAACCAGAAAATTCAAATTTACCGCCAAAATGGCGTTGAAGTTTTATGATTGCTGTGACGTCATTTCCGATCATGCAGCCAAGCCAGAAAATTCAAATTTCCCGCCAAATTAAGTTTTATTATGTGAGGGGTGTAAGCTGTGACGTCACATCCGGTCTAGAATCGGTGTTGTTCATCTACTCCTACCCTCATGTACAAAATAAAAAGCAATATTTACAGAAAATAAAAGATGAAGATTAACGGACTGGTAATATTTTATTATATGGCACTGCGTCAGTTAACTTTTTCAGTAACTTTATGACAATAGCATCACTCATATCTTCAAAAAGGCCTCCACTTTTTTCCGAGACAAGTTTGGAATTTGCATTAAACATCATTCTCGCGAATTCGCCTGGAAATTGGAATTAGTCAATTTGATTGTTCCGTTTCGAAAGTAACAAAACACTTACCCATACGCGAGTAATCATTTAATAGATCGAATTTAGTAAAATAGGCATCTGCAATGGATATGCTAGTTTTGATTTTTATCGGAACAAAATATTCTTCACCTTTGTGCGTTTCTAATTTTCCTCTAATAATGAAATTAGTAGCAGTGGGTCCTAAAGCAATTCAGAATATTAGTAAGAAATTTTTTAAAAATTATAAAAAAATCGTGTGTGGTATCAAATTACAGAAAATTTCATGTTGAAAAAGATTATGAAATTGGTTTTACAAAATCAAAATTAAAAAACAAAATGTTGGTCAAAAAGTGAATCCTTTTGCAGTGTTGAAAATCGTATTTTTATTATCAAAATGAATTTTGGATTACAAATGCATATTAGTCTAGTCACATTAGGCAAAAAATCATTCTTTTGTCGGAGTAATTCCTACAAAACTAGATTTTTGTATATAATACACGTACGTTTCGATATTACAAATAATTGATAAGTAGTATTTTAGATAAATATGCGTTTGCAAGATAACTGCCAAGTATAAGACGCGCAAATTTAATGAACGGGATCAGTCACTAAAGTGATCCATCCATGGATAATCCGGCACTGCATGAAGTAGCATAAAGATAACAAAAATCATGTTAGGTTTCCTCTTCAGCTAGGTATTAATTGTGAAGGAATTAAAAAAAATTATTGGAAATGGTAGCATTTAGTAAGCTCGCTATTGAACTATAAAAACTTCTTATTCGCGACTTGGAGGTACGATAATAATTTCCTATGCCACATCACTTAGAAAAAGGGCGTAGCTAATGATTTTTAAAAACCAAAGTTGTGCCAGATTTCGTCTTCACCTTTTGTATAGAAGTCAAAAAATATTTTTTCCGAAATTATAAATTAAAGCAGCGCTCTATTGAACTTCAACAGCTTCTTATTCGCAATTTGGAGGTATGATAATGATTTCCTACATCTCATCACATAAAATAAGGGCGTTGTTAAAATTTTTATAAAAACAAAAGTCGTGTCATGTTTTGTCTTCCCCTTTTGTGAAGAAGTTAAAAAATACTTTTTTTCGAATTTGTAAAATTAACAAGCGCGCTGTTGAACTGCAATAGCTTCTTATTCACCACTTGGAGGCACGATAAAGATTTCCTATATTGCATCAGATAGAATAAGGACGTAGTTTAAGGTTTTTTAAAACCAAAGTAGTTCCAGGTTTCGTCTGCACCTTTTGTGAAGAAGTTAAAAAACGCTTTTGTTGCAAATTGTAACATTAAGGAGTGCGCTATTGAACTTCAAGAGCTTTTTATTCACCACTTGGAGGCCCTATAAAGATTTGGTTTTAAAAATTTGTTAACTACGTTCTTATTCTATGTGATGTGATATAGCAAATCTTTAACGTATCTCCAAGTCGTGCATAAAAAGCCCTTGAAGTTTAATAGCGCTCTTCTTAATTTTACAATTTCGAACAAATGTGTTTTTTAACTTCTTCATAAAAGTCAAACATGAGACCTGGCACTATTTTGTTTTTAAAAAACCTTTAACTACGCCCTTATGCTATGTGATGTGATATAGGAAATCTTTATTGGACCTCCAAGTGATGAATAAGATACTTTTGAAGTTTAATAGTGCGCTTCTTAATTTTACAATTTCGAACAAAAGTGTTTTTTAACTTCTTCACAAAAGGTGCAGACGAAACTTGGCACGACTTTTCTTTTAAAAAACCTTTAACTGCGTCCTTATTCTATCTGATTCAACATAGGAATTCTTTATTGAACCTCCAAGTTGTGAATAAGAAGTTTTTGAAGTTAAATAGCGGGCTCCTGAATGTAACAATTTCGAAAAAATGTATTTTTTAACTTCTTCACAAAAGGTTAAGCCGAAACCTGGCATGGGCTTTTGTTTTAAAAATTTTTAACTACGCTTTTATTCAAGCATTGTATTATAAGAAATCATCTTCAAACCTCCAAGTTGGGAATAAGAACCTTCTGAAGTTTGATAGCGCAATACATTTCGTATAAAATTTTAAAAAATTCCTTCGGGTGAAGAGGACACTTAACATGATTTCTGTTTTAAAAATCTTTAATTATTATAATATTATCTTTATGCTACTTCATGCAGTGCCGGATTACCTATTGATGGATAACTTTAGTGCCTAATTCCGTTAATAAAACTTGTTCGTCTTACTTGACAGCTTATACAGTGTTATCTCGTAAACGAATATCTAAAATTTACCTACAGATATTTTGCGGATTTTGCCGTAATACACTTATTTATAACATCAAAACTTATTTTTCCGACAAAAAAGCGATTTTTTGTCTAATGTGACTGAACTAATATGCATTTGTAATACAAAACTAATTTTGATTAATAAAAATACGATTTTCAACACCGCAAAATCTTTCAGTTTTTTGGCCAACATTTTGTTCTTTATTTGAATTTTATAAAACGAATATCATAATCTTTTTCAGCGTGCAATTTTCTGTAATTTGATACCAGACACGATTTTTAAAAATTTTCTCAAGATCGACGCCAAAAAACGCATTTCGCACACTTAGATTTTTCTAGACTTTTAGTATGTCAAAGAGATATCAACAAGGAACTAAAAAATTTCTAACGAAAGTGTGTTGCGTAACAATTTACATAATCGCTTGAATAGCACTTTTCTTGAAGTTGTAGTGCCAATTTGGTATAGCAGTTCAATTCAGAATCAATCAACTCAACAAAATGGGGTCTGCGCGAACAATTTCAAGTTACTTGATTTTATATTTACTTTATTTTGTTGTTTTAAACAACATAATATAGCTTTATAGTAGGGTATCGGCAGGGCAGTACTAGGCTCTATAAAAAATTCTATGAGCATTTTTTGTAGATAATTTTGTAATAAGCAAATTCAATAATAATTATTTTTGTTGTTTCACTAATAGAAAATGATATGTTTTATTTTTAAATATTATTAGTTATTTACAAGAGAGGAACAAATAAAGCATTCAACATACACGCAAGGTAAACTTCTTAAGGGCGCACGGTAGCAATGTGGGGACTTTAATACGTTATTTTAAACGAAAAAGATAATCATAAACCTTGTCAAAAATTAGCTCGGATTCTTTAGCAAAAGATTCATAATGTCAAATTTTATTAGTCAATTAATACCCCTTGAACTTTGAAAAATAACTGAAAAGGACTCATATATCAATGTCCCTGAAATATCACTACCGAAAATTGTTTATTTGTATTGTATTAGTAAGTTTTTTACCAAATACTGATGAAGCGGCTACGTCGCCATTAACAGGAACTACAACAACTTTCCCTTCCACATGGCTGTTGGGTACATTAAAAGAAATTTCTGGACATAAAATTCTACCACGCAGTGTTAAGGAGTCTGGATCAAATCTACAACAATAACGTAATTAGAATACCAAACTATTGTTGGTAGTTAGTTGTGCAGTCCAAAATTTAACTTTAATTTTCAAAACCTACCTTAATTGTTGAAAGGTGTAGTTTGTTAATCCCCCAAAAGTAAAATTGAACATGCGAGCTGTGTATTCGAAATCTGCTCCGTGTTGTATTACATCCATAACCTCCACAAACAGTGGCTCAATAGAAGGAATTTTAAATTCTGGAAAACCAATTCTAAGGAACGGTTTTAATTTTTCACTAGCGTCTATTAAACAATTTTCTAAACGGTCGTCGTTTCGGTAACAGCGTGGGAAGTAATCGGCTAAAATATTAGTACGATCATTAGTATATTAATTGCAAAACTTAAAAACCGGACTAATATTGCAATATGCTAATGGACAAATGTGTACTTAGATTTAGATAGGAAATAAAACTTACGTAAATCTCCGCAGATAACTAATACCAAGTAGGCGGTGAATAAAGCGACCGATATCTGCATTATCGCTCGTATCTCGTATAGTGTGAAGTGCAGGTCTTGGAAACTATTTTGAAACTATCAAAGAATTATCCGACCTTCTACCATTTAAATAAGGCACCAAACTAAAAACAAAATAAAAAAGTTTAAGTTGGTACCTATCAAGCAGCTTTGCATAAGTTTTCTTAATTATGTGCGTCGTCTCATCCATATTTATGTTGAATAATCAGCACTTGTTGTTGAGCATTTTTGATAACGATCGTCACTGCGTTGGTCCTTTGATCTATAAAATCTTCATGTGTTTGATAACCTTATCTATAATATTAATTTGCTTATTTCTCGCCGTATTTAATCACTGATAGTTATAAGATTATTCTCACTTTCCACCTTATACATCACACTATTTGGTACCTCTTTGCTCTTTTTCAGAAGTTTTAGTTTCATCGTCGTATTTCTTATTTTAATTATAGCAATTTGCTTCCCTCCCCCTTCTTTAGAACTCAAAGTCACCCTTTTTTATATTTCTTTATACTTTTTTAAAAATTTTCCTCATTACATCTTCCATTTTGATCTTCTCTGATTATTAGCAGCTTTTCCAACTATCGTTTTCTTCATTTTACTTTTTGTTCCTGTTTTAAGATTTTTTTAATAATAATAATTATCTCTAAAGTTATAATAAAAAAACTGGAAACGCCATTTTGAATTTAAAAATTTGAAAAGTAAAACTTATAGCTCAGTATAAATTCTGTGGGTCAAGATTTTCCAAAATGCGATCTCAATAACCCTTTTATTTTGCGACACCCTGTATCAAAAAATCGCTTTAGTAATTTTTGTTAGGTGCATGTCGGTGGCACCGACTTTTTGGTGGCAAATTGGTGGATTCGTTTGTGCTTGTTTGTGCTTCAAGTCCCATCGTTTGTGCTCACCCCCTTCAGAAGATATTTCAAAAAACGTTGAGGGGGTGCTGTGGAAATACCAGCACCCCTACCACGGCCGATTGACTTCAAACACGATTCGTTCGTTTGTGCTTCGTTTGTGCTTGTTTGTGCTTCAAGTTCCATCGTTTGTGCTCACCCCCTTTAGAAGATATTTTAAAAAACGTTGAGGGGGTGCTGTAGAAATGCCAGCACCCCCACCACGGCCGATTGACTTCAAACACGATTCGTTCGTTTGTGCTTCGTTTGTGCTTGTTTGTGCTTCAAGTTCCATCGTTTGTGCTCACCCCCTTCAGAAGATATTTCAAAAAACGTTGAGGGGGTGCTGTAGAAATGCCAGCACCCCCACCACGGCCGATTGACTTCAAAAACGATTCGTTCGTTTGTGCTTCGTTTGTGCTTGTTTGTGCTTCAAGTTCCATCGTTTGTACTCACCCCCTTTAGAAGATATTTTAAAAAACGTTGAGGGGGTGCTGTAGAAATGCCAGCACCCCCACCACGGCCGATTGACTTCAAACACGATTCGTTCGTTTGTGCTTCGTTTGTGCTTGTTTGTGCTTCAAGTCCCATCGTTTGTGCTCACCCCCTTCAGAAGATATTTCAAAAAACGTTGAGGGGGTGCTGTGGAAATGCCAGCACCCCCACCACGGCCGATTGACTTCAAACACGATTCGTTCGTTTGTGCTTCGTTTGTGCTTGTTTGTGCTTCAAGTTCCATCGTTTGTGCTCACCCCCTTCAGAAGATATTTCAAAAAACGTTGAGGGGGTGCTGTAGAAATGCCAGCACCCCCGCCACGGCCGATTGACTTCAAAAACGATTCGTTCGTTTGTGCTTCGTTTGTGCTTGTGTGTGCTTCAAATCCCGTCGTTTGTGCTCACCCCCTTCCGGAGATATTCAAAAAACATTGTGGGGGTGCTGTAGAAATGCCAGCACCCCCACCACGGCCGATTGACTTCAAACATAATTCATTCATTTGTGCTTCGTTTGTGCTTGTGTGTGCTTCAAATCCCGTCGTTTGTGCTCACCCCCTTCCGGAGATATTCAAAAAACATTGTGGGGGTGCTGTAGAAATGCCAGCACCCCCACCACGGCCGATTGACTTCAAACATAATTCATTCATTTGTGCTTCGTTTGTGCTTGTGTGTGCTTCAAATCCCGTCGTTTGTGCTCACCCCCTTCCGGAGATATTCAAAAAACATTGTGGGGGTGCTGTAGAAATGCCAGCACCCCGCCCCCCCCCCACGGCCGATTAATTTCAAACATGACTCATTCGTTTGTGCTTGTTTGTGCTTCAAGTCCCGTCGTTTGTGCTCAACCCTTTTCGTAAATATTTAAAAAACGTTGTGGGGGTGCTATAGACATGCTAGCACTCTTACCCCGACCGATTAATTTTAAACAAAATTAATTTGCCATTCGTTTGTGCTTAGTTTGTGCTTGTTTGTGCTTCAAGCCCCTTTATTTTTGCTCATCCCCTTCCGGAGATATTTGAAAAAACTTCATTTACGTATCTATAATTACTATTGCGGGTTATTGAATGAAGTAAATAGGTACCTACTTAGTTCATAAAATTCAAGTATTTATTTTGACAATAAATTTTAGTTTGCACCTGCACATGCACCTATTTTTGTTTGACGGGAATCCATTTACTCAACATATTAAATGACGCGCATCCGCTATCTGTTGTAACATCTAAATTTTCACAATCTGGGAAAAATATTAGTCTATTTCAAGTAAGGGAAAGATGGGTTAACTGCTAATTTAACTACAACATGATGAAAATGGTCTCGCGAATGAGAAAGTAATTTTCACGCTAGCTCTCGTAGTTAGTAAAATTCGAAGACCGACGTCGTCCCGCAATTCTATGAATTCCAAGACTCTGAGGTCAGATATTATTATGGTAAAAAGTTTTCTTCAGTTACGACCAATTTTCTGTTAAAAACTTTTTAATTCTTTACAAAATTAATTCTACTTATTACCCTTCCTTTTATGTACAAAGTAAAAATAATTATTTATAACAAAAAATAAATTTTGTAGGTTAACGGACTGGTAATATTTTATTATATGGCACGGCTTCAGTTAGCTTTTTCAGTAACTTTATGACAATAGCATCACTCATATCTTCAAAAACGCCTCCGCTTTTTTCCGAGATAAGTTTGGAATTTGAATTAAACATAATTCTAATGAATTCGCCTGGAAATTAGAATTAGTCAATTTGATTGTTCCGTTTAGAAAGTAACAAAACACTTACCCATACGCGAATAATCATTCAATAGATCGAATTTAGAAAAATAGAGATCTGCAAAGGATACGCTGGTTTTGATTTTTATCGGAACAAAATATTCTTCCCCCTCTCGAGTTTCTAACTTTCCTCTAATAATGAAATTGGTAGCAATGGGCCCTAAAAAAATGCAGAATATTATTACTATAGTCAGAACCAGGAGAGGAGTCTTATGGCTCATTCCAAAAAACTATTTAACTTAAATCACGCTATCCTTGCAATAGAATATTTTAATACGTCATTTTAGCGATGAGTCATAGGATACTTCTCCTGGTTTTGACTAAAATGTCTAATTATACAGTCAATTTCTAACAAAAGTGAGTTTCATCGCTTGAACAGCACTCTTCTTGAAGATGTAGCGTCAATTTCGTATAGCAGTTCAATTCAGAATATATTGTTGAAAAATTGTATATTTGAAAATCTGCTCAACAGGCGAAAAATGAGGCCTGCGCAAACAATTTCGAGCTACTTGATTTTTGATTTGCTTACTTTATTTTGTCGTTTTAAACTACATAACATAGCTTTATGTAAAGTATCGGAAGAACGGCTGGGCCTATAAAAATTCTATAACCAAATTTTTTGTACAAAATTTTGTAATAAACAAATTCAAAAATAACTATTTTTGTTGTTTCACTAATAGGAAATGAGATAATATGCTTTAAAGCGATATTCGCGATTGTTGGATATCATTTATTTTCTTAAGAGCACACGGTAGCAATGGAAACTTCGGTACGTTATATAAAACGATATAAATATACCAATGTCTATGAAATATCACTCCAGAAAACTGTTCATACGCATTTTAAGTTTTTACCCATTACTGTTGAAGTGGATACATCGTTATTAATAGGAACTACGACAACCTTGCCTTCGATATGGCCCTTTGGTACATCCATAGAAATTTCTGGACATAAAACTCGACCACGCAGAGTGAAAGAATCAGGATCAAATCTGCAACAATAACGTAATTAAAATACCAAACTATTGTTGGTAGTTAGTTGTGCAGTCCAAACTTGAACTTTAATTTTCAAAACCTACCTTAATTGTTGAAAGGTGTAGTTTGTTAAACCTCCAAACGTCAAGTTGAACACGCGAGCTGTATATTCGAAATCTGCCCCGTGTTGCGCTACATCCATAACGTCCAAATATAGTGGTTCAATAGAAGGAATTTTAAATTCCGGAAAACCGATTTTAAGGAACGGTTTTAATTTTTCACTAGCGTCTATTAAGCAACTTTCTAAACGATCGTCGTTTCGGTAACAGCGTGGGAAGTAATCGGCTAAGAAATTAATACGTCCATTAGTATATTGCAAAACTTAAGCCAGACTAGTTATTTGGGGGGGGGGACAACGTGTACTTAGATAGTAAATTACACTTACGTAAATCTCCGCAGGTAACGAGAGCCAAGTAGGCGGTGAATAAAACTACCGAAATCTGCATTATCGCTCGTATAGTGTGGAGAGCTGCGGGTCTTGAGAACTATTTTGAAACTATCAATGAATTACCCGACCTTCTACCATTTAAATAAGGCACCAAACTAAAAACAAAATAAAAAAATTTAAGTACCTATCAAGCAGCTTTGCATAAGTTTTCTTAATTATGTGCAACGTATCATCGATAATTATGTTGAATAATAATAATAAAATAAATAATAATAAAAATAATAAAATAAAATTGAATAAAATAATAATTATGTTGTTGAGCATTTTTGATAATGATCGTCACTGCGTTGGTCTTTCGATCTATAAACTGCACCACCACTTCGTGTGTTGTGTGTTTGATAATCTTATCTACGATATTAAGTTGCTTTCTCGCTATGGTTATTCGCTGGTAATATTTTATAAAAGTATTGTAACTTTCCACCTCATGCATCATACAATTCGGTATCCTCTTATTCCTTATCCTCTTATTATTCTCATTATAGCAATTTACTTTACTCAAAGTCGCCCTCTTTCGTATCTCTCTATGCTTTTTTCTAAATTTTCTCATTACATCTTGTATTTCGATCTTCTCGCAGCTCTTCCATCTACCGTTTTACTTCTACTTTTTCGTTACTTTGCTGATGGGGTCATAACAAGACTTTTTCGTACGCGTTTAAAATATTTAAAAAGATATCTGAAATAGTACCGAACAATAGAAGAAACTAAAATTATACGGATGCTTTTTGCCTCAATAGTAAGCTAGCTTCATTCCCGGTTAAATCGGAATTAAAAGTATAACATGATTAGTATGGATAGCTAATCTTACAATATTTGAAAAAATTATATAATATACAGGGTGGTTCCGAAAACTCCTTTTTCTTGGCTAATTTACGGTTTAACCAGAAGTGGAAGAATCATAACTCTTGATCTGCTCATAGCAAATGAACCAAACAACGGTGCATGCGGTTTCATGCAATATATTTTCATTTCTCGGTAAAAAAACTTTTATTTCTTTATTCGTAATTCAGCAATCGTCCCTTATGTACAAACTAAAAATTATTATTTTCATCAAGTTTAACGGACTGGTAATATTTTATTATATGGCACTGCATTAGTTAGTTTCTTAAGTAACTTCATCACCACAGCATCACTCATATCTTGAAAAACGCCTCCGCTTTTTTCCATGATAAGTTTGGAATTTGAATTAAACATAATTCTAATGAATTCGCCTGGAAATTGGAATTAGTCAATTTTATTGTTCCGTTTAGAAAGTAACAAAACACTTACCCATACGCGAGTAATCATTTAATAGATCGAATTTTGAAAAATATATATCTGCAATGGATATGCTGGTTTTGATTTTGGTCGGAACGAAATATTCTTCATCTCCTCGCGTTTCTAATTTTCCTCTAACAATGAAATTTGTAATAGTGGGCCCTAAAACAATTCAGAATATTACAAATGTCTTAATGTCTAATTATACTGTACAGAGGGTCCGTTTTGAAACGGTCGTAATGACTTACGCCACCTGCAGAGGCATTCAATAGAATCAATAGAAGAATAAACTAAAAGAGGATTATTCATTATTGTATCTCTCTGCTGGTGGTAAAGTCACCGAGACCGTTTCAAAACGGAACGGAATCTCTATAATTTCAAACAAGCTTTTGTCGTTATAAGTTAAAGTGGCAGATTGGGGACGTAATTTAATTTAAAATAACTTCAAAAAGATAAATAGCTGAAAAATGTTTATCATCAATGATCAATGTCCCAGGAATCAGGAATGTCACTACCTACAGAAATATGTTATATTTGAATTTTTTACCCATAACTGCTGAAAGGGCTATGTCGCCATTAAGAGGAACTACAACAATTTTTCCATTGGCATGGGCCTTCGGTGTATCAATAGAAATTTCAGGACAGTAAACTCGTCCGTACAGAGTTGATGAGTTTGTATCAAACCTGCGAAAGTAACGTAATTACAGAACCAATTTTTGTAGTTGTTCATACAGTCCAAACATAAATTTTTGTTCTCAAACTTACCTTAATTCTTCAAAAGTGTAGTTTGTTAAACCTCCAAACGTCAAGTTAAACAGACGAACTGCATATTCGAAATCTGCTCCGTGTTGTATTACATCCGTAAGGTCCAAAACTAGTGGATCAATAGAAGGAATGGTAAATTCTGGAAAACCAATTTTGAGGAACGGTTTTAATTTTTCACTAGCGTCTATTAAACAATTTTCTAAACGGTCGTCGTTTCGGTAGCAGCGTGGGAAGTAATCGGCTAAAAAATTACGATCATTAATATTCCGTAGAGTCTGTGAGCCTAAATTCTGAATTAAACTCACGTAAATCTCCGCAGGTAACAAAAGCCAAGTAGGCTGTGAAAAAAACTGCCGATATCTGCATCATCGCTCGTATTTAAGTGAGAACTATTTTCAAACTATCGAAGAATTGTCCTTTTCCTTTCATTTAAATAAGGCACGAAACCAAAAAAATAAAACAATAAATTTAAATAACTCGTCGAGCCAATTTGCATAAGTTTTCTTGTGCGTATCGTATCATCGGTATGTTGAATGATCAACAAGCCGTTGGGTATTTTTTAAATTCGGGTATTTATACAATACAGAGTAGGGTGACTTCTTACTACGACCGTTGTATGAGTAACTTTGTTACTATAAGTTATAAGAAGAGTTGGTTAAATTAGCAAAGTTTGGCAGGGAGATATTTGTCGCCCTGTATTATAAACGTTTTTAAGATGATGTTAGACTGTTGACAAAATATGATTTCTTCTTCTTGATACGAGTAGCGAAGGTTATTAGGTCAATAACAGTGTTAGATCAGCAATGAAAATAAAATTTGGAAAACCAATAAAGTTGTATGATGCGGATGGGGACAAATGGACATAAAACAAAAAGAGAATTAATGTATTTTAATGATTCCACTTTTAGATAAACATTTTCAAATATTTTTATTTTTCTAGACTGGCAAATCTAAATAATTCACCTCTTAGGTGGTGTTACAATCGCTGTATAAACGATAGAATAAACTATTATAGGAATGATCTTAAAATTTTTACCATATAAGAACGAATTTTGTTACAATCACAGTATAATATCCAAAATTATTATTCCATCAGTTTTCTTAAAAGGGGTCTCGCCTAAAAATAAAAGTTATAGTACGAAAAATTCTAAGAACAAATTTCAATATCGCACATCACTGAGACAAACCGTTTTGAAGATATAACGTTTTTAAGTATACAGTGACGTCATACCGACATCGGTCGTCAGCGTACCTAGTCGTATTTGGTCGTATTCACAACACATTAGTAGCGCAAGACAGTTTGTTGATTTCTATTTCGTTATTTATTTTTCTAGTTACTTAGGTGTAATAGTACATTATATTATAAGTGAGAGAAATATGATTTTATATGCGAGTGAGATGTTTACACATGAGCGCGAAGCGCGAGTGTGTTAATTCTCATGAGCATATAAAGATATTTCGCTCACGTGTGATATACGACGTTTTATCTTACAGTGGCGGATTTTAAAAAGATATATCGTAATTGTCAAAATAATTTATTAAAAATCGTATTACCTACCAGTATCACAGTTAGTTGTTTAACGTTGTTATACTCACTAGTGAGTATAGAGTACATTATACTCACTAGTGAATAAGATCTGATTTTAGTAATTCAAAACGATTACATAAAGTAGGCAAAAACCGGCTACTGTAAGATAAAATAACATTACAATTGAATAAAATTGTGAATACGACCAAATACGACTAGGTACGCCGACGGCCGATGTCGGTATGACGTCACAGGCAGCTTCAGAAAACTTCTAACGCCTATATCTCTATTAATATTTGGATTTTAGATGTGCGGTTTTAAGAACTGTTCTTAGATATTTTGTTTACATAGATCCGTGAAAAATGTTATTTTTAGGTGAAACCCCCTTTAATAAATCAAATGTGGAGTATTTGAGTTTGGAGAAATGTTGGTGTAATAACTGATACTGATCTGATTGGGCAATTTGTGTTTAGTAAGGTGTATGGTTTGACAAATTAACATGGAAAGACTTATACCGTAACAACGTTTGAAAATTATTGTAGAAATTTATTTCCAAAATCAATGTTCTGTTCGTCAAAGTTATAGAGCACTTCTTGAATTTTATTGTGTACAGAATCGCTCATCTGTGCCACTTATTTGTCGAGTTATTGATAAATTCTGAACAACGTTTACCCTACTTGATACCAAAGCAACAACAAGACGAAAAACTAAACGTACAGAAGAAAATGTCGGATCTGTAAGCGAAACTGTTGATGAAGATCCGTATTTGTTGGCCTTTTTTATTCTACTACATGGAAAATTTTACTTAAATAGCTAAATTTACACCAATTAGTATAAGATCTCAAGCCACAAGACAAGACAGGTTTGGTGAATAGGCTCAAAGTCAATTGCTTTTCAATCAAAAAATTTTTGATTAGTGATGAAGCTCATTTCTCGTATGGAGTGATAATAATCTTCAAGAGTTTCACCAGGTTACAGAACCAAATGAGAAAATGAGTATTTGTATCCAACTTTACTTGAAATAAACCTGTAAGACTTTTGGTTTCAGCTAGATGGAACTACGTGCTCATATACAACTGCCCAAACAATTAATTTATTATAAGACAAATTTTGTGACAAGATTATTTCTAGAAATGATTCAGTGAATTGACCTCTAAGATCGTGTGATTTAACTCTATTTGACTATTTTCTGTGGAAATATGTGAAGTCACTGGTTTATGCTGAAAAACCAGCAACAATTGACACTTGAAATGAACATAAGTCGTGCTATTTTGGAAATAAGACCTAAATATCTTGAAAAGGTGGTCAAAAGTGAGCTGGAACAAAAATTTTGAGTTATATACCAGATTTTATTCTTAGAATAAGCTGACCCTAAAGCCTCATTGACACGGTGATAGTATTTTATGAGAGTAAATTACGATAGTTAAGCCTCATTGACATGGTGATAGTTTTCGCGATAGTTTGTGAGAGTTACTATCATGATAGCAAATCTCACCAAAATTATCAACGTGTAAATAGACTACTATCGCACTATCACTATTATGATAGTTACTCTCAACTATCAAGTCAAGCTAGATAGTTGTGAGTAATTCTCACGATAGTTACCGACTATCTCGCTTGAACAACATAGTGTAAACTAAACTCTCTCTCTCTCTCTCTCTATGCTATTGCTAGAAATACTATCACCGTGTATATTTAAATTAAAGTTGCTCTCACGACAGTAACTATCGTGATTTACTCTCATGATATTTACTCTCATAAAATACTATCACCGTGTCAATGAGGCTTTACTGTCGTGAGAGCAACTTTAATTTCAATATACACGGCGATAGTATTTCTAGCGATAGCAGAGAGAGAGAGAGAGAGAGAAAGAGTCTAATTTACACGATGTTGTTTAAGCGAGATAGTCGGTAACTATCGTGAGAATTACTCGCAACTATCTAGCTTGACTAGATAGTTGAGAGTAACTATCATAATAGTGATAGTACGATAGTAGTCTATTTACACGATGATAATTTTTGTGAGATTTGCTATCATGATAGTAACTCTCACAAACTATTGCAAAAACTATCACCGTGTCAATGAGGCTTTAATGATATACTTATTATTAAATATTATATTAGTAGGAGTAGAATGCACTCTTTTTGTTGAGCTCAAAATTTTCTTGGTCTTAGTCTCGCAATTAAGACCAATGCTAAGGCCAAGATCAACAAGATGATTTAAAGACGAATAATACCAAAAGCCAGGCCATCAATAAAAATAAACTAATTATTCACAAAAAGTTAATTTGGGAAATTTTGAATTTTTTATTACTACTATTCCCGCATGATTCTCCTTTGAAAAAAACCTTTCGTATCGCAGGGGTAGTTAAAGACCTGTACTTTCTACAAGCTTCTTGAAGTTTCTAGACATCCGAGACTTAAAATAATGCCAATTCAGGTTTACGGAACTATTCCGTCCATGAACTACTTCTGCAGCTCAACTTGTACTTGTAAGGCTAGAGGGATGAAGTTTGAAAAGGTCATAAACGTAGTTTGAATATCCGTTGAACATCAATTAGTTTAGTTTGTACAACTCGAACTATTAATCCAAGGCTTAACGCTTAATACTATACTGATTAAAATAAATATTCAGTTTTTTATTAAAGGTTCATTGATTTCTAAATTTTATAGGCACATCCGTGTAGACAATGAGACCCATTTTTAATGGGCACGCCTTCCTTTTTAACAAAATTTTGAATTAAATAATTTTTTATTACTAAACGATTGCGCCATGGCTCATAAATATTTTTCCCTCAAGTTCAATATTTTAAATAAAGAGAAGGATCTAGTCGCATTAATTAAAATTTATTTTAAAAATCAATCAATTTTTAGGATGCATTTTTTTTATTTTTGTACTATATTATTTATTATACTTATTTTTGTGTTTGACATACTCTTTATGCGGCTATCAAACACATCATTTAGAAATGATGACAAATGGTTTACTATATTTTGGAAAATAATGAGCGCTACGGCCTTGGTTCTTCGAGAAATAAACTCTAAAAACTGCACCACCACTACACGTGTTTGAGAATCTTCTCTATTATTGCGTTCTAAGTTTTCACTAAATGGACAAAATAGTAATCCATTTCATGTAAGAGAAAACTGTGTTATGATAATGTAACTTCATGTGGTGTTAATACTAGAGACCTTCGTGAATGAAAGAGTAATTTTGATGTTATACAGGGTGAGTCGAAAGGATCGCACCAAAATCTAGGAGCGTATTCTACACGTAACCTAAGACAAAAACAACAAAAGTAGTTATCCGATTTTCACTTGTTCTGGAGCTACAGCGTTTTCAAATTCAGGAATACTTTTCAAAAATATCTCAATAGACCAAATTGGCATCGGAGGAAATTTTTATTTTTTTATTCGTAATTCAGCGTATCATCCCTTATGTACAAACTAAAAATAATTATTTACAACAAACAAATAATAACATTTAACGGACTGGTAATATCTTATTATACGGCACTGCTTCAGTTAGTTTTTTAAGTAACTTCATCACCACAGCATCACTTATTTCTTCAAAAGGGCCTCCGCTTTTTTCCATGATAAGTTTGGAATTTGAATTTAAAATAATTCTAATGAACTCGCCTGGAAATTAGAATTGGTCAATTTGATTGTTTCATTGTTCCGTTTAGAAATTAACAAAACGCTTACCCATATGCGAGAAATCATTTAATAGATCGAATTTAGAATAATATATATCTGCAATGGATATGCTGGTTTTGATTTTGGTCGGAACGAAATATTCTTCACCTTTGCGCGTTTCTAATTTTCCTCTAATAATGAAGTTGGTAGCAGTGGGTCCTAAAACAATTCAGAATGTTACTAATGCCGTAATGTCTAATTACACTGTAATTTCACGCAAGCTCTTGTCGTTATAATTTGTATTGTCGCTCTTTTTCGAAGTTAAAGTGGCGGATTGGCAGCGCAATGTAATTTAAAATATTGTCGAAAAACTTTATATTTTTTGACTTGGCCGAAAAATGGTGCCTTGGCGAATAAGGTTCGAGCTAATTGTGAACGTATCCGTCACAAGTCAGGAATATCACTACAGAAATATAAGATTTATTTGTATTTTTTACCCATAACTGCTGAAAGGGCTATATCGCCATTAAGAGGAACTACAACAAATTTCCCATCGGCATGGGTCTTTGGTGTATCGACAGAAATTTCAGGACAAATAATTCGACCAAACAGAGTTAATGACTCAGGATCAAATCTGCAAATATAATGTAATTATAGTAACAAATTGTTTGTACTTGATCGTATAATCTAAACATGAATTTTTGTTCTCAAACCTACTTACCTTAATTCTTCAAAAGTGTAGTTTGTTAAACCTCCAAAAGTCAAATTGAACAGGCGAGCTGTATATTCGAAATCTGCTCCGTGTTCTATGACATCTGTAACGTCCAAAACTAGTGGATCAATAGAAGGAATTTTAAACTCTGGAAAGCCAATTTTAAGAAACGGTTTCAATTTTTCACTGGCGTCTATTAAGCAGTTTTCTAAACGGTCGTCGTTTCGGTAGCAGCGTGGGAAGTAACCGGCTAAAAAATTCGATTATTAATATTCCGTAAAACTAAAATCAGACTTAAATATTGCAATTTTTAAATATTTAATACAACATTTTTAATTGCGCGCCTAAATAGGTACTGAATTACACTCACGTAAATCTCCGCAGGTAACGAAAGCCAAGTAGGCGGTGAATAAGAGTACCGATATCTGCATTATCGCTCGTTAAACCAGTTAAACCTAGTAAGTGTGAAGTGCAGGTCTTGAAAACTATATTCACACTATCAACGAATATCCCAGCATCCTTCCATTTAAATAAGGCACGAAACCTCCATATAAATAACTCAAATTTAAATAGTTATTGAGCAAATTTGCATAAATTTTCGTATGCGTATATCGTATCATCGGTATGTTGAATGATCAACAAGTCGTTGGCAATTTTTTATACTAATAAAATTCGGGTCTTTATACAAAATACACGTTTTGTAAGATGATGGTATACTATTGAAAAATATTGGTTTCTTCTTCTTGATACTATTAGCTAAACAAAGCTCAACTTTTTAGGTCAATAATAATCACAGTGTTAGATCATCAATAAAAATAAAATTTGAAAAACCAATAAAATTGTATATTAATACGGATGGGGACAAATGAACATAAACAAAAAGAAGAGAAAATGATTCCACTTCTATTTAGATAAACATAAAAAAAATTTCCTTCAAAATTCTGAAACACGCCAGCATAGCAACTAGTATTAGGCGTTTAAACTTTTCTATTTTGAATTTTCAAAGATCCACTATATTTGCCCTAGCTATTAATTAAATATTTCACCTCTTATAAATAGTAATATAGGTACTATATTACTAGGAGACTAGGAGTAGAAAACACTCTTTTGGTTCAGCTCAGAATTTGCAGCTGAAGCGAAGCCGACGCTCAAACTGATCGAAACCCGTATAATAAAATTAGCGTCCAACTCCAAAATCCAAACAAAATAGTATATTACGTCACGAGGGAGGGAAGTAAGACGTAATGTCTTACTACCCTCCCGTGTAACGTATACTATTTTTTATCATACCAGGATCGAAAGTTTGTTTTTATATTTTGCGTCTGTAAGATCGCTATTATAGCATCCATTTGCGTGTCGTAATGAGATTTAGCGTGCTGTAATAATTTTGGTAAAATTTGATGTTTGAAGTTGGTAATAATAATTAATTTGACATATTTTGTCAAATCGAGAAAAGAGAAAACGACAATTTTTGTAATTAACATGTTCTATTTTTTAACATAATAATTAAAATTAATTAATTAACGACCAATTCAAACTACAAAACAAATTATTTGAATTTTAAATTACGAAATGTCACTTTACGATTAGTACTGCCAACCAGCCAACCATCACAAAAATCCCTATATTTTTATATTTTGATTTTTTTCTTTGAAAATGGACTTTAAAAGGCGCAAAATAGAAAAAATTGTATAAAGAACTCATTTCATAAGTCATTATAGCGATTATAGCACTCCTCCATTAAAACGCTCCTGGCTACGCCAGTCGCATTTTAAACTTGGAGTCGTGCTATAATACGTGACTTATGAAATTCGTTCTTTAATATACTATTATAATAAAAATTTATAAAATAACAATTAATGGTAAGGTTAGAATAAATATGTCAAATATTTGAAGGATGTGCACTACTTGATTAAATTTATAAACTGGGAGAGAATCAAGCACTTTCGTACCTCGAAATAAGGCAAAAATACAAACTTTCGATCAAGGTCTGATGAAATTGCATGCTATTTAAGATTGTTGAGAAGGAAATCCAAGTCTATGAGAAGTTTTTGAAATGTTTACAGTATATTCTTTGCATGATAAAGAACATCATGGCGAAATTTGAACTTAATCCTGTTCTTAGTTATTGAGATAAAAAATTCCAAAGTTACGGTTTTGTGCACGTTTTTACATTGCTTATATGCAAACTATAGGGTTTGCACATTCATTAAAACCCCATTATCTCAGCACTCAGAATCTCAAAAATGCCATTGTTACAAAAAATTGCCAAAATATTTATGAAAGTCTTACAAATAAGTGTACAAAATTTCAAAAAAGTCCTGTTTTTAGTTTCTGAGAAAATTAAATTATTGTTCAAAGAAATAGTACCTACAAATTTTACGATTTTTTTTGTCATGCATATAATATTACACTTTGACATTCTATAAAAATGCGTTGTCAAAAAATGATTTGTGCAAAAAATCTTAAGCTTAATAAGTAAATTTCTTCTGTTGAGTTGGTATCAGTTGGTATAATCATTTTGATTTTAAATAATCACGCTTGACATATATTATTATAGGTGTTCAAGTAGTGCAAGGGATAAGACCGTTGGATTTTTACCCAGAGGTTCAGAGGTTCATAGGTTCGCTCCCTGCTGACGGCAAGCTTTTTTCAAACTAAAATAAAAAACTTTCCTCCCGGTGAAGCAGTACGAGGCAGCAGTACCGGAAAGTAGTATGACGCATATGAAGCTGGCAGAGAATCAGGCACTTTCGTCCCTCAAAATAGGGCAAAAAAATACACTTTCGATCAGGGTGTGATAAAAAAGTTCTACTCTGCCCTCTGCGACAAATTGTTGTGTACTCCTCGTAATAAGCGGTAACAAATTGCACGACGATGGTACGTTTTAACAGTTTTAGGCAAATATTTCGAGAACCATGAGGTGTAGCACAAACATTATTCAGGACAAAACTAATATAAATTAAATTTTGAATAAAAGAGGATCGATGCATTTTTGTTGTCAAGACAAGGGTTACAGAGATATGGAAAGGGTAAAATGCCATTATTTTACAGTTTGGTGAAAAAAGCCAGATGAACGTACCCCTTCTGTATCTTCGTAACCCTTGTCTGAAGTACAAAAATGCTTACGACGTTTTTGTTTAAAATTCAATGTTGATTAAGTTTGTACGAGTACATGGAAATGCTTACGCTACACCTCAAGGTTCTCGAGATATTTTCAAAAAACTTTTTTCTCCCCTTTCCATCCTTTAGAGCTAAAGTTTTGCGAATCAATACTCAATACCCAAAGAAAAGTGTTGGTATTGTCTTGGTATTAGTCTCGAGAATAAGACCTAATGTCAAGGCCAAGATCAGCACAATGATTTCAAGGCCAATAATACCAAGAGGCCCCCAATAAAAATACATTTATTCACGAAAAGTTAATTTGAGAAATTTTTTTTCGAAATTTTTGCTTCGAAAATAACCCTTCGTTTAGCAGGGGTAAGATCTGTTTTTTTCACAAGTTGTGCAAGTTTCTAGATAGCCGAAACTAAAAATCATTGTAGGTACCTACAGCTCGTAAAGTAAAGCCAAAGATAGCCGTTTACGCATATACTTCCGTCCATGATCTATACTTCTACAGCCCAACTTGTAAAGCTGGAAGGATGAATAGGTCATATAGTTTGGATATCCGTTGAGTATCAATTAATAGACTTGTTTAGTTTGTACAAGTCGAACGAATAATCTAAGGTTTAACGCTTAATAACTGATTAAAATAATTATTCAGTTTTTATTAAAAGTTTATTGATATCTACTCGTAAAATTTCTAGGCACATCCGTCTAGTCAATGAGCCATAAAACCCATTTTTAATGGAAATAGGTAAAATGCTTAGGACGTTTTTGTTTAAAATTCAATGTTGATTAAGTTTGTACATGGGAGTGTTTACGCTAGACCTTAAAGTTCTCGAGATATTTTCAAAAAACTTTTTTATCCCCTTTCCATCCTTTAGAGCTAAAGTTTTGCGAATCAATACTCAATACCCAAAGAAAAGTGTTGGTATTGTCTTGGTATTAGTCTCGAAAATAAGACCTAATGCCAAGGCCAAGATCAGCACAATGATTTCAAGGCCCCAAGAGGCCCCCAATAAAAATACATTTATTCACGAAAAGTTAATTTGAGAAATTTTTTTTCGAAATTTTTGCTTCGAAAATAACCCTTCGTTTAGCAGGGGTAAGATCTGTTTTTTTCACAAGTTGTGCAAGTTTCTAGATAGCCGAAACTAAAAATCATTGTAGATGCCTACAGCTCGTAAAATAAAGCCAAAGATAGCCGTTTACGCATATACTTCCGTCCATGACCTATACTTCTACAGCCCAACTTCCCAACTTGTAAATCTGGAAGGATGAATAGGTCATATAATTTGGATATCCGTTGAGTATCAATTAATAGACTTGTTTAGTTTGTACAAGTCGAACTAATAATCTAAGGTTTAACGCTGAATAACTGATTAAAATAATTATTCAGTTTTTATTAAAAGTTTATTGATTTCTAAAATTTCTAGGCACATCCGTGTAGTCAATTAGACATAAAACCCATTTTTAATGGAAATAGGTAAAATGCTTAGGACGTTTTTGTTTAAAATTCAATGTTGATTAAGTTTGTACATGGGAGTGTTTACGCTAGACCTTAAGGTTCTCGAGATATTTTCAAAAAACTTTTTTATCCCCTTTCCATCCTTTAGAGCTAAAGTTTTGCGAATCAATACTCAATACCCAAAGAAAAGTGTTGGTATTGTCTTGGTATTAGTCTCGAAAATAAGACCTAATGCCAAGGCCAAGATCAGCACAATGATTTCAAGGCCCCAAGAGGCCCTCAATAAAAATACATTTATTCACGAAAAGTTAATTTGAGAAATTTTTTTTCGAAATTTTTGCTTCGAAAATAACCCTTCGTTTAGCAGGGGTAAGATCTGTTTTTTTCACAAGTTGTGCAAGTTTCTAGATAGCCGAAACTAAAAATCATTGTAGATGCCTACAGCTCGTAAAATAAAGCCAAAGATAGCCGTTTACGCATATACTTCCGTCCATGACCTATACTTCTACAGCCCAACTTCCCAACTTGTAAATCTGGAAGGATGAATAGGTCATATAATTTGGATATCCGTTGAGTATCAATTAATAGACTTGTTTAGTTTGTACAAGTCGAACTAATAATCTAAGGTTTAACGCTGAATAACTGATTAAAATAATTATTCAGTTTTTATTAAAAGTTTATTGATTTCTAAAATTTCTAGGCACATCCGTGTAGTCAATTAGACATAAAACCCATTTTTAATGGAAATAGGTACCTCTCTTTTTAACAAAATTTTGAATTAAATAATTTTTTATTACCAAACGATCAAGTATAATATGCCATTTGTTATTAATTTTTTCCCCTCAACGTCAAATATTTTTATTTTTATTAAAGAGATGGCATTTTAGTCGTCTTAATTTAAATTTATAATTAAAAGAGACCAGTTTTTTAGGGTGAATTTTATTTATTTTTGTATATTATTTATTACTGTTTATTAGTTATTTTTTATTTGATTTGCCCACTCTTTATGCGGCTTTTCAACACATAATTTAAAGATTAAAACAACTCCATTTTGCAAAATAATGATTCGTCACGTCACTACTTTGGTCCTTCGATGAATAAGTTGCTTGATAGTCTTCTCAACAAGGTTATAGGTTATGGTAGTATTTTATAAAATTTGCCTCAGTTTCCACCTCACACGTAACTCATATTGTACCCTATTGGCTCTTTTACTGTATAGTTTCAGTTTTCTTTTTTCTTATTTTCATTAGGTATAGTATTCTGCTTTTCTCCCTTCGAGCTCAAAATTTCCCCTATTTTATGTTTTGGTTTCGTATATTATGTTGTAGGTATCGCAATTTTTTTGCTATGGCCAGAACAAGAGTTGCGATTTTTGAAAATTCAATATTTCGAGAACTAATAATTTTATTTGTAATTCTAATTATTACACTTTATTCTAAAAATTTCAATTATTTGATACTATTTCAGTTGAAAAGAATTTAACTCTTCACTTTCAGACAAATGAACGACCATCAACGGTCTCCTATAAAAGTAAGGTAGAGCTTATTATATAATTTTATATAACCATTTTATAACAACCCTTTCAGTTATTGCCTGTAAACTTAAGTTTAACAAATTTAACGAATTGGTAAAAATGTATCATACGGCACTGCGTTGGTAAACAGTGAAACGTATTTTTTGGTGAGTTTTCTAAAAAAATCTTGTATAGCTGGAGTAAGTTTCGGTAAAATAGTTTTCGAATTTTCATTAAGCAGTTTAATTATAGAACGGTGTGCTGAAAATTAAATTAATTTTTAGGCCAACTTTTCTTTAAAATCATTTACAATCTTTACCTAAGTTGGGCCTTACTTGATGCTCATCAAAACTTTGTATTTCGTAGTCTTCGATGGCCATTTTGATTTGAACGTTAGCTGGAGTATAATAGATTTCCTCGTTACGAGTCTTTAGTTTGCCCTTTATGATAAATTCTGCCACAATTGGCCCTAAAATGAACAGAAATAATATACACTAGGCACATAAATTGAAGGATATTAAAAAAACTCCAAATTTTAGAGCTATTTTCAACAAGGGATAACTCGGAGAAAAATGGTCGTATTGATAATTTCAAAAAAGGAAATTGTAGCCTGAAGTCTCTAGTTTTCAGATCTGAACAGTAAAATTTTTTAACGTGAGCGGTTTTTACGTAATCATCCGAAAACCAACTAAGAATAATTTTCCAAATTTTTTCTCGTTTTTGAAATGGTCTGTCGACGTCAAAAAATTTTTTTTCATTTTGCGACCATAATATTTGTTTAGACAATTTAAGCAGCTTTAATTTGACCTCTTAATAAGCTCCATACAATTTTTTGCCGCGAAGTAATCGTCGATCAAAGCAAAAAAGGCCATTTTAATTTTGACCATCGATTACTCAAGAACTAATGAATCGTACATTTTTTTTTCGATTTTGTCCAAGGTGTTATGTTTTTAAGCGAAAAATATGGATTGTCGCCAAAAAAAAAACATATTGAAGTCGAAAAAATGTAAAAAAATCGAAAAATTGCTTGTTACGCCGATACTATAATTTTAAACCTTTGGGGCGCTAAGAAAAAAAGTCGCAAATCTTTGCAACTTTAAAAGATTTTTAGA
Organism: Malthinus flaveolus; assembly: GCA_950108345.1. Classification (NCBI taxonomy): domain Eukaryota; kingdom Metazoa; phylum Arthropoda; class Insecta; order Coleoptera; family Cantharidae; genus Malthinus; species Malthinus flaveolus. The sequence continues at coordinate 3,424,572 of OX467285.1, forward strand.
GACACTTTGAGGGTAAAAAATTACCGACGATATCCTTTGTTCATCCACTATATCCAAAGTTATACCAAATTTTCCAAATATCCTTAAATTAGCAAATTTTCAACTTTTTTTCTGCCCTCATCATTGCTTTAAAAAATATTTTTATCAATCGCCACTAACTGCGTCTTATAGAGAATGTCTTGCAGTTTCCAAAAACCCACCTTTATTTTCTGTACGATCATTAGTTCCCGAGTAACGATTGTCAAAGTTAAAATAGCCTTTTTTGCTTTGATTGACGATTACTTATCGGCAAAAAATCGTACTAACTCATTATAAGGTCAAATTAAAGCTGATTAAATTTTCTAAACGAGTTTTATGGTCGCAAGATGAAAAAAAATTATTTGAAGTCCACAGACCATTTCAAAGACGAGAAAAAAATTGGAATATTATTCTTAGTTGGTTTTCGGATGATTGCGTAAAAACCGCCCACGTTAAAAAATTTTACTGTTTAGATCTGAAAACTAGACACTTGAGGCTACAATTTTCTTTTTTTAAATTTTCTGTACGACCATTTTTCGCCGAGTTATCCTTTGTTGAAAATCGCCCTAAAATTTGGCTTTTTTTAAAATATCCTTCAATTATTGTGACTAGTGTCTTTCTTTCAATTCTATCAATTAATTATCGTTTGTATTTTGAGAATATTTTAATTCAAATTTATTTAAATTTACAGTAGTTTTCTTACCCAGTGCGGCTACAAAACGTCCTTCCGTGTCGAGCGGCACTATAACCACATTTCCTTTAACATCAAACGCTGATGATACGAAAATAGGGCTTATAACGACGGTACCAAAAAAAGTAAGAGTTTCAGGATCGTATCTGAAAAAATTTCAAAAAAAAAATTAGGTCACTTCAAAAAATAATGCTCATGTCCAATCTAACCTCAACTTTTCAAATTTGTAATTACTCAAACCGGTCACTGTAAAATTTTCAAGATGAACTTTGAACCCAAACTCGTTTGTCTTTTGAATTACGTCCAAAGTGGGTACAACTAATGGATCCAGAGAAGGAGCGTGATATTCGGGAAAGCCTTCTTGGAGGCGAGACTTGATGATTTCGCTGGTACTTAGTAGGCACTTTTCTAAATGTTCATCGTTTCTATAACATGTTGGAACCTTATTGGCTGAAAATTAAACAATTTAATTCCTTTTTTCTCGTTTACGTTCGAAAATTTAAATAGTGAAGAGTCGATTTGTCTGATGCGTATATCAGGATAGCAAATTAATACGATCCTGATAAAAATAACAAAGGAATCTGAGATGTTGTTTTCGACAAAATAAAAAGTAAAAACAAAAGAATGTAAGAATAAAGTTTATTTGCATAGTTTAAGGTTAAAAATTAATGATCTTACGTAAGTGCGCACTGAGAACCAAAGATAATAATTGAAGGCCCAGCAAAAATTGAAAAATCTCCTTCATTTTGATCACTTGTCCACTTGTCACTACTAACGAACTATTCAATTTTTTAAGACTGCGTAAAAGACTAAATAACAACTACCTCGCCGGATTTCAATAGGTAATAATATAATTCAAAAATTATAATTAAGTTTTTACAACACCAGCAATAACCAGTTAATTTGGTTTTATATGTCTCTTAACTCTTAACTCGAGTTGACGATTTTACACAAACTAATGGATTCGAGGGCTGTTTTTATCTCTTGAGACTTAAGGAAGATATGGCTTAATTAACAAAATGTAATGTTGGCCCTCACAACCAACTTTTTAGAGGATTCGAATTTATACGAATAAAACACAACCTTCACCCCCCAAGTGTCAAGTTTATTCTTCTTTACTCAAGTACATTGATTTGCAGTACATTGCTCCTGTGCTCACTCAGCATAACATAAGTAATAATAGCCCAGTCAAATTAGACAAATTGAGTTTAGAAAAATGGTTGCGATGGAACCTGCAGTACAACATACTGAAAGTCCTGCAGAGTGGGGGACAAGTTGTTAAAATACTTTTTCTCGTTTTTGCTTGTATCTTCGTAATTATGAACCCTACGGAGAATTTATTTCTATACACAATTGCAATAAACAAAATTTCCTACAAAAAAGATCCTATTCATTTTTCTGGTGTTGAGCAAAAATGTAGAGGTACGACAAAAACCTCAGTTAACATCGATTTCAGCGAGGACTATGAACCTTTCTATGTTGTTGAGATGACACTTTGTCAAATCTACATCGCACAATGATAGTACAGCTGTTGTTGTTTCAATATCCTCTCTATTAAATTTATGAGACAGCAAATTAATGAACTTTAGTCTCGTTTCTCTCATTAGCAAGAGCTTTTTATGCACAGCTTAGAAGTAATTAATCAAAAAAGATGTATACAGTTCCCTGCATACTTTCAGTCAGTGCCGGATTTACCTATAGGCCAACTAGGCCCTGGCCTAGGGCCCTAAGACGTGGAGGCCCAAAACTCCAGCAATTTTTTGAACTTTAAACGACAAGACATTGCCAGGAGCGGAATCTGCTACCGGGTGATGTATAATATGCTCGATTATTTTAACTTTATATCACTTTGTAGAACTCACAGCTTAAAAGTGGATCTAAGCTCTGTTGACATTCAAAATAAAATAAAAAATGGCCTGCGGCGCTAGGTGACCAGTGGAAGATTAAAACAAAAAAAATTAGGCAAACAAATCACCGATTTTCCTTGCTACCGGGCGCTGAATAACTACACCACTGAATATGATGCAGTTACAAAACAGCAAAATAAATTAATTAGCAATTAATTGGAGACCGCCACTATTTAATTTATTGGGGCTGTTTCTTCTCCAGGACCCGTCCTTGGGTCGGACCACCTTTTTAAGGGGCCCATTTTGTTCATTGGCATAGGGCCTATAAAAACCGTAATCCGGCACTGCTTTCAGTTACCTTCTGAATACCTGTTGGGGTATATTGCCAATTCTTCTCGAAAATCTATCAAAAGCTGTAAAAGAGCTTCTGTTGAGGTTTAGCACTTATAAGTGCTCGTTTAGATCGAGATCTGAAATAAGAGCTGGTCCGCCCATAACTGGAATTTGATTCCAGTTATAAAATTTGATTGATTGTTGGAGAAATACGGGGCTCTTTTTAACTCGGGGCTCTAGAAACGGCCGTGTGAGCATAATAGTAAATCCAGACCTGATATCAAGACTGATGATGTATATCCGCGTAAAGCACTACATTAGCTTTTATAACATTATCTAGCAGATTGTTGAGAAGTATTGAAAAACAATTCAAAGCTCAGTATTATTTATTTTCAAACTCAATATATCCATAACAAACAGGCTGATTTTCCAATAATTTGCTGCCGATTCGAACACGCTTTTGATATGATTTAGAATTAGAAAAGGACGTCGCTGGTGACTTTACCACCAGTGAATAGGTACTATAATGAATAATCTCCTTCAATTATTTTCTTATATTCGTTTTATTGATCTTCTCCATGGGTAGCGTAAGTCACCGGTGCCACAAAGGAGTGGTTTTTCTATACTGGGACGTACGTGTAAACACGGTTAAAATTGCTCTAATCGAGAAAACTCTAAGAAAAGAGTTAGAAAAGAGAAACTTCAAATCCAACATCAAATACATACGAAGTTCTAAATTCCAAGGACAGCAAGTATTATAAGGGATGACAGAGTCTTAGGTTCTTTGGTGTTTAAGAACTGAAGCGTGAAGTTGTGAATCAAATGGCGGTAGATTGATGAAAATTTCTCTCAAAACTGACATGCACACTACATAGGGACTAAGTGGGTCGTTCTTATGGAGTGGAAAAATTAAATTTTAAAAATGGCTGAAACATATTAAGGGGTCAAATTTAAGATTCAAGACGATTTTTATACTCATAGGTACCAATAATTGTTAAGAAATTGCATTAAAACGTATGGAGGAGACAGTAGATGGGACGATAGTACAAAACTAGCCGTTTTTGGTTTCGTTCCGCTTTCATACTTTCCGCACAAATGTAGTCTAGTATACAATATGTTCACAGACATATCGACCATCTTGGCCCAACCTTTTTTTTTTGTTTTATGGATGTGGAAATCTTCAGAAAGACACCTCCACTTTCTGTGGAGGTAGTGTGAGGTTGAACAGGATGGTATTGTCCGACTCACTAAAACCACACCCGAACCCCCACTGTCTGTGGGGGTTCTGTCCTGCGAGGTAATTGGGAATCCGCGTAAGCATTTCTTCCAATTGGCCTCGCCAGAGTTAGACTCTCCTCGTCAATGCCGCTTTCCGGACTTGTTCTGCTACACGTCTTTTTTCGGTGCTTTCTTCGTTTTTTTCTCCTGGTTGAGATGCGTCGATTGGCGGATGTCTTACGTCCTGAGCTCGGAGAACTTAGTGCTCGGGAGTTCAGGCATCCGCTTCTCTCTGCTTTTCTCGCTCAAACTTTTCTTTTTCTCTCATGTTGCTTGAAGCTAGCTCCAGCATCGCGTTCCATTCTTCTACTCCTCTGAGTATTATCTGGACGATGTTATTGACGCTCAGAGGTTCTCCCACTTTGAGGGCTGCCACGACTCTCTTTTGTTCCCATCGGACACAGCTGAACAGCGAGTACTCAGCCGTGTCGATTTCGTCGCAGTGGTTGCATTGACGCAGTGGGGGGTGACGAGTTTCCCAATCTGGTGCAGATAGTCGTTAAAGCACCCGTGACTTGTGAGAAGCTGTGTCAGATGGTAGGTCAGCTCTCCATGCTTCCTCTCTACCCACGGTTGTAATTTGGGTATGAGAGCCCTTGTCCATCGTCCCTTTTCGGAGTCCGTCCAGCGGTGCTGCCACTTCGCCATGGTATCGGCGCGAGTTGTCGGTGTTTCACCGCGCTTAGTGGCTCTTTCCATGGCTAGCAGGTCGATGGGTGGCAGCGAGGCTACTACCAGCGCAGCTTCAAGCGAGGTGGTTCTGTATGCGCTTGATATGTGTAGAGCCATTTTACGCTGGACTCATCTTGACCCAACCTACTCTAACCTAACCTGACGTATTTGTATCAATTTTTCATTTCTGCCAAACCACGATCTTACTACAAGATCTAGATCTTAATAAAAGAGTCAATTTATCTCCTTGATAGTGTTCTTTCACTTCTTTTAGACCTTGAATCTCATAGTACCTATGTGAATAACAAAAATTTCTCAAAGAACCTCTGGTACATCCTGGTCTCTGGAAGTCTCCCATTATTAATCTACAACACACATGTTGAGTTGTCTCGTTTTCAAGTTGCATCCTCAGAATCACTTCTAGTTTTCAGTAAGTCAATATACAATTCTCACCAGTGACTTCATAAAACTTTCCCCTTCTGATCTAGTCAGACGTTCTGTTCTGTTATGAGCTCGGCTAATACATACAATTTGTAAACAAATAAACCCATTTTGGTGGTTCAGATACTACAATTACTGCTTAACGTGCACAAAAATTATCTTAGGGTGAGTAGGTACAACAAATTAATATTTAAAGAAAACTAAATTTTATTTAAAAGCCTTAAACTTAAAACTACACAATATAGCGTGTCCCAAAAGTACATGGGCTCTTAAATAACTTTTGATTGTTTATCGAGGAGTACAATCCATCACCTATAGCCTATACCTTTAAGCCATCAACTCACATTTGGGAAGACTATAATGCCTTTACAATGAATTGCAAAATCTGCACTCAGCAACAAGTTTTTGGGAAGTTCTGGTACTGTTGGGAAACACTAAATAAATAATAAACTACGTTAACCGAGATATGAGAACCAATACTACCAAAATGAAGGCGCCAGCACCTATAAGAAGGTTATTTTCTGTTTCTTTCCAAGTGCATTTCTTTACAAAACGTCTTTAGGACTTAAGGAAGAAACACTGAAGGGAAGAAATTTTAAAAATTAGAAACTGTGTGAAATAATACATGCTCATTTTAGTTTTGAGACTGCGTGTTGAATTTAAATTTAGTATAAATCTAGTTTCCATGAGCACGACTTCTCTTCAATTCTCAAAAATTTGGTTATAACTTTTCTTCTTGTTGCATCAACGGTTAACGGTTTACTAAAAGGTAGTTTCGAGCTTATTGGACATCCTGTATGTATTTAAACTTAAAATAATACTATATTAGCGAATTGGTAAAAGTTTGGAATACGGCACTGCATCAGTAACCATTGAAACGTATTTCAAGGTAAGTTTTCCAAACACTTCTTCTACAACTGGAGTAATTTGAGGTAAAATAATTTTCGAGTTTTCATTGAACGTTTTGACTAAAGAAGTGTGTGCTGAAAAGTAAGTTAGTTTATGAATATGTTTCGGCGTAAAAAAGAAATAACGGCCTTACCCGAATTAGGCATTTCGTACATATCGAGGCTTAGCACTGCAATATCATCGATGTCCATTTTAAGTTGAATTTTAGTCGGGTTATAATAAAGTTCGTAACCACGACCTTTTGGTTTTCCTCTTATAGAAAATTCGGCTACAATAGGTCCTGAAATGTATTTGTGTTATAATGTAGTGCACAGCCGCATCAAAGTCGTTTAGAAATGATTTCTGTTTTTACTTCGACATTTGCAAACTTTTATACACTCGTATCTCGGGCACCATTAGGTGTACAGATACCATAATAGCATTAAATTGTAGAAAATTTAGTTTACTTTCAAATAGTATAAAACTACCTTTACAGAAAAACTAGTCCTTCTGGGTCAAAATTGACAAAAACTGAAAAAAGGTAAAGAATTTCGCGGTTTGCTGGATTTTTGGGCCACCTCGTACAGGGCGACATTTTAACGACCATCGAATCTTGGTACCCCCTGAAGGTAAGGAATCGTTTATTTAAAAAGGGTTCCAGCTTTTAATCTCGAAGTGAAAACAGAAATCACAATTTAATACTCCGTGCACTTCACGCCTTTTTAGAGCAGCAATGAATTTTTCTAATTTCACCATTTTATTTTACAAATCGCGCTTACCCATTGGTGCTATAAAACGTCCTTCGGTTTCAGCTTTTACTAAAACAATATTTCCTTTAACACTAAAAGTTCCCGACATCAAGATGGGAGCTATAATCACTCTACCGTAAAGAGTAAGCGTTTTAGGATTGTACCTGTGAAACAATTCAGCAAAATTATACCAAAGTAGAGCAAAAATTACGAAACTAACTTTAGTTTTTCGAATTTATAATTACTCAATCCTATTATGGTAAAATTTTCAAGATGGACTTTATATCTAAACTCGTTTGTTTTTTGAGTCAGGTCCAAACTGGGCACGACTAATGGTTCCAGAGAAGGGATGTGATATTCGGGAAAGCCTTCTTGAAGATGGGGCTTTATAATTTCGCTCATGCTCAGTAAGCAATTTTCTAAGTCTTCGTCGTTTCTGTAACATCTTGGAACGGAATCGGCTGTAAAATTAAAACTATCGCAATTAAGAAAAGTAAAAGGTTGCGCTTTTCTGAGGCTTGTCACAAAAACAAGTGATGCAGATAATATTATACTGAGACAAGTTTTCTACACCCTAAATTTAGAAATCGATAGAATGAAACCATTCCGCAGATAAAATCAAAAACTATTTAAAAAATAAAAATAATAATAAATATAATATTCTTACGTAAATGCTCACTGAGGACCAAAGTTAATAACTGTAGCCCCAACGAGTACAGCAAAATCTTCATTTTGACCGGTTAAGAAATGGTTTGTTACTGACGAATTATTAAATAATTGAAACCTAAATACGCAGACAACGACGTACCCAAACAAACTTTAATCGGGTAAGCAAAAAGGTAACTAATTAAGTTTTTGTAACGCCTGGAAAAACAACTACTTTATTAATCACAATTTAAAACATTTCGTCTGAATCATTTTTGTGAAATTTCTTAATAATTATAAGATACGCCTGTTGAACAGATGGCGTAGATTTTCAAAAAAAAAAATTAGAAAAACAGTATACCGAGTGTAAACATTCAACACGGAACATAGGGAAATAACATTGTAAATCACTTATTTGCCTTTTGTTGTTCGCTAATTTCTTCTACAAGAACAATAGTAGTATTATCTATCGAAAGAGAATTATTTTCCAAGTCTCCTAATAGCAAAACTTTGCATTATTCTTTTCTATGCTCTATTTACTTATGACCCGAAACAACAAACTTAAGGTCATATAACTTATTATAAACTTAAATTAATAAAACGTTAACGAATTGGTAGAAGGTTGTCAAATGGTACTGCGTTAGTAACCAGTGGAAAATACTTCATAGCAACTTGCTCAAAAAATTCCTTTATAACTGGAGTAATTTGCGGTAAAATAATTTTCGAATTTTCATTAAACATCGTAACTATAGAACTGTGTGCTAAAAAATAAGTAAATTCCCATTTAAATTTTGTTCAAAAACGAATTAACCATCTCACCTAAATTAGGCATTCCTTCCACGTCGACACTTTCAATTTGACAATGCTCGATGCTCATGTTCATTTTTATTTCAGTTGGTTTATAATAAGTTTTGTGGTTGCGAGTCTTTGTAGTTCCTTTTATAGTAAAGTTGGTTAAGAACGGCCCTAAAATGTACAGGTATAATAAGGTTGTTAATTATGAGCCATTGCAGGTAAAATTGATCGATATATACCCATGGGTGCTACTAAACGTGCTTCAGTATCTAGTGGAACTACAACCACAACTCCTTTAGCTCGTAAAAACATCGTAAATAAAATGGGACCTGTAGCCACTGTACCGGTAAAAGTTAGAGTTTTAGGATCGAATCTGTGGAAAAGTTTCCAAAAAAATTATATTTTACACAAAATTTTACACAGCAAACCTAAATTTTTGAAATTTGTAGTTACTCATACCAGCTACAGTGAAATTTTCGAGATGAACTTTGAAGCCAAAGTCTTTTGTTTTTTGAATCACGTCCAACCTGGGCAAAACTAATGGTTCCAGAGAAGGAATGTGAAATTCGGGAAAGCCGTCTTTAAGATGGGGCTTTAGAGATTCGGTAATGTTCAGTAAGCAATTTTCCAAATTTTCATCGTTTCTATAACATGTTGGAATGTACTTAGCTGGAAAATAAACAAATTAATAGTAAATTCTAACATTAGGGTTTTTTTCTATAATAATGTTTTCCATTATACATGATGATACAAAAAAATAGGTCAAAGCGTAGTGCACACTATAAATATTATGGGCATCTCCAGACCGTTAAGTGACACAAAATTGGTTAAATAGGCAATGGGGTAACGTTCGGAATTTTGTATTTTTCTAAAAACAATTCTCACACTGGACCAAGAGTTTTTGAGACGAGACCATGTTTGACAAAGTCGAGACGAGACTAACCCAAGTTTCGTCTCATCTCGTTCCGTCACTAGTCGTCAGTATCTCTTCATGTGCCCACATGGAGAATTAAAAACTTCATTTCGATTGCAGTTTAGAGAAAATTAATGCACAAGGTGGCTGTAAAAAGCAGAAACTTATTTATCTGTCAAAATAACTAGCAAATCGCAAGTAGCGCGGTGGAGCCGTAAATCTGTAAAACAATGGTTACTTAATTGCAACTGTTTATCTCCTACAGATTGGTTCAGATTAATTACATCTCGCGTATACAATATGAGGTACTTAAGACATATGATGATACTGTTTGGATAAATCACACTCATTTTTTCACATTTCCCTGTTGTGCGCCACTGCCTTCCGAAGGGAAAATCAAGAAAAAATTTGTTGTTTTAAACCGAAATTAAACTCTGGTTAATTATTCTAGCAATCCTCATAATAAATTGATGTAATATTTATTACGCTATCGGAAGAGCTGACCAACTTTTGGAGGACTCGAAAGTCGCTGACGATATCTGCGCTGTGCTCTCTGTAGCGCAGGATTCACCTAGCAAGCCTGTGCAACTCGGGAAATATGGCCCATCTGCTCAGCGACCCAGGCCTCTTAGGGTACATCTCGATGACAAAGTTTCGGCCACTAAAGCCATTGGTAATGCTGAAAATCTGAAGTCGAGTAGTCGAGTGATCATATCAAGAGATCAAACTTCTCGCAAATTGAAGTATTATAGCTCCTTGAAAGTCAAAATGAGAGAATGGTCAATGGTATCCAGAAGATTGTAATTATTTTCGTAGTGTCTAGTAGGATCCTAACTACACAATTTTGGGTTCTAGTTGTGCCTGTAGTTTGGAGGTCCTTCAAGAAGTTGAAGAATAAGAATGCAGCTAGCTATGACTAAATACCGAACTTCATAGTTCGTGGATGTGCTTGAGTTTTCATAAAATGACGTATTAAAATATTCTGTTGCATTCCCACAAAGTAAAAACAAACTTATAAACAAGGATAGCGTGATTCAAGTTACGTAGTTTTTGGGAATGAGTCATAAGACACCTCTCTTGGCTTTGACTATACTGACTTTTCCAAAGCGTTCGATAAGATTGACCACCGAATTGTTATTGATAAATACGCGCTGTGTGGATTTAGTGGATCGTCGCTTAAATATTATGATATTTTTCGTATATGTCAACTTACGGTGTGCCGCAGGGATTTGATATTGGTCCGTTATTGTTCTTTACGTTTATAAATAATCTGATATCCGTGCTCGATTGTGATAAAATCTTATTTTCGGACGACTTTAAACTGTACAGTAATGTAAAGAGTATGGATGATCATTTGCGTCTTCATAATCAAATGGATGGATTGCCGTTGTGGTGCAAGCGTAATAGACTAGATCTAAATGTTGGTAAGTGTAGTGTAACCACGTTTACCAAAAAGCTAAGCTATCCCAAACATCAATACTGTATTTGTAATCACGTGTTAACGAGGTGTTCAATATGCTTCAGTGGTATTGTCTCCTTACTACGATGTATAATAATATGTTGGTAGCATAAAGGGGGTCCAAAGAAAATACTTAGAAGTTTTAAATTGCAAAAAACACGATGTCTATCCTTTTAGAAGCTTTGATCACGCAGTATTATTAAACGAACATATGATTTCATGTCTTTATCTGGACGTCGTGATATTTCAAAGAGTTGTCTTTCTATATACAGCTCGTTTTCATTCAACCTACAGATGGGCATATCTATAAGAGCAAGCGCAATAGCAATTACATTAAAAAGAGTTAAAAAGAGACGAATATATACATATATAGATGAACATTTGGTTTGACGCTAATAATATACGCTATATTTCTCTTTCTATCTCATTAGACTCAATAGCATAAGCTGCTGAACGATAGGATAGACCGATATTCGTGATATTTATTATGGTAATAGTTTGTAAGATTTGCGATACCCGATACCTACATTGGCACCTCAAACATTGATCTTTTGTTTTGTTCAAAGTAGACAAATTCGGCGATAAGGTAATAAATGAACAAAAACTGTCGTTTTTTTGGTAAAAACTGGAAATTCTCCTTACGTAATTTGTGATTATAATTAATTTTTTAAATATTGACATTGAAAATTAAAGAATAATCAAGGTGCTTTTACTAGGTATAGCTACCTACTAATATTTTATTTCAAAAATTTGAGACCAAACGATACTTTCTAATTTGAAAAAATAAGGAAAAAATATTTTAGAAAATTTTAATTTCTCGTCGTTTTTAGTGCCCCTGAATCTAAAAGTGTAAAAAGTCTGCCTGTGCGTGTCTTAAAACAAAAACTACTGAAGAGATTTTGATGAAATTTGATTTCAGCCACTTTAGAAAATGTCATCCAAAAAAATGAGCTTTTGAAAAACATCGATGCAGGCTGGCCAAAGTAAACGCGTTATTTCGGTGGCATTTTGGTAAATCAAATCAAATCAAATCAAATCAAAATCAATTTATTTCCACTCGAATAAAAAAATCAAACAATAATAATTGGAGCAATTTGTGGAAATATTGTTTTGCCCAAATATGGCGAACCATGAGCGTGGGCAAAAACGACAACTTTCAACAAACTATACAATATTAACAGTAATATACAACACAATCAACAAAAATACAATACAATTCGGCAACCATGGCAAAAGGAGATGCTACTAAATCACACAGTAGTCCACGAAAGACTACACAAATATCAAATATGAGAAAACAATATACCAATTTATCTTACAATTTCCCAATTCAAAATTAACACTGGAATGCATTCATTATTCCAATACACATTATATATATCTGGATATGATACAGGGATTTACAACACAAAATAACCTATAATTCAGTAACATAAAAACTCAGTAAACCGGGCCAGAAAACAGCCCCTCGACCTCCTCCCCAGTCAAGGACCTCAGCCACTTATGCAATGAGCGTGCAAAGCTTTGCCTGGAACGGGTAGTTTTGACCTCCTCCGGTAAGAAGTTGTAAATCCTAGGTGCGAGAAATAAGTAGTGTCTCTGTCCAAATGTCCTTTTCTGTCTGGGTGTAAGTAAGTCGTCCCGTCGTCTGGTTAGGTGCAAATGATCTCTTTGAGAGTGCAAGGCCCTGTCTTGGTGAAATGTTATAAGAGCAGTCTTTATATATGTTTGTCGAATGTTTAAGACCTTACACTCCTCGAACAACATGTCTGTCGGATAGCGTGGGGGTCTTTTGTTAGCTACTCGTAATATTAGTCTTTGTACTTTGTTGATAGGGTCGAGGGCAGTCTTATTTGTTCCCCCCCAAGCAATGATCCCATATGCCAGAATTGAATTTACCAGAGCGTAGTAAACAGTGTGCATAGTAGTCTTGTCTAGTATTGTCCTTAGTTGTTTAAATGTGTACACGGTCTTTCTAAGTCGTTGAGTCGTAGTCTGTATGTGGTCAGTCCATTTTAGATGTTTGTCCATCACCAGTCCAAGGTATTTTACGCTATCTTTCGCTGTTACTGCTTTACAGTTACAGTCAAGTTCGTCGTGGCATTCGTGAAGCTGTAGCGTAAAATGAGGAGACGGGAGACCCGAGGCAGTAGGTGAGAATGTTAGGTAATTTGTTTTGTCGACGTTAAGGGTCAGAAGATTTAAATCAAGCCACCTCTTTACCGAACGAAGTCCCCTCGATACCTTCCCAAATGCCTCATCCCATGTTTCTCCACTATAGAGAAGGACGGTGTCGTCGGCAAAAACTGTTGTAAGACTGTCCCTTGACCAGTCACAAAGTTCGTTTATGTAGGTTAAAAAGAGTGTCGGACCCAATATGGAACCTTGGGGTACGCCAAATGTTGTAGTTTGTCTTGTACCGTTTGTCGTGTCAATTGTCACGTATTGTTGTCTGTTATATAAGTAACTTTCAAACCACTTTAGTGCGAGACCTCGTACTCCGCACCGATACAGTTTTTTTAATAAGATAGAATGCGACACAGTATCAAATGCTTTTTTAAGGTCTAAGAAAACCCCAATACATTTGTAGTTCTTGTTGATGTTCGCGTGGACGAAGTTTGTTACTTTCAGTATAGCATCTCCTGTGCCCATTCCCGGTCTGAATCCGAACTGGTTCGCAGATATGAGATCATGCTCGGAGAGAAATTTTGTCAGTCTGGTTTTAACGGCCTTTTCAATTACCTTAGACATGAAGTCTAGTACCGAGATTGGCCTATAGCATGACGGATCTGCGGCATTGCCGCCTTTGAAGACTGGAACCACTCTAGCAATTTTTAATTTAGACGGAAATACTCCAGTTTCGAAACTTTTATTTATAATATAATATAACTGAGTTAACCTACAATCGGCTGTAAGTTAGTACGCATCGGCCCAAATTAAAAAAATATTTTTCCGAATTTTTAAGCTCAAAATGACGATCAGTATAACATTGCCCCCCATTTTTTTTGATTTTTTTACTCTAAAAGCAGGAATACACAAGTAAAATATAAGACTTGAATTTTGATAATGTTAGTGGATAATTAATTTAAATAATTTTTTAATTCAAAATAATTTGAGTTACCGACTCGACAATAAAAGCAACGTAATCTAAAATTTTGTTTTACAAAATAAAAAGTAAAAGCAATAAAAGAATACAATTGGTTTGCTTTAACTTAAAATTACAGAAATATTTTATTCTTACGTAAATGAGTACTGAGAACCAAAGCCAATAGCTGGAGCCCCAACAAATATTGAAAAATCTTCATTTTGATAGCTTGAAAAATCGTTTATTACTGACAAATGATTAAATAGATACTATACAACGCAGTTATTACTTTCAGTTCCGCAAATTTCAATCAATAATTCAAAATATATAATTAAGTTTTTGTCCTATCACACCACCAGCTATAACTAGTTATTTAAATTGCTTTTTTCATTTATTTTAATGAATTTTAAAAAAAAATTTCGACCCTTAAAGAAAATTGATTTTCAAGTACTTTAAGACACTTCTAAAGAAAATATTTAATTCCCAAAGAAAAATATAAAACCGTTTAGGCCACTTGCATAAGATGTACGCCAAAGGTTGCAACAATAAATCATTGTACAACAAACAAATTAATGTTTATTTATTTATTTATTCAAATCCGAGTTGTTTCAATTAAATTTAAAAAACTCGTCCTAAATTAAACTAACACTCGTTGACCACTAGCGAGATAAACAATTCTTGGCTGTTGAATCGAAAATTTAGAACGCAAGCTCAAGAATTTGTCGCCAAATCTAGGATGTACAACCCCATGTGGTGCTATAATTTTTATTAGACCATTTGGCTGGATCATATTGATGTTGGATGAAGTCGAAGGTACTCCGTAAGTTGAAACTTGTTCGTTACTCAACACAATTGGATACTGTGGTAGTTTTATAGATACTCCTAATGTTGGCAATGGTTGACCGTACGCTGAAGAAGGTTGTGGAGGTTTTTCTGAAGCTGGTGTAGAAGGAGCATTTGTAGTGCTTACAGGTACCCCGTAAATCGACGCAAGCGCTGAAGGTGCCGGCTCAGTCGAAGTACTCACGGGCACCCCATAAACTGACGAAGGCGTTGATGGTGCCGACTCAGTCGAAGTACTCACGGGCACCCCATAAACTGACGAAGGCGTTGATGGTGCCGACTCAGTCGAAGTACTCACGGGCGCCCCATAAACTGACGAAGGCGTTGATGGTGCCGACTCAGTCGAAGTACTTACGGGCACCCCATAAACTGACGAAGGCGTTGATGGTGCCGGTTTAGCCGAGCTACTTACGGGCACCCCATAAACTGACGAAGGCGTTGATGGTGCCGGTTCAGTCGAAGCACTTACGGGCACCCCATAAACTGACGAAGGCGTTGATGGTGCCGGTTCAGTCGAAGCACTTACGGGCACCCCATAAACTGACGATGGCGTTGATGATGCCGGTTCAGTCGAAGCACTTACGGGCACCCTATAAACTGATGCAGGCGTTGAAAGTTCAACTGGTGCTTTGTAAGGCGCGTTGGTTGAAGGGGCATTTGTGGGTAAACCGTAACTTTCTTCAGGTGTAGAAGGCACTGAAGAAGATGGCGGCTTAGAAGGCGCTTCAGATGGCACTCCGTAAACTGCTGCGGGTGTTGGAGGGGCTACTGTCGACGATGGGGCATCGGTTGGCGACGGGTATGGGTTACTTTCAGGCTCTCCATAAACTGATGCGGATTCCTCTGGATTTGAACTGCTTTCAGGTGGCCCATATACTGTTTCTGGTGAACTTGGTTCCTGTGCACCTAAAACAAGATTTACAAAATTATTTTTAGTGTCTAGGGCAAGTATTTTTTACAACTATATTACCAGAAAGACTCAAGTCTGCACTTGCAGAAACTTTTATTGGCAAGGCAGCAAATACTAAATCGTGGGCGCGAATCGATGGTGTTCCGTAAATTTCGGAAGGTGATGATGGCGAACTTGGTTTTTCTGGTGCAGCAGTCGATAAAAACAAATCGTAAGCTTCTTTAATAACTGGCAGTCCTTCTGTAAAGAAAAAAACTTTAATTAAATTATCAGTGCGAATATGAAGATGTATCAAGCATTACCACTTATTAATTTGGATGGAATCACCACAGAGGGGTAGTTAGGTGGTGGGTAGTTTGCGTAACAGTTAGTCACACTAAAAATCGCAATCACTACTATTTTCTAAAAAATATATACAATTAATTAAAAAAATTATTTAGAAATATCGACAAGTAGTACTTACGAAGTTCATTTTTGACAATTAATAAAGTAACTGGAGTGTTTTTAAACGCACTGCCTCTTTTATAAAAGAAATTAAAACTTGATAGTCGTACAATTTTACCCTAAGGTTTACAAAATACCACAAATTTTTAAAAATTCCATTTAAAAAAAGTTCAACAATTAGTATAGCAATTCAAGTAAAGGTCACTTAACGATCTTTTTAGAAAATTCTTAACATTGTTCAATACTTTCATATTTATTGCTTTCTACGTATATTATCCGACACATATTAATTTTTCCAAAACTTTATCGAGTATTTTTGCGGCGAGAAAGTTCATTTTAAAACGTTAAATTTTTGACCGTCGGAATGTCAGTCTTCCTATACATGTGGTCTATTGTGTGTCAAGTCATCTTTCATGAAAATTCGTCCACAGTTTAAAAATGCAGCTCATTTAAAAATATTTGAAAATTTGGAAAACTATATAAGAAAAGACGTTTACTAGAATTGAATATACCTAAAAGAGCCAAACTTCTCAAAGTGGGTGAAGAGGGTGATGTTTTGGCATCCGTTTAATTATTTTGCAGCTTTTGTTACATTCTCATATTTTCTGATCACGTTTCCATCTATCTACTCATATAAAAAGAAAACATTTTTACTTAGAACTCCTTCTAGATATTTATAAAAACTCCAAACTTCTTATACCTAACACGCGACTGGGAAGAAGCTCCACACTCTACACTCTTATAATCGTTTAACAGCAGTTGCCGTGATGATTAATTAATATTCTTTCTCATATTTTCTCATCCTGCCTCTTCATTTCTCTAAAAATAAACAGGAAGAGGTCAACTTGAAATTTACACTTAGCCATAAAAGAGCTATAGCCTTCTAGAAGGTGGAAGAAGTCAGGCGTAGAACTTTTTTGTCTGGACAATTTTTAGTTACACAAACGACAACATTTCGATCGACTTCAACGTATTATTAGTAACCTGAAATCTGAATAGGGTAGGAATGAGATTCTAATATGGTCTAATATTCTTCTCCCGAGAAGAACTTTACTACGACAAGCATAAAAAAATGCAGAGAAGGGACCATTATACAAAAAAACATGCCATTTACTTCGAATTCCGACCGTGAAGAAGTATAGTTCACCAAAACCATGCATTGGTCTTTCTCTCGTGAAAAGGCAGATGAGAAAGATTTACATATCTACAACCTCTGAAAGAACATTCCACATAAGTAATAAAACCGACCGTCTGCCTGTTGAAAGACCCACGCCAAATGTCGCCAAACGCGACTACCAAATAATAAAATTTACAAAAAGCATTATACAATGAAATACACAAATACCAAAAATAACAATTACTACCTACCCAAGATAAAGTTCAATTTTTCTCACAAAGAAAACACAAGTTTACAAACGAACGGTTTACTATAAACTGATTTACTTTAAATTGAAATTACAAAAATGAATACGTTTACATGATAATAAATTATAAATGATAAACAACAAAACAGATGGTGTGACAATTTTGACTCGTTCACAAGTAAAAAGCAATGTAGCTAGTAGGTAAATGCGATAAAAAATGTTTTTTTAGCTAACTTGTACAATCTACAGTACACTTAAAAAAACCTTTAATCTGTGTGTACAACCGCATGCTTCTTTAAGTTACATTTACGCAAAAATGCACGATCACATATATTAGGGCTTTTCACCTGTGTGTACTACTAAATGCTTCGTTAAACTACCTTTCTGCGAAAATGTACGATTACATATATTACACTTGAAAGGCTTTTCACCTGTGTGTACTACTAAATGCTTCGTTAAATTACCTTTCTTCGAAAATGTACCATCACATATATTACACTTGAAAGGCTTTTCACCTGTGTGTACTACTAAATGCTTCGTTAAATTACCTTTCTGCGAAAATGAACGATCACATATCTTACACTTGTAAAGCTTTTCACCTGTGTGTACTACTAAATGCTGCGCTAAACTACTTTTTTTCGAAAATGTACCATCACATATATTACACTTGAAAGGCTTTTCACCTGTGTGTACTACTAAATGCTTCGTTAAATTACCTTTCTGCGAAAATGAACGATCACATATCTTACACTTGAAAAGCTTTTCAACTGTGTGTACTACTAAATGCTGCGCTAAACTACCTTTCTGCGAAAATGAACGATTACATATCTTACACTTGTAAAGCTTTTCACCTGTGTGTACTACTAAATGCTGCGCTAAACTACTTTTTTTCGAAAATGTACCATCACATATATTACACTTGAAAGGCTTTTCACCTGTGTGTACTACTAAATGCTGCGCTAAATTACCTTTCTGCGAAAATGAACGATCACATATCTTACACTTGTAAAGCTTTTCACCTGTGTGTACTACTAAATGCTGCGCTAAACTACTTTTTTTCGAAAATGTACCATCACATATATTACACTTGAAAGGCTTTTCACCTGTGTGTACTACTAAATGCTGCGCTAAATTACCTTTCTGCGAAAATGAACGATCACATATCTTACACTTGTAAAGCTTTTCACCTGTGTGTACTACTAAATGCTGCGCTAAACTACTTTTTTTCGAAAATGTACCATCACATATATTACACTTGAAAGGCTTTTCACCTGTTTGTACTACTAAATGCTTCGTTAAATTACCTTTCTGCGAAAATGAACGATCACATATCTTACACTTGAAAAGCTTTTCAACTGTGTGTACTACTAAATGCTGCGCTAAACTACCTTTCTGCGAAAATGAACGATTACATATCTTACACTTGTAAAGCTTTTCACCTGTGTGTACTACTAAATGCTGCGCTAAACTACTTTTTTTCGAAAATGTACCATCACATATATTACACTTGAAAGGCTTTTCACCTGTGTGTACTACTAAATGCTGCGCTAAATTACCTTTCCGCGAAAATGAATGATCACATATCTTACACTTGAAAAGCTTTTCACCTGTGTGTACTACTAAATGCTTCGTTAAACTACCTTTCCTCGAAAATGTACCATCACATATATTACACTTGAAAGGCTTTTCACCTGTGTGTACTACTAAATGCTTCGCTAAATAACCTTTCTGCGAAAACGCACGATCACATAAATTACACTTGAAAGGCTTTTTTGCATGAGTTTGCATGTGGACAATTAGACTTGCTTTTAACGAACACTTAAAATTACAATTATAACACTGATATACTTCGTCAGTTTCCCTTTCTTCTTCTGCAACACTCTCTCGAGGAGATAACTTCAAATCAAGCTCCTCCGTTAAAATCAAACCTGAAAATTTTTATATTTAGGCACTGCACTAATGAGAATTTAACACCCCATTCTTACCATCGCACATAAGGTTATCATAATAAGGTTCTTCTTTAACAGCATCATCTGCAATGACTTTATTTTAATACGATGCTCCGATACACACATAATAATATGTTAATAGTACAGTCGAATTACGATAATAATTGGCTTTATCCTGCACAAGGTCGGATAGTTCTGATTTTTAGATATGTTATATACAGGATGAACCAGACCACCTGTATCAGGCTTTTTTCAAGAATGGTTATTCGTATAGAGTTGGGCCAAAAAATTTTAAAGCAAAAGTCCTAATAAAGAATGGAATGTTCCGGGGAGAGGTCGGCATGCCGAAGAATATGTTACAGAATGTCAAGAACTCCATAATTTTAAATGGCACCATATGGCAAAAGTGGTATCGTTGAAAAGATCTTAAAAAAATAAGTATTTGATAGATTCGGCTTTTACTATGTGCAAATCGAGATTGATTTTTGTATGAACTAAATTAGAATAGCCATTTGCACTAATTTTTTTTCGAAGTAACGGTATTTTTCCTTATCTCGTGTTCCGTTAAGACTTTTATTATCGGGGAATTGTTGAGATCACTCTGGTCGCTTAATAATGTGTAGTTACTATTGTTGTGTTTTATGATTTCTATGGTTTCTAGGTAATTTAGTTTGATTTCTTTAGTGGATATATGTAGAATCTCGGGTTTGTGAGTGAATGTGTGGTTGTGGTTAAAGATGTGTTCGGCGTAATTGGAGTCAGGTTTTCTGTGTCTGTAGCTCTTTGAGTGTTCTTTGAACCTTTATTCAAAGGTTCTGCCGGTTTGTCCTATGTATACTGCGTTGCAGTCGGGGCAGGAGAGTTTGTAGACTCCTGATTTTTTCATAGGGTCTATTTTGGTTTTGGTGTTGGTGTTGGTTTGGTGTTGGTTTATTTTAAAAACCGACATTTAAAATCTTAGTTCACCATGTCACAATTATTAACAATCAATTGTTTTATCATTTGATTGTAAAATCATTATTATTTAATTAGATGATTAGCTTGTGCAGAATATTAAAGTTAAAATTTCGTTTATTAATAATAAAATCTATGAGTCTGCAACTTAGAAATAAGTACTCCAAGAGAAAAACTCAGAAAATGAAAGTTGTAGAGCATCAAATTCTGAAAATTTTTAAATTCGGTTAAGTATTATACATCTACACCTAATAATTGTATTTAATAATTGAAGAAGTAAGTGGATAAAGGTGTTATAATCGAACTTTGAAATAACGCGGATTTTGTAGCCCAGTCAAATAAGCCAAATTGAGGGAAAATAATTGATTTTTGAAAATTTGTATTAGATTTTAGTATTATTTTTAAAATAAGTTGGCCAGGTTATATTTGAGTTTATTAACTTCAATCAAATATTACTCAAAAAGGGTAGCAGTAATAAAACTATTTTCTCTACAAAACTTACTTATTTTTTAAGATCTTTTCAACGATACCACTTTTGCCCTATAGTGTCATTTAAAATTATGGAGTTCTTGACATTCTGAAACAAACTCTTCGGCATGCCAACCTCTCCCCGGAATATAAATATCACCATTCCATTCTTTATTATGGCTTTTGCTATAAAGATTTTTTACCCAACTAACCGTTCTTGAAAAAAAAGCCTGATACGGGCGGTCTGGTTCACCCTGTATATACATGTACAGAGTGTAGATACTAAGTGGGTCGCACTTCGGCTAGCTTTCCGGCTTTTATCAGAAATTGCTCAATATCTTTTTATCAATTGGTTTTAGCAAAAAAGTTGCCATATTATTTTTTGTAGAACACTAAAATTACCACAATTTATGCCTACAACACTTTTCTCTTCATCCTATACAGTGTGTCCACGGATGGACCTAACTATACTTGTAAACTTCCTTATTTTTCATTTTTTGATAAAAAGTCATTCTTTATGAAGAGTTTTGCTTCTCTTGAAAAGTCCTTTGCTATAGTCAAAATGTTGATGTAATGTACAGGGTGTTTAGAAAATTGAGAAACGTTAATGATAATAAAAGTAAAGTACTAGTTATACGAGAAGAAATGAAAAACGTTAAAGGAAAAAGTTGTTTCTAATGCTAATATAAGCTCAGATATGAAATTTGAACATTGTATCTCAAAATGTGTATTTTTGACTTCTTTAAAATAAAAGCAATTAGTACTCATGTACTCAATGAAGTTTACCAAAGTGCATAATTTAATGAAATATGAACTCAAACAACAATAACATCGCAGCTCTCTTGCATAAATATTACCATTGATAGTACTCAACATAAGATCCTCCTACTTCTACACAAATACAAAGTTTGAGATACAATGTTCAAATTTTATATTTGGGCTTCTATTAATATTAGAAACAAATTTTATTTCTAACATTTTTCATTTCTTCTCGTATAACTAGTACTTTACTTTTATCATCATTCACGTTTCTACATTTTCTAAACACCCTGTACATTACATCGACATTTTGACTATGGCAAAGGACTTTTCAAGAGAAGCAAAACTCTTCATAAAGAATGACTTTTTATCAAAAAATGAAAAATAAGGAAGTTTACAAGTATAGTTAGGTCCATCCGTGGACACACTGTATACTCGTAGTCTAGTCAAATAGTGTTGACAAAGAACTACGAGTATATTAGGGTGGAGAGAAAAATGTTGTAGGTCAAAATTGTGGTAGTTTTGGTGTTCTACAAAAACGAATATGACAACTTTTTCCCTAAAGCTAATCGATGAAGAGATATTCAGCGTATTCTGATAAAAGCCGTAAATTTTCGTGGTTTCTTTATTGCTACAGAGGTAGCCGAAGTGCGGCGAGGTCGAAAACTTGGGATTTTATCAAGAGGCACATAAATATATGTATATAGTCAATTTTTTTAAACGTTTTTTTTTAACTTACGCCCCCCATAGAGAGGTTACAATAGTGAATAGAGGCCTCCCTTAGAGAAGTAAAGTAGGTAGGTAATTGTTGAAATCTGCATATACCTGCATTGAAGCTCGGGTTTCAACCAAATTAGATTTTTTTCAACAAAACTTGTATTTAAATATAAAATGTAGTTGTGTTTGAAAAGACAACATCTGAGGTGTCAGGCAGGTAAATATTTTCTGTAGGCAATCTCTTTATGTTTTCTTGCATAAATGCACTACTAGCGGCTCCATAGCGGATTTAGTTTTCGTCGGAAAAAATCCTTAAAAGCTCTAAACAGATTTCAACAATTACCTACCTACTTTAGTTCTCTAAGGGAGGCATCTATTCACTATTGTAACCTCTCTGCTGGTGGCGTAAGTCAATAAGAACTTTAAGAAGTGGCCTCACCAACTCACCATTCACCATACTATATAACATATCCAAAAATCAGAACTACTCGACCTTTTGCAGGATAAAATGTGTAATTCGACTGGACTATAAGGTTACTTACCAAAAATGGGAACGTTATGAGTGTACTCAAAAGTAGTATCCTGAGCTTCTTCTTGTTTAATTGACTCTGCCATTGCGATCTTTTTCTGTACACAATAGTCCAACACGTGTTTTTATTTTTAAATTCAGCAAATTCAACTAATACACCGATTTACACGACTCAGCAAAATGACACTGTACAGTTTAGTTACCTCATTATAGTAAAAAAAAGTATTGTAATTTATGTTTAGAAAATCTTATAGCTGTAGTTTGAGTTTGAGGTTAACTAAGAATAGGTACAAATCATGGAACTAGAAAATATTATTATTATTATATTATTTTCTAGTTTCATGGTACCAACCGTTTGAATAAACTCGAATTTCAAATTGAAAGTTTACTATTGAATGCTACCTCTAGTATTGTGGGTTGCAGATGCACAAGGTAAAAGTATTAAAACTTCCATAATCTATTTACTATTTTTTTTAAAGCGCGAGTAATTTGCTCATATAGCGACAAGTGACGAGTTAAAGCTCTTGTGGCATTACTGTTAAAAATAAATAATTTGTTGATAATTATTACAGCTTAAAATTCTTATCTGCTTTGTTTATATCAAGTTTTTAAATTTGTCCTTCCTTGATTCCTCTTTGAATTGGTTTACTATTGGTGTGGTTACAGATGGTAAATTTTGTTATAGAATTAACGATGAAACGATGATAAACATCAAACATATCCACGACACTGACAAAATCAGACCATCAATATGCGATATTATGTCCAAAAATAAAAATTTACTACGATGCGCTGACGATATCAAAATTATCAATAATAGACCAGTCAATGGGGGGTTTGGCCCTACAAAATGTGGTGTAGTTCCTATTTTTGAATATGTTATTGGGTTAGGGGCCCTGATGAAAAAAACAAGTTTTCAACCTTGGGAGAAGCGATCTTGGATTAAAAGAACGCAAAATTGGTTTTTCCGATTTAACTTCTTAACGGTTGATCTCACGACAAAAATATCAAATCCAAACTTGAAGAGGACAAAATTCGCTACAATATTTATTCTATTTATTTTGCTTGTATCTGTTACGGTTTCGGAGATATAAGCTTGAGAAAATTGCTGTTTTTAGAAAAAATGAATTTTTTTGGTAAACTTTGCTTAGAGACTTTTTTACCGTTCATTTGAGAGAAAACTCTTTTGAACAAAAGTTGTAAGATTTTAAATTGCCTTCAAATTGAGTGTAATTTGAGAAATTTTACTAACGATTGATAATGTCTCCAAAGAGCGTGTTTCACGAAACAAAATATGGGCTCACTATACTTAGCAAAACGCTATTCTTCGCAAATTTTTCTATAACTTCTTGTTTGTTAAAACAAGGGCTTTACCCTGTTTGCACTGGCGAATTAAATTTAAAGTATTTTTACTATTTTTCGTAGGAACGGATCCACATTTTTTTAGATAAACCCCAGAGAAACCGGCTCCAAAGCAACCGGCCTACCGGGAAATTTCCCGGTGTCCCTGTGGCCTAGTCCGCCCCTGTTCTCGATCCGCCCCCAAGTTAATGCTGCTACTTTTAAGAGGAAAACGGTTGGTTGTATTGCTCGTTTGCAACGTTCTGTCAGCTTAAATCGGTAAAAATCAAAGTATTTGTATTTTTGTATTTCGGCATCTGCCTCTCGAACACGCTATATCCGACATACCCTAAACTTCAACTCGCTCTACCACCTCAACTGTTTGTTTGACGTAAAAAAATCTAGAAGATATAATTTGTAGGAAGTTGAATTTGCCTTATTTTACGTATTCACACACTTTTCTCTAAAAAGCACAGTTTTTGAGTTATGAGCGATTGAAAACTTGTATAGCCGAATTTGGAAGTTTTTTATAATTTTAACGCGTGCTAGCGCCTAAATCGTTTAATTGGAGAAGATATTTAAAAGATATAATTTGTAGAAAATTTAATATACTTTATTATTGTATAGAATAACTTTTCTCATTAAGTGCGTAGTTTTTGAGTTATAAGCGAAAACCCCCAAAATAGCCAAAATCCGCTCTTCTTTAGCCATCCCCAAGTCAATACTGTTACCTGTCACTTTTAGCAGGCAAACGGTCAGTTTTATTACTCATCTCTTTCATCCCGATGTTGTATATACTAAGAGATCGCGACCTCCTGAACTATAATAGGTGGAAGTAGGTCATGGCCTCGTAGAGAGCTTGCAAAATCTTACTGACCTGTGCAGAAACTAATATTTTGTACCACGAAGTAACCAAGAGTACACCCTGAAAACAGATTTGGAGTCTTTTTCTACCTCTTTCTTATTTGTTCTTATGCGCATCTAAGGTCGGTGAGATTTGGCAAGATCTCTACCAAGGTAGAGTAATAAGATAATAATTAATAATTAGAAGAGTAACTTGCAAACTTTGTACGTCAAAAGTGAACCGTGGACCACCTGATGCTGCTCGTGTTTTGATATTACATACTTTATTAGTTTCTAAAATTCTCTTTTTTAACCAAATAACTAAAACACTTCAATTCAACAATTTATTTATTTTGAATTCTATACAAATTTTAACAAAATTTAATTCATAGGCTAGGTGCGCCATACACCGCATGGGGTGCAGGATATGGAGCTAAAAATACAACCTTTTCTTCCACAATCGGCTTTACAGGTTGTGGTGGAATCAAAAACATATATTTAGATTCGACTGGCACGACGGGCGCGTTAGTTGGAATAATTTTAACTTCTGGTACGCCATAAACAGGCACGGGTGAAGGTGGCACGGTACTTGGTACAGGTGGTGGATACGGCTTGCTAGGTTCTTCTACCGGTGGTGGATACGGCTTGCTAGGTTCTTCTGTCGATGGTTCAACTTTAACAATTGGTAAGTTGTACTCATACGACGATTTAATTGGAACAATCGGCGCTTCGACCTTTGCTTCTACATAAACTGCCGCTGGATAAGGAGCAAGTGGTGGGGAAGTCGAAGCTGCTGGATAAGGTCCAGTTGGAACTTCTGGAATTGGTGCGGGATAAGGGCCCTCTTTGACTACAGGTTTAACCGGTTGAAGAGGAATTGTGTAATTGTAAGATGTTTCCACTGGATCAGATGTGGGTGGTGGCTGTGTGCTTGGTACTCCGTATACAGAAGCTGGAGATGCACGAGCTTCGGTTGGCGGAGGTGGAGGTAATGTAGTGCTTGGTACTCCATAAACTAGCGCAGGGCTTGAAGGAGCCAATGTGGTAGTCGTCGACGGTTGTTCTGGAATTACGTACTCGTACGACGTTTTAATAACTTTCACAGGTGCAACCGGTGTAACATTTGGCACTCCATAAACTGGTGCTGGTTCGACTGGTACCGAGGTGGTAGGCACGCCGTAAACAGATGCTGGTGACGAGGGTGCTTCAGTAGAACGTGCTGGAGGGTAAGGTCCAGATTCTTTTGAAACAATTGGAATTGGATATTTATAGGAAGATTCAATTGGAGCGCTTGTAGATGTGGTTACTACTTTGATTACAGACGGTGGACCGTATACGGAGGATGGAAGTGCCGGAGGGTATGGACCATCGGCATTTACCATCAACAACAACAAACCAAACCACAGAAAACTCAACTGAAATTGAAACTTAAAGCAAATTATCATTTTTGTGAAACGAACTCACCTGTTTTTGATAACTCATGTCGGTATGTATTTGGTGTGCTCAACTAAACTAAGAAAAATATAAAAAATTGTCTTTATAAGTACTTACAACAAAGATATTTAAATTATTTCTAAAAACCTCAAGGTAGTTGAAAGTAAAAAGGAAAAGTAATTAGGTACTTCGTTAAAAATTCTTGTTATTTACAATTGCTATACTTAATTTTTACATTTTTTACTATTTTCTTGGTCTAAAATTAAGAATCGAACGTATCCCGGAATGTTTGTGTTTGCTAAAAAGGACGCTAAGTCTTGGTAGTCAATTCTAAATCTAGTTGGAGGGTATAATCCCGCACTGTACACTCTGCTTTCTTCTTCGTTTCGAACAGGTTCATTTATATCTCCTACTGGAATAATGAACTTAATTTTGTCACTTTTACTGAAATCGGTCGCGGGAACTCCATACAAAAAATTCATTTTTGGATGATTTTTGGAAGAAACGCAAGGACAACTAATTGCCACTTCAGTTATCAATAATAAAGTCTGCAAGTTAACATTAATAGTTGATTATTTCGTTTGCTATTTTTGCCTTACCAAACAAGAAGTTGTCAATTTTACCATGATGATTGGTACCTACACTCTCCAGTTCCACACAATCAAATAATAAATTGAAATAAACTGTTAATTCTACACAAAATGTGACTTTATTGTTATTGCTGAGTTGTGTAAAACTCATAACAAAAGCAATAAACGAAGATTATAATTCTTTATTGATAAACAATTCGTAATTTAATAAATTATTGTTAATTCAGCAAATTTATCTGAGAAATCTTCACGTTTCATAGACGTAAATATTTACAAATTCCTAATATAAAACAATACAAATGAAACGCCCTTACAAGGTAATAACTAAAGAATCGCTTTACAAAAATTTTAAAAATGCAAATCAACTTTATTGCCTTTTAGCGATTGCTCTAATCACCAACCTCGACATTGAAACAATCGAATACGATGCCGAATAACTTCAAAATCGTCATGTAGCGGCACTTCGCCTCTTCTCTTTATTTTTCATCGATCTAACCGATGCTATCGTAATCTTGCTTCCGGAATTTTCTAGTCTTTCCAATCTTTCCAATTCTAATAGTCTCTCTAATTCCTCCAATTCTTCCTGACGCTTCTTTTCTTCTCTCCAGTTGTGCATCGCTTCCCTCTGTCTCGCCTTATCGACGGCCAATTGTGTGCACATTAGTAAAACGTCGTAAAATTCTATGAAGGATAGCGAATAATCCATGTTAACTATAACGCCATCCCAAAGGATTTGAGGGCACACTGTTGTAAGGCATTTGATAATTTTTTTAGGTCCTACGAAACGTAAAGTAACCAAGTGTTTGCGAAATGGGTCGTCTTGGGGTAACGCTGGCGAAGCTTCTGGGGGTGCAATGCCAATGTCGGGAGGATCATCTAAATAAAATAACTTGTAAGTTAAGCTCACTACATCTTTTTCTATGCGAATATTAAAAACTGGATCTGGTCTGAATGAAAATGGGAAGAAAAAGTCAAATATGTGTAGACCACGAGTTCTGATGGCTGTAACTCGACAACCAATCGATTTACAAAACAAAATAATAACTTTTTTGAAGACGATCTACTCTACTTTATTTTTTAACTAAGATATTTGCAAATTTCGTAAAAACGTATTTTGTGACGATGTTTTTTCTTACGGCATGGCAAATTAAGTCAAATCTAACTTACTCCCTAAAATACTAAATGGGGTGTATCTTTGAAACAGTCTCGGCAATCAGGTTAATGAAAACAAGCATAAAGTGTAGATAAAGTTATAAAAATGTTCGTAAACCCTCGCTAATGCAGATGATAATTTTATGGTAATTGAAGCTTTTAACGCCTAGCGCATATGCAACCAGCCGTACACTAACTTGTTGCTCTCATAACGTATAGCCAAAGAAGCGTTTCATGACCAAATTTAAACTTTTAAAATCTTTTAATAAACATTTCTACCTTCTAAATAAAAAATACGTCCACCAATAGCAACAGTATTTCGACCTTTGCTAAACTTTGTTTCCGTTTCATCGCCATCAAATGCACGCACATAACAAGGTGGAGTGTGCCCTTTTTTAACACAAGTGTTGCAAAGGAATTGTCTAGCCGTTATTGGTCCTCCCAATTTTAAATACAAATTATAAATTTTTTTTATTGGAGCTATATCTCTGTAGCGTGATAATGAGCAGCCTGAAATAATTTTTTTCTTCAAAAATAATCGTTTGGCGTAAACTCGTTCTTACTAATAGTAACTTCGACGCTTTCTTCAACAATGTCAATCATAAAATGTTTTAAGATAGTCGCCAAAATTCCAGTAACCCTACATTCTCTTGTAATATTGCGAGGGATGTGAGTAATCCAAGCTAAAGTGAGAACGATGTGTAAAAATTGCCAAAAATATATTTTTTCAAATGGGTCGTGGGGCGTTTCTAAGCCACAACATGAATTATCCATTAATGTATTATCTATATCGATTAGGCTGTAATTTGTCCGTTCTTGAATACGCAAATCTTTCAACATTTGCCATAAAAATAATCGAACTAACACGGTCTTAAACTTTATCACTTCAGATGTGGCAATTGTTGAATATTTATAATACAAATTGTAGAGATTAGGCAAGTATAGTATCACCGCATTGTTTATATATTTTTCTTCGATACCAACTTGTACAGCCTGATGGGCCATGAGTCGTATTTCAGTTTCTTTCGAACTTAGTGATGTCTCGGTACTTGAATGTTCACTAGCAAGGGATTGATTTGTCTCTTCATCTTCTTGAATGTTCCATTTTGAGTATTTGCTACTCGTTTCCCACTTATCCGACTTGATTCTACAAAGTAATGATTGTTGTAAGATAGCTATTAGTGTTCGAGTGCCTCATAAGATGAAAACATGACCTTTTGGACCTCTCGGTAGTTTACCATTGCTTTCCGAGAGGTACAACGCGTATAAAATTCTCTCTTGAATCCGAATCGGCGATGAAAAGTCCACACTCTAGCTTCTACGTCACGGTGGCGACAAACCCGATAAGCAATGACGCACAACTAATTGTGTTTACCTTGGTGAATTTGGTTCCAAGTTTCCCGAATACGAGCGGTACAATTTACAAAAGTAATTCTGAATGCACAAATCGATGTAAAAAGAATAATTCTGTTCTTCAGGAGGTGCGTGTACTGGAATCCACAAAGGATTACACTCGGTTGTTCTATCGTTAACGCATTCTTCACTAAATGAAGGATAAATTGGAGCCAATTGACTCAAAAGTGATCCGCATAAATTCTCGCTAGGTTTGTTACGCGCTAATTGATTGGATATTATCAAAAAATTCGATTTTATGTAAAATTCATCTACGTTATCTAACGATGGAGATTTTTTTAAATTTTCTACGGAAGGCATAGTGTGTTTCATGTAACAACTGTCTTCGTAATCTGTTGGTACGTGAATGGGTTTGTCATGCCAAAAAAGCGGATTTTTTTCAATAACTGTGCCGTTATCGCATATAATAACACCGGCGCCATGTTTATTGTTTAAGTCCCAAACTCCAGCTAGTTGGGCTCCATAATTGGTTCCAAAATTCATTATACCTACAAGAGATTTTTTGAATTACGTTCATTGGTACCTAAATGGCATTCTTACCGACTCCAGTTCTCATAGAATTAACCCAAGTGCCCGAATAGAAGGTTTTTATGGGAAACGTGAAGGTTTTGTTTAAAAATGTTCTCCACGTGTATTCGCCGTAGCCCTCCATGTATCCTTCAGACCACGATCCGCAATAAAACTAATAAAATATACTGAAATGAATTATAAGAAATGTGACGAGCCTTACGTCGTTATTGGACCACGCAAAACTGCCATTTCCGTGACGATCGCCTTTGAACCAGTTGCCACTATATTTTTCTCCACTTTTGTACTCGCGTACACCATATCCTTCTCTAAAGTCGTCAATCCAATGGCCCGTGTAAGTGTTGCCAATTTCATACGACAACCAACCTTGTCCTTAAAAGATAATTTTAGCAAAAAGTTAACTCCAAATAAAATTTCCTCACCATGTTTTCGTCCTGAGTTCCATTCTCCACTATAAATCATTTCTGTGCCACTGACTTTAAAAATTCCTTTGCCGTGAAGTCTATTTTTACAAAACTCCCCTACATAGGTGCTCAAATCACAATATTTTAGATTACCCTTTCCAGTCGCACTACCATGAACAAAATCGCCCTAATGGAAGAATAAATTAAAACAAAAAACAAAAATGATTTCAGTACGTACTTCATAAACTGCTCCGTCGGCCCATATAAATTTGCCGTAACCGTGCATAACTTTTTTTGTAACTGGACCTTCGTAACGGTTACCATTTTTAAATGTAATTTTCACCTTTTCATCTGGACACACTAAAATCCAATCTAACGAATGGCTCGGTTCGGGAACGTTTGTTTCTGCAAAACTTTCGTAGCTTAATTGGGCCTTTGGGAGTTCCTGCAAAAGATGTAGCGTCTTAAATAAAATTTGTGATGCAAAACTATCCCTTTCTCGATTTCTTCCACGTTAGCTCAGGTGTTCTAAAGAAGTTAGGAACAACACAACAAAGGCGTCATATACGCGTAGTCATTTCTTGTGGCCGTAGAAATACCCATTTTAAGAAACGTTAAGATTTCCCAAAAAATTTAAGTGAGTAGTGAGAACTACCAATTTCCTTACAAATCCAAAATTTCTGTTGGTAAGTCTCCATTAGTAAGTCCACTTTAATTTAGGAACAAGCTCAGGTCCATTTGGCTTATTTCCGCTTAGGATTTTACGATGTTTTGAAATGTCACGGTTGGCTTCTTGGGGTAGTTGAGCTTCTGCAACCACGAAAAATGAAAACGCGCACCCTTAAAACACCCGAGTTATGTCGAATTTCAAGCTTTAAAAAAAGTAAAAATGTTCAAGATTAAATACAATGCTTAACGATGCTTCCTCGCTGTTCTTTTTCAATTTTTCGCTCGCTTTCGAAGACTTCCTTCTATCACTCGAATACCCTAAACAAACGAAAACATTTAAGAGAGTCCACAAATACTTTCCACAACAAACTTTGAGTATCTATCGAAGAGCTGAAAGTAGAAGACCGTTTAGATTGAAGCTCGTTACTTTGACTTCCAGAAATCAAAGTTTCGTCCACCAACATCGAACATTCGCTCGGTAAACTTAAAATCGGACTTTCTTTCGTCGCATCTTTACAAAGACAAACTATTTCGTCGCTAATTGGTTTCCATTTGTCTATAATCGACTCGAGCATACTGTCGAAAAATATAAAGACAACCTCATCTTGGTAGTTCACTTTTTCTACAGGAGGTAACGTCAATAATGTTTCTTCTCGAGAAGGCTCTTCTAAAATCGTCGATTCGTGTTTTAAGGGGATGTTTAAAGATTTTCTAGCGCTCGATTTACGACGGGAGGAGCTCGATTTTTTTCTATCCGTTTTGCTCATTTTGTCAAAAAATTTTGTGTCAAAGGACCTTTGTTATCTTGATTAATTTGGTCGTGTTAGATAATTAGGCGTGACTCGTTACAATGAAGAATTTTTGATGTTGAAGATTAACAACGTCTTGGTATGCCTCTGTCTATATAAATACCGAGAGTTTTGGCATTGTGTCAAGGCGGTCGACTAATATTAGAATTAGCGTGGCTACTCGTGAAAAGTTTAGCTGATTTCAGCTTTGGTTACAAGTTGGTGTTAAATAGATCGTCCAGGATGTGTTTTCGTTTGTAATTTATACATTTTCTTCTCCATTTGGATAATTATCAATTAAAACGATGAATGTAAGTCCGTTAAATTTATTTTTACACTTTCCACGGAAACATTGCACCTCCTAACAGAGAAATTTTGGTTCAAATAAATCGTTGCATTTCCAGATTTTGGTAACATTTATAATTTTATAAACAGCTACTTTAGATTTTTAAATTATTTGTGCTAGTTGCAAAATATAATAAATAAACGGCGAAAAAAATTTAATTGTGTTAGGTCAATATTTGAATGAATGACCAAGAATCGAAACTGTGCGCCATTTTTACGGAAATTCTTTTCGAATATTGGCAAATTTTCAAAACAATAGAGGAAATGATTTTTGTTGTAATTTTATAAGCGTTAACAGATCAAAAGCCTTGAAAATTTAAAAATAATTCAAAACGTTATAAAAAGCGTTAAACAAAAATAGAATCGGTTTATTAATTTATTAAATTAACTTTTCATCGAACGTGTACTTTGATTATAATGACCTCTTTTCCAAAAAAGGCTTTAGTTCCCATTTTAAGTTTTTAAATCGTCAACATTATTTAAGATCTTCCTCCCTTCCTCGAAGAATCTGTAGTCTTCATGCAGAGTCTCTCTTTACTAAGCTTCTTCATTTTTCACGGTTGGGTGTTCCAAACAATTTTTAATTGTATCACCAAGGTTTCCCTCACTTTAGGGGTCTCTTCATATTGTTTACTCTCGCAATGAAGTCAAAGAGTAAACAAAGCTCAATGGTGGTGTGGATGTGATTTTTAGTTTCTTCTAATACTGACCCATTCGTTCTTTGCTGGAGTCAAGCGCCAAAACCGAGAGTCCATATCTCTTGAGGAGTATGAGGCAACCGAAAATAACATACACATCTCACCAAATTGACTATTTGGTAGCGTGATGTATCATTTTCAGTTGCAAATTGCCCTAAGAGAAGCTGATTAGGTCGTGACAAAATCGTTTTTATCACCTAAGGAGGCACTGTGAGTTACTCCTGGCTACTATAAGTAGGTACTCAACAGTTAACAGGATATTGTTAGGTTACTCAATTTCTACTAAACACAATAACACCGGGTTCGGAGATGACAGATGATCATTGCATACTATGCACGTCCATTCGTCCATTATCATCCCAATACAACTGCGAAAAAATGAGATTTTTCAAATTTTTGCCTATAACTTAAAAACTCCGCACTTCTTGAGAAAAATACTTCTATATACAAATAAATTACATTAGATGACCAAACAATAATGTATCTTAGGTTTTTTTTAGTAAACGGTTTAGATACTAGAACGCGTTAAAGTTTGAGAAACATTCCACGTTGGATGTTGGTACTAATCAAAAATTAGAATTAGCTCAACTTAAAAAATTAATTATTTAAATTAAATGTGTAGGCAATTAATTTAATTAAATATTAACTAAATGAATTGTTTTAAATCCTAAGGATGTTGTGAAAATAGAGCTCACCATGAGAAATGAGAGTTTTGGGCTCCGATATAATAATTACACTATAATAATTCAATCGTTTGTCCGACGAAAAAGCTTTTCAGACATAACTTGTAGGAAATTTAATGTAGGTACTTAATGTTTTTGAGTTCTGAGCAAAAAACTAAAAAATACGTTTTTTGACACATATTGAACATTTTATCAACTTTCAACGCGCTCTAGCGCTGAAACCGTTTGCGTGAAGAACAAAGTCTAAGAGGCATAATTTGTAGGAGGTTTCATGTAGTTTATTTTTGTATACAAGCACTGTTCTCTGAAAATGCATAGTTTTCGAGTTATAGGCAAAAAACTAAAAAAAACAGTTTTTGGCCGATTTTAGAATTTTTGGCAAACTTTAAAGCGCGCTAACGCCAAACAAGTCATCTCAAGAAAAAAATCTGAAAGACATAATTTGTAGAAAATTCGAATTCGCTTGTTTTTATGTAGAAGCAATTTACTCAAAAATTGCGTAGTTTTTGAGTTCTGAGCAAAAGACTAAAAAATACGTTATTTGATAGAATTTAGACTTTTTGTCAAACTTTAACGTGCTCTAGCGCCTAAATCGTCTGCCTAATGGAAAAAATCAAAGAGGTATAATTTATAGGAGATTTGGTGTAGTTTATTTTTGTATAAAAACAATGTTCTCTGAAAGTGCGTAGTTTTCGAGTTATAAGCAAAAAACTAAAATAAACAGTTTTTTAGCCGATTTTGAAATTTTTGTCAAACTTTAAAGCACGCTAGCTCCAAACAGGTCATCTCAAAAAAGAAGTCTGAAATACATAACTTGTAGAACATTCGATGTCCCTAATTTTTATGTAAAAGCCATTTTCTCAACAATTGCGTAATTTTTGAGTTCTGAGCAAAAAACTAAAAAAAAACAATTTTTGGACGAAGTTGGAACTTTAGTCAATCTTTAACGCACGCCAGCGCCAAACAGGTTATCTCAGAAAAAAATCTGAAAGACATCATTCGATGTCGCTTGTTTTTATATAGAAGCACCTTTCTCAAAAAGTTCATAGTTTTCAAGTTATAAGCAAAAAATCTAAAAAGAAACGTTTTTTCCAAGTTCTTCAGTTTTCTCATAACTCGTCCTCTTTTGCGCATATAGTTTAAAGCAGAAGTTGGCTCTGCTTTGCAGCGTAATCTTTACAGGGGCTACTTTGTCAAACACGCGGTATAGTTCCTACCTATAGGGATAGGTATAGATAGAGATAGGGATAGGGATAGGGATAGAAGTCTTATGGATAGGGATCCATAAGACTTCTAAAAAAGAATATATTCCGTAATGAGTATTCTTTATTATTCTCTTCAATCATTGTGAATGTCGTTAAGTTTTAACCTGATCTGCCTGGTTTCTTTAAATTCTCCCCGAGCAGCTTCAAGCTTAAAGAACTACATCCTCAAAAAAATTTACAAACAAAAATGCCAGGAGATGGCTATCCGGAACAGGAAGCTCATAATTTGGTGAAATGACCTCGAGTGCCAGCAACTCCGCCGTTTTAGAATCACCAAGGATTGCTTGTTTTGTTATGTAGTAGATTCCGATACTTTCTAAATTGGCCGCTCCTATAGCAAAATATTATGGCACAACAAAAATAAAACTCTAGTTGCTTTCCTATTTACAACGATTTATTGAAACTTCTAGCTTACACCTCAAGGCGAAGCTTCACCAAGCATCGACCTTACCCCGAACACAGCTAAAACTCAATTGCATTAGGACGCCAACACCTTTGGCATCATTTTTCCTGTTCCGTTAAAATCCAGAATAGTTCGACGTCCGTGGTGGTAAAATTCAAAATTATCCACAACAATTATTTACATATAGGTTGTTCTTAATTTTTTTGGTTAATTTTTACTAATCCTTCTTTCTCGTTGGTTTCATTGTTGTAAAGCCATGTGAAGATTATCGCTGCCCTCGTCTCAGTTTCTATAAACCTACGAGCTCGTTCTAACGACTTCGTTTATTAATTTACCTCATTTTGTTATAAAAACTCGATTATATGGGACACTTCCAATTCATTTATTCCGTTGTAATTTGTCATTATTGCACTTGAATTAAAATTAAGAGTCCACTAAAAATCTAATTTTATCGAGCAAAAATAGTAACAACATAAATAAAATTTTTGGCCACTATTTTGGGAATCATCGATTTTTAATAGATTCGTAAATGACGCGAATTTATAAAAAAAAGCCTAAACGCAAAATCGTTTTTAATATAAATTCGTTTTTTTGTAAAAATATTTATTAGGACTAATATAAAATATTGTTTACAAAATAACCTTAACAATTAAATGATTTTACAGAATAATAGTGATAATAAATGGCATCCGATGGCCATATCAAATCCGTCAACAAAACTAAGGCTTGCCAGAAATATGCCCCAGTGGGTGGTAAGTAGTAAATACTTATGTATGTATAATCAATTTAACAATAACCTTAAATTTAAAATAATTTTGTACAAGTTAACAAATATAGGAAAAGGATACCATTTTTTAATACTTACACTTATAAACTATATGTACAAGGTTTGTTAAAATAGTACATTAAATACAGCCAATTCTATAAAAGTCGCATTAAATTTAATGCGTCATTAAATTTAGTTTTCGATCTAAATATTTAATTTGCAATTAAATATTTATATTATCGACTGTAAAAAATTTTAATTCACATAATCTTGTAAAATAAAAGAAGCGTAATATACTTGAGATATAAATTATGATGAAGTAAAGACTAATCAGTAATCAGGTTGGTGATATTATGGCGCAACCGATACATGAAGGTAGAGAAAAAAGCAACTCGAGTTTGAGTTAACAGTTGCTTTTTTAGTCAGATCTCAACCTATAACTAACTACAATGCAAAAACCACATTGGCCTTGTTTTAAATAAATAAGCGATTTTAAATAAAAATTCGATCAACTCAATTAGTTGGCACCAGCAGTACAAATTTGTGTGAGCAAATTTCAAAATTGCCTTAAATTAAATATTTTTGTCCGTGTGTCGTGTGACCGAGTGATACTAAACAATTTGATTGAAATTAGCTCAACTTTGGCTTATAATCAGTCAAATTTCTTTTTTAACTTAAATACTACTACAAAGTTTAAACGACCGATCATATAAAAGTCGCATTAAATTAATTCGGCCCGCCTATCGACCAATTGTAAATCATAATTTCGTAAAATGAAAAAGCTCAAAATATTTAATTTGGCATTAAATGTATAGTACCGGCTGTATGTTACTTACACTACTTAATTAATTCGAGAAATAAGCGTTTGCAACAAGGAGCGAGTTGGCCAGCGGTGGCAGAAATAAAAACACTTTGAGCAGTCGCTTTGATTTAACGACTCGACTTTGATTCGCCTAAAGTTAGCAGTGAAGGTTTGTACAGTTCTCTTACAACAAAGTGGTTGAAATTAAGCTTAATGCTAACATCACTAACAGTTTAGGAAGCACTACGTTAAGGAATACACGAGTTGCAACATTTGAGGGCACAAGGGTCCACATAGCTCCAGAACGGCTCATTTAATTTTATTAAAACTGAGCTTTTCTATCAATTTTCCACTGCTTTCCTGCCTGCTTTTCATTTGAAAATCTTTTGTTAAAATGAACCACCAGGTATATTTTTTTCTAGCTCATCAAAGAAAGGAAAATTGGAATGAGATTACCTGAGCGAGGCCCATGACTTTGCACAGCATATGTGGAGTGAGAGTGCCAGGCAGCTCACTTTTTCGTTGTAGCCGATTGTAGCGCATTTCATTTTATTGGCCCCGCCCAGGCAATATCATTCCAATTTTACTTGAGATTCAATAGCAGCCCAAAAAGTACAAGAGTTCAAAAGCCTCAAAGTAAATATTTGAAGTGGCGACTTTCTACTTTGTTAACAAAGGCGTTTTAAGTATGCCACAATTAAAGTGGCGCAATGGTAATATTGGCAGGTCATTTTAAACCTTTAAAATTTTGTATGGTCTTAAAAAATACCTTCAGAGAAAAATATTCATAGGAAAGCAACTCTGAGCTTATAATCAGAATATACATTGCCACTTTAAACACCATCAGACAATTTCCCCCTGCCCCTCTAATCTTAGCAAACTGTGTTCGGTCATTTATTGCCACATAAAATATAACAAAAAGTATCAACTACTGGGAACAAAAGTACCGCTAAACCATGCATATTAAGCACCTACTCTTCTTAATCAACTGCAGGTATAAAAAACTATTTAACATCGTCAATTACTAAATACGAAGCATATCTTTTATGAGGTATCGCACTCATTGTCTATTTTAGTAGTATGCGTATTTTTAATATGTAAAGTGAGATATCTTTTCTTCTTATACCTATTGTGACAAATATGACATTCGTGCTTCTTCTCATTAATCATGTCGTCCGAATGACACTTTGTATGAACATTCAATTCATGTTCGTTAGCAAAATTTGACTGACAAATATAACAAGAATATATACCACTATGACCAACTAAATGTCTCGTCAATTCTCTCGACTCTCTAAAATTTTCGCTACAAATGTGACATTTATATAAAATTGATTTTTCGTGTTCTTGCATGTGATCGCGCAAATGTTTAATTTTCTTATACGAATTGCCACACACGCCGCACTGAACAGAAGCACTATTTTGATGGGCTCCAATAACGTGCATTTTTAGATCCCTCACCGCACTAAAATCTTTCAAACAAATCGTACATCTCACGAAACCGATGTGAAGACGTAAATGTCTCGTCAGATGAAACGCCTCGTAAAAATGACTATTGCACAAATGACATATGTACTGGATGGCTTTTAAATGTATGTTGTTCATGTGTCTCTTTAAATCGTGCCTCCTGCTGAATAATTTTAAACATACACTGCACTGTGATTTTCCATTTATAGTTGTGATATTAACGGGAGGACGTCGCTCGTCGAGCGACTCCTCGTCTGTAAACAGTTAAAGCTCACATCAAAAAACTTCTCAATAAAAAAAATCACCATTAAGAAAATCTTCTTAACAGGCCATTTTAAATAATTTAAGCCAACCCTGGTTAGTGTTTATATTGCAATTAAAAAATAAATAAGCAATTAGAAGCACGCCCTATACTTTTGGTCCTTCCGAGGGCTAACTTCGGCCTTTCATCAAACAGCAAAAGCTAATTACACTAGACCAATAGTGTAACTCTTCAACATTTTAATTCTTTACTCAATTTTCCACACTGGGTGACAACATGATTATACAGTATGTCCTTGGATTGAGTTACAAAGGGCTTGCTTGTCTTCTTGCAATCAGAAAATATTGAAATTATGAATATTTCATTTTCTGTTAAAAATGAACAAAAAATAAAATATGTTTCGAGAGTTTCAAAGCAAGTAGGAGTTTTTATAAAGAGTGAATTGTTTTGAGAAATCATAACTAAAAATTTTTTCCACTCTGTAACTCAATCTGGGGACATACTTTAACTTTGGTGATCTGTACTTCTGCAGGAGCCAACTTTTGAACAAGGCATGTTAAGCTAAATCATCTTATTTTGACCTGTAAAAATACCTAAACAAATTATGTTTCATACTTTAGGAACACTCGTAAAGAACGTCATCTCAAGACAATAGAATCGGAACTCCAACCCTCAGTGCCTCTGAGGGTTTGATATGATATTGCGTAATAAGTAGCAACTTCAAATGAAAGTACCTCATATTCATGTAAAAAAAACACAACCGTGCACACATAAACATTTTAGAATTTTTTTTAGAGACCAAAGCTTAAAGCGTGCTTCTAAATTGTTCTGTAAGCTCAATATACAATATTATTAACGTGTCAGCCCCCCAAAAAGCACCGTGCATCTTTGTTAATATTCCAACACCTGCTCAAAATAGAAAAATTTCTTAAAAGCAGCCTTTTTAATTGAAGCCTTTGATAGTTTAAGCTTTACCTTTTAAGAGATCCCTTTCTTCCGTCAAAATTCCTTCACTTTTATCACAATCCATACTATCGTCAGGAGAATCGTAGAATGAGTCGCTTGTTACTTTTTCCAACACTAAATCTGGATTGTCGGAACCATTCAAGTATTCTCTTTCCTCTTCAGTCGTATCTCGAGGTTGGGGTAAATTTTTTAAATTGATCTTAAATTTTAGGCCAGGTTCTGGACTTTTTTCTTCTAGTGGGACTTCTTGTAATGGAGTTTCTTCTTCTGGCGCTATTTCTTCTTCTAGTTCCATTTTTAGGGGGTCTTCTTCTAACACTACTTTTAGACAGTTATCTTCGAGTATCGTCGGTTCGGCTTCTTTAATACTAGTGTCGATAGGAGCTGATTCGGGTTTATCTAAATTGTTTTGGTTGTACATATCTTTATGGTGAACTTTACCTCGTTTATCGTCGGTCCTAAAATGTAACTTCCTATGCAGTTGCATATATGACTGAGTGGAAAATTCTCGATGGCAAATATCGCATTTCCCATTTTTCATACCCTTAATAAAATATCTCTTCATGGGCTTACCATGTTTTGAACGCCTATGTTGAGATAAACCGTTAGCACTAGTAAAGACCTGACAGCATATACTACATTTATACTGAACCATGCCACTTTTGTTAGATTCTGCGTCACTGTGCAAAATATTCGATAATATTGGAAAGAGAAGCTTTTCATTTTGCGACGATAAGTCGTCTAAAGTTAACGTATCCTTTTCAAACGGATTTGTTCGGTTTTTGTGTAGCTCAATATGAGTATCGTAGTCACTCAATTGAGTAAACGCTGCCGGACAAACTTTGCAAGTGTAAGGAAATTCGTCAGTATGACATTCATTTAAATGGGTTTTATAAAGAATAGGCGTATCAAACACCTTTCCACACAACTCACAAATTATTAATTGTTCCGAACTTTTATTAAAAGCCATAAAGTGGTCTACATTTAAATAGTCCATTCTGTTTCCAAAATTCATATTCGTTGGCTTTGGTAGTATCGGCACAAAACTTTTAGAAGTCGTAAATTTTTCTGGTAGTTTTGAAGATTTGTTAGCTAATTTAACCAAAGGAGGAGGACTGTTGGCTACATCGGATGTAATTTTGCTGCTACTAATTAAATCTTCCCAATCCCTATTTGTATCATCTTCTTCTTCCTCCTCTTCTTCACTTTGCGATTCATTTTCTGAACATTCGAAAATACTTGGGTCAACTTCCACACTCAATTCTTCACTTTTTGTCTCTTCAACATTCGAATTTTGATTCGTTTGTAAATTGCGAAGGTCAGCCTTTTGGTCAACATTTGAAACGGCATTAAGTGGTAAAACTTTTAATAGCGTATTATTAATATGCAAAAATACGTTACTTTGATTAACGTCTTTAGACGGTGAAACTTGACTGGTATCTGTGGCGGGACTAACCACTAGTTTACTCGTAGGGATTAAACTTAAAAAAAATTGATTTTGGTTGTTATTCAAGAGAACGTTCGGCGTTCCCAAAGAAAAGAGATCTTGGTTCACTTTAACTTGAAGACAATTTGCTTTAGCGGCTTCCAATTCTTGTTGATTTTTAATAAACTCGTCGACAAATTCTTTACTAACTTGGTCAAGTTCCAAACTTACGTTTAATTTCGTTAACGTTCTTAATTGATTATCATCACATCTCGTCAATATCTTCACGTACTTTTTAAAAGTTTGGCTCGACTCGAGACATAAACATTTAAAGTCAAAAGCGGAGTTCAGCTTTTCGCTACAAGGTTTACATAAAAAAATATTGTCTTCCTCATTCCATTCCTAAAATTTAAAAGCGTAAATAAGTCTAACAGTGTTGATTTAATTGAACTTACCACTTCCGATACACAAGAAGTTAATTTTTTTATCCAAGTGTGTTTTTCGTTGGAATCTTTATTTGTTATTTCTAAAAGTGGGCCATCAGAATTAAGACAAACTCGACATATGTCCACAACGTAATACATTATATTGTTTTAATAAAATATTTAAATGAATTAATACATTAAATTGCTTATTTTTGTAGTTTTTTGCATGACATACCTAACCCATAAATAGGATCAATGACCTGTCAAACTGTCAACGCTTCGAGTTACTCGTTGCCAACTGCTCGCCGCTCGCGCCAAATATCCCTAACTATTCAAAATTCAAACTTTGATATCTATAATAATTAATTTTACAAAATTTTACCTCGTATTGTTATTTAAAAACATGTTAATGTTTATTATTTTTAAGAAATCAGGGGTGTACGTACTAATTTTTACCAACTTAAGAGCCAACTGGCTCGTACATCGCTTCATCGGAAATTCGCTCTATTTTTAAAATCTCGACCTAAATTGACATTTTTTTAGAATAAAACAGGAGGGGGTCCTGCGCCTCCACCAATTCCAAAAGAAAACAAGAAAAATCAATTACCGAAACTTCGTCTTCCGGGACAAGAGCCTGATTATGAAGTAATCGAATTTCAAGGGCAGCAACAGTATTCCAATGCACCCCCTCCCTTACCAGCAAAAACGCAAATTAATCGTAAGCATAAAGTTATTAGAGAAGTTATTTTTATTAACTAACAAACGGATCGGTGAAATTCTGCTCTATTTTCCACTACAAAGTAAAAACTTAAGGGCCGATTAGTCTCTCGCGCTCGCGAGAAACTGAAATCTCTTAATTTTATCGAACTACAAGTGAATTTGAAAATATTTCAGAAGCAAAACGAGGTGATGGAAAACACTGTGAATTATGTGGATCTTCAACTCCGGCGGTCAAATGCGATCAATGCAATCAAATATTCTGCCCTTCTTGTGACGACATGTACCATCGACATCCGAAAAGACAAACCCACGTTCGAAGAGTGAGTGATGATGGAGTGTCTATGTAAGTAACGAAGGTGTGGAAAATATCTCATCTTCGTTAATTTTAGGCTGTTGCGAGTCGTCCACAAGAACAATTCCGTCCACCTCTTCCACCCAAAGGAATGTCTAGTCCCCCAGTGCCACCCCCTCGTAGACACCGTCGTGCTGGTTCAATAGGTCCTTCCCCTTGTCCGAGTCCAACACCATCGCGTCATAATCAGGTAGGCTCTTCCGTTTGTGTCATGTGCTGATGATGATGATAATTACTAATTGCAACAATGAATGGAAATTTGCGTTTTGGTAATTTAGAAGAAGTAGAAGTTTTAGTAGAAATTGTAGAATTTTCAATAACTCAAATTTTCAATTTAGTACTTAGGGAATGATGCAAAGGAACAATCGAACTGAAAATGTTAAAAATTTTTGCCCGGTCTCGATATTACTTTAACGATTTAGCTGGCTTCGAACAAAACGTTATTTTTGTAATCGCCGCTCGATGTAAATAAATTGTAAATATATGTAATAGATAGTTATTCTTGCAAAGATTTTTAATTTTTATAAAAACGGCATCATTGCAAAATCCCAACCCTTAAAATATTCATTGAAAGCTCATATACGTAATTTTTATTTCAAAATGCTACAGGTAATAAATCAAAAAGTCTAAGAAGTGAAGCGATAATTTAGCTTTTGTTTCAGGACTTGACAACATCTCGTAAAGACGGTGGGTTTTCGTTAAAAGATAAATTTGGTAGCCTCAAACGTATGATGGGGACAAGACCACTCCCGCCGACTCCTCAATCACGTACGTAAATAGTGTTTTCTACTACAAAACGCTAATGCAAAACTTTAGCACATAGATCGTCC
Organism: Malthinus flaveolus; assembly: GCA_950108345.1. Lineage (NCBI taxonomy): Eukaryota > Metazoa > Arthropoda > Insecta > Coleoptera > Cantharidae > Malthinus > Malthinus flaveolus. The sequence goes on from OX467285.1 coordinate 3,467,895, forward strand.
TATCCATCGAGTCCTCCACCAACGAGCGAACGATATCGCCATCTCGACTTAACGAGTCCGAATCTCCAACAAAGATACAGGCAACACCAAGCTGTCATGCGTGGAGGCACGCCACACATGTCGCACGGTCTATCTTCGGATTTTTCAGACCACGTAAGACACCGTTTTTGCATTTGAACCAATAGTTCATTACGGTTATCCCACTAGGCACCAAGCAAAGACAGCGGTTATCCGGATTGGGAACAAGAACTTTGGGAAAATCGTATGCGATCAGGAAGTACGTCTGGTTCCGAAGCAAGCCACCCACACTTACAGAGAAGACTGAGTAACGTTTCTTCTCAATCGCCCAACAGAGCTTTACCACACAGTGCCTCAGTGTTCAATTTGAACGCGCCCGGAGGCCATCACCATTCCCACGGATACCCTCCGATACAACAAGTAAGCTCTCGATTAAAGTTAACCCAAAAAAGTAATCACGCAACTTCTTCAGGCTCAATCTATGGCTCACTTAAATTGTCCAAGCTGTTACCAAGGAATGTGGTACGACCAATGGGGCAACGTTTGTGATCCGCACTGTTCTGGCAGTAATTTAAGTTTATACATGAACGCCCCTGGTTATCCCATGAATCCCATGTGGATGGGAACGTGGCACGGACCTCCTCCTTCTGCAGTTGGGATGTGTTATCCTATGAACAGTCCAGCGTGTCAAATGCATCACGAACGTCCACAGTCTCGCAGTGGATCGCCGCCTCATAGCATAAAATCTCGCAAATCGTACTTGAGCAAAACAAGTAACAGGCGCAAGTACCGCGACGAAGAAGACTCGGACGAGGAAGACAGAAGATCTATTAGAAGCGAAAGAAAATCAGTAACTAGTAGGCAAGCCGAAAGACCGAGATCAAATCGCGATACGTGTTCGATGCCGAGAGAATTTAGAAGAAAGCCACAAGAACGAGTGGAACGCGTATCGGTACCTAGAAGTAGACACAGCGTTGTAGATTCGTCTAGTTCGGAAGCGGACTATCGTATGGAGACGCAAGAACAAAGTGCACCATTGGTTGAAGAAGAAGAAGATCCAATGAATGTGGAAGATTATTCGGAAGATGGTCAACCACTACCAGAAGTTCCGCTTGAAAAATGGGAATGCGAACATTGCACGTTTGTGAACGAAGCCGGAACGAGAGTGTGTTTAGTTTGTTGCAAAACTCCAACTTCGCCTACTGTTAAAATTGTTGCTACTAGTCCAAAAACTGAGAAGAAAATTGTACGTCAAAATTCGGCACCGCAAAATATTGTGACGGAACAAAAAGTGCTGAGAAGTAGATCGAGTGATGATTATAGTAAAGATTACAGTGAAACTGAATCTGTTTTGAATAAATTTGAAAAGCAAATTAGTTTGGTGGATAGTATAGAAAAGACAAAAGAAATGAATGTCGATGCCACAGAACGAAAAAAAGGTAGGACCAGTAGAAAGATATCGTTTTGGCCTGGAACAAAATTTGCTTCAGTGCAAAATAAATAAATATTTTTGTTATTTACATTTTAAATTAGTCAAAATAGATTTGTTATATAATTTTTACTAAATTGTGTGTGAGTTTAAGTGTGAAGATAACCGAATAACTACTTCCTGTTGTTACAGGAATGGAAGAAATGTCAACAAGTGTAAGAGAGAAGAAGGAACAAGTGAGTTGTTTAAGTAAAAGTGATAAAAACACAAGTGAAAGTAATAAAGTAGTGTTACAAACTGAAAGAGTATCTACTGGTACTAGTCCTTTGCCACCTAGAGAAACTCCAAGACCTGACGAAAAACCTTCTACTGGAGATGCTCAAAATTTAACTAAGATCGTTACAACTTCAACTGGAACCTCTCCACCGCCACAAACAATTTCAACACAAGTGAGTCTGTTCATAAGCTTCCAACTTTTAATTAGCTAAAGTGGAATTTATTTTAGACTTACGACGTTCTCGATACTCCAGAACCTAAAAGAAGCAGTTCGCGTGCATCTAAAATAAGAGCATCGTCGGTTAGTCGAAGTGGAAGAAAACCAGAGCTCGCCAGGTCACAGTCTGTTCACGTTGGAACTTACTTAGGCGACGTAAACTGGGGTTCGACTAGATCTCTAAGCAGGCAATCGTTTTCAACAGATTCGCAGGTATTTCAATTCCATTAAATTTGAAAAATTATTATTTCGATTGTTTCAGAGTCTACCAGGAACTCCACCGAGAGAAGGCAGTCCTCACCGTTTAGATTACGTGAACGATAACTCCTACCACGAGAGAAGTGTTCCACGAGAGAGATATAGATCGTTGCATGAACCTCAACGAGCAGACTTCAACAAAAGATCCAGTTACAGCGATTTAAGATATCGGGAATATAGGGTGTGAAAAAAATTCCTATACATTGTGCATTTATAGAAAACCCTAACAAACATTTTAGTCATCTAAAAAACGTAAACATTTGTTAGCATGTGCTCATGTGTTGTGCATATAATCATCACAACTGTTAAATTAATTCCAGTCGTTACTAACAATTTCTCTCTCGTTCCAGAATGAGCCAGTTGGTCACAGAAGCAGAGCAGATTCCTTGCAAGGTGATCAAGGTTTTCAAAGATACGATACCTTCAAAACGCAAGGATTAGAACTAGTTAAGCTTCTCAGAGTAAGTAAATTTCGAACTTGAATTCGTCTTAATTTACGGAATCTTTTAGGATGCAGAAAATTTTAAATTCACTGCAGATGAAGTTCAAATAGCTCTAACTCACTGTGCCGATCAACATCCAATCGACTGGCTCAGACAAAATTGGCAAAAAACTATCAGTACCGTGCAGACTTTAGCAACACAGTTAGGACGAGAAGGTCCGATGAATATAGTTGGTACTGTGTCTGAAACCGAAGCTAAAGACGCTTTACGTATGCACCATGGTAATATTTGGCCGGCAGTTACAGAATGTGTAGAACAGAGGCAGAGAAAGGTAAAAATAAAAAATAATTTTTTAAAAAAGTAAAAACATTATTCTTCATCATTTAACAGTATACAGAATTGGCCTCTAAAGGCGATTTTAATCGAGAAGACATAATAACTGCCTTAACGGCTAATCATGGCGATTATGACGCTGCTCTCAATGAGCTGAGTAAGACACAAATTAAACCATTTCTAATGAGAATTTGGGGACCACCTGTTGGAACAGAAAACGAAGCTGGAAACGAGGGGGCAACGCTCGAATTTATAAGGGGAGAAGGTAACTGTTCAATGATGTTATTACACAAATCTAATTTTGTTTAATGTAGGCAAAATGAGTAATGCCATCGGGGGTCACGATAATTTAGAAACGTCTAAAGCGGTGAGTTCTCCTACTAATCATAACTTAACTTTCAAGAGCACCACTCAAGAGCAAGGCGACTACATTCGCCAAGAAAGCCCAAATTTGAAAGACACCGAGAGTGTTACTTTGGAAAACTTAAAAAAATTGGAAAATGAGTTGATTTTGCTCACAAGCATTGAACAAAGTAACAAACAATATCGAAATCACACTAGTCCTAAGGTGGATAAGCTTCCCACTAACATAGGACAGCAGAAAGAACAGTCGTCGGGCACGAAACGTGATAGTTATAATTTATCACCAGAAGAAATTATACAGTTGCTAAACAATATAGAAGCTCTTAGAATTAATGAAGGGTCCTCTAGTCAAACACCAAATAGTTCTAGTCCAAATCAAGCAGAAAAGGCAGAAGTAAGTGAGCCTACCGCAAATAAAGAGGAAGTGTTCAGTCATGAACCACAAATCTCTACTCCATTGAGTCCAAAGATATTAGAACAAGTAGAATTAAACCTTACACAATTGACCAAAGATATTAAAAATAGTGAAGATGAGTTTAGGCAAAGTGGAGAAGCTTTAGAATTAACCCAAGTAGATGAATCTAGTGCAACTGAAATAGATCCAAATGTAAACATACGGGAAGTTTTACTAATAGAACCAGAAGTAATTGAGAGTGGTCCTGATAAAGCTAACTACGTTTCTGAAAGTTCTAATCCAAAATCTGAGAATGATGTTAATCCCAAAACAAGTGATAGTTTAGAATTTGATGGTGTAAACCAGAGGATATCCAATTTAGGTAGTTCTAATGAACAGCAAGTTGCGTCTGAGTCCGGTATCTCAAATAACGTTCATAGTTCATCTTCAAAACTTGTCCAAAACGACAAAACTGATGGGGCTGACCTAGTAGACACTTTTGAAGAATCTTCCTCTCCTAAACCAGTAAGCATCAGCTCAAAAGTAACCACAACTCAACAAAAGAGCACAGTAACTTTACAGCTAAATCTAAGTCATCCAAATCTGGATGAAAATGTGGAAAATCCCCAACAAACAAGCACCGCAGAAATTAACTTTAAAGTCGCAAAGTCTCCAGGACAAAAGCAAGCAGATCAGCCTGATAGCTTTCAGTCAGTGGTTTCTCAGCCATCTAAACCGTTAGAAGAACAACGACCTGGCCAATCTACGAATTGTCTTTCAGTTGCTTCAGGGGTTTCTAAACAACTAGAAAAAGCACAAACTGATCAGACCGCTAACTTGATTGCAGTCGATTTAGCCACTTCTAAGCCATTAGAAGAAGCACAAGTCGATCAATCCACTAATTTGCATCCGATCAATTCTGTACTTTCTAAACCATTAGAAGCAGCACCCTCTGATCAATTCATAGACTGTGATCTAATTAAACCATCAGAATCAGTTGATCAATGCACAAATTCTCAGCCTTCCGAACCTTTAGAACAAGTACAAATTCATCAATCCACTAGTTGTATCTCTAGTGATTCTTTGCCAGTAGAAGAAAGCCCATTAGAACACCCTGAAAACTCACATTCAATTGCTTCTCCACCTTTAGAGCGAAATTTTCCAAAAAGTGAAAGTGGTAAAATGGTAGAAAAAAGCGGAACTGTCATACATATAACTGAAAATCCAAATAGTTCTGGTAATTCGTTGGTGACTGTAAATAAATCTTTTGAAGCTGACGACAGCGATTCGAGCGGAACAGAAAGCGACGATTATGAGTTTGTTGACGCTCGATCGGAAGGAGTCGTTGGTAAAATAAATGAAGGTGCAATGTCTAATTCCAAAAACCTTGTTAGTACTTTAAACATTATAATAGGAGACCATTCTGAAGGTATTACCAAGGTGGTTGAAAATCATAATCGAGAAGTTGAAGAAAATGATGGTACAAATTTAAAAGCCCAAACGGTTGAAGTGGAGCAGACAAGAGATATAAATGAAGAACAGATTGATGAAATGACATCTAAGGAACAGGTTGTTTCTGAAGAAGCACTTGCAGTGCCTAAAAAACCTGAATTGCAAGGGAACAAGTTTCTAAAATGCAAAAAGAAACTTGTTAAAAACCTTAACAAGCAGCAAAAGCAGAGGCAAGTTGAGTTACAGAAAGTCCAAGCGGCAGAAACGGTAGAATCTAAGAACGAAAATGGAATGGCATTGGAGTTAACGGAAGAAGAAAATTTGGCTGTTGATAATTTAGTGATTGAAACGAAAGGTGAAGAAATAACAACTAACGAGCTAACTGCCCAACCTTCAACAATACCAGAAGAGAACGATATAACAATTCCAAGAAGGAAAACAAGAAAAAAGAAAAAGAAGCGAAATCAACTAACAAAAAGCAAAACTAAAACTCAAGTAGAAGAATCAGCTAAACCCGTAAAGACAGATCAGAAACAGCCTGAAAACAATCCAAAACCAACGACAAAAATTCAGTTGGCCCAAAATTCCAAAGTTATTTCAATAACCCCCAAAAAGCCTTCAAGAATACCAATTTCACGTCAAAGATCAATTTCCAAAAGCGAACCAAAATCACCCGAAACTCTTACACCTAAAATAATTCCCAAGACAATTCCAGCAAAACAAACGAACGGCAATACGTCAAAATCTTCCGATTCGAGCGAATTGGATTTGCCGGATCGCGAACCAGTGCGTCCTTTACGCGCAAAATCAAAGTTTAAAAAGTCGCAATCGCCGATCGAAACTATCGCAACCGAAATTAAAAACTCCATCGATGTCGTTAAAGAAATTAACAGACAATTGGACCAATCGTCCGAGACGTCTAAAAGAAGCACTTTTGCTGCAACAAAAGCAAATTCGGTCGAGTCGACCACCAGCTCAAAGCAGTGCTCGTACACAAAATCGTTGGGTAACGATAGCGAATCGTCGGTTTCAGATAGTAACATCGAGGAACTTTTATCTGAAAGTAGCGACGAGGGTAGTTACGAAGAGTTTGACGATTACGAAGAAGCTGAAGAGTCCAATACTGAAGATTACGATCGTTTTGAGAAGGCGAGCTTGAATATAGTTAATAAACTTAATTTGAATATTGCCGAAATTGACGCCAAACAACAAAAGTGGAAAAATTACATAGAGGAAACGTGTGAAACTGAAAGTTATTCTTCTGAAGGTGAAAAGGAGGAAGATCAAAATAAAGAAGGCGTTAATGACTTGCAAACACATACTGAAACTTTCACAAAAGATTTAAATGTTGTTTTAACTACCCCAACTCTTTTAGAGAGTATGGAGGTAAGAGGAATTCTTTACTTTTTTGCTAGGTTTTTATTTTGCTCAATTGATTTTAATATTTTTTTTAAATAGAGACAAGCTAGAAGATTTTTAGCAGAAGGGCAGGTTGGATCGTATCAACAGGCCGAATTAGCCGTGAGCTTGTTGAGTTTGAAATTTTCCAAAGAAGAGTCTCTAGAAGCAGTTCAAGAGTGCAACACTTTGGACGCAGCAATCGCTTACTTACAGCAAGATTGCGAACTTTGCGCGGGAAAGTATCCCATGAACCAGGTGAGCCTTCGCTTCTCTTAATAACCTCCATTCCAATACTCGCCTTTAATTTGCAGATGGTCTCGATGTTGAAGTGCACCCATCGTTGTTGTAAAGAGTGCGCCAAAAACTACTTCACCATTCAAGTAACCGATAAGAATGTCATGGATCTAGCCTGTCCATTTTGCCAACTTCCAAATTTAAACAACGACGAAATTACAGAAGACGACTTGTCGGAATACTTCTCAAACTTGGACATTTTGCTAAAGAGCATTTTAGAATTTGACGTACACGAACTTTTCCAACGTAAGCTACGCGATCGCACTTTGATGCTAGATCCAAATTTCAAGTGGTGTGTGCAGGTAACTCAAATTGAAGATATTACCCAACAAGAATTGACAACCATTTTTTAGTGCTCTTCAGGTTTTATAGCAAATCCCAAACAAAAGCGTCTTATATGTCCAGACTGCCGTTCTGTGACTTGTGCATTTTGTAGGCGTCCGGTAAGTTCTCATTACCCGACGAAAATCAAGTAAAGCGGCTTTTCTCTTTTGTTTAGTGGGAAAAACAACACGAAGGTATAAGTTGTGACAAGTTTGCCGAGTGGAAAGAAGCAAACGATCCCGAATACCAAGCAAATGCGGTAGCAAAACATTTGGCCGAAAATGGCATTGATTGTCCAAAATGTAAATTTAGATACTCGTTGGCTAAAGGAGGCTGCATGCATTTTACGTGTACGCAGTGCAAACACGAGTTTTGTTATGGTTGCGGTAAACCATTCATGATGGGAGCCAAATGTGGCGTTAGCGAATATTGTAACAAGCTCGGTTTGCACGCCCATCACCCAAGAAACTGTTTGTTCTATTTAAGAGATAAAGAGCCACACGAACTTGAACAGTTACTCAATGTGAGCGCTCATTGCCAATTTTATGAACATTTTAATTCTTAACATTTTTATAGGAGCACAAAATTCCATTCGATACACAAGTCACCACGGAAGCCGAAGAAAATGCTGCTGCTATAGTTAAATGTGTAGTGGCCCTACAAAGGGAAACGCCCGGTGGTCTCATAGATGCCGTTTGTAACAACGAAGTGACTCCGGGCCAAGCAGGATTATGCAGGTAATACCAAAGCTTATAAAATTACAATCATAAAGGAACTCGCTCAAAATTTTTAAACGAACCAATCTTGTAGGATGCACTATTTAGAATATTTAATTTTGATAATTAGACAACATCGCTTAGATCCAATAACAATTTTAACGGCCGACGATTTAGAGACTTTAGTCAGAAGAGCGGCCAAAAGGTTACCTCCAAATGCTTGGGGTACTCCCCAACCAGTTTACAGAAATAGGCTCTTGCAGGTGCGCCGTTTTTTGTACGTTGCGGAGTTTTTGTTGATGTTTTATTAATACGACCAATAAATAAAGACAAGTTGTAGTTTGTAATATAACCAGGAGGGCACTGTGAGTTTAGATCGTCCAGTTAGATCCACTTTTCTATCTCGATTAATCAGAAAGACGCTCATGTCTTCTGGAGGCACATCGAGCGTCATCCATATCAAATTACAATTTGTTTTCACTTATACACAGTGCCCTCCTGATAACATAACATGCCCAAATTTGTTAACTGATTGTTGTTGTGTTGTGTGTAGGCTTCACTACATCGAATATTTAGTTGGGCTCATTGGCAGACATAGATTGGATCCTGTGACTATTTTAGATTTAGTGGAAGTTGTACAAGAAATAAGAAGAAGGGGTAGAGAATTGCCAGAAAGGTCCGATTCTTGTTCCGATCATCAATATCGTAATTTATGTGCCGAGGTAAGTTTAATTTGATGCCTTTAGGTATCGTCTGTCAATGTGCCCAAACTTTTTTTGTGGAAATAACATTTGGACGTTTACAAGAAATAACGAACTCAATGTATGAATCGAGTAGTGCATGTGCTCTAAAACAGTTAATAAAACATTTAAAATTTTCTAACAGTACAGAAGTATCACAGCTTGCATGACTTAACCAGAACTGGACATAATGAAAGTACAAAACTTATGTTGTTGTCGTCCAGCTCTGGGTCAATTTAAGTATGCCGACTGATGACAAGTCTTTATTATTAACCTAATTAATAATTTCAGATTGTGAAAGAACAAATACCATTAGATTGAAGCAAACAAACGCTTTAATCCAAAAATATTCCACCACTTTTCGTCAGATGTAAACAAAATAGTGTAGTCCGAGTACATGAAGTCAACATTTATCTCTAGGTACTTCTTCGACTTATTGGCATGAAGAACAACAGCAGGAGCATTTAAGTTTAGAATTAGCTAATATAATAAAATGGGTTTAAGACACCTGGGCTTCTTTCTTCTTATTCTTCGAAACATTATGTAGGTGATAGTTTTACCAGTTTTACTACAATTCAATTGTAACCTTCAATCTAATAATCGATGTTAAATGTTGGCATTTGTGAGTGTCACTTGTTTGATTGTTAATGAAATGTATTATTAGAATTTAAATTTCTTCTATTTATCGTTTGTATTTACAAATAAAACATTTTTGAAAAACAAATCAAAAATTACTTAAAAAATTCTTTAAATTTGCAGCCGAAGAAGTCGATTTATTCGCTTGTTTAAGTGCATCTTTCAACTTATTCTTATTTACTTTACTATTTTTCTTTGAACTACTCCAGTTACTCGTAACACTTTGAGCAAACTTATTGACAGGGGCAATTTGAGGTGTATTTTTCTTCACATCTCGAGGGACAAGTTGTGTTTTGGCCGTATTGGAAGGGACACTTTTAGTTTCCTGCCTGAGAGTTCTTTGAGGGGTTACAGATAAAACTGCATCTACATTAAGACCAGAAAATCTATCTTTTTTCTTCTTTTTCTTTTGTTTTGGAGTCGTATCAGAAATAATTGCCTCTTCAATAGCTTCATTACCCTTATTTGGCTTTGGTAGCAATTTTTTGTTCACGCATTTGCAAGTCCCACAACATATTTCCTACAATCACTCTTAAAAACAAACATATTTTTTTGTAATCTACACGCTTACCAAAGTATTAGACGAAGCAATTTGCTTTTTCGCTTTTAACTTTTTTAAGCATTTGTATTGATAAAGCGTCAAATTAGACTCGTCTACTTTCTTAACAAGCCTACGTTGAAACCTACTTCTTCGTTTTTTTGGCTTGACATGATATTCGGTCCCTGCCGACTCTCGATACGGAATATTGCAGTGTGAGCATCGTAATAATAAATAATTCAAGTCTTTTTTCATACCGGCATTAAAACATGGTTTCCTACAATAAGAAAATTAATTTTGTTTAATTAATCAATACGAAAAACGTACAGGTAATAGGACATTAAAGTTTTGGCACACGGCGAGTTGGTAACAAATTTTGAAACTTCAAGAAGGTATGTTATTCTGTTTTCCCACAAAGCTGGTGCAGTATCTTCCATTTTTAAATTTGCACTGAGTTAAACTGTAAAACTATCAATTTAAATGCAAAAAGCTGTAATTAAAAATAGTAAATTTGAGGTTATGTTTCCACAACTTCTTGGTTCATAGAGACTATTGATGCACTGGCACTAATCAACGTTTTTAGATTATTGCTTTATGTTATTTCGACATAAATTGGAAAATATAAGTAGTAAAATCTTGATAATATTTGAATTCAAAAAATTTAAACAAGTTACAGTTACAGTTTACACTGTTTACAGTAACCTTTATTTATTTGTAGAACTTTTGACTTTTGACGCAGGTTGACAGATGACACTACGTGTATTAAATGTCAGCAAAATTTAAATTCTTGTGAAGCAATTCAAAGTACGTCCTCAAACTGTGTTTAAAATGTGCTGAATAAAAAAAGAAGCAAATTATGAATCTGTCCGTGTAAAGTTTTTGAAAAAAAATGAAGTTAATATTATCATTGGAACCGTACGTATTGATTTTGTAGTGCACTCATTCGAGTGACGTAGAGAATCACGCCACATATCCCTTCCATTCATGAATGTTTTCCTATTGGCCGAAGAAGGCAAACCAAAAATACGGTGGCGTTTCGCGATCTAATATCGTGCTCGAAAGGTGTACTTCTTTTTTGTAGTAATTAAAGAAATAAGTAAATGTGATAGTATACGTAAACTTATCTATTCGAGAAGTTAATTGATAAGGAAGTCAAAAGTTAATCACATTTCAGTTTTATCAATTTTTGGTGAGTACTTTTTTGTGAGTTTTTGTAACTGTAGTAACGGACACGTAATTCTTTTTAATGTTTATATTATCGGTCGAATTTAAATTCGTTTTAATAATAATTTTAATTTACCTTATTGCACCAAATGCACGTTTCGTACGTACCAGCAACGGCTTTGATATGACGATATGTCAATTTAGGTTATGTAGATAAAACAAAATACGATCAATTTTTAAATTTTTGAAGGACGTTTTCTATACCTATATTTTAGTTTAGTTAAAAGCGATCATTAAATTTGCAAATTGCATTAATAAAACCACTGGCACAGATTTTAAAAATTAATTTTTAAAGAAAGTTAGGAATCTTTCTCGCGTCTTCGAGTTCTTCTACAAGAAGTGTATCCAGTTAAATAGGTAAACGACCTCGATCTTTCTTAATGTTAAATAAGTTGGCCAAGTTTGTGTTCTAAAAATAACCATGAACTTGCAATTAATGCATGCCATTAAAATTACAGTCAATAAAAATAGTTTTTGAAATATACAGCGTGACTCGAAAAGTACGCAATTGTTCAATTTTTTAAATGGGGGCAGGTAAATGGAAAATGTATGGCAATAGTTTACCGAGATCCGAGATATTAGTTCAAGCATTCAAGGGATAGGAGATGGGAAATGCGGAAGGCCAATCGTGAAAATTTCTTTTGGGAAAGTTCTATTGGTTGGGAGGTGCGTGGGAGGAAAACATGCAATTTTCATAATTTATAAGTAAACCATTTGAAAATAAAAACATCGCATTTTCCTCAAACTTCTAAGTAGACGCCACTGTAATTCAAAAGTCTGTTGAAAATTCTAAAATTTTAACATTAAGTACTTAAAAAATATACAGGGTGTTGTATTAATTAAAAAAAATTTAGCTCTGCTCGAGGACGAATTTAAAGAAAAACTAGTACGCAAGCATCTACTACTGTTTACAAGTTGTTTATTTATTATTTTTTAAAAACTGAAGGAGAGTCAACAAGTCAACAGTCAACCGTGAATAACGTGCATTTATATAGCGCGTTACGGTGCTTTAGCGTAGTCTGCACGTCTGCAGTAATAACGTCAGTGCATGACAACATAACTACATATACAGGGTGTTTCTGGTCGACTCCGCCAGGACTACTGTGATAAATCACAATAAAACTAACAATTTTTGTTAGTTTCATTTTTCAAAATGTCGCCTCATTTTCTCGCTATGGCCGATTCATCGATTTTTGTATTTTTAAATTTATCTTTCTTATTTTTTAAATTAGGAAAAACTAAAAATGTGTGTGTAACTTAGTACGTCTGGTTAGGCTCTAGGCTAGGTTAGGTTAGGTTAGGTTAGGTTAGGTTAGGTGAGCTGAGGTGAGGTTATGGTAGCCTCAAATATCTATTCCGTGGACCGATTAAAAATTTTCGTTGAATGTTGACGTTTCAACCGTGTACAACTCTTCCAACTGATAAACATACATTTCTACACCACCCTCACCCTTTTGTGAGTAGCGCCTATGTCTTCGTACGAAACTGATAGGTCTTCAATGGGGCGTTAAATTATTCGTTTATCTCAAATTATAAAGTTTAATGTGTTGAATTAAGTCACCCGTGGTAATAAACTTTCCGATAGTTGAGTTGCTGTGGCGTAACATTGGGGGGGGGCTAATTGTTGTTTGTTCAATATTTTCCGTTTAAAATCGTTTTTTCGAAACCATTACGCAATGTAGCGTTTGTTTTATTCGCACTTACGGATTCCTTGAACAATTGAAATTATCTCGAATAGTTTCAATGCTAAATAATAGCTTCTCGACACTCGGCACTTCAAATATTGACATTTCACAACCTGATAATATTAAGTCGTGGGGACGCCACTGCAAATGTCTAGATATAAATTCACAATCAAAACGAATAGTATTCCCTATTCCTAGTATTACGGCGACATTGTGTATTTTACCCTGGGACAGAGTTGCACAAAATGGTGACCACGATCTTCCGACTTCGGAAAAGAAATTTACATTTTAAGACCTTCAAGAAGAATGGCTGTTTTAAGACCTAGTTTTTTTTGTCTGTGACACATTTTGGCCTCGCTTCGCTCGGCGGTTCCTTTATTGAACAGTTTATAGTATTATACTCACTATGTGTGACCTGTAGAAGGTTCTAGGTCGTCAATTCGACTCCCAAATGCAAATTGGCAATCATAAAACAAAAACTGTGTAAATCGTAGATTTAGTTCGAAGGACGTTGCACTATGGAACTACTCTTAACTTCTAATTAAAAATGAAGCAAAAACAAAGCAATTATTATTTATTACTCTCAGATTAGGAGATGTTGCGAACTTTGGGTTTTAAGCCACAACTATAGGAGCAAAACTGCGGAACAAATACATTGAATTTTAACTTTTTGACAAATCAACTTCGTTTGGTCGAGTTTTTTGATATTATACAGAGTGTCCAGATAAGCGTGCGATTTTCGATAGCTGCTGCAGTCAGAGTTATTGTAATTTTTTTTATGAAAAAGCCAAATTTTTTTTATCAAAACTACCCGTATCACACTGTTAATATTGCTACCGTGGAACTTGGGAAATAAAGTGAAAATTTAAAAAAAATTATTAGTGACGTTTATACTCGTAATTTAGCACCCTGTGTATATTTGCTGCATAAATTGAAGTTTGTTCTACGAAAGCGTAGAAGGGCCACACGAGTTACTTTTTTAAGGCAAAAATAAAACATCTCAGCACTCGGACCTCTATCTCAGTTTTATTTTTGCCTAAAAAACAAAAAATAGATTTATCTCAGGACTTTGATCTTTATCTCAGAATTCTGAGGTTAAAAAATTTTTTTCTTGAAAAGTTTTTATTATTTCTTTCATTTTCGTTTTTTATTTAACATTTTTTAATAAAATGGGATGAAACTGAAATGATAGATCCCACATGTTACATATCATTGAAAAGAGCATAAAAAATTCTATTTAAATATGTAATATCTAACTATTGTTTCTATTTAAAAAACGCATCTTTGTATTATAAACCGAAAACTAACAAAGATATTAAAAATCCCCTCGGCTCATCTCGAAAAATTGAAAAATCGAACCTTTGCTTATAGCTCAAAAACAAAAGAAGATCGCGAGTTCAGTTTTTGGCCATCGAGTTCCTTTCAAAAAAAGAGATCGATGATACGCCATCCATAATCCATTTTCCGTATCGTTTCTAGTTATCGATTTCTCCATAAGAACCGTCGAATTTTGCCCACCCTGTACATAAATATATTTGTTATTGACGGAAAATTATAATTTTAAATTAAGACACAGATCAATTTCGAAATTTATCGTCTAGACTTTTGTGACTTTGAATTTATTGAAAACTTTCTTCTACTTCTTCTTGATACGAAATGCGGGTGCCCTATTACGTAACGGTTCTAAAGTTCATTCGGAAATCCTCAATTAGGTAATTATGGGCCAAAGGTTTATTCGTTGGGATTTATTGCGGCACGCGACAATATCCGAATTATTTCAATTGATTAAGAAATTTTGATAATTATTTGTACTCGATAGTTAGTTAATTCATCAACCTGTTTCATTTGTTGATGTTTATAATTTTCTATTGTATATTATGTAATAATAATAATAATAATAACAATAACAGTTTTGGTAACACTGACGTGTGGACTTCTGTGTGAAGGCTATGCTTATGAGCTTATGACTATTACTACTATTACGTACTTTTTGCTTTGTCAGTCCACAGATAGCTGGACAAATGTGGAAATTAAGCTGGGCGATAGAGCAGAAAATAGTCGTATTTTGTTTATTTACTCTTTCGAAAAATGGAAGGTTCACATTATTGTAACTTATACTTTGAAAGGGAGGTTTGCAATACATTTTTAAAAAATTCACCAGACACTAGAGGGGCTAGAGGGGACAAGCTGCTTATATTATGTTAATCTTTTTGGTGGACTTTGAGTCTAAATGTAGATTACGCTTTACAATAGGAGATTTCCACCAATTTGCTCTAGTAAAAAGTACGAACCTCAAACGCAATTTGATTTGACCTTTAAATTTTATGCACTAATCGTGAACTATATATATATCCGTAAACCTCAGCTATTACCAATTACTTTATTTGTCTGTTGTATCAATTGGGAATCGAGAAGTTGAAGCTTTAACATTTTTCGATTACACTTACCTATTGTTTTATCTGTTATTTTGTTTTCAATTCTATTTTTAAAATTCGCAACATTTAATTTCGTCCCAACATCGGTCAAAAATTTTCCAAGGCTACGCGCGACTGGATTTTTCTGCCTAATTTAGAATCAACCTGTTTGGGAATGAACTTATTGCCATTCTAAGAGGCACTTGACCTGTCAGTTTTCGTTTGCAAAATTCACTTGCACGAGTTACACTGCCACTACTTGTTAAAATACCAATACACTTCCAAAGGTCTTGGTGATCAAATTGATCATCATTATTATGGCAAGAAAATTTGTTTTCCGTGCGCTTAAACAGTAATAATTTTTATTACAAATTATTAAGTAGGTACAAAAAGTAAATATCAATTTTGTTTTTTGCCAAAAACAAGGTTAGAGTTATGTTCTTTGGACTTGCTAATTTTAATGTAATTTAATTAAAGAATTTATTCAAAATTGGTTTTTGTGGTGATTTAGGAAAATGTTAAGCAAAGTGAACGAATTTTCCTTATTCCGCTCTCGTTTTTTTACGTTTTTACGCGCTTCTAGTTCCTGATTAACTAGTTTTGGGACAGAAGTAGACTTGTAGGCCATCTCAGGATTAATTAAACATTAGACTAAAATAGTAGATAAATATTAGTGAGGAAGTTCTCCCGAGATACTGTGGCACCACGGTGTCATTGAACACTGGACATTACTTCGATGGAATTTTTATGCTTGCTTGATCTCGAGCGCTCCATGCCTCCATGTTTATAGTGCTTTTGTCAGAATCGGGGTATCCATCAAAAACTCCAATAGCAGTTGACTTGTACCCTTGTACTTGGAACGGACATAAATCGACGTTGCCTCAAATACTTGCGAGTGTCTGCCCACTTGAGCACACTACACGCTGCAATACAGACTCTATCGCTCACAAATGGGTGCTGTCTGGAACTGTTTTCTCATGCCACTCTCATCAAACTGAGACATTGAGTAGGTACAGAGTACAGAGTTCCCATAAATACTCTAGATATTGGGTGAAGTTAAAAATTTGTAAATCAACTTCAAAAAATAATTAAAAGTGTAGGTAACTAATTAATTTAAAATGTGGGTAATTAATTTAATTAAATATTAACCAATTGAATTGCTTTAAATAAGGATGTTGTGAAACTGGAGCTCATCGTGAAAAATGAGAGCGTTGTTCTTGGCTTAGTCGCTACGTTCGCTACGTTCGGCTAAACTTTAACACGCTCTAGCGCCTTACCTAAACCGTTCGTCTGACATAAAAAACCCTGGAAACATAATTTGTAGGAAATTAAACGTAATTTGTTTTAGTTAAGGAACGCTTTTCCGTAAAAGTGCATAGTTTTCGAGTTACAAGCGGAAAACTAAAAGAATAGTTGTTTGGCTGATTTTGGAATTTTTTTCTACTTTAACGTGTTCTAGTGCCTAAACCGTTTATCTGACATAAAAAAACCGCGAGACATAGTTTGTGGGAAATTTAATGTTTAATGTATTTCATTTTTGTATAGGAACACTTTTTCCAAAAGTGCATTAGTTTTCGAGTTATAGGCAAAAAACTAAAAAGACAGTTTTTTGACCGATTTTGAAATTTTTGTCGAACTTTAACGCGCACTAGCACCTAAACCGTTCGTCTAAAGAAATAAACCCAAGAAACATAATTTGTAGGAAATTTTACGTAGCTTATTTTTGTATAAAAGCACTTTTCTCAAGAAGGGCGTATTTTTCAAATTATGAACGAAAAACTAAATAAAGACCATTTTTCGCAGTTTTTGCAGAACGCATAATTTTTACGAGATGGCAAAAAGCACCCCAAAACCATACAGAACGATGGGAAAAAAACGAATGCTTTTTCTCCGCCAAACCTCTATTTGACTGGACTACATACGGCTATACAGGGTGATTTTCTTACACTAAATTCAGCGATTTTTTTTAAATGGAACATCTTGTATACAATGTATATTATGATGTGTGCCCATTGCCCATCCATAGCTCTCTTGACGAATATCAGTCTTCTTTCAGTCTTCGTGTTCCTTGCTCAATCTCAGAATTGCATGTATACGCTGTAGAGCTGAAAGAGTGTCTCTCTGTAATTAAAACAGAGGTTTAGGTACCTAGTAATCTTCCTCGTTGCTGCTATTGGGTTGAGCGCTTCTTCAGTTCTTGATGCCTTCGATTGAATAGTTTTGAGATGACCTCTGCCTCGTTTCTTCGATTGTTTTAACGGATTTTACGTTACCTGTCCGATTGTTAATTGCGCGAAGCGGTAGTTAATACGATTTTACCCTGAAATATGAAAAATAAGTATAAATAGTGTTCATTTTAAAAAGGAGCACGACTTGAATTGTTTTAAAACAAAATCATCTAAGGTTGTTTGTAACTGAAATTATCATGAAATTGGCATTTTCGAAATCGTTTCTTGAAGTGTTCCACTTGAATCATAAAACGATAAGGCGTAAATCTCAGCGGTGTTAGTTTGAATAAATAATTTTATACGTGTTAAAAATATTTTTTAAAGTTATTAATAATTATTTTATTAGGTGAACTTTGAAACACTTTAAATTACATACCTTTGAGAATGGTGTAATGTGTGTTGATAAGAAAACGTTTTCAGGGTAAAGTCAAAGTACGTTACAGTTACTAAAATGATTTTTTATCGTCTTTATTATAAGTTCAAAGTATTTTATGTGACTTTTATTGGTATTCGTATTATTGTACAAGGTTGGACAAATATACTGCCTCATTTGGTTATATGGATGATGGTTATTACGGGTTATTTTATGTATTTTGAAGTTTTGAAATTCATTCTTGCTTTTTTTGCATATTTTTATGATAGCTATAGGATGGTGAGGCACTTGAGTGCCTATAGAGGTGGTATTATGAGCTGTGGAAAATAATTTCTAGTCCATCTGTAGATCTGTAACAATTACTTGAGTAATAAGTAAGCTCATTAAGAATTTATTACCTTCCCAGTTTTATGGTTTTGCGTGGCGCGTGGTAATAATTTATTATGGGCATTTCTTTTGGCATTTTCCTCTTTTCCATATAATTGGGCCACTCTTACACCTTTCAAGTGTTTGTGGTCCCGTACCGCTCTTGATTCAAATCATCCTTTTTGTTCTCCCCGGCTTTGTTTCCATCGGCGGCTTCTTTTCTCCATTGTTCGACGTTGACAATTCAACTAAACTTATTCAGCTAAGGTATCAGTAATTAGAAAAAAAATTTGGGCCATTGATGTTTTATAGCTTGATATACTTAGAGAGTCGGTAGCTTATAGCCTAGTCCTAATCCTCCTTTGGAAGGCTTATTTCTGAGCTACAAGAAGCTTCTAAAGTTATTTTCGTTTTGTTTAATCCATTTTGAGTAAGATGGGCACTTGTGCTTACGTAACTGTAAGATCAAAGTTTGTATCTCACAATCTCAACTTCACATAATACTATTATCGATACTTTAAGTAATAATCGAAACAAAATAGTGCCATATTTCGCGGGTACAATGCCATTTATCTATGTCAGGGATCGGGGACCCTTCTGAAAGAAAATCTCATTTTTAGTGTGATGGTGAGATGTGGGCTTAGTAATAAATGTAATTAGAAGATGATGTCTTCTTATTTCTTCTCTCGTGCGTAGACTGGACTCCATATGTTGTTCTCTCTTAGTAGCGATCTACTGCATGATTTTTTCCGTCCAGGTCTTGTGTAAAAACTTAAGAGACTGAAGGTTTCACTATCAGCGACTAAAAGCTAAAAGTACGCATTGTCTGCTAAACTTATTCCAATGTGGAAAAGTATATATTAAAGTCTGTGTCATCACTCCGCGCATGTCTTCTCTTTTCGATTATTATTCTACTTTAGTGGCCGTAGGTACCTACTTAGATATACATTTCAATTACCGCGGTGGTTAGTTTAACCAAGGACTTAACTGAAGCTGAAAGCGAGCTTGGTCAGGCTTCTGATAGAAAATTGCCAGCGGCTTAGCTCACGATGGGCTAAAGGATGTAACTTTTGAAAAGTGCTTCTTGTTTTTCTGGCAAACTCGGGCACTTCTCGGAACATTGGGAGCCCATAGATGATTTCTTGTACTCAGCTTATTTTCGTACAAACGCCCCTTTAGATCCGGAGTCCGGAGTAACTTTTGGGATAATTTCCGCCCTTGTAAGTGCATAATTTTCAATTAATGTACCAGACGAGCGGAACTATTACGATTCCCACTTGAATTGTCTCTACTTAGTTACTACTAAGTTAAAATTAGGATATGAAAGAAATTATTGCTATTTATACAAATTAGTGTAAATTAGAAGTTTCATTACATTTTCAATTTTAACGTCACAACAACAAAATGCGCATATCGTGAGTGCCTAATCATGTGCACAGTTTTTTTTGTATCAATCTGCGTTTATAACAACGAATAAAGAACAAAAGGGTGCATGTATCATTATAAAGTTCCAAGTTCGCGTAATAACTTAAACTTCAATTTGTTTATCATTTTATAAGTGATGAGATTACGCGCGATAAATAGTTGCGAAATTGAAATTTGTCAGTAAATTGCCCACTTCGCTTTTAGTAGTGGTAACGGTGTGCACGCGAAAACTCGACGTGTGTTTTGTTACAATTTTTGTTGGTGAACAGACTAAACGGGACATCTTCTGAAAAATACGTACGTAAATTTTCTATTTGCACCCCGTATAAGCTGTTGGCTTTAAATAGACTATTTAATTATTGTGGTATTGGCAAATTGGTTTTTATTTGATTAATTTATTACGATGATATTACTTTGATCTATCGCATTTGTTGCTAAATTTAATTTTCTTTTTTGTTCCAAAAATTCTATTGGTTTAATTATTTTAACTTTGATTAGATAAAAAACGCAATAAAAGGTTTAAATTTGTATTTTATGCGTTTTTTAAATTTTGTATTTTTCAAGATAGATAGTATCTGCAAAGGTGGGCATCTGAGAGCCATTTCAGAGTGTTTTCTAATAATACCTACCACACTTTTGATAATCTTAAATGTATACCGTTTTCTAGACGTTTAAATCTAAACTTCACCACGAAATACTTGGGGTGCATCAAACATTCTGTATAATCGCAAAATCTTTAAAAATCGTTCGTACGCGTTGAAGTTAATTCTACAAGCTCTAAAAATATTTAAAAATATATCGGGAATAGTACCAAACAACAGTATGTTCAGAAGCTTCTCATTTCCAAAATTGCAAATTATACCGAGTGTTCTATTTGAAATAGGAAAGCGAAGCTCATTTCCAGCTGAATCGGAAGTTCAAATATAAAATTTTTGGTACAGCTCGACAGATAATTTTACAATCTTCCAAGCAACTTAAAATGTTAAAATATACAGGGTGCTTTCGTCATATTTTTTAGGGTATTATATGTAATTTGTTCAGGAACTTGTCCTCTCCAACAGCATACAATGTACCTACATCTTGGAATAAAATGAAGATATGTATTGTGTGTTGGGGAGGACACCTTTCACTTTCATTTATTAAAACCGAGTGTTTGACCACCCGGTATATTTCTGTTTCCATATTTAATAATTGGCTATAATAGCCGAGTATAACAATAATGAGGGACAAGGTTTTCCGAAGTGCTACCAAAATAACCCTCTTATTTCGGCCACCCTGTATCGATTTCGCTTAAACGCTTATAATTTCGTCGTATTTACTAAATATTGTATACCGATTTTCTGATCAATAATGTAATTAAATTCAAATATTTTGAAGTTTTCCTGAAAAACTGTAAATTAAACGATTTATAATCGAACCGGTCGAAAACTGGCTCATTTCGACTAAATATGGGTAAGTTTTCAATTATTCCTTAATGAGCGTAACATTGCACATTTCCGTGAAATTAATTTTAGAAGTATAATTACTGTAAGCTAAAAGGGGGTTGATGTATGATCGTGGCTTACGTAAGGCCTCGCTGGTGTAGTTGCTCTAAATTCAACTTTCGGTGCGTTAAAAATAGCATTTTTCTTTATGAATTAGAATAACTTTTGATTAGGCGAGGCGTGCACTCTGTGCGTGCAGAAATATTGTACAAGTTGTTAAATAATTTATTTGTTGGTAAATGTTTATATTATTTTTCTTGGCGTATTTTAAACTTGGACCGGTGCAATGAGATTCTTAACGAACTTTGTAATATTAAAGTATTTGCATCTTTTATTGGGTCATCGCATGATGCGTATAAACACAAAAACAGTATAAATAAGGAGGTGACTTATTGTGGCGTGATGAACGAGCTTAAAATTTAAATTCCATTGTACGAAATGATACGATTTTCTTTTAACCGTAGAACGACTGAAAACACCCTTTTCTTTTTCTCTAAAATATCATTTTGGGATAGTTTGCGTTTAGTAATACATTGTTTTAAAATGAGTGTGTATTAGGCCTTAATAAAGATAAAATTAACAAAATATTCAAGGATAGAAGGTGTGTACCTACGTTGTAAAATTGAGTCCGTAGTTCATCTATTAATAGTCGACTTCGATCTGAGACTCATTAATCGGAGTTATGTAATTATTGTTTGTGGTAAGAAAACGCAATTTGAGATACCTACAATTAATATGAAACAAAAAGAGATTCGTGTAATGGGAAATTCTTGTAGGTAACTATTATTACGTGCGGTCGTACGGTGTAGATCGCGTGTTTTTATGACGCCAAAAACTTTATTGAATTGTTGTGGGGTAAAGACGCACAACCACGCCGACAACCGCAAAATGGTGGTTTTTGATCGGTCATGAACTAATACGGAAACGTCAGGTTGCGACAGTTATAAACTAGAAAAAACGCAGGCAAGTGGTGTGTGTGAGTTAACCCTTACTTTAAAATAAAATTATCGAATAAGGCCAACTGCACACCCACGATAATTAATTTTGCTAGGAGCTAGGGCATGCTGTGAAGAAGGGATCCATTGGACTCCCTGTATCCGTCTTTCAGAAGGTACTAAATTGCAGTTTCTTTTTATTTATGGCGCTGCGCTGTAAGGGCTTTATATTCCGCAATTTTTAATTTTTACAGTTTCGAAGAATATGAAGTCAACGCCGTAATGTTGCTTATTTAAAATGAGGCTTTTTGGGGTGTAGCGAGTCGCAAGAGGTAAAGTAAATTTTTGCCGCATGTGCATCACATGAAAGAGGTAAATCAAAGATTAATTGCGGCCTTACAAGTATAAGTGATTGTGTTGTCATTTTGAAAGTTTATAGCACATCATGTTATCTTGGCGCTCGATTATTATTTAGGTATAGCATATGTTCACTAAATTAATTAGAAGAAGCGTTGACTGCTGGCTTGATCCCCATTAATAACGGAAGTATACTCATTTTAGCTCGCAGCGTATCTGTACCGACTCGCTTTTTCAAAACGCAATATTGTACTTAAACCGTTTATCTGACGGAAAAAACCTGTGATACATAATTTGTGGGAAATTTAATGTACTTCATTTTTGTATAAGAACACTTTTACCAAAAGTGCGTAGTTTTCGAGTTATGAACGAAAAATTGAAAAACAGTTTTTTGACTGATGTTGAAATTTGTCAAACTAGAACGCGCTCTAGCACCTAAACCGCTTGTTTGACGTAAAAAATCTTCCAGACATAATTGGTGGGATATTTAATGTACTTCATTTTTTTATAAGAACACTTTTTCCAAAAGTGCGTAGTTTTCGAGTTATAAGCGAAAAACTAAAAAACAGTTTTTTGAATAATGTTGAAATTTTTATCAAACTTTAACGGCGCTCTAGCACCTAAACCGCTTGTTTGACGTAAAAAATCTGCGAAACATAATTTGGAGCAAATTAAATGTACTTCATTTTTGTGTAGGACCACTTTTTCCAAAAGTGCGTAGTTTTCGAGTTATAAGCAAAAAACTAAAAAGACAGTTTTTTGACCGATTTTGAAATTTTTGTCGAACTTTAACGCGCACTAGCACCTAAACCGCTTGTTTGACGTAAAAAATCTGCTAAACATAATTTGGAGCAAATTAAATGTACTTCATTTTTGTGTAGGACCACTTTTTCCAAAAGTGCGTAGTTTTCGAGTTATAAGCGAAAAACTAAAAAACAGTTTTTTTGACTAATGTTGAAATTTTTATCAAACTTTAACGGCGCTCTAGCACCTAAACCGCTCGTTTGACGAAAAAACCGTCCAGACATAATTGGTGGGATATTTAATGTACTTCATTTTTTTATAAGAACACTTTTTCCAAAAGTACGTAGTTTTTGAGTTATAAGCGAAAAACTAAAAAACCGTTGTTTGGTCGATTTTGAAATTTTTATCGAACAACCTAAGAAACATAATTTAGAGAAAAAAACTTTTATAATTTGTCCACCACTAAACTACCATTCGACTGGACTGTTAGGTAACATCGTATACGTAATGCTTGTTGTTGACCATTGAATCTATCAAACAAACAAATCTTCTTGTACTTATTATACATTGAGAAACACTCTAATTATCCGATATGTTTGTTGCATTTCAGAATAACCAACAAAGATGTTTGTTGATGATAAAATGTGAGTATTTAATTGTTTTGCACTATGCATGAAAACGCATGAAAATGTTTTTGCATGTTGAACACGCAAAACTATTCGAATACCTACCGTATAATGGTTATATTAGCCGGATAATAATCTATTAAATCTGTATTAATAACAACAAATTAATAAGTTTAACTATTGAACTTTCGACTGTTGTTATTCCTTTTTATATTTTCAATAGTATACCAGTTAGGGTTATTATTTACATATTGCGGTAATACTTTTGTGGTGTGATGTCGATCATAAGTTCAAATTACACGAGAAAGTTGCGTGCTGTAATTGGGATTTATTGGTGGTCGAGATGATTTAAAACGCTTTGGACGATTTAAATTTATTTTTAATGTTTTGAGGATTTGTTTACGTGTTTACGAGTACCTTTGCCCGCTAATTGTTTTGACGAAATATTTTTTGCGAGATTGCGGCACGCGGACACTCGTTCTCGTGGTCTGGTCTAGATGTTGCTGTCTAATCTCGAAATTGGCGCCAAACGAAGGCCCTAAAACGAGCATTTTTACTCTCGAAATTTTTTAATAATTGTTTATTATATTAGTTCCCAAAAAATATTTATCTGATACCTGTTGCCTATAGTAATATTAATTGTTATCTTACTAAACTTATCGCTGACCTCTGATTGAACATATGCACCTCCTGGTAGTAGCGAGTAAAAAGACTAGTTTTGTTATGTTTTATATCATTTCGATTTTAGCTCTAGTTGAGAGCTAGTGGGTAATATAGTTGGTGTTATTTTTTTTGGTTTGTGGCGTTTTGTAGGTTTTTGAAAAGAGAAGGAAGACCTAATTGTGACAAAATGTATTACGGGTAATTCGTTTAATTTTTTAATTGTCAAAAAGTCCATTTTTCTCGTTTGTTTTAATGTTCCAACAAAATCCGCATTGAATCTCTTACGAGCTGATCCGACTTTTGAAGTGGACCGTATTATTCAAGAAAATAATACGGTCCATTTCAAATTTCAAAAGTTGAATCGGTGCGTTTATTTCGGTTAAAGCGATGATTAATAATGTATTATCTGAAGGATGAATAATTTAATTAATTATCGAATATTCGAGTAATTATCCTGTTATGTATCAGACAGTGCATGTAATACGAACTTTTTCTTCGCTTCTTATCACTTCGTTTTTACACAATCAATGTTAGCTTTGAATTGGCTTTTTTGCGTAACTTTGGAGACTTTATTTTGGAAATTAACCGTTTGTTTTTGTTTTAGGAACATGGACGGATTCGGTTATACGTTGGCGTTTGGTGCTCTTAAGGCCATCGCCTTCGTGTGCGATATCCTCACGTTTCCAGTTTATGTCTTCCTTCAAAGGCCGTGGAAAGTTCGCTCATTATCGAGGAGAGTTAAGGTCAGTATTCGATATTAAATATTTCGGTTCCTTTTTTTTACTATTTGGGCTCTTTAATGAAGGTAACTTTTTGCTTCTTAATAGCTTCTTGAGCTGTAAAAAGGCTTCGCTGTAAATATTATGATAATATAAGGTACACTCTACAAATTATGAAAAAGAAAGAGCCCGAGTCGAGCATTCCCTTAAAGAATGGAATTGCATCTCGAGTCTAAAGCTTTCTCTTTTCTCAAGTATTACACGGAAATGCAGTTATAATAAGAATTATTTGTACATACGTGATGAATGAAAAACCGATTGCAATCTGACTGCAGTTTACTCTTTTATATACAGGATGGTCGCTAACGGTTGCACAATAATTCTCTTGGAGCTCTCTCTGGAACCGCACGTACGCCCCAGGCGATTCTAATGAGATGTTTGATAGAAAAACAACTAAAAATGTAAAGCTACTTTTCGTCCTAAAGCCTCCAAGATTGCTCCTTTAATTATAGTGTTACCTTTAGCAACCACTCTGTAGAAGTTGATCGTTTCTTTAGAAAGAAAGTTTTTCCGTCACAAAAATTGGTTTATTGCAATTTTTACTACGAAAGACGTGGCGTAATTTTAATTAAATTAATTACCGCTTTAATTATCAATCATTGCGTACATAAATTACCATTATATACTATTGTTTTGCTTGAATTAATTACTTAATTTAATTCGTAATAAACGTAAGTAAAATATGCAATTGGACAAATTTTTCCGCCATTATTTTGTAGTTTATGAAAATGATCTAAAACAACAACAAAATATTAGAGGAACTTTTTGGAGATATACAGGATGCGGCAACATTTAGAGTTGTTTTCAAAATTATTTTATAGAAAAAAGAGCGATAAATGTGGCAACATTGCCGTATCACCATTAATAAGATCGTCTCATTTTTCATTGCTTCCTACTTTTAAATTTAGTTGAAATAGAACCCAATGCTTATCGAGATATTAAATATGTTCCGTGCGCGTTCCTTTGGGACACCCTGTATATCTGAAATAAAGCTATTTGTAAAAAGTTTCTACAAATGAAACTTCGATTACATGGTAAAAGGTAATTACATTATTTAAGAATTAAGAAATGCTATTTCACTCCTGCACATATACAGAGTGTTTGCGTTATTTTTTAATTTCAAAGCAAATTATTGTACTGAAAAGTGCAGTATAGTTGCAATATAATTTAAAGTTTACTCACAATTCCCATCTTTGAGAGCCGAAAGGTGTCAAATGTACTCCTAACTCAATATTTGATGATAAATGATATGATTGTGATGTGTGACAATGTGACAATGGTAGTTGGTAGAAAATGGAAGTTTAAAAAAACAATTGACGCGCCCTCGTAACTTTTCGGCACAAGTTTTACACTATTCTTTCTGCTTTTGTTGTGATGCTTTGTAATTTGCACAAATTTGCTCTGCTTTCTATTTGTTTTCGGCAACTATAAATAGATAATAATATAATATACAGTCTGTCGCTCAAAAGTTTTTAGGGAAAATATGAAAAATCCTTTCGATTTATTTTAACTAACAAGGCCGTATATACCGTGTTAGTTTTTTTTTAATTTTCGAAAGCGACCATCGTGGTTGGTGGTTGGGATTACTTATTATGGTGGTGTGTGAATGCGTTTATTGTACATATTTATGCCGAAAAATTATTTTGCTCTTGTACATAATGTACATATAGTTTTGTTTAATTTGGTGTACTTTTTTTGACTAGAGTCGTTTATAAATCCTTATTTATAGGCAATAGTGGTGGCCGTCGAAAATGACCGTGCCAAAGACGTAAGCATAGATATTGATGGAACGAGTTTAAATAATACTGATAAATTGGCTTCGCAACCACCTAATGTATACAAGGTATTTTCAAAAGAGTTTCATTGTGGGGTTTCAAAAGGAGATGGTTTATAAATAAAAATTTTAATTTTTCCAGTTTAAGGGTTTTTTTATAAAACGCAGTGGGCTAAACTCAAGTACTTGGTAAAGGTGGTGCTGCCAAAAATTTTTAAACTAACTTTCTCACTTACGCACGTTGCTACTAACAATTTGAATTTCTTTTAATAATTTAATGCATGCAGTTTTTAACATTTTATATAGCACAAGTTTTTAGTAAAGCTTCTTTAATACTGTAGGGTAAGTATAATATATTTATGGTAAACCATAAACGGAGCTTGCAAAGTTTTTCCAATTGTTTTTCATCTAACCTATAATAAGCACGATTTTTTGTAACGTTCGAGAAATCGATTAACTATTCTTTCAAAGTCATTATAGGAAGCCTCCCCCATAGGGTCAGTTAGGGACTTAGTTGGGTTGTAACATTTGTGGGCTTCTCCTATGTTCTCTACTATCGTAGAAGAGCACTTGGTGAAGGGAAACGAATCGGCTCGTCGGCTTTCAAACTTTGACATATTGATGCTTCCGATGGGACTACTCTGGCCGGATAGTCCCCGAACTGTACTGAAAAAGTAATATGACTCCTACGAGGTACTTGAATTGATTGCCTTTTTGCAGCTAATCCGCTGGCTTAAACTTTTCAAGGATGATAAGATTATGCTTATTGGTGAGCTACTTTCGGTCAGGTTCACTTTCGAAAAGTGTTTGGTAAATCGTAATGTGCTTTTTAAAATGGTCGTGTTTGGCTGTCGACATATCAATTTCTGCTGCTTCGAGACCATTTTTTGACAGCTCCGTCTAGTGCCAATCCTACGAAGGCACTTGAGAAGTTTCATTTTGGTCTATGACTATAAAGATTTCTCAAGATAGCATTGTCGGTTATAGTAGCACAGAGTGGACCAACTATACATTCTCCATTTTCGGTACATCTTGGCAAATTAAACTTCTAAATATTTTTAGTTTTTCTCGTTTTTATTTTATTTTGCCGAATTAACGAACTAATTCAATCGGTTTCGTCGAAATTGTATAGCAACTTATTCTTATTTTTCTCATCAGGCAATCCCTATCACGAGCGACACAAGAAGTATAACCTACAGATCGTTGGACAATCCCAGCGAATGCCACGTACAAATAGTGCGCAATCAAGTCGATACAATGGCAAAAATAATGGAATTTTGTACCAAAAAATTCGCAAACAAAAAGTGTCTGGGTACGAGACAAATTAAAGCAGAAGAAGATGAGGTTCAACCCAACGGAAGAGTGTTCAAGAAGGTACGTTTTGTGTAAAGTTTGCAAAAGGAATGTTGGAGAACCAAAAAATGTTTGTTTAGTACGTCATGGGTGATTACATATGGAAAACTTTTGCCGAAATTAATTTGTTGGCTACAAATTTTGGACGTGGGATGCGCGAAATGGGAAATAAGCCTAAGGAGAACGTGGTCATTTTTGCCGAAACCAGGGAAGAGTGGATGATCGCTGCTCAAGGATTGTTCAAACAAAATATCCCCGGTAAGTTTCTTCAATTTAAGTGTGTTGTGTGGAAAATCTCTAATCTGGAACGGACTTCAGAAGCAGTGTCTTAGCTGTAACTGCCACTAGGGTTTGGACCGAATACAGGCTGTCTCATAAGTGGGTGCTTGCATCCTGATAGCAAGATTTTTCAAACATTTCCTGGACCTGCTTTCGATATTTTTGGAGTTGAGTCACTTCAGTTCCTTTGATGTTAAGTTTATCAGAAGAACATGTTCCTCTACTATGGAGTCTCGTAGCATTATCCTTTCCATCTTCTGCACTAACTCCAAATATATCCACGTTCAGGTGGCTCATTTCTGAATTGTAGCAAGTTGACGTATCGTCTATCTGCTCGTTTGGTTACTGCCTTTATAATTTATGGATGTAATTCTTGTGGAGTGTTATGACTTATGAGGCTTTTCTTTTTTCAGTGGTTACTATTTATGCAACTCTCGGAGACGAAGCAATCGTGCACGGAATAAATGAAACGGAAGTGACGACCGTTATTACGAGCTACGATTTAATGCCTAAATTTAAGAACATCTTACATCAAACTCCAACAGTTAAAAATTTAATCTACATGGAAGATCAACTAAAAGACTTGGAGGTCAAGGGATATAAACCAGGCGTGAATATCGTAACTTTTGCCGATGTACTTAATAAGGGTAGCGAATCAAAAATTGGTAAGAAACGACTCTTGTTTCTTACGAGACGCTATTAACATTTCTTTTTGTAGAAAACAACTATCCCAAAAGCAACGATGTTGCTATAATCATGTACACGAGCGGCTCTACGGGCGTACCCAAAGGCGTGATTCTTCATCACTCGAATTTAATATCAACTTTAAAGGCTTTTTCTGATGCAGTGACAATAACTGACGACGATTGCCTAATCGGTTATTTACCCTTAGCTCACGTTTTTGAATTACTAGTGGAAAGTGTTTGTCTTTGCATGGGAATTTCTATCGGCTATTCGACTCCTCTAACTATGATCGATACTTCGAGTAAAATTAAAAAAGGCACCAAAGGCGACGCTTCAATTTTACACCCTACATGTATGACTGCCGTACCTGTAAGTCTAACGTTGTTTTTTGTAAAACTTGAAATACAATTTTTGACATTTTCAGCTTATTTTGGACAGGATATCGAAGGGAATACAAGAAAAAGTTAGCAAGGGAAGTCCAATTGCAAAAATACTGTTTAAATTTGCCTACGACTATAAACGCATGTGGAAACGCCGTGGCTACTCGACCCCCTTAATAGATAAGTGAGTAATAATTGTACCCCATTTATTGCGACCTTGCTTTTAAAATGCATAATTATGTGGGATGATTCTTTATTGTTTCAGTTCAAAGTTCGCATCTTTATTAATGTGCTTATGTTATGTAACTTAAAAAAAAAAGTCTCAATATAATTTGTTTTCGCAGAGTCGTCTTTTCGAAAGTCAGACAAATGTTAGGAGGGCGTGTAAGGTTAATTTTATCGGGAGGAGCTCCACTATCGCCAGATACACACGAACAAATTAACATTTGCTTATGTTTAAACGTAATTCAAGGATATGGTCTAACTGAAACTACTTCATGTGCTACAATTATGGATAGTAAGTCGGGCGAGGACAGTATCGGATGTGAGGTACTAAATTATTGTTTTAGCGTATGATAGAACCGTCGGTAGAGTTGGTGGTCCGGCAACTTCTTGTGATATCAAATTAGTCAATTGGGAGGAGGGACATTATAGGATTACAGATAAACCGTATCCACGTGGAGAGATCGTTATTGGAGGCGATAGTATTAGTGCAGGTTACTATAAATTGGCAGAAAAGACTAAGGAAGACTTCTACGAAGCCGACGGTAAAAGGTGGTTTAAAACCGGTGATATCTGCGAAATCCAAACCGATGGAGTAGTCAAAATTATTGGTGAGTTTAAAAGTTTGAAGTAGTAACAAACTAATCATTGATTTTTGTAAAAAAGCACCTCATTTAAAGATTAAACTTTTGGATTATCATTGTAGAATCAAAGAATCTCTTTAGTGTTGGTTATTCCAAGTGGTCCATCGATCTGTAATAGATCGCTTTACTATTTTTGAAAATTCTGTTTAGTGGATCTCCTACACCTCGCTGTTGTTCAAAATTACTATTACTTGAAGTCTTTGTCTTTTATTTCATGACTGCCTTGTTGTGTTATAGGACCATAGTTAACTAGCCTTTTTATCGCATACAGGGTGTTATATTAGGCGGTGTATGATCATGTATGATCAAGATCTCACGTTTATCGGTAGCTCACTGAATGTTATCGTATTGTCCAACTGCATAATGCTCTAAAATTTACTGGGCCTTCGAAAATGCAAAATATACGGAGTGTTTTATTTGAAAAATTAAAGGGAAGATACTTGATAAGAGAAAGGTTACAACTTGTACTGCAATTACTTCGCCAGTCTTTTCTCCAAAGCGCTAAAAGGCGTACGTCCACTTCAAAATAAAAATCCTAATTTTCAATTCTTCAATTACTAAATTAGTACAAAATTTTTGATAATGTAGGCTAAAAGAACATTGCAAATTAGAAATAAAACAGATAGGCCGATAGTCTGCCACTCCTAAGTTAGGGGCGCTCTAGCCCCTAAACCGTTCGTCCGATGTAAAAAACCTGTCTAATATAATTTGTAGAAAATTGAATGGACTTTATTTTTGTACAGGAAGACTTTTCTCAAAAAGTGCGTTGTTTTCGACTTACAAGCGAAAACTAATCAAAACTGTTTATTGACCGAGTTTGGCATTTTTCTCCAACTTTACACGCTCTGGCGCTTAAACCGTTCGTCTGATGTAAAAAACCTGTCTGATATAATTTGTAGAAAATTGAATGTACCTTATTTTTGTACAGGAACACTTCTCAAAAAGTGCATAGTTTTCCAATTGTAAGCGAAAAACTAATCAAAACTGTTCATTAACCGATTTTGACATTTTTGTTCAACTTTAACGCGCTCTGGCGCTTAAACCGTTCGTCTGATGTAAAAAACCTGTCTGATATAATTTGTAGAAAATTGAATGTACCTTATTTTTGTACAGGAACACTTCTCAAAAAGTGCATAGTTTTCCAATTGTAAGCGAAAAACTAATCAAAACTGTTCATTAACCGATTTTGACATTTTTGTTCAACTTTAACGCGCTCTGGCGCTTAAACCGTTCGTCTGATGTAAAAAACCTGTCTGATATAATTTGTAGAAAATTGAATGTACCTTATTTTTGTACAGGAACACTTCTCAAAAAGTGCATAGTTTTCCAATTATAAGCGAAAAACTAATCAAAACTGTTCATTAACCGATTTTGACATTTTTGTTCAACTTTAACGCGCTCTGGCGCTTAAACCGTTTGTCTGATGTAAAAAACCTGTCTGATATAATTTGTAGAAAATTGAATGTACTTTATTTTTGTACAGGAACATTTTTCTCAAAAAGTCCGTCGTTTTCGATTTATAAGCTAAAAACTAATGAAAACTGTTTATTGAGCGATTTTGACATTTTTGTTCAACTTTAACGCGCTCTGGCGCCTAAACCGTTCGTCCGATGTAAAAAATCTGTTGGATATAATTAGTAGGAAATCTGATGTAGTTTATTTTTTATATAGAGCACTCAAAAACCTCAAAAACTGCGTGGTTTTCAAGTTATAAGCGAAATACTGAAAAAAAGACCAAAAACCCACTATTCTCTCGAGCCCTTAAGTTAATGCTGCTACTTGGGTCGATCGGTTTTATTTGAATGGATGCTTCATTATTTTCATTTTTATTCCTCTAATTATTTAATAACTATAAATATTGAATCTTTCAGATCGCAAGAAGGATCTTGTGAAACTCCAAGCTGGTGAATATGTATCCTTAGGAAAAGTCGAGACTGAATTAAAGACTTGTCCGATGGTCGATAACGTGTGTATTTATGGAGACTCGTCGAAACAATATTGTGTAGGTCTAGTGGTACCAAATCAACAACAATTGAGCGATCTCGCCCAAAAGATGGGTATCGCCGACAAAAGTTTCGAGGAGTTGTGCCTGTTGTCAGTGATGGAAAAGGCGGTTTTGCAAGAATTAGCGGATCACGGTAAAAAATGTGAGTTTAAGGAAAAAAGTTAATGTTTTGTTTTTATGATGTTTTTGTTTGTTAAAAGGTAAATTGGAGAAGTTCGAAATTCCGGCAGCTGTAAAATTATGTACGGAAGTTTGGTCGCCCGATATGGGATTAGTTACGGCAGCATTTAAGTTAAAACGTAAAGACATTCAAGAACGTTATCAGCACGAAATTAATCGAATGTACGCATCTTGAAACTTGCTGATGCGTTAATTATGTGTGTTTAGTTATTCCTTTTTAAATAATACGAAGACTTGTAAAGTGAAGCAAAAATTAGGTAAATTTTAATAATAAAAAAGTGTGTTGCAAATTTTTGTAACGTGCGGGACTCGATATAATATGTTTACAATACTCTTTGATTTTGTACATACGATTTTAATTAAAATGCAATTTATTTTTTTTATTATAATTGCTTTTTAGTGAAGTTTTATAAGGGTGGTTCAATATGTAGCTGTTTTGAGATTTTAAATTTTTTCTGTTATATTCTCTTTACATATTGAACGCCCTACAAACGCTATGTGTAATCTTAGTTTCTTACGAAACTATTATGTTTAGATAATTATACAAAATGTTATAATTTTGTAGGGGTTTTGAGAATATTGAGAATTTTTTCAAATTCTATTTAATGGCTATTTATTAAGGTACGCGTGAGCTAAAGAATAATTTAGATTAGTTGCACATTTTGTTTGTTACGGAGGTATGTAAGTTGTACTTAATGTACATAAATGTCGTTTGAGAGAGAGTTTTGTTGGTATTGTTCCTATTTCGTGTGTGAGCCCCGTTTTGAGTGTCTGTCCTTTAGATTTTAAGTTGAGAGCCTAAACAAACTACGTTTTATTGCGTCTAGCCAGTGAATATTAGGGAAAAAAGTAAAGTTTAGGTAAAAATGGTGCTCTTGTTAAGTGGAACAAATTGTTAATAATAAATTGTACAAATTGAATGTATTTAATTTTTAAGGTATTTAGTCCTCACGCTACTTCTCTAACATCACGAGGTTGTGTCATGAGTTAAAAATTGCTTTTCTTAATACTTTTGTAAAAGGGTCACAAATTTGAATTGAACAAACTGTATAATTTATTGTGCAATAAATTTATTCGATATTTACTAATTTAATTTTATAATTCGATTTTGTTGAAATTTAAAATGCATGAGGTTTATTATTCTTTTGTCCTGTTCCTGTTTAGTTTAATATACATGAATAGGAAGAAGTAACAATATCGATAACAACACCCTTAAAAAGAGAAAAATTACAGCGTGACTTAATGAAAATTTGCAAACAAATCAAGATTATAAAATTTTCTTTGATCTACTTTTTATTTCTGTTGGCATAGTTTGGCGTTTTTTCAAGAGTTAATTCAGCAATAGAGAATATTCATCCATACTGATATTTTCTCATGAAATTTGAATTATTCAGTCTTATTCTAAAACTTGTCATTTTTAAAATAGAATCCAGTTTTTGGACTCTACCGAGAGCGTTCAGAATAGTCTTGCTCGTTTCTTTTTCCCTGTAGTTTTATCTTAAGGGGGTAATCTCCGCCCGTAATTTCAATGGGTACGACGATTGCAAATGACGTAACTATTAACTTTTGTAAATATTATTTTTGTACATTAAAGTTCATAGTATATTGTACTGCGCTACAAGATATTTTCACAAATAAGCAGAATGCAGAAATTATAACTTGACCAACTTTTGAAATATATTTTATTACTTTTGCCTGGTGCTATCTGCAACCCACAGTACACCCGAGTACGAGAAGTAGCATTTATTAACAAAACAATTTGAATTTTCAACGGTCGGTCGGTCGGTAGTTACATAAATAAAGAAAGTATGGTATGGTAGTTAGCCTCAAAATTACACGGCGTGAACACGGTTCGTGAGATTTTCTAAACATATCAAAATAATAAATTTTCGCTATAACGAGGTAACTCAACCGTACAGTGTCATTTTACTGAGTCGTGTGCATTGGTGTATTAGTTCTGTTTAGTGCATTTCTACAATTTCCGTCTACACGAGATTTAGTGAATATGTGCTGAATTTGAAAATAAATACACGTGTTGGACTATTGTGTTCCGAAAAAGATTATGATGGAAGGGCAAATTAAACAAGAACCAGCTACTTTTGAATACTCTCATAATTTTCCAAATTTTAGTAAGTAACCTTAACATACTTTTTATTATTATGTGTTCATCGTAGCATCGGGTTTTAAGTATTAAAATATAACCATTGCAGATGAACCTGTTAAAGAAGAGCCTTATCATGATAACCTTATGTGCGATGGTAAGAATGGGGTTGTTAAATTCTCATAAGTGCAGTGCCTGAATATAAAAATTTTCAGGTTTGATTAAAATGGAGGAGCTTGATTTGAAGTTATCTCTTCGAGAGAGTGTTGCAGAGGAAGAAAGGGAAACTGACGAAGTATATCAGTGTTATAATTGTGATTTTAAGTGTTCGCTAAAAGCAAGTCTAATTGTCCACATGCAAACTCATGCAGAAAAGCCTTTCAAGTGTAATTTATGTGATCGTACATTTTCACAAAAAGCTAATTTAGTGAAGCATTTATTAGTACACACAGGTGAAAGGCATTTTAAATGTACTGTTTGTGATTATACAAGTTCTGGAAAAGATAGCTTAAACCAACATTTATTAGTACACACAGGTGAAAAGCCTTTCAAGTGTAAGATATGTGATCGTACATGTTTACATAAAACTGATTTAGCAAGGCATTTATTAATACACACAGGTGAAAGGCCTTTTAAGTGTTCTGTATGTGATTATACAAGTTCACGAAAAGATAACTTAAACCAACATTTATTAGTACACACAGGTGAAAAGCCTTTCATGTGTAATATATGTGATCGTACATTTTCGCAGAAAGGTAATTTAGCGAAGCATTTATTAGTACACACGGGTGAAAGGCATTTTAAATGTACTGTTTGTGAGTATGCAAGTTCACGAAAAGATAACTTAAATCAACATTATTTATTAGTACACACTGGCAAACGGCCTTTTAAGTGTACTGTATGTGATTATACAAGTTCGCGAAAACATAGCCTAAACCAACATTTATTAGTACACACAGGTGAAAATCCTTTCAAGTGTAAGATATGTGATCGTACATGTTCGAAGAAAAGTGATTTAGCGAGGCATTTATTATTACACACAGGTGAAAAGCCTTTTAAGTGTACTGTATGTGATTATACAAGTTCGCGAAAATACAGCTTAAATCAACATTTATTAGTACACACAGGTGAAAAGCCTTTCAAGTGTAATATATGTGATCGTGCATTTTGGCATAAATGTAGGTTAAAGAAGCATGCAGTTGTACACACAGGTGAAAAGCCTTTCAAGTGTAATATATGTGATCGTGCATTTTTGCATAAATGTAGCTTAAAGAAACATGCAGTTGTACACACAGATGAAAGGCCTTTTAAATGTACTGTATGTGATTTTACATGTTTGCAAAAAAATAGTTTAGAGGTAGTACATTTATTAACACACACCGATAAAAAGCTTATTAAATGTAATGCATGTGATATTAAATTCGCATAGAGAAGTCAGTTAGAGAAAGATCTTGGTACACACACGTGAAAAGTTTTTAAAATATAATAGTGTAGTTTAAAAGACATTGATATTGTCATCGATATTTAGCGTGTTTTATAATTGCAGTATTTGTTCGAGTAAAGGTTGCTCGTACAAGTTTGAATCTGTTCGAACAGATATGATTTAAAAAACGGTTTGTGCGTACTAACTGTCATCTGTCACGACAATTTGCTATTTTTAAATACAATTTTAAATTTTGAGGTTATGTTGCGCCGTGTTCAAACAGGATCTGCACCACCGAACCTTTATTTCCTTATAGTACAGGAGAAATAGGTTTTTAGGTGGAACTAATTCCCACAGAGACGCGGTTTGAATTTTTTAGTTCCTTGTTGATATCTCTTTGACATACTAAAAGTCTAGAAAAATCTAAGTGTGCGAAATGCGTTTTTTTGGCGTCGATCTTGAGAAAATTTTTAAAAATCGTGTGTGGTATCACATTACAGAAAATTTCATGCTGAAAAAGATTATGATATTCGTTTTACAAAATTCAAATAAAGAACAAAATGTTGGCCCAAAAACTGAAAAATTTTGCGGTGTTGAAAATCGTATTTTTATTAATCACAATTAGTTTTGTATTACAAATGCATATTAGTTCAGTCACATTAGACAAAAAATCGCTTTTTTGTCGGAAAAATTAGTTTTGAAGTTATAAATAAGTATATTACGGCAAAATCCGCAAAATATCTGTAGGTAAATTTTAGATATTCGTTTACGAGATAACACTGTATATGCTGTCAAGTAAGACGAGCAAGTTTTATTAACGGAATTAGGCACTAAAGTTATGCATCAATAGGTAATCCGGCACTGCATGAAGTAGCATAAAGATAATATTATAATAATTAAAGATTTTTAAAACAGAAATCATGTTAAGTGTCCTCTTCACCTGAAGGAATTTTTTAAAATTTTATACGAAATGTATTGCGCTATCAAACTTCAGAAGGTTCTTATTCCCAACTTGGAGGTTTGAAGATGATTTCTTATAATACAATGCTTGAATAAAAGCGTAGTTAAAAATTTTTAAAACAAAAGCCCATGCCAGGTTTCGGCTTAACCTTTTGTGAAGAAGTTAAAAAATACATTTTTTCGAAATTGTTACATTCAGGAGCCCGCTATTTAACTTCAAAAACTTCTTATTCACAACTTAGAGGTCCAATAAAGATTTCCTATGTTGCATCAGATAGAATAAGGACGCAGTTAAAGGTTTTTTAAAACAAAAGTCGTGCCAAGTTTCGTCTGCACCTTTTGTGAAGAAGTTAAAAAACACTTTTGTTCGAAATTGTAAAATTAAGAAGCGCACTATTAAACTTCAAAAGTATCTTATTCATCACTTGGAGGTCCAATAAAGATTTCCTATTTCACATCACATAGCATAAGGGCGTAGTTAAAGGTTTTTTAAAAACAAAGTAGTGCCAGGTTTCATGTTTGACTTTTATGAAGAAGTTAAAAAACACTTTTGTTCGAAATTGTAAAATTAAGAAGCGCGCTATTGAACTTCAAGAGCTTTTTATGCACGACTTGGAGATACGTTAAAAATTTGCTATATCACATCACATAGAATAAGAACGTAGTTAACAAATTTTTTAAACCAAATCTTTATAGGGCCTCCAAGTGGTGAATAAAAAGCTCTTGAAGTTCAATAGCGCACTCCTTAATGTTACAATTTGCAACAAAGGCGTTTTTTAACTTCTTCACAAAAGGTGCAGATGAAACCTGGAACTACTTTGGTTTTAAAAAACCTTTAACTACGTCTTTATTCTATCTGATGCAATATAGGAAATCTTTATCGTGCCTCCAAGTGGTGAATAAGAAACTATTGCAGTTCAATAGCGCGCTTCTTAATTTTTCGAAAAAAATTCGAAAAAAAGTATTTTTTAACTTCTTCACCAAAGGTGAAGACAAAACATGACACGACTTTTGTTTTTATAAAAATTTTAACAACACCCTTATTCTATGTGACGAGATGTAAGAAATCTGTATTATACCTCCAAATTGCAAATAAGAAGCTGTTGAAGTTCAATAGAGCGCTTCTTAAATTTATAATTTCGGAAAAAGTATTTTTTAACTTCTTTACAAAAGGTGAAGACGAAATCTGGCACGACTTTGGTTTTTAAAAATCTTTAGCTACGCCCTTTTTCTAAGTGATGTGGCATAGGAAATTATTATCGTACCTCCAAGTTGCGAATAAGAAGTTTTTATAGTTCAATAGCGAGCTTACTAAATGCTACCATTTCCAATATTTTTTTAAAAATGCCTTTACAATAAATACCTAGCTGAAGAGGAAACATAACATAATTTTTGTTATCTTTATGCTACTTCATGCAGTGTCGGATTATCCATGGATGGATAACTTTAGTGACTGATCCCGTTCATTAAATTTGCGCGTTTATACTTGGCAGTTATCTTGTAAACGCATATTTATCTAAAATACTTATCAATTATTTGTAATATCGAAACGTACGTGTATTATATACAAAAATCCAGTTTTGTAGGAATTATTCCGACAAAAGAGCGATTGTTTGCCTAATGTGACTAGACTAATATGCATTTGTAATCCAAAATTCATTTTGATAATAAAAATACGATTTTCAACACTGCAAAAGGATTCAGCTTTTCGACCAACATTTTGTTTTTTGATTTTGATTTTGTAAAACCAATTTCATAATCTTTTTCAGCATGCAATTTTCTGTAATTTGATACCACACACGATTTTTTTTATAATTTTTGAAAAATTTCTTAAGATCGACGCCAAAAAACCGCATTTCGCACACTTAGATTTTTCTAGACTTTTAGTATGTCAAAGAGATATCAACAAGGAACTAAAAAATTCAAACTGCGTCTCTGTGGGAATTAGTTCCACCTAGCACCTATTTTTTTGGCTATATCTCCTGTACTATTATGGAATAATAATTATTTGTAATAAAAATCTTATTTTAGTTTTAAAAAAACATTTTTTATCGCTTTTACTATAATTGCTTTTTACTTTTGAACGAGTCAAAATTGTCACACCACCTGTTTTGTTGTTTATCATTTATAATTTATTATTATCATGTAAACGTATTCATTTTTGTAATTTCAATTTAAAGTAAATCAGTTTATAGTAAACCGTACGTTTGTAAACTTGTGTTTTCTTTGTGAGAAAAATAGAACTTTATCCTGGTCGCAGAACGTATTTTCCAGTTTAAGGTAGGTAATTATTATTTTTGGTATTTGTGTACTTCATTGTATAACGATTTTTGTAAATTTTATTATTTGGATGTCGCATTTGGCGTGGGTTTTAATTTTTCTGGAACATTTTCCACGACTGAAAGTATGGTGGAGAAGTGGTGTATCAGTGGACTTACAGGTAGCAATACCTCTGTTCTAACCACTCTGTTAATAATAATAATAATTAATTTTTTTGAAGGCAATTAATGCACGTGTAATTTTTGAAGACTTTCCGTTTATCGATAATTTTGATACCGAGGTAAATTTTTATTTTTGGCCGTATGGTCTCATTTTGTCAGTGTCGTGGACAAGTTTGTTGTTTATCATCATTTCCTCATTAATTGTATAATAAAATTTACCATCAGTAGCCAAACCAATAGTAAACAAATTCAATAAGTAATCAAGGAAGCGGAAATTTTAAAACTTCATATTAACAGAGCAGATAAGAACTTTAAGCTATAATTATTATCAACAAATTATTTATTTTCTGAATTATTTGAATTTATTTCGCAATTTTTAATTTATACAGATACATTTTCTTTAAAATTAACTATAGTACTTCATTCAGTATAACAAAGACCACCTATAGGTATAATAGATGATAGTCTTTGGTATAACTTAATGTCACGTGATCAACTTTCGCATTCTTTATCTTGTTCTAATGCGAGATTCACATGATGCGTATTTTGGAATGTACTAGAATGCCCAAATGTAGTGGTCCACATGATGCGAAATTCGCAATACGGGTTTTTAGCAACTTTTCGTTAAAATCAACATACCAACTGTTCAAAATAGCAAAAAGAATCAGGCTATATATAATATGATTTTTATTACTATTGTGGTAAATGTTGACGGCTATGTTTTATCCAAATTATCTACCAAAAAATATTGTCTTTGGCAGATCTAAGACAATAGGACATAAAGGATATCATAAAACTTCGTTCCACCTGCACTTGAGTCTTGAGTGTTTAATTTTGATATAGTATTTGAAGGTTTCATTTCAAAGCTTCTCAAAATTTCCTTTTCATATGTATATGTATTAGTGACTTTTGCATCTCAAATCGCGTTTTTTCAAGACATATCTTAGTTTTCGTTAATTAATTTAGCTATAGGTATACTGCTACTTGAACTACGTTCATTTGTATTTTAGGGCCGATTGTACATTCGAAGATTAGCTTAAGTTCAAACTGCCTTGACATTGAGATAGCCATTGTCAATGAACGATAATAAGGCTGTTAAATGAAGAATGTTGTCCGAGCTCTACTTATATCTTTTATTTCACCCACCCCACTCTGCCGGAAAGCTGGGAAGTTCTGTATACCGTGTGATAACTTTCAAAGCGGTATATAAAGAGAAATAACATTGTAAATCGCTTTGTTGCTCGCCAGTTGCTTCTAAGTAAACAGTAAAAGTATCTATCGAAAGAGAATCATTTTCTTACTCTCCTAGAACCAAATTACGTTATATTTGATTTTCCCGGTTTTGGAATTTCAACAATACGAGGATCTATTGATATCTAGTTAGCCTAGACCAGTTCCATGCATAAACAAAATATTGCGTTACCATAGCAACGAACAATAACTTATTAGAAGTGTCAGTGTAAAGTTTGACGTCAAAAAAGTAAACCAGAGTTAAGCAATAAATTAAAAGAAAAAAGATGTCCACCGAAATTGTGAAAATCGAAAAATTGGAGTATCGAGCCATCATCAAGTACCTGTATTTAAAAGGGTTAAGAGGTAAGCAGATTTACGAAGATATGGTTAATACCCTTGGTGATCAATGTCCTTCGTATGCGACCGTGAAAAATTGGACTGCAAGCTTCAAAAGAGGTTAATTTTCAATTGAAGATGATGACCGATCGAGAAGGCCAGTTTCTGTGTCAGTCCCCGAAAATATCGATGCAGTTCATGATATGATTTTATCAGACCGTCGAATTGGGCTAAAACGGATATCTGAAGCACTGAATATTTCACACGAACGCGTTCATCATATAGTTCACGTCAATTTGGACATAGAAAAATTTCTGCAAAATGGATCCCCAAATGTTTGAATGTTGACCAAAAGCGTGCAAAGGTAGAAGCATCGCGTTCGATCTGTGCTCGATTTGAAAACGATGTAGACTTTTTAAACCGAATTGTTACTATGGATGAGACTTGGGTAGTGGGTACATTTCTACGATCCAGAAACAAAGCAACAATCGATGGAATGGCGACACTCTGGTTCTCCAAGACCTAAGAAGTTTCGTGTCCAAAAATCTGCTGGAAAAGTTCTTGCTTCAGTTTTTTGGGATTGCCATGGAGTAATCATGATTGATTTTTTGGATAAGGGTAGAACAATAACTGGAGATTACTATTCGACATGACTGACCACTCTACGGGAAAAAATTAAAGAGAAAAGACGCGAAAAGCTATCCAAAGGTGTTTTGTTTTTGCAGGACAACGCCCCTGCACACAAATCTCATGCTGCCACGCAAGAAATTCGTGATTTAGGGTTTGAATTACTAGAACACCCCCTTTATTTTCCAGATTTCGCTTTGTTCGACTATCATCTCTTTCCTCAACTGAAAAAAGTTTAAAATGTCGTAAATTTTCTTCCTAGGAGGAGGTAATAAAAGCTGTGGGGTCTGGTTTGCAGAGCAAGAAGAAACGTTTTTTTTGAAAGGTCTAGAGACGTTGCAGGTTCGCTGTAATAAATGTATCCAATTAAGAGAATAATATGTTGAGTAATAAAATATTTTGACATTAAAATTTTGTTTGGTTCTATAGTAGGCTAAGAATTTTTCAATATATCCTCGTAATGGCTTCTCTCCACAAGTTTGGAAACTGGTGTTTTGTCCAGATGTGGTTATAAACTTTCAATAAGTGTTTTTTCCCATTGTCGGGTAGGTTTTGAAGAAGTGGAAATGGCTCGTCTATAGAAAACTCTTTATTTATATCTTTACTATCGGTAAAATTGGTAAAAGGAACATTTAAAGTTTCCCCTAACATCGCAACCCAACTTCTTTTAGATCAGTGATAATTCGATTGTTCGAGACTAGAAGATTGGCAGTTTTTGAATGACGCACGTTTCTTGAGTTTTGTGGCTGTTTTGCAATCATGATTTCACCAAGGTATAGGGGTTTCTGTTCTTTTGTTACGTGATGGTTACGTTTTCCCCCCGAACATTTTAATAATTTGAAGTATTTGGTACTCAGAAAATAATTCTCTTTCTATAGATACCTTTACCGTCCTTGTAGAAGTACCTACCTAACTGGTGAGCATCAAACTGCAAATAAGTGATTTGCAATGTTATTTCTCCCTATGTACCTCTTTCAAAGTTATGACGTATGTATTTTGTATCGTCGATTCTATGTAACTCATTGTTTGCCTATTTATGAATCACTCTGTATATTTTCTTTATCTTTATATAATATAGGTCCGTATAATTTATCCAATCGGTGTTCAGAAACACTAAATCTTTTTTTACGATTCCATACGATAGAATAGAAGATCGGACGGCTTGATTTGTCTTACATGATGACTGATGACCTTTCTTATAACTCTTTAATTTTTGATTCAATTGTACGCGCTTATTTACCTTTCTCAACCCTCTTGCAGGGATGAGCATCGACACGTCGACTTTGATTGTCTACATCTTACATGTCAACTATGTCATCAATGTCAACAATGTGTCGACAATGTAAACAATGTGTCGACAATGTAAAATATGTCATCTTGGTGTCGACAATGTAGACAATGTGGAAAATTGTGAGGTTAGGTTTATGTTGTTGGAACTTTTGGCTGTAAATACAACATGTCCAGCGCAATTAGGTTTATACCTTGGAACTCGGACGCAGTTATAATGATGGGATTTAAATGATTTTTTTCATTTTTGGTATCCTAATGCTGTAAAATAAAATGTTTACTATTGAAACTTACCGCAATTTCGAAAATCGTCAATTAAAAATATAATAATAAAATTTAATAGGAAATCTCAACGAAAAATTCAATAAAGAAACCTTAAATACTAGTCCTCAGTAATTTTGTCACCTAAAATACGGGTTGCATAAAATGGGGTAAGTTTTGGCTATTCGGTGTGTCTTTTTCTATGACGGAAACCTAAAGATAAAGTTTTTGGCCTCGGCAGACCTCCAGATTTTGCCATAAATCCTCGCAATAGCGAAGTTTTTTACTTTTTTTATCAGTTTCGGTCAATTTTAACCCCGCAGGATTAATTGTTTGGATTGAAGGTAGTTTTTGATATTTTAAATCACTTTTTGTCGACATTGTTGTATTGTTGACATTGTCTACATGGGAAATTTTGCAAAAGTTGTCTACACCGACACTATAGTCGACA
Organism: Malthinus flaveolus; assembly: GCA_950108345.1. Lineage (NCBI taxonomy): Eukaryota > Metazoa > Arthropoda > Insecta > Coleoptera > Cantharidae > Malthinus > Malthinus flaveolus. The sequence goes on from OX467285.1 coordinate 3,511,671, forward strand.
TGTAACATGTAAACAATTGCATTGTTGACATAATATTGTCTACACCGCCCATCCCTGCCCTCTTGTACGCATGTTGTAAGTAGTCGTTGATGGTCTACTTATATATTATGAACTTTTCTCAGTTGCATTAGAAACAATAAGATACTAAACACTAATCCTATATGCTGCAAAAGGCTTGTTTAACAACACTTATAATACGAGTAATCAATTAGTATACAGAATTGTTTACATTACCATAGTTATAACGGCCATACCGAGTTCAAAAAATCCACAAGCTGTTAAAACGATCTTCTGGTGTTCAAACTGAAGAAGAAGAGATTGACGCTGCAATTAAAATATTTGTCTAGCGTCTTTAGAGAACATGTCCAATGTCCAAGGCTAAAAATATTTTGCCCACCGAGCAGTTTATCAAATGCAAATAGTCGCAGATCTGTGTGTGGGTGGCTGAATATTTTTTACTACTAAAATCGGGATATAGAGCCCGATTTCTTATTAATCTAGTTTGGTCCTGGTGACACGTACCTTTAATCGAAGCTCTTGATTGAAATATGGCAAAGTGATTTTTACTTCAACTCGACGAGATCGATGGATCTGAAAGTAATCGAACATGTAATTCATTTCTATGGATGTCTCGGTTAAACGCTACCTGATACATTAACATTTGGCAAAGAAGCAGCAGCGCGCTCAGTTCTAACCCAAAAATAATGAAACCGCCTATCTCTTGATAAATTTTAAAATTTTCCGTGTATCCATAAGTTGTGAGGGCACAAATTATTTCCAAAAACGTGTGGCAAATAAGGAGACTCATCGGAATAGAAAACACCTTCTCGATATATCTACTTAAATTAAATATCTGACTGTGTACGTCGGAAATCAATGAAAATAGTCGATTCACAAATTTGTAATCTTCAGACGTAAATGTTTGAAAATTATCTATGTAATCATTTAAGGTCTTTACCTTATTCCAAGCAACGAACAAAACCATAAAAAAATAATTGAAGAATATACGCGTCGTAATATTTACAACAGACAAATTGAAGAATTGTAAAAGTAAATTGCGACAACGAAACGAACCAAAGTGCTCTTTTTGCCAAACATCCACTAGATCCCAAATTGGGCTTGCCACAATTAGCATATTGATTGGAGTGACAACAAATACAGACGTAATAATAATAACCTTCAAGCGATTGTACAAATGTGGTAGATTGCGTTTCTTGTAAATTTCGTCCAATTCTTCGAAGATTCTTAAACTTCTTATGAAATACTTTTGTCGAAAAACAAAGATGACGATTATGGCGAGTGCGAGAATTTGAGAAAAAATGTAATCTCCTCCGATTATGCCGTCCCCGACAGAAATTTCGTGTTCTCGTATTTCGTTTGAAATACGCAACACGGCGGTAATTATTATATAAACAAACGCCCCTGAAAAATTATCTATTATTTTCCGAGTTAAAAGAGCCGTACTGTAAGAACACGAAGTTGCAAAGGTAAAGGATTGGTCTGAAGGGTTTGACTTCCCAAAACATTTGTTTTGTAATTTCTCCTCTTACCTCCGTTAACGAATAAATGGTTCCAACCAATAGCACGTGCTTCATAATAATAGCTTCTTGTATTTACGTCAAATTTTTGATCGAAAGGAGCTACTCCGCATATTTTAGCGGGGATGTACATAAATTTCAAAATATCGTTTAAATTTTTGGTACCAGCCATGGTTTTTAAGTCGTAAAACTGAAACCTTATTACTGCCTGATTAAATCCAATAATTTGAAAATGATTACTCCAATTTTGTAAATGGGTAATAAAAACATTGGAAGGAAAAAATCGATTACTTCTAATACTCTCCATAGGAAATGAGGGAATGTGATTTATTACTTCCCTTTCTCTTGAGTTCAATTCTATACAGAGTGTTTTAAAGTTATATCGCATTCCTCTCATTAATTATAAGTAGACACTTTTATCATGAAAACTTCCTATTAATCGAAAAATAACAAATGAGCATAATATAGTTGTAAAGACGATCGAAGGGGCTTTCGAAACAGGTGTCGCTCAACCCCCCTTCCTATTTAAGGTTTAAGGGGTTAAGTCTACCCCACTTTGGGGATTGATCTAGCGAGAAGGCAAATACTCCTTTGGTGTTAAAATAGACAGGTCTCGTAGAGTTGTAATATTTTATACTAAGACGAAGATATTAGAAGTGGGAAGTCTTCATATTGACACCTTGTATACAGCGTCTTGTTTAAATCGACGTAACGCACTTTGAAACTATACTCCATTCAAATTCAAGGTGCAGTAAACGTCAACACATACATGCAGATATCTTGGCAAATTATTGTATTGACAAGCATTTTTTCCCACGTTTAGTCACGTGCTTTGAAAAAGAAATTACATTGACTATAGTAACATCGATTTAGCAATAACTGTTCAGATAACGATACACTATGGAACATAAAATAAACTTGCAAATAATGTACTTAGTTTCGTCTTTTTGCGATCAATAGTACACACTAGAGAGATATTTAAAGACCTTTAAAGGTAAATCGGTGTGATTTTAAGGTTTTTAAATTTTTGGTAAAGAGTTATTGTTAAATCTAAACTCCTAATTTAAGGGCACTAACGTATGATCTACTGCGCTCAATATTGCCAATTCAAACTTAGAATGGCTAGTTTCAAACAAGATACACGGTATTTTTGCTTATAACTCGACAACTATGCAGTTTGTGAGAAAACTGCTTCTATATCAATATGAAATACATGAAATTTCGTACAAATTATATCTTTTAAGTTTTTTATCTGAGGTAAACGGTTTTGGCGCCAGAGCGCCTTAAAGTTTGATAAAAATTTGTAATGGGCTAAACAAAATATTTTTTTAGTTTATCGCGTATAATTCAAAAACTGGGCACTTCAGGAACAAGTGTTTGTACACAAAAATAAACGATTAATTTTTCTTCAAATTATATCTTATAGGGTTTTTGTCTCAGACGAACGGTTTAGGCGCCAGAGCGCCTTAAAGTTTGATAAAAATTTCAAATGGGCCAAAAAACTGTTTTTTAGCTTATCGCGTGTAATATGAAAACTGGGCTCTTCTGAAACAAGTGTTTGTACACAAAAATTAAAGATTAATTTTTCTTCAAATTATATCTTGTAGGGTTTTTGTCTCAGACGAACGGTTTAGGCGCCAGAGCGCCTTAAAGTTTGATAAAAATTTCAAATGGGCCAAAAAACTGTTTTTTAGCTTATCGCGTGTAATATGAAAACTGGGCTCTTCTGAAACAAGTGTTTGTACACAAAAATTAAAGATTAATTTTCTTCAAATTATATCTTGTAGGGTTTTTGTCTCAGACGAACGGTTTAGGCGCCAGAGCGCCTTAAAGTTTGATAAAAATTTCAAATGGGCCAAAAAACTGTTTTTTAGCTTATCGCGTGTAATATGAAAACTGGGCACTTCTGAAACAAGTGTTTGTACACAAAAATAAAAGATTAATTTTTCTTCAAATTATATCTTATAGGGTTTTTGTCTCAGACGAACGGTTTAGGCGCCAGAGCGCCTTAAAGTTTGATAAAAATTTCAAATGGGCCAAAAAACTGTTTTTTAGCTTATCGCGTGTAATATGAAAACTGGGCACTTCTGAAACAAGTGTTTGTACACAAAAATAAACGATTAATTTTTCTTCAAATTATATCTTGTAGGGTTTTTGTCTCAGACGAACGGTTTAGGCGCCAGAGCGCCTTAAAGTTTGATAAAAATTTCAAATGGGCCAAAAAACTGTTTTTTAGCTTATCGCGTGTAATATGAAAACTGGGCACTTCTGAAACAAGTGTTTGTACACAAAAATAAAAGATTAATTTTTCTTCAAATTATATCTTGTAGGGTTTTTGTCTCAGACGAACGGTTTAGGCGCCAGAGCGCCTTAAAGTTTGATAAAAATTTCAAATGGGCCAAAAAACTGTTTTTTAGCTTATCGCGTGTAATATGAAAACTGGGCACTTCTGAAACAAGTGTTTGTACACAAAAATTAAAGATTAATTTTTCTTCAAATTATATCTTGTAGGGTTTTTGTCTCAGACGAACGGTTTAGGCGCCAGAGCGCCTTAAAGTTTGATAAAAATTTCAAATGGGCCAAAAAACTGTTTTTTAGCTTATCGCGTGTAATATGAAAACTGGGCTCTTCTGAAACAATTGTTTGTACACAAAAATAAAAGATTCATTTTTCTTCAAATTATATCTTGTAGGGTTTTTGTCTCAGACGAACGGTTTAGGCGCCAGAGCGCCTTAAAGTTTGATAAAAATTTCAAATGGGCCAAAAAACTGTTTTTTAGCTTATCGCGTGTAATATGAAAACTGGGCACTTCTGAAACAAGTGTTTGTACACAAAAATAAACGATTAATTTTTCTTCAAATTATATCTTATAGGGTTTTTGTCTCAGACGAACGGTTTAGGCGCCAGAGCGCCTTAAAGTTTGATAAAAATTTCAAATGGGCCAAAAAACTGTTTTTTAGCTTATCGCGTGTAATATGAAAACTGGGCACTTCTGAAACAAGTGTTTGTACACAAAAATAAAAGATTAATTTTTCTTCAAATTATATCTTGTAGGGTTTTTGTCTCAGACGAACGGTTTCCCAACGGCCCAAATTTCAAATGGGCCAAAAAACTGTTTTTTAGCTTATCGCGTGTAATATGAAAACTGGGCTCTTCTGAAACAATTGTTTGTACACAAAAATAAAAGATTCATTTTTCTTCAAATTATATCTTGTAGGGTTTTTGTCTCAGACGAACGGTTTAGGCGCCAGAGCGCCTTAAAGTTTGATAAAAATTTCAAATGGGCCAAAAAACTGTTTTTTAGCTTATCGCGTGTAATATGAAAACTGGGCACTTCTGAAACAAGTGTTTGTACACAAAAATAAACGATTAATTTTTCTTCAAATTATATCTTATAGGGTTTTTGTCTCAGACGAACGGTTTAGGCGCCAGAGCGCCTTAAAGTTTGATAAAAATTTCAAATGGGCCAAAAAACTGTTTTTTAGCTTATCGCGTGTAATATGAAAACTGGGCTCTTCTGAAACAAGTGTTTGTACACAAAAATTAAAGATTAATTTTTCTTCAAATTATATCTTGTAGGGTTTTTGTCTCAGACGAACGGTTTAGGCGCCAGAGCGTCTTAAAGTTTGATAAAAATTTCAAATGGGCCAAAAAACTGTTTTTTAGCTTATCGCGTGTAATATGAAAACTGGGCTCTTCTGAAACAAGTGTTTGTACACAAAAATTAAAGATTAATTTTCTTCAAATTATATCTTGTAGGGTTTTTGTCTCAGACGAACGGTTTAGGCGCCAGAGCGCCTTAAAGTTTGATAAAAATTTCAAATGGGCCAAAAAACTGTTTTTAGCTTATCGCGTGTAATATGAAAACTGGGCACTTCTGAAACAAGTGTTTGTACACAAAAATAAAAGATTAATTTTTCTTCAAATTATATCTTATAGGGTTTTTGTCTCAGACGAACGGTTTAGGCGCCAGAGCGCCTTAAAGTTTGATAAAAATTTCAAATGGGCCAAAAAACTGTTTTTTAGCTTATCGCGTGTAATATGAAAACTGGGCTCTTCTGAAACAAGTGTTTGTACACAAAAATTAAAGATTAATTTTTCTTCAAATTATATCTTGTAGGGTTTTTGTCTCAGACGAACGGTTTAGGCGCCAGAGCGCCTTAAAGTTTGATAAAAATTTCAAATGGGCCAAAAAACTGTTTTTTAGCTTATCGCGTGTAATATGAAAACTGGGCACTTCTGAAACAAGTGTTTGTACACAAAAATAAAAGATTAATTTTTCTTCAAATTATATCTTGTAGGGTTTTTGTCTCAGACGAACGGTTTAGGCGCCAGAGCGCCTTAAAGTTTGATAAAAATTTCAAATGGGCCAAAAAACTGTTTTTTAGCTTATCGCGTGTAATATGAAAACTGGGCACTTCTGAAACAAGTGTTTGTACACAAAAATTAAAGATTAATTTTTCTTCAAATTATATCTTGTAGGGTTTTTGTCTCAGACGAACGGTTTAGGCGCCAGAGCGCCTTAAAGTTTGATAAAAATTTCAAATGGGCCAAAAAACTGTTTTTTAGCTTATCGCGTGTAATATGAAAACTGGGCACTTCTGAAACAAGTGTTTGTACACAAAAATAAAAGATTAATTTTTCTTCAAATTATATCTTGTAGGGTTTTTGTCTCAGACGAACGGTTTCCCAACGGCCCAAATTTCAAATGGGCCAAAAAACTGTTTTTTAGCTTATCGCGTGTAATATGAAAACTGGGCACTTCTGAAACAAGTGTTTGTACACAAAAATTAAAGATTAATTTTTCTTCAAATTATATCTTGTAGGGTTTTTGTCTCAGACGAACGGTTTAGGCGCCAGAGCGCCTTAAAGTTTGATAAAAATTTCAAATGGGCCAAAAAACTGTTTTTTAGCTTATCGCGTGTAATATGAAAACTGGGCACTTCTGAAACAAGTGTTTGTACACAAAAATTAAAGATTAATTTTTCTTCAAATTATATCTTGTAGGGTTTTTGTCTCAGACGAACGGTTTAGGCGCCAGAGCGCCTTAAAGTTTGATAAAAATTTCAAATGGGCCAAAAAACTGTTTTTTAGCTTATCGCGTGTAATATGAAAACTGGGCACTTCTGAAACAAGTGTTTGTACACAAAAATAAAAGATTAATTTTTCTTCAAATTATATCTTGTAGGGTTTTTGTCTCAGACGAACGGTTTCCCAACGGCCCAAATTTCAAATGGGCCAAAAAACTGTTTTTTAGCTTATCGCGTGTAATATGAAAACTGGGCACTTCTGAAACAAGTGTTTGTACACAAAAATAAAAGATTAATTTTTCTTCAAATTATATCTTATAGGGTTTTTGTATCAGACGAACGGTTTAGGCGCCAGAGCACCTTAAAGTTTGATAAAAATTCCTAATGAGCCAAACAAAATGTTTTTTTAGTTAATCGCGTATAATTCGAAAACTGGGCACTTCTGAAACAAGTGTTTTTACACAAAAACAAAATACATTAATTTTTCTACAAATTATATATTTTAGGTTTCTTATCTCAGACGAACGGTTTAGACGCCAAAGCGCCTTAAGGTTTGATAAAAAATTCTAAAGGGCCATAAAACTGTTTTTTAGCTTATCGCGTATAATTTGAAAACTGGGCACTTCTGAAACAAATGTTGATACCCAAAAATAAAAGACATTCAATTTTCTACAAAATTGTTCATTTGTTGAATGAACAGCTTAAGCGCTAGAACGCGTAGAAGAGCATACACTAAAATTTAGTCATACATTCTTCGTCTGACTGTTCTCCAGTTCAAAATAATTATGTATCGGTTTTTTTGGGGGGTTTAAGTTAATTTGTTGTTAGATTGATAACTACATCTACAATAATAGTGTTGCAAATAAACAAATTTTTAATTTTCATTACACAAATACAAAGATGAAAGGAAATTTTATAGAAGTAGTGAAAATATCTAAATATACTGTTCTCGCATATTTAACATAAACATCAAAATAGAAAGAGACACCCCAATGTGCTGAAATAATATTTATTAACTAATTTTAATTGTTTAAATAAATAAGTTAATAGTTAATACCGAAGTGATAACGGACAAGTTTAAATCGTAGCATCCGTATGCAGTGAGAATAAACTTTTCGTGTATTATTTGAAGAAGGAGTTCTTCTCGCTTGAGTGCAAGACTTTCGTTAAAATATGGTAAGGTTAGTATAGCTTCAACTCGAACCACTCGTTTGACCTAAAAAAGAAAATATCTGGGATAACTTATAGACCAAACGGGAATAATTGTATATTGGAACTCTCTTGGAAAGCTCGAGTTGGTAGCTCAAAAATTGAATTTTGCTATTTCGAAATTTTATTGTACCCACCTGGTATATTAACATCTGGCAGATAGTTAGAACTACAACTAATTCAAAAATTAAAATTACGAAAGTTGTGGATCCTTGGTATACGTCGTAATCTTCGCTATATCGAGACGTTACAAAAAGGACCGTACATTCGAAAAAGATCAACGAAACATGAAATAACATGACTAGACTGAAAACTTCGCTAATATCTGTCACTAAATGATATAATAAATTGTGAATTTTCATCAAAAACGATTGTAAATTATCAACCGATTCGTAGTCATTCGCTCTAAAATTCTGAACGTAGTCGTTCAGCGTTTTAAGTCTTTGAGCAGCAATAAGTAAAATACTCGCAAATAAATAAAGAGACAAACGGCGACTGAAAGTAATAACAGGAAAACCGAAAGATTGTGAAATAATGTTTCTGCATCGCCTGTAACAATACTGATCTCTTAGGAGAAGGTCGCTCAATTCCCAAACTGGAAAAGAAACGACGAGGAGGTAAATTGGATAAATGATTAAGAAAAGCACAAGTCCCATTACTTGTACCAATACGTAGTTAAACGGTAGCTGACGTTCCTCAAATAACTCGTCTATTAACTCGACAAGTTCCAAACATCGGATAAATTGCTTTTGTTTTATAATAAAAATTATTATAATTAAAATTGAGACCACTTGCATCATAACGTAGTCGAATCCTGTGGTAAAAGCCATAATTCCAACAGCGTTGGCAAATAATACTTCGCTTAAAATTCGCAGGCCCGATGTCAAAATTATATATAATATTATACCTAAAACAATAATGTTTTATGAATGTTAGTGATATTATTGCTAATTGTACATTTATAAATTGATAAGGACTTATCAGAGGGGTGGGAGCAAGAGGAGCTAGGGTTCCGGGCCTCAACTTGGCAACTGAATGAGTTGGACCAAAATAAAGGGTAAATAAAGGCAAAGACAGAAATTAGGATAAGCAGAAAAAATTCTAATTCAAGAGCCTAAATGAGGTTTTTGAGTGTCTGTTAGGGTAGCCCTCTAGACCCTAATAATTAATCAATTATAATTTGGAACACTTTCGGGTTTCAATTTAATTGTAGAAGATAATAGCTCTTACCTCCATTTACTAATACGTGATGTATACCAATAGGACGAACTTTAAAGTAATATTTCTTCTTCTCATGGTCGAAATGACGTTCAAATGGAGCCATGCCGCATATCTTTGCAGGCCAATAAATGAAACTTATAATTTCATTTAAACTTTTAACATATATTGGCATACTTGAAATGTAAAAAATGTAATCTATAAAACTATTCTAAATTTTTTTAAACCGTGCTTGATTGCAACGATGATGTAGTGAGCCTTCTAGTGATTGAAGGCGCAAATCAAGCTGTGCTAGTTAGAAAACGATACATCCATATAAATATTAAATAGGCGAATTAGGAAGCATGGAAGCAATTATGAATTTTTATGTTATTGGATATGTAATTTACTATCAACATAAATATATTTAAGTAGGTAGTATACTCTATTCACAATTATATTAAAGTGGGCTTGGGACTTGCTCATGAGTTATAACTCAACAACTACGCACTTTGTGAAGCAATTGCTTCTATATGAATATAAAGTACATAAAATTTCCTTCAAATTATATCTTTGAAGTTTTTTATCTCAAACGAACGGCTTAGGCGCCAGAGCGCGGTAAATTCAGAAAAAAATTTTGAAATTGGACAAGAAACTGCTTTTTTTACTTTGTCGCATATAACTCAAAAACTGCGTAGTTCTACACACAAGTGTTGCTATACAAAAATAAATTACATTAAATTTTCTACAAATTATAATTTTTAGTTTTTTTATCTCAGGCGAACGGCTTAGGCACCAGAGCGCGTTAAAGTTTGATAAAAAATTTAAAATCGGACAAAAAACTGTTTTTTTAGCTTATCGCGTGTAACTAAAAAATTGTGCACTTCTACAAACAAGTATTGCTATACCAAAATAAGGTACATTAAATTTCCTACAAATTATATGTTGTAGGTTTTTGATCTCAGACAAACGGTTTAGGCTTCAGAGCGCGGTAAAGTCAGATAAAAATTTCAAAATTAGACAAAGAAACTGTTTTTTTAGTTTGTCGCATATAACTCAAAAACTACGCACTTCTACACACAAGTGTTGCTATAGAAAAATAAATTACATTAAATTTCCTACAAATTATAAGTTGTGGATTTTTTATTTCAGACAAACGGTTTAGGCGCCAGAGCGCGGTAAAGTCAGATAAAAATTTCAAAATCAGACAAAAAAACTGTTTTTTTTAGTTTTTCGGATATAACTCAAAAACTGCGCACTTCTACACACAAGTGTTGCTATAGAAAAATAAATTACATTAAATTTCCTACAAATTATATGTTTTATGTTTTTTATCTTAGACGAACGGTTTAAGAGGCAGAGCGCGTTAAAGTTTGATAAAAATTTCAAAATTGGACAAGTAACTGCTTCTTTTAGTTTGTCGCATATAACTCGCTAGCTGCGCACTTCTACAAAAAAAGTGTTACATTTACAAATGTAACCCAAAACATTTAATTTTTTACAAATTATGCATTTTATGTTTTTTATCTCAGTGGAGCGGTTTAGGCGCCAGAACGCGTTAAAGTTTGACAAAAGTTTCAAATTCGAAGTAAAAGAGTATTTTTTAAATTTATTGTTTATAACTCGAAAACTGTGCTTTAAAAAAAGTGTTTTTATTTAATAACAAAGTACATTAAATTTCCTACAAATTATGTATCTTAAATTTTTTTGACAAACGAACAGTTTAGGAGCTAGAACGCGTTGAGAAAGAATACGCTAAAATTTAGTGTATATGAGGTACACATTCTTCATCTGACTATTTTCCACTTCAAAATATGTATCCAGCTTTTCAGAGGTAATAATAAAAAATGGTATATTTGTTGTTAGATTTATAACTACATCTACAATACTAGTGCTGCAAATAAGCAAATTTTTAATTTTCATTCCACAAATACGGGAAGTAAGGAAATTTTATAATAGTAGTGGAAATATTTAAATATACTCTTTTCGCATCTGTAACATAAACATCAAAAGAGAAAGAAACACTCCAATGTGCTGAAAAATAATTGATTAAATAATTTAAATTATTTAAATAAATAAGTTAATACCGAAGTGATAACGGACAAGTTTAAATCGTAGCATCCCTGTGCAGTGAGAACAAACTTTTCGTGTATTATTTGAAGAAGTAGTCCTTCGCGTTTGAAAGCAAGACTTTTGTTAAAATACGGTAAGGTTAGTAGGGCTTCCACTCTAACTACTCGTTTTACCTTAAAAAGAAGATATCTGGAATAACTTCTAGACCAAAGTGGAATAACAGGAATAACTCTTTTGGAAAGCTAGAGCTGGTAGCTCTTGGTATAGTCTAGGAGGTATTGGCGCACGAGTATGAAAAAAGATTCTGACGGAATTTTTTTGGCTGATCGTTTTTAATGTGTTTCTCTGGCTATAAAATTTATAAACAATATGCGGCCACATTTCCACTTGGCAAGATCCATTTTTATGATCAGTGGAACCAGTGGAACGCAACAGACGATCAGCCAAAAAAGTTTCGTCAGAATCTTTTTTGTACTCGCGCGCCAATAGGCACCTCTTAGACTAGTACCCGACTGTCCAAAAATGGAATTTTACATTACCCACCTGATATGTTAACATCCGGCAGATAGTTAGAACTACGACTAATTCAAAAATTAAAATTAGAAAAGCTATTGATCCTTGATATAAGTCGTAATCTTCGCTATATCGAGACGTTATACAAAGAACATTACAATCGAAAAATACCAACGAAAGATGAAATAATATGACTAAACTGAAAGCGTTATTAATATCTGTCACTAAATGATATAGTAAGTTGTGAATTTTTATCAAAAACGATTGTAAATTATCAATCGATTCGTAGTCATTCGCTCTGAAATTCTGAATGTAGTCGTTCAGAGTTTTAAGTCTTTGAGCAGCAATAAGTAAAATACTCGCAAATAAATATAGAGACAAACGGCGACTGAAAGTAATAACAGGAAAACCGAAAGATTGTACAATAATGTTTCTGCATCGCCTGTAACAATGATGGTCTCTTAGGAGAAGGTCGATCAATTCCCAAACTGGAAAAGAAACGGCGAGGAGGTAAATTGGATAATTGATTAAGAACAGCACAAGTCCCATTACTTGTACCAATACGTAGTTAAACGGTAGCTGACGCTCTTCAAATAACTCGTCTATTAACTCGACAAGTTCCAAACATCGGATAAATTGCTTTTGTTTTATAATAAAAATTAATATAATTAAAATTGAGACCAGTTGCATTTCAATGTAGTCGAATCCTGTGGTAAGAACCATAATACCAGCATCTTTACCATATAATTCGCTTAAAGTTCGTAAGCCCGATGTCAAAATTATGTACAATATTACACCTAAAACAAATATTTCTTATGAATGATTATGCTAAATATTAATTTCTTATTGCCAATTGTACATTGTACATTTTACACAATGATAAGTACCGCTCAACGACAAACTTTAATTGCTCTGTTTCTCTCTACCCAAAAAGATTGATGTGGTCATAGTCATAAGTCATAACAAGATTTTTTCGTACGCGTTGAAAATATTAAAAAAGATATCAGAAATAGTACCTAACAATAGTATGCTCAGAAACTCTCCCTGATTTCAAGACTATAGTGGGTGTATTTATTAAAAATTGGAAGCTAATCTCATTTCCGGTTGAACCTGAAGATAAAATATTAAATGTTTGGTATCACTAGATAGTTAAGTTTACAATCTTTCAAATAGTCTAAAATATACAGGGTGTTGTATTTAAAATTAAAAAACTAACCCTTCTAACCCCATTTCGGTTCACTTTCGGTTTAACCGGAAGTGTCTTATAACTCCCTTCGCTGTCGCCCTAATAATTAATATTTGTTCAGAAGTTAGAACACAATATGTACTGACCGCTAAATGAAGATATTTAGAGTGTCTGTAAGGATGCCCCCTAGCCCCTAATAAACTAAAATTTGAGACGGTTTAAGGGCTCAATTTAATTATAGGAGATGCCTCTTACCTCCATTTAAAAATACGTGGTGTAAGCCAATAGGACGAACTTTAAAATAATATTTCTTCTTCTCATCGTCGAAATGGCGTTCAAATGGAGCCATTCCACATATCTTTGCAGGCCAATAAATGAAACTTATAATTTCATTTAAACTTTTAGCGTATATTGGCATACTTGAAATGTAACAAAATATATAGTAAATTTTAACAATTTTTAAGTTTTTAAACCGCGCTTGATTGCAACAATGGCGTAGTGGGGTAGTGGACCTTCTAAGTTAATTGAAAACTCAAATCAAGTAGTTGCTAGTTAGAAAACGATACATCATAAATATTAAATAGGCGAGTTCGGAAAAAAATTTCAATTTTTGTGATATTGGGAATGTAATTTACTATCAACATAAATATATTTAAGTATAGGTACTAATATACTCTATTCACAATTAAATGGTAAATGTAAATTGTATTAAAAATACTAATTTATATCAAGTCCAGCCTTTGAGGGTTGATCTGGGGATTACGCAAACACTCGATTAACTCAGAAATAAAATTGATGTGTCTCCTAGAATTTCAATATTTTATACTAAGGCGAAGATAATGGAGGTGGGAAGTTTTCAAATTGACACCCTGTATATTAAAATCCCGAGAGTGTTTGGCACGCGTTAGGTGTTTGTAGACGATAGACGTCCGTGCTGCGTCGATAATCCAAGGGAAAAACTTGGATCACGATCAGGAATCGAACCCGAGCCTTTGTATTCAATTTTTTTTGTAGATTAGCTTGCTACTGTCGCCCGTATCCGCGAATTTTGAAACACCCCATACTGGGTGATTAATTAGCTCACCGACAAACTTTATTGATATTTAATCGATAATCAAAATTTGCAGTAAACTGTAAACTATCAAGTCTTATAATTCCGGAAATAAGAATCGGACATATCGTTGGGTAGATAAGTCTTTGTTCTAACTAAGAAAAAACATTTTTTGGGCAAAATTCAATTTTATTATTCAACATAGCGATACAGCGATTATAGCGATCTTTCAACTTTTCGATACCATTTTTATAGTACGATTTGTCTTTAGCCTCAAAATATGCTTCAGTTTGGGCAATCACCATTGGTCTTAAATTTCTTGCCAAGAAGCATTCTCTTCAGGTCTGCGAACAGGAAATAGTCGCTGGGGGCCAGATCTGGAGAATACGGAGGATGGGAAAGCAAGTCGTAGCCCAATACATTGAGTTTGGCCATCGTTTTCATTGACTTGTGGCACGGTGCATTGTCTTGGTGAAACAACACTTTTTTCTTCGCGAAATGGGGCCGTTTCTTAGCGATTTTATCCTTCAATCGCTCTAGCAACGCTATATAATAGTCACTGTTGATCGTCAGTCTCTTCTGGAGATAGTCGATAAATATTATATACCTTACGCATCCCAAAATACAGACGCCATCACCTTGCCAGCCGACTGTTGCGTCTTTCCACGCTTCGGATTGGGTTCGTCGCGTGCAGTCCACTCCGCTGACTGGCGATTGGACTCTGGTGTGTAGTGATGGAGCCATGTTTCATCCATTGTCACATATTGACGCAAAAACTCGGATTTATTACACTTAAACATGGCCAAACACTTCTCTGAATCATCGACACCTAGTTGTTTTTGGTCGATTGTGAGCTCGCGCGACACCCATTTTGCGCAAAGCTTTCGCATGTCCAAATATTTGTAATAATATGATGTACACGTTCTTTTGATATCTTCAGAGTTTCAGTTATCTTGCTCAACTTCACTTTACGGTCATTCAAAATTATTTTGTGGATTTTTTTGATGGTTTCTGGCGTAACCGCCTCTTTTGGGCGCCCACTGCGTTGTGCATCGTCTGTGTCTGTACGACCACGTTTAAATTCACGAAACCGATATTATATATTTGATTGTGCTGGCGCAGAGTTTGAGTAATATTTATCAAGCCATTGTTAGGTTTGCACAGTATTTCATCAGTGATGAATCAACACACGAAATCCGTTTTGATCCATTTTTTCACAATAACAAAAGTTGCTTCACTCAAAACGCTACATCTCACGAACCAGTCGACTGATTGCGGTCAAATTTTGACACGGTTCATTTGAAAGATGGCTGATTCGAGTCATTCGAGTTTTTTTTCTTTAGTGACGCTATTTATGTGTCAGGACAAACACTTATCTACCCATCCGTTACGGCGTGTCCACGACTGGAGTTGAGAAGAGGAAAAACTTTTTTATTTTTGATTCTACGAAAAAGGGTATTCTTTATAAAAAATTCTGCTTCTCCCGAAAGCTCAAAAGCGATACTTAAATCTCAGTTTGGACGTTCGAGATTTCTTAAAAATTAAATTTCTAAGAAGATGGATATAGGATGAGGGTATGGTCTTGTCAAATGGCCACCTACTTGTACTTGTACTACCTTCTAAGTACAAGCTGAGATTTAAGTATGCCTTTGAGGTTTCTAGCAAAGCAGAATTTTGTATAAAGAATACCTACCTTTTTTCCGTAGATTCAAAAAGAAAAAAAGTTTCTTCTTGTTTCCGTGGACACGCTGTATAATATTATGCCTAAATAATATTTTTCTCTTAAAATTACATGAGCTTTCATATGGTTGAGTTTGTTAGTGATCTAATAAATAACCCTCTATAAAAACATGATTGCGACCCCCCCCCTCCTCAACTGACCTCTCTGATATTACGTGTTGATAAAACATTACGGTATTATAAAGTAGTATGAGCACAAAAGCATTGTGCTTCGAGAAGTAGTAAATTATTGTAGTTGCTGGTAGTCAATGGGTGTCGATGATGGTGGTGTTGGTATATTGTGGTGGCTCTAGTGGAACTGTTGTCCAATAGTGCAAATTGCATGGGCCTCCATAAAACGTTGGTAAATTGCAAGATAACTAAAAAAATTCTTCTCGCAATTTTAAGAAGAACATCAGAAGAGAAGAAAAAACTCCCATGTGCTGGAAAATACTTTATTAAGTAATTTTACTTGTGTAAAACTGATACCTTCAATACCATACCAAAGTGATAACAGACATATTTAAATCATAGCAGCCGTGTGCAGTGAGAACGATCTTCTCGTGCGTTATTTGAAAAAGAAATTCCTGTCGCTTAAAAGAACGTTAGTATTATGTATGTATGTTAGTATTATGGTATTATGGAAAATAATTAGAAGTACCTACCTTAATGGAAAGACTTTCGTTAAAATACGGCAACGTTAATGCAGATTCCACTCTAGCTACTCGATGTGCCTAAAATAAATAAGTATTGGCTTTGCGTAGTTTTTTTATCACATAAATTAACAATTTTTGGGGAACATAGTTGAATCGCCGGGTGTATTGGAAAAAGTCAAACTTACACGATAATTGCAATAATTGCGATAATTGCAATATCACACACTTTTTACACGTGGAACGAGGAGCCTTTGAGGGCATCCATATCCTTGTGAAGTTAGCTTCTCACCAGCTCGCACGACACACCGTGGGAAGGGTCTCGTCCGTGGTAGCACAGGACACAGGACGTCTGTAGGGGTGCGCCGGTATCCGTCGCGAGGCGGTGCTCTTTCACTTTGCATTTTGAAATGAAGCTATCAAAAGATCTACACAGACCGACACACACTGTTGGAAAGAGCCCTGTCTGCGTGGCGTGCGTTGCTGTCCGTGGTCGTCGGCTGTGCGTGATGATCCGTAGAATCGCAAACCGTGGGAAGCTAGCTTGATAGAGGAGCTTAATGAAGACCTTGTCTGACTCTTGTCTGACTGATTATTAGCACATGGTTGTTGATATTGGGATTATTCGGTTGGAATTTTCATGTCCATTTGCACCTTCACGTGCTCAACCGCAGTTCCATGGAAGCTATATTCAGATATTTAAGAATGTGGAGGTAGTTAGTGCGGGGGGGAGGGGGGGGGTACATGAAAGATAAAAGTCAGAGCAATCACGCGAGGCTTCCATTTAGAATGCGCTTTCAATCAAGGTACTCAAGAGCAAACGCCTCTCTGAACGAGCTCGTGGGCTCGTCGACTCTAAAGTGAGTCAAATTTTATATTACACATTACCTCGTATCTTAGCATCTGGCAGATAGTTAGGTGGACGAGTAATTCAACAGTCGGAAGTAATATCGCCACAAATCCTTGATATAAATGCATATCTTCGGTATAGTTAGCCGTTACACATACTACGATATTATTGAAAAATATCATCGAAACAGTCAGTAATATTGGGAATGCGAAGACTTCATTGACTTCTGTTACCAAATTATACAATAAATTGTGAATATCTATCAAAAAAGATTGCAAATTGTCGACGGATTCGTAGTCTTGCAGTATGTAATAATTCTGAACGTGATCGTTCATGGTTTTAAACCTTTGAGCAGCAATAAGTAAAATAATCGAAAACAAGTAAAAGCAAAAACCAAAAACAAGCATCATAATTGGAAAGTTCAAAAATAGCACAACTATATTTTGGCATCTAAACGAACAATAAGAGTCTCTTTTGAGAACGTCGATCATATCTCCAATGGGCAAAGCAACTACAAAAGCAAAAAACGGACTAATAATTAAGAAACGTATAAAAGCGAGTAACTGCGCCAAGTTGTAGTTAACTGGAAGTTGCCGTTTCGCAAACAACTCATCAATCGATTCGACAAGCTTTAAACATCTGATGAACTGCTTTTGTTTTGAAGCGAAGATTAATATAATGCCAACTGAAGCGCATTGATACAAGATGAATGCGCTTCCAATTCCAAGAGTTACAAAAGTAGGAGTTCTTCTAATTGTTTCGTTCAAAACTCGCAAACTTGCTGTACAGATTATGTATAACACAACACCTAAAATGGCAACTTTGAATTATTTCGATGCTGGGACGTTTTGATCGGGTGAAAACTGCTACAACGAAACCGATTTAATTTAGAATCAGACACACGGAGCGTAATTCACAAGACCAAAACAAAGCAACAGTAAAGTTTGTAACCGTTGGGGTGTAGTATGCAAAAACAAACCAAAAATTCAGAACTTGGAGCTCTGGATGAAACTTGGTAAGCTGCTGGACGCTTCCAGGCAATAATGGTTATTTACTGGACCTACTTAGGGGAAGCTGAATTTTTGCAGGTGAACAGTGCCTACCATAGGAAGTATTTTCACGCAAGTCCCCATTTATCCCCCGCGTGTTATGAACATTTTCTTCTTATCCGTATTAATAGTTTTTAGGTAAGGGTTTAGGCTAATGGACCGTGGTCGAAAGGCTCAGTTTGCGATACCTGACATTTTGCCCACTTCTGTGTTTCATTTCGTGTTTTTCAAATTTTTCGGGTTATTAGATTTTGATTAAGTGTCGTTTTGGAGCCGAAGAAATTCGCATTTTACTAGTAAAACGAACGTCATGTTCGGCGGCGCTTACCTTTGAACTGCAGTCTCCAAAATTAATCATATTTTTGGAGAAGGAGAAGTGGTCTTTTGGCCTTAATTTCAAGTGTTTTCAAATTTTTCGGGTTATTAGATTTTTTAAGCGTTGTTTTACACCCCACTAGTTTTTGCTTGAGATTGCTGTTGCTTGGGTAACATCTATTTCGTACACGTCCCTGTTTTGCAGTAAGTCTTGCCCATTGATGCGTATATCCTTTGCTTACATTAGTTATGATTATCATGAATTTACTTTTGCTGTATTAATTTTTTTACAGATACTACCACTACATTAATGATTATTCCTCGGAGAGCGATTCATTAGTGGCAGTGAATAATTCTGAAGAACTTTCGAACGAAGTAATGCACGGTGAGTTGTATGATTTTGGCATGTGCGTGACTCAGAGTGTAAGAGTGACTTCCAGGGAGTTTAACTAATTCCCAGAGCATTACATGTACTACTTCCACAACCTTCTTATGATTGTTTGTATTGCTCTTTTATAAGTTTTTATATGTATTTATTTGAATTGTAACTTGACC
The DNA here is from genome assembly GCA_950108345.1 of Malthinus flaveolus. Classification (NCBI taxonomy): domain Eukaryota; kingdom Metazoa; phylum Arthropoda; class Insecta; order Coleoptera; family Cantharidae; genus Malthinus; species Malthinus flaveolus. Next base: position 3,530,609 of record OX467285.1, read on the forward strand.
TTTTCTAAGCCAAAAATTGGCATTTATGGAAATAAAAATTATTATTATTATTATTTCTCGAGAGTTGCTCAGAGTTCCAGAGAACTTAAAAACCTCCAGATTACTTGGCCCACTTCCAGACAATTTTACAGGCTTCCAGGCAGTTTTACGAACTTCTATGGAATTTTATGCCATTCCACGTAATTTCTGAGATTTTTAGAGAGTTCAACGGACTTCTTCTAGAGAGTGCCTCTAATTTGATTTCTTTACGTTACAAAAGAATGAACTGCAACTAGGGCGAGGTAATAAGCGATAGTCCCGTAAACGCCAACCTTAAATACAACGTTATTGAAGCAGGCAGTCGCATTGGTGGTTTGGGGAAAAAACAAGATTTTCAACGCCTTATAACTCTGTAAACTTTAGGAATACGAAAAATATGCTTATATATTCAATTTTGTAGAAAATTTTATCAGCTTTAATTTTATATGTAGTCACGTTTGATTGTTCTACAGCAGGTCAATAGTTATAATATTAACATAATGAAAATCTTAAAAATTGTTTTTTAAGTCTTTAACAACTATTAGGAATCAGAAAAATTAATGTCAGATACTACAGTGGTAACAGTCTTAGTTTCAATGTTCCCTTTCTATTGTTTTTTTTTGCTCTTGAAAAATTAAATTGAAATTAGGAAGTATTTACTTTATCCATTTTATACTTTTATATTATACCATAGGGTAAATAAGAACTTATAGCTATTAATATAAATACTGGGCTCTGCACTTTTGATTGTTTTACAGCAAGTCAATAGTTATAATATTAGTGTTTGTAATGAATCTTATTAAGTGGTTTCTAAGTTGAAATAATGTAGAAGTCGAGATTGTTAAAAATTCAACTTTGTACGCCTACCAATACATAGGCAACACTTCTTACTCTCCCACTATTATAAATTTTGTATCGACGATAGAAATTTGTAAAGTGGGGCGATCACACGACCACTAAAAGTTTATATAAGGCCGAGTTTCGGCATTCACAATATTTTTTATCTCCACTTCAAATCAGCTTCGAAGACAGAATTTTGAATTTACTCGTGTGAAAAATAAACTTCCGATTTTGAAATTTTTTTCGATCTGAAGTTGTTTATTACATTATTCTGATTAATTCAAGGCATATTTTATGCCAATTGTTTTATTATTAAGGCGTAATTATTAATTTTAGTATTGCTTATAGTAATTAGCATCCTCCCATCTTTCAAAAGCTCTCAAAGGTTTTAAAAGACTTTTAAGTAAAATCTGTAATTGTAGTTAAAATTAGTACATTCATATTTTTGTTACAGGCACATCATTGTGAATTTAGGTTTATACTTTCTTTACTTTTGAAGAAATTAAAATTACTTTTGAAGGAGATGTATCAGTGCAAATGAGATTGAATTATAGGTACATATTCAGATTGAGATGTAAAAAATCTTTGTACTTAATGAAGTTTAATTATTAATTGTAAATATTATTCAAAGCGAAATAAAGAGGGTAGAGATAATAACTAAGAGTTGTTCTATTTTTACAAAGTTAGTTCAAAATGCTATAAGCAGTAACTTTGTAATTAACAACAAAAAACGTACCCGACGAACGAGAAATAAACAAAAAGCTTAAAATAAATACGCCTAAAATACAGGCAACCGTCTAAACACATGCCCTTATAAGACATGTTTAGGTATTAATTCACCGACACCTCCTTTAACTTTCCATTCTTCTACTACCTAGCTAAAAATTTATAAATTTTAGGGAAATTTTTAAAAACTTTTTCCAGAAAAGTGCGAATTTTGAAACTTTGATGACGCCAATTTGTAGCCCTTATAGTAACAAGTCTCCCTTTTAAATATGAGCCCTTTTGGGCCGGTAGTTTAGGTGATATTCAACTTTGAAACTTTCAAAAATAGTTGAAACGACATTAATATTTTCTTAAACGAGCCGATAAATTTACGCCTAGAACACAGGCAACCGCCTAAACACATGGAGAAAAATTTTTAAGTTGCATGCTATTAATGTAAGCGATAACGTCTCGTTTCATAACATATTGGAGATGCCTTTAAAATTCATTTAAATAAATATTTCACCTTATCGACCTTCTGCTCTCCTACTACCTAGTCTGAAAACTGTAAATTTTGAAAGCAACTTTTGAAAAAATGGTTCTTAAAGGTTCGAATTACGCAATTTTGAGGGTGCGATTCTTTAGCCCTACTAGCGACAAACATCCTTGTATAATTTTTGCGCGTCTGCTCTTCTAGTTTAGTTTCTATTCGACTTTTAAATTATTTTAACTTTTATAATTTTTTAAAATTTTGTGTGTTATGTTGAATATCTTGTAGACTAGAGAAGCAGAAGCACCCAAATTATATAAGGACATTTGCAACGACGAAAAAAAAGTACGGAACGGCAAAAATACGCACAAAAAAAGCAAGCAACGGCGAAAAAAAGTACGGAACGGCAAAAATACGCACAAAATAAGCAAGCAACGGCGAAAAAAAGTACGAAACGGCAAAAATACGCAGAAAAAAAGCAAGCAACGGCAAAAAAAACGGACCGTCAAAAAAAAGTACGGAACGGCAAAAATACGCACAAATAAAGCAAGCAACCTCGAAAAAAAGTACGGAACCGATAAAATACGCACAAGAAAAGCAAGCACCGGCAAAAAAAAGTACGGAACGGCAAAAAAAGTACGGAACGGCAAAAAAAGTACGGAACGGCAAAAAAAAGTACGAAACGAAAAAGCAAGCAACGGCAAAGAAGTACGGAACGGTAAAACTACGGAGAAAAAAAGCAAGCAACAACTAAAAAAAGTACGGTACGGCAAAAAAAAGTACGGAACGGCAAAAATACGCACAAAAAAAGCAAGCAACGGCAAAAAAAGGTACGGAACGGCCAAAAAAAAGTACGAAACGGCAAAAATACGCACAAAAAAAGCCAGCAACGGCAACAAAAAGTACGAAACGACAAAAAAAAAGTACGGGACGGCAACAATACGCACAGAAAAAGCAAGCAACGACGAGAGAAAGTACGAAACGGCAAAAATACGCACAGATAAAGCAAGCAACGGCAAAAAAAGTACTGAACGGCAAAAAAAAGTACGGAACGGCAAAAATACGCACAAAAAAAGCAAGCAACAACGAAAAAAAATACGGAACGGCAAAAAAAAGTACGAAACGGCAGAAAAAAGTACGGAACGGCAAAAATACGCACATAAAAAGCAAGCTACGACGAATAAAAAGTACGGAACGGCAAAAATACGCACAAAAAAAGCAAGCAACAACGAAAAAAAGTACGGAACCGCCCAAAAAAAGTACGGAACGGCAAAAAAAGTACGGAACGGCAAAAAAAGTACGGAACGGCAAAAAAAAGTACGGAACGGTAAAAATACGCACAAAAAAAGCAAGCAACGGCAAAAAGAAGTACGAAACGGCAAAAATACGCACGAAAAAAGTACGGAACGGCAAAAAAAAGTACGTAACGGCAACAATGCGCAAAAAAAAAGCAAGGAACGGCAAAAAAAAGTCCGGAACGGGAAAAATACGCAGAAAAAAGCAAGCTAAGGCAAAAAAAGAGTACGGAACGGCAAAAAAAAGTACGAAACGGCAAAAATACGCACAAAAAAAGCAAGCTACGGCAAAAAAAGGTACGGAACGGCCAAAAAAAAGTACGGAACGGCAAAAATACGCACAGAAAAAGAAAGCAACGACGAGAGAAAGTACGAAACGGCATAAATACGCACAGATAAAGCAAGCAACGGCAAAAAAAGTACTGAACGGCAATAAAAAGTACGGAACGGCAAAAATACGCACAAAAAAAGCAAGCAACAACGAAAAAAAATACGGAACGACAAAAAAAAGTACGAAACGGCAGAAAAAGTACGGAACGGTAAAAATACGCAGAAAAAAAGCAAGCAACGGCAGAAAAAGTACTGAACGGCAAAAAAAGTACTGAACGGCAAAAATACGCATAAAAAAATCAGGCAACAACAAAAAAAGTACGGCACGGCAAAAAAAAGTACGCAACGGCAAAAATACGCACGATAAAAGCAAGCAACGACAAAAAAAAATCCGGAACGGCAAAAATACGCACAAAGAGAGCAAGCAACGGCAACAAAAAGTACGAAACGGCAAAAAAAAGTACGGAACGGCAAAAATACGCACAGAAAAAGCAAGCAACGACAAGAGAAAATACGAAACGGCAAAAACACGCACAGATAAAGCAAGCAACGGCAAAAAAAGTACTGAACGGCAAAAAAAAGTACGGAACGGCAAAAATACGCACAACAAAAGCTAGCGACATCGAAAAAAAGTACGGAACCGCCAAAAAAAAGTACGGAACGGCAAAAATACGCAGAAAAAATGCAAGCCACAACGAAAAAAAGTACGGAACGGCAAAAAAAAAGTACGGAACGGTAAAAATAAGCACAAAAAAAGCAAGCAACGGCAAAAAGAAGTACGAAACGGCAAAAATACGCACGAAAAAAAAAAGCAAGCAACGACAAAAAAAAGTCCGGAACGGCAAAAATACGCAGTAAAAAAGCAAGCTAAGGCAAAAAAAGAGTACGGAACGGCAAAAAAAAAGTACGAAACGGCAAAAATGCGCACAAAAAAAGCAAGCAACGGCAAAAAAAGGTACGGAACGGCCAAAAAAAGTACGGAACAGCATAAATACACACAGAAAAAGCAGGCAACGACAAGAAAAAGTACGAAACGGCAAAAATACGCACAAAGAAAGTACGGAACGGCAAATAAAAGTACGGGACGGCAACAATACGCACAAAAAAAGCAAGGAACGGCAAAAAAAGTACGGAACGGCAAAAAAAAAGTACGGAACGGCAAAAATACGCACAAATAAAGCAAGCAACGGCAAAAAAAGTACGGAACGGCAAAAAAAAGTACGGCACGGTAAAATTACGCACAAAAAAAGCAGGCAACGGCAAAAAAAAGTACGGAACGGCAAAAAAAAGTACGGAACGGCAAAAAAAAGTACGGAACGGTAAAAAAAAAAGTACGGAACGGCAAAAATACGCACAAAAAAAGCAAGCAACGGCAGAAAAAGTACGGAACGGCAAAAAAAAGTACGGAACGGCAAAAATACGCACTAAAAAAGTACGGAACGGCTAAAAAAAGTACGGAACGGCAAAAAAAAAAGTACGAAACGGCAAAAATACGCACAAAAAAAGCAAGCAACAACGAAAAAAAGTACGGAACGGCAAAAAAAAGTATGGAACGGTAAAAGTACTTACACAAAAAGCAAGCTACGGCAAAAAAAAGTACGGAACGGCAAAAATACGCACAAATAAAGCAAGCAACGTCGAGAAAAAGTACGGAACGGCAAAAATACGCACGTATAAAGTAAACAACGGCAAAAAAAATAATAAATAATACCCCTTAATCAAAATTTTCCTATCTACCCTTAAAGTGACCGTACTCCTTCTTAAAGTACAGCACTTTAAAATTACTTTTTAATTTGCTTATATTTATAATTTAGGGGTAGTTTTGAGAATTTTATTCAGTGGGTATTAGTTCTAGACCCTTGGACTACCCTCATGTAAAATTTCAACCCTCTATGTCTTCCGGTTCAGAAGTATCATGCCAAAACCTCTCTTATTTTGCCATAAAAAACGTAAACAAACTACTAAAAGTCGATAAAACTTAGTGTACGATCCATTTGATACATTAGGAGAGCAGAAGGTCGATAAGATAATCGAAATAAATAAAAGAGAGATATTTATTCAAAAAGCATCTGATATTATGTTACGAAACGAAGCGTTATCGCTTATAATAAGAATCGTGTGAATATATAAAATTATTGTCGCCTCAATTTAAAATTTGTTACCAACACCTTATCGCACTTCTGCTCTCCTACTACCTTGTCCGAAAATTGTAAATTTAATAGGAGATTTTTAAAAAACGAATTTTTAAAAATCGGAATTACGCAATTCTGAGGGTGCGATTCTATAGCTCTACTATCGGGGAATATACTTGTTAAATTTGGGCGCCGCTGGTCCTCTAATTTAGAAGATATTCGACATAAAGCATACAATTTTAAGAATTAAAACATTCAAAATAACTTTAAAAGTCGAATATCTTCTAAACTAGAGGACCAGCGGCGCCCAAATTTAACAAGTATATTCCCCGATAGTAGAGCTAAAGAATCGCACCCTCAGAATTGCGTAATTCCGATTTTTTAAAATTCGTTTTTTAAAAATTTTTTATTAATTTTACAATTTTTGGATAAGGTAGTAGGAGAGCAGAAGTGCGATAAGGTGTTGGTAACAAATTTTAAATTGAAGCAACAATAATTTTATATATATTTTTGAAAGTTTCAAAGCTGAATATTTAATAGGGACACGACACTCGTCCCTATGAGGGCTACAAATTCGCGTAATCATATTTTCAAAATTCGCACTTTTTTGAAAAAAGATTTTAAAAATTTCCATAAAATTTATAAATTCGGAGCTAAGTAGTAGGAGGTTAGGAAGTTGAAGGAGGTGTCTGTGAATTAAAATGCGCCCGGTTGAGTTGCCATATAAGGGCATGTGTTTAGACGGTTGCCTATATTTTAGGCGTAATAGTATTTATATTCTTATCTTAATTTGTTTATTTTTCGCTATTAATTGCAAGTTTACTGCTTATATCATTTTGAACTAACTTTGTAAAAATAAAACAACTCTTAAATACCCTCTTTATGCTCTTTATTTCTCTTTAAATTTTATTCACAATTAATAATTGAACTTCATTAAGTAAAAAGATTTTTTACATTCCAATCACAATATATACCTATAATTAAATCTCATTTGCACCGATACTTCTCCTTAATTAGTAATTACATATTATTAATTTAAAATTTCTTCCAAAGTAAAGAAACTATGAACCTAAACTCACAATGACGTGCCTGTAACAAAAATATGAATGTACTAATTTTAATTACAATTACAGATTTTACTTAACATATCCTTTTAAAACCTTTGAGAGCTCATGAAAACTAATTACTATAAGCAACACTAAAATTAATAATTACGCCTTAATAATAAAGCAATTGGCATAAAATATGTCTTGAATTAATCAGAATAATGTAATGAACAACTTCCGATCGAAAAAAATTTAAAAATCGGAAGTTTATTTTTCACACGAGTAAACTCAAAATTCTGTCTTCGAAGCTGATTTGAAGTGGAGATAAAAAATATTGTGAATGCCGAAACTCGGCCTTATATAAACTTTTAGTGGTCATGTGATCGCCCCACTTTACAAATTTCTATCGTCGATACAAAATTTATAATAGTGGGAGAGTAACAAGTGTTGCCTATGTATTGGTAGGCGTACAAAGTTGGAATTTTAACAAAACTAGACTTCTACATATTGGTCAACATAGAATGAAAAATGCATAATAGTTCTAACTAATTAATAAACTAATTGATTTATTTATTATACTGTCGCAAACAGAACGAAACGCCCCAACTATAAGCCAACAGTTAAAAAAATATAAACATAAAATAATCGCCGAAAGAAAACAACACTGTTGCTCTGAAAGTCAAGACAAATAATTATAAAATTTCTACCAAAGATCCTAAACCAATAGCTACATCGTGAACATACATACTTTACAAAAAAGCCTACAGTTTACATTAAAATTAAACAACAAATCCTGCATCATTACATAGTACAAGAGGCAATTCAACCAGCTTCAAACACCAACATTTAAAATCTCTCCTTGAAAGACATCAGTGACCCGACTAAATATGTTCAGTGTCCACGCAAGCCTGTGCAGAGGAGACATTCAAAACATTCGTCCGTGGCTTTTTAAAATAAAATAGGCGCCAACCTCTGCTGTTAACCTCGAGAACATGAAATCTTAATTGAACAATATAAGCAGGTACAATATCAATGAGAGTATAAATTACCTTGTACAGAAAAAATACATCTTGCAGAAATCGCCTCCATTCCAACACATATACTCAAATGTTGTAATGTTATAATTATAAATTTTAATACATAAACAATGCCGCAACTCCCAATTTATAATAGTAAAACAATAAAACCACTATTAATCAGGAAAAATTAATTAAATCTATGAACTTATTAATACATTCTATTAGACGTGCTTTTGGGCCCATTGGGTGGGCTTAAAAACATGAAATCAATAAATAATTATTTATTGGTTTGACAATAATAATTTTAGAATTACTAATATAGTTGTTCAGAAGAGGGGTAGCTCTACAGTAAATTATAATATTACATAGTTGTTTTAAAAGACTTTACAATTTACTATTTCGAACTTATATTGATCTTTATTTCGGCTTCTTCTCTTAGAACTTTTTAAGCTATAATTATAATTGTTACTCTAATCCAGCAATTATATGCTGATAGAGCTGTAAACCTGTAAATATATAAATAAATAAATAAACAAAACCCGCTAATAAAACCTTCCTCCGCCTTCAACGATAACTACTTTACTTACACATTTTGTCAAATCAATTATATTCCACGATGACTCAAAATAAACCAATACGTTACACTTCTAGTGTTTATTTCTGATCCTTGTATGGTAATATGCTTCTTCTCTAATACTAATAATAATGAATGCCACAGTTCGATTGTCAGAAACCCATCCATGAAAAGTATATTATCTACGATAGGCTTACAAAGTTTCCAATTCAGTAAACAGACTCGGAGTACGATATGGAACACCACCACTATCTGCAAAATAAAATAAATTATTACGAGACTCTTAACTAAAAGAACTAATAAAATTAAATCGTATCTCGAAGGTTAAAGAATATTCACTCTACGCCACTAAAGTAACAATTTGTACACGGTAATAACATCGCAACGGACAGACATACAACCACCGTACTCGAAACTAAGTAGACATTGCCATTAATGAATTTTGGATTTAAATAAGTCAGAACAGAACTAGGAAAATTAGTAGTCCTAAACTTTTTGCCATAAAAAATTATGTTGGAACCTTACATACTTACTTGGAACGTAAGTAGTCATCGACGAGTTAAATCCCCTGCCACAAGGAAATCCACAACCTAAATTTGCCAACATTAGAAAGTTAATTTCTTCACACACGTCGAATTTGACATTTTTCCTCTAGACGAAAGTACACAATTTATCTGCATCTCCTAGTTCTTGTTAACCAAATTGATTGCAGGAAAAAGTTAAAATTCGTAAACTAACCTTAAATAATCCCAATACTCTTCGGCGGAAAAATGAAGCTTTGAATAAAAGTTTCAATAAAAATTAACTAAACCTGAATAGAGGATATATTTAAATATACTTAATTCTTACTGCTTTCAACAATTTCCTTGGTGGCCAAACCCTCTTTTTTGCGCCGTCTCGCTTTCCAACAAAAACTTGTTAGTCTTCCTTCTTGTAGTTTTTCTACATGCCTCGCAATTGCTGTAATCTTGCAATCGTTATTTGTGGCGCGTTATATATTTCCACGAGCTCTTTCTGTATTCGTCTTCTTCATAAATCTCCTTCTATAACGCCATAAATTATGTTAAAAAATTTCCTGTCCCAAGTCAAGTTTATTTTCAGCGGTGCTATTAAGTACCTTCACAACCTTACGAACTTTCGGATGTATAACTGCATTATTCTATTTCTTGATTTCTGCGACACTTCTTTCTATTTTACCATCGTTGCTCTAGACCCAGCACTTATACTGTCCTACACTATGCTTTTATTTTTATAGTTCTTCCTCGTTTCTGTTAGTTAACGACGTTCCCAAGTATTCAAAACAATTTACTATTTCGAACTTATATTGATCTTTATTTCGGCTTCTTCTCTTAGTACTTAAGCTATAATGATAAAATTGTTACTCTAATCCAGCAATTATATGCTGATAGAGCTGTATATAAATAAATAAATAAACAAAACCCACCAATAAGACCTTCATTATTTTCATTATGAAATATTGCGTTTTGTCTTCGTTTATCGCTGAAGCCAAAAACCGTCACTTCTTCGACACTAATGGGAACTCCGCCTTCAATGAAAACTACTTTACGTACATATTTTGTCAAATTGATTATGTTTCTCGGTGACTCAAAATAAACCAATACGTTACACTTCTAGTGTTTATTTCTTATCCTTGTATGGTAATATGCATCTTTTCTAATACTAATAATAATGAATGCCACAGTTTGATCGTCAGAAACCCATCGATGAAAAGTATATTATCTACGATAGGCTTACAAAGTATCCAATTAAACAGACACGGGGTACGATACGGAACACCACCACTATCTGCAAAATAAAATAAATTATTACGAGACCCTTAACTAAAAGAACTAATAAAATTAAATCGTATCTCGAAAGCTAAAGAATATTCACTCCACGCCACTAAAGTAACAATTTGTACACAGTAATAACATTGCAACGAGCAGACGTACAACCACCGTACTCGGAACTTAAGTAGACATTGCTATTAATGAATTGTGGATTTAAATAAGTCAGAACAGAACTAGGAAAATTAGTAGTCCTAAACTTTTTGCCATAAAAAATTATGTTGGAACCTTACATACTTACTTGGAACGTAAGTAGTCATCGACGAGTTAAATCCTCTGCCACAAGGAAATTCACAACCTAAAATTGCCAATAAAGACTTCTCGCACGATGAGATAAACATTTTGGTAACTATTTTCGACGTTTTTGCAGTGCAGCGTCATGGCGATGTATGCAGGAGGCAAATACAAATTCACTCGTGTGTATCTTTAAGTTAAGGCAAGTTAAGGTTAGGTTAGAGTTAACAACTACAATAAAACTGTTAATATTTTCAGTAAAACATAGTTAAACAAAAAGGCTGAGTCTTCGTTATTAATTTGCGGTTATTTATATAAAAAATTAATAAAAAAAACAAAAAACGCAAAGAAGAGTATGGGTGAATATAATAAAAAATCGAAATAGTCAAGGAGACCATAATCTACTTTCGGAATTGAAGATTGATAACAGTAACTTGAAAGATATTTAAAAACAACAAACATAACCTCACAACGCCGAAACGACACCGTAGAAAGTTCAACCATATGAACTAACTGTTCGTCTTCGTCGTCAAAGCAGCGTTGTGGTATGGTTGTGGTCACGCAGTCGTCCTTGATTATCTCAAATCGCATTGTATCTTAACTATCTATTACAGTGGAACTACTACGTGTTACACTGGAGCTACCACGTTTGTTACACTGGAACTACTACCTAAGCTACACTGGAACTACTACGTCTTTTACACTTGAACTACCACCACCTACTACATATATGAACTAAAATAAAAGCAGTAGTTTGAAGTTTGAAGCGTTGAAGCAGTAGTTTGAACACGTTTAAAATGTTTAAAATTTAATACAAAATACGATATTTCTAACCTATTTGTCTCCAGAATTTTTTCCATTTAAAAATCGAACAATACGGCAAAGAAAGCCCCAAAATTGGGAAGAAGCGGACTGAATGTACGAATTTAGTGTTAACACACTAAGAAAGTGTAACCGCATCGCTCGAGAAATACAAAAGACGTGTTAATTTCATTGTAAACGTCGCTTCGAAAAGACTAACAAACAGTATGAAGATTTTAAAGGTTGGTTTATTAGCTAATAGCTGATTACACGGAAAAGCTTTTCCGTGTAATCAATTCGGTAAAAAAGAATCGGCAGACACAGATAAAATTTGTACTCTCGTCTAAAGGAAAAATATTAAATTCGATATGTTAGAAGAAATTAGCTTTACGGTCCTAATGCTCATCACTCGTCCAAGTGTCTCTAAGTTGGTTATCGATCAGACGATCAGAATGGGATACCTCTATACGATTTAATTCTATTAACGAGTATGAAAGACTCCGTTACAACTTTGGAGAAGTATTATTGGTAGTGTATTTTGAGATTTTAAGGGTTTTATTATAATTATAATTTTGTAAATTAAAGTTCTTTCAGTTCGGTTATGTAATAACTGTAAGAAGGTTGGTTTCTCACTTTGTACGAATGAGGAGAATAAATTTCCGAATGCCAATATGCGAGACGTGAAATTGAACAGGAAATGAGGACTTGTAATACATAGTTTTTAAATAAAAGAAATTATTAATTGTTTGCTAAAGAAGAGGCGAGATAACTGATAGTGTTGTAAGCGCCTTCAAAACGACAATATTTACTTATTTACTTTAATATTATATTACAATATAATATTTATATTGTTGTGGATGAAGAAATATTTCACAACGCCGAAACGACACTGTCGAAAGTTCAACCAAATGAACTGTTTGTCGTCAAAGCAGCGTCGTGGTCACGCAGTCGTCCTTCAATATCTCAAATTAGTGGTGGGATCATTCGAATGAAAATAATCGATTCATTCGATTATGAAAACCACTCGAGATGTTGTCGTCGCAACTCGAATGATTTCGGTTTTTCACTCGTTGAGGACAATCGATTATTTCGGACTTCAAAAAAAAAATTTTTAATTTTTATGAATATAAATTTTTATGTAATTCTTTCCTTTTTTTCCTTTTTTCCAATAAAAAAATTTTGATTTACAATTTACAAAGGTTTACAACAACTGTGTGTGTAGACTTATACGAAATAAGGAAATACGATATATCATTTGACTCAATCCGTCATTCGAGTACCAACGAGCGACGAACGATTAAAATACGAGATATGAGAGATCATTCGATTATACTAATCATTCGAGTACCAACATATCGATTAAGAAAATCATTCGATTATGCCCAACACTATCTCAAATCGTATTGTATCTGTAACTTAGCATAATGCTAAGTTTAGATACCGTCGTTTTGACAGTACGGCGTTTTCTGTACTAACCAATCAGAACGCAGAATACGATTTGAGATATTTAAGGGCGACTGCGTGACCACGACGCTGCTTTGACGACGAACAGTTGACAGTTCATCTGGTTGAACTTTCGACGTCGTCGTTGCAGCGTTGTGAGGTTATGTTTGTTGTTTTTAAATATCTTTCAAGTTACTGCTATCAATCTTCAATTCCGAAAGAAGATTATGGACTATTTCGATTTTTTATTATATTATTCACCCATACTCTTCTTTTCGTTTTTTTTTAAATTTTTTATATAAATAAGCGCAAGTTAATAACGAAGACTCATCCATTTTGTTTAACTATGTTTAACTGAAAATACTAACAGCTTTATAGTAGTTGTTAACTCTCACCTAACCTTAACTTAAAGATAAAAGATACACACGAGTGAATTTGTATTTGCCGCCTGCAGACATCGCCATGACGCTGCACTGCAAAAACGTCGAAAATATTTACCAAAAATCCGGCGTTGCGCGTGCAGTCAAAACTGGTCGAAACGACGGTATCTAAACTTAGCATTACAGTGGAACTGCTACGTCAGTTACACTCGAACTACTACGTCGTTTCCACTTGAACTACCACCACCTACTACACAAATGAACTAAAATAGAATCAGTAGTTTGAAGCGCTTCAGAAGCTTTTGAAATGTTCAATTCAAGCTCTTACATTCTAATATAAATTGAAATTGATAATAAATCAACAAACAGTGCATATAAATTACTTTATAAATCGTTGATGTAGATAATTTGACTAGTACTCGTCGACTCACACACACATAACCTCAAAAATTTGCGTGTTGTGTTAAAGGTATTGTAACTGAAATGGTCTTTTACTTCGAAAGTACAATCGTTTCGCCCCCAGTAATTCTTTTTATGGGAATAGATAAACATGAAAGTGGGTATTTGTAAGGTGACGAACTTTTCTTAAATCATTCTCGTTACAGACGAAGACCTTATCAAATGGGGTTGGCCCGAAGATGTCTGGTTCCACGTCGATAAAGTTTCATCTGCACACGTCTACTTACGACTTCGAACGGTGAGTTTCACAATTCACCCTGATTTGCATCAAATTCAATCGTATGTTTAGGGACAAACCATCGACGACATTCCCTCGAGTGTATTAGAAGATGCCGCACAGTTAGTTAAAGCGAATAGTATACAAGGTAATAAGATGAACGACATCGAAGTAGTTTACACAATGTGGCATAATTTAAAGAAGACACCTGCCATGGATGTCGGGCAGGTTGGTTTTCATAAAGAAAAAGATGTTCGAAAGTTGAAAGTAGCAAAAAGGTTAAACGATATCGTTAATCGACTGAATAAAACTAAAAAAGAAGAGCTTCCTGGTGAGTTGGGTTTTTTGTTTAGTGCTATGAAATTTAATTTGAAAGGTTGTAGATTTGAGAGCCGAACGAGAAAAGCGGGACAGGTTGGAACGTGAAGATAAGAAAAAACAGATCAGAGAACAGAAAGAAAGAGAGAAGGCGGAAGAAAAGCAAAAAGCGGAAGAAGCTGAAACTCGTAGTTACGGTAGCTTGTTTAAAGTTGATAACATGACGTTAAATACAGATGATGGGAACGAATCTGATGATTTTATGTAGAAATAAATTTTTGTTATTTGCTGAAAATTTTTTTAAATCAAAAAGTACACTGCAATCTGTATGTATTTCAAACTTCCTTCTATTAAAAGTAAAATAATACTGGTTGAAATATTTATAATTGTGGTTTACTTTATGGCTAACGAACTTATTACCTATCAACCCAAGTTAATATTGACAGCAGCCAACGAGTCTAAAATCCAGCTTGGGTAATCCTTACTAGGATATAAATCTAACATAAATTTGCTAACAAATTCAGGAAAGCGATTTTTCTCGATACTGTCTTGAATTGTTTTCATTAAACGAAACTGAAACGCTAAATTATGTACAGTAAGTAGATGACAAGATACAGGATGTGTAGTAACAATGTGATGTATGTACGATTTGGTGTAATTTTCACATGTACTGCAGTCACAGTCTTCATCGATAGGATTGAAGTCTTTCTGGTAACGTTTATTTTTCAAATTTAATTGTCCCGTCATCACCAGTGCACACCCAAATCTCTGAAATATTAAAACTTATTTTTGCCCTCTTAAAAGAGACTTCAATTCACACACCAAGCACCTGATTAGTGACTTACTAAACCTCTTAATTAAGCGAATTTTTAAAAGAGGTTCAGGAGGATTATGCAACTGCTAAAAGAACTTCAAGCTTTAAATTGTGATAGCCATTTCTTAAAAGTTTAGAATAGGGCAAACTATAACTAAGAGCTTCAAAAACTTCCATCATTTGTTGAAAGATATAGAATTGTTATCGTGTTAAGTACAGAAAATGATAGCTAAGTCAAATCTCACTTACAGCAGTTCGTGTTGGAAAAACACAATCAAACATATCCACTCCTAAAGCACTGCAAACTACCAAATCAACGGCGAAACCAACACCCATCAGATATCTCGGTTTTTCTTTGGGCAATATATTTGTAGATAAATGAACCATTCTCCAAAACTCATCTTTACTCTCACCACCACTAAAATTAACTTTAGGTCAACAGACAAAAACCGGTTCAGCTTCTTACCTCAAACCTCCAATAGCGTAACCATTCACTTTTCTTTGAACGTGAGCTTCGGCACTTTGAGTTCTAAGCTTTGTATTCAAAGTACCTTGAACAATTGGAAAAATATTTTGATCTTCGGGTCGTTTATGTGCACTTAAACAACGATCGAGCCATCTGCTAGTCCTAAAATTGAAGGTCGATATCATGCAAACACATTACGTATTAAATCTACCTGTGCATGGCTTCTTCTATTCTCTTTTCGTCTGGACTTGTTGTTTTCACAACGTCATCGAGTTGCATAACAATGTCGGCACCTATGGCGTTCTGAATTTCGATAGAATGTTCCGGCGTTAAAACAATTTCCGATTTTTGATCGTTCAACGACTGGAACTTAACACCCTTTTCTGTAATTTCGGCCAACTTTAAAAGGGAAACCATTTGAAAACCTCCAGAATCAGTCAATAGAGCTCTATTCCAATTCATAAATTTGTGTAGTCCACCAGCTTTTTGTAAAATAGGTATTCCCTAAATAAGAATGTATTTTTGTCGTAAATTATTGTAACTAAACTTACCGGTTTTATTCCTAAGTGATATGTATTGGCTAATATAATTTGAATTCCTAGAGTTTCGAGCTGTTCCGGTAATACTCCCTTCATGGTCCCCTACAATACTTCCTGATAAGTCATAAGGTTTGTCACAAGAGCAAAATAAACTTACTTGTGTCCCCACAGGCATGAAGACAGGTGTATCTACTTCACCGTGAGGTAAAACCATCTTACTTCGACGTGCTTTAGATGTTTTACATTCTGCTAAAATATTGAAAATCAAAGGACTTTTCGTTGTCATTTTTAAAATAAAATTAAAGGTTATGTTGTTCAACACGCTTGCGCTGTCAAAATTACAGTTTTGCTTTACTCGGATAGATGACACTACTAAAACAGTTATGCCTTTTAAATTTGTGAACAGTTCATAGTTATCCTAAAAGATGGCGCTCGATATCATTTATAAGCCTTTGCCGCTAAAATTGACTTTGCAAACTCAAATTCAATTTTAATGTTTATTAACAAGCTTAAAATACAAAAAATAAATAAAAAATCAGTATCACTTAAAAAATTTAAATACTTTAGACCCTAATTATCATTACATTTAATCGTTTTTTACACAATTTGGCCACTCGAAATATAAAAAAAGGACTTTAGCACAGTGAAATCCTCGAATAGTCTCAGTTGACCAGCACTCTCAACAATGGAGGCTTGTCTTAATTCAACTCTTATTTACATTCTTAAAAGTATATACGATATCCATACAGTTTTAAAAACTATCGATTGTTTGGCTTTAACATATATTTACATCAGAACATCCATACTCTCTATCGAATTCAGTCTTTTAGAATTATCGACATTTACCACACGAACTTCGCTCAAATTCCTCTCAATTTGAGGTATCGGGGGTAAACCTAAACGCAAAGACAACCAAAATTGTCTATCTTTTGATCTCTCCCAAGATATCAGCTTGATACTTTTAATAACGGAATACAAAGTTTCTCCTTGTGAATTTTTAGTTTGATTTTTGATATCTGGAAGATCTTTAAGAGTGACACAACAAAATTGTGGATCCAATTGGTGTATTTGTTTAAGGGCGTCGTAAAGGGTGTTGCAGTCCCATTTCTCATTTAAACACGAAGGCGAAATCACAGCTACAATTCTGCAACTCTTCGAAGCATGTTCTTCTAACATTTGATACCCTAAAAATTCGACGATTATTAAAGTTGAATTAAAAACAAGTTAAGTGCTTACAAATATTTATATCCCGGGGTAATTCTTGTGCTTCGCACTTGTAATTGTAATTGCTTTCTAATGTCGGTAATAGAACTCCTAAGACAATTTCGGCGTCTTTGTCGGAATATAGAATAAGAACGTCATTTTGTTTGTTTTCATGTCGAATTCGGCTTCCTAAACGGTCTTTTACATAAACTCTAATTAATAAACCGTACGTGTAGTTTAAAACTACAGCTGTTAGAATTATTAAGGTCATCACTGCAACCCAAAGTAGTATTTGTTTGGTAGGCACTGGATTGGGATTGGTATATTCTTCCATGTACACTAAAATCAAATGGGGCCCTATTAGTTCTAAACTTGCATTTGTTTTATAGGGACCTACCTGTTTTGCTGACATTAGTAGTGAGTTCGATCGTAGTACCAGGTTTACTTATCATACAAACGTATTCCCCAAAGTCTTCATTTTGCATTTTGTCTATTATTAAATAAGCTCCAAAGGTTTGGCCATCTTCCCTAAAAATAAAGAAAAGAATGTTAAAAAAGAACTACACAAAACTTCTTCAAGTAAATTTTAGTTAAAAGGATAAAAAAAGACAAAGAAAACAAGTTAACGTTCTCACGAGATTGTTTTATGTTTTATATATCCAGTTTAGGGTTAGTTTTTGTATGTTAAGACGGTAAACTACGCCATTACCCACTGTCAACCGGAACGTCGCTAATTACAGATAATTATGTGGTTTTTGTATAAGTTTAACTCGTGGCTGCGGAGTTTAAGTTCAAATTCAACTAAAATAAACTTGAAAAAATATTCTGAAGACGTTTTTAAAACGAACGAACAGCAGATCTTGAATGTAATCCGAATTGAGCAAATTAGAACGACTACCCTGATTAACGATTTAATAGAATTAACAGTGGCAGAGCGGACAGCGGAACTACTACGTGGGATACGTCGGAAGAATGGAAGACGTACATCGCGATCAAGACCATTAGAAAGGAGCAGAGAAGATCGTGATAAAAAGATGAATCGTGATGATAGTCGGCCGGAGACTTCGCAACACACGGGAAAACATGGTATCTTCAATGAAAATAGAGGTAAAAATTAGAAGGCAAAGAGTTTACGTTAATTTTGTGAACTGGGTTGCTCACGGCTATTTCAGTACACTGTACCATCTTCAAAGCGGAGTCTTAACTTTGTCTTTTGAATGTTTAACTGCAGAAGAACGGTTAGCAGCTACTCTCCGTTTCTTGGCAGATAGGAGATCCGTAAAGTTTTGAGAATTTATTTAAATCCAATACTTCCAAGATAGTAAACAGGCACCTCTCTGAATCCAAACTAAGTATTGGATTGAACTCTTCATCAAACTTATGTTCCGACCATCCTGGCACCATTCAGCTTTTGAACCTTTTGGGAAGAGCACTAAAAGTAGGCCTACATCAATCCTACGGAATCGCAGAGGTGAGCGGAGTCAATATACCTTTGCTCTTAGAAACGTGTTTCGGACCTTTTCAGTCCCGTTCTACTCCCGTCTCAATATCTTGCTAGTTTCCTCATTTCTAATCCTTGTGAATATCCATTGTGTTGGATAAATGTTTCTTTCCGATAGCTCTTAAAAGAATTTTTCCAGTTTTTGCTAGTGGATTATGATTCGAGTCGATATCCACCCCACGGTATTTCTTCATGTACACGAAAGAGTTCTTGAAGAGTTTTAAGCCAAAAATAGAGTTGATTTCGTTACGAACCATCCTATCAGTTACGCCT
The DNA here is from genome assembly GCA_950108345.1 of Malthinus flaveolus. Lineage (NCBI taxonomy): Eukaryota > Metazoa > Arthropoda > Insecta > Coleoptera > Cantharidae > Malthinus > Malthinus flaveolus. Next base: position 3,549,553 of record OX467285.1, read on the forward strand.
TGTGGCGATTTCAAAGTCTGGAACTACCTGGGTAGCAGTACGACGAATGTGTTCACAGCGATATGGGATCTCCTCGCTATAATTGAACTAATCGACGCATTGAAGTCATGTCGATTTTCACGATTTCACTCTTCTAATGATATTGACGCCATATTGACTTGGAGCAATAGTGCGATTCGGTAACAATAAGAGATTATGAAGAAGCAACGAAAACTAATTGCATCAAAACGGGGAGGTTATAGTAGCGGTTGTATATACAATGTTGCACATGGAGATCTAGAATCTAGATCTGTGGATTAAAAACGCCGTCCGTGCATTTCTGAAGGTCGAACGTTTACACAAATAGTTTCGGTGTGCACGCCTGGAGCGCACGTTTCGAAAACGTCTCTGCAACGAGATTGCATGAACCGAAATCTAGATACAGTGGTGCCTGGAGAGAGAACAACACAAGCAACAGCCATCAAAATATCTAGTAAATACATCCACTACATGATTCCAGATCTCATAAGTCTCTGAGAGGGAATGTTTTGCCCCGTCTTCATTTTATGGATTTGGGATTATTCAACTCGGAAGTTTTTCACGCTTTCCTTTTGCCTATTTGTGTATAAATAGTTTGTCGTATAGTAATAACAACTTATAAACACGTAATAGTTTTTGATTAAATAAATTGGCCTCGCGTGCTATTATCAACTAAGTAATTTGTCAATAACGAGAAATATTAGTTAATGCAATTTTTGACTTAACATTATTCTGAGAACTAACCGATAATTTAGTCGACAATTTCCCTTCAATGATAAATGATAAGTTAGTTCAAATAGTAACGAGCTGTAACGGGAATTAATCTACAAATAGATATAGGATGTACTTGTTTCAACACCTAGTATAATTACAAGCGTTATAATTAACATTAGCACGTGATTTAATTTGAAAAATATTTAGAACAGTCACCATCAATATCAGAAGTCAATTTTAAATTGTTGAAAGCTCACCTCGACACGATGTGCTGATGAATATTCTTTTGGTCCTTACGAGCAGTCTCGTTTTGTCCGCTTTTTCGCCACTGCGCTTCGTTAAATGCATCTGGTAAATCCACGCGTCCTTAACAGAAAAACAAATCATTAACACAAGACATTTTAAAGTGGAAAGACTAAAATACTGATTTTTTCCAAAGAGACGTTTCAGAAACGTAAAATGGTGGAGGGGGCCTTTGGTTTGTTTCTTGAAAACACACACTTTCTTTGAGAAACTCAAAACTCCTTCACAAGAGAGCATTAGTATGTAAAAAGTGGCAAAAATCCACAGAAAACCCTTCTGATGTGTTAAATATAGAAAAGTTTTCCGTAGACTAAAGGGTCACTGGAGCTTCATTGAAAGTTTGAACGATAATTCGACTAAAGTTTTGAGGAAAGCTCTAGGTGTTTCCTAGACACAACAATCGATCAATAATAGAATAGTTTAATTAACTTACCAACAAAGGCCTCACAAAAGAGCCTAACAGACTCGTGTAAAGAAACTGAAATATCTTGAGAAATGTAAGTGATCTTTGGATCGTCTGGAACTTTATCTGTAATTAAAAAGAAAAACTAGTAACTTTTCGAATTAATAACAGAGCACGATAAGATTGTCGGTTGTAGGAAAATGGAACGCTCGCTTGTGGAAATCGATATCTTTTTAGGTAAATTTAGTAACGTATCATTAATACACGGAGAAATTTTCCGGGAAAAGTAAAATTCAATATTTATATAATGATCGAATTTCTCGGAAATTACTATTTTAAGGAGAAGCCGTATATCAAGGAATTTTCATACAAAGTGAAAATTTTTCCTATTTTGTACGATCAAACAAAATTTAAATATTCAACCTCAATAATCAACACCCGATTTGGCACGATCGTTGCCAATTTGGTTGGAGCTAGTGGAATCGTCATCAATCTAGATATAGATGAAGTACACGACACAGTTTGTTCCGTCGACGATCGACTCTTCTACTGCTCTACGTCATATAAATTGTGTAAATTGACGGCAAGAAAGCCAAAAATGTTCATTTCTAATTTCTGACTCATATGGGACACTTTGGTGCGTCAAAATGGCTGTAAGTGAAGCAAACAACCACTTTGGTGAGAAAGTGGTAACAGCAAAAGTTGAGCAACCGGAAGGGATCAATCGCTGGTTTGAATGGGCCAGCATGAAGTCATGCGAAGCCTTGATTTAAGAGGGCCTTAAAGATAATTTTTGGCACCTCCTTGGAAGAGGCTAAGCGTACCGAGAGCTTGATTAAGTGACAGAAGGCGCTCTGAAAACTACAAGTAGATAAGTCTCACGACCGGTATTGGAAAGATAATGGAGCGAATAGTGGTTGAGAACATGTTGCCATTCTTGATCGCAAATGGAACTATCCCTAACTAGCAGCGTGAATTCCTGCTCGTTCAACCTCTACCAGCTTGATCGAGTGTCTAAATCAGTGGTCGCTGGTTGTCGACACCGATGATAGCCCAGTAGATTTTTTTAATTTCAACTTTTCAAAAGCCTTCAATCGGTTCTTAAGGCGTCGGCTCCTTCTCAAACTGCTAAAAGCTGAGATGAGTCGAGTCTTCGGGATTTACCCGTACACTCGAAGTGTGCTCCAGGGTTCCGTCGTTGGGCCTCTTCTATCTTCTATCGAAGCTACTAAAAAGCAGGCGACTCAACATAGTGAGTTGCAGGGGAATATGACTGCTATAATGAGCTGGTGTTACCTATAAACAATAAGTGATGATGTGATGATCTGATGATGTATAGAGCGCCAAAACTTAACTGTTCGAGGTTGGTCCAGCACATGACATGCCTTCCGTGGCGCGGAATAGCCAACCTTTGTCCAGTTTTTTATTAGCAAAGCCGTTGTTAAGGCCCATCTAAGAGCATTAGTTTTCTAACTCCACTAGTATAAAAATTCGGTGGAACTGCAGCAAATTTATTTGCAGCCATGAAAATTTCGATCGACATACTGTATGTATGTCTGAAGACATACTGATTGGCTCAAAATTTAAAGTTGAGTCACAGGAATAAATTTTAAAATACATTAAGGTATTAACGACTCACAGTTATTAGAACCAATTGAACTATAAAAATTTTTGGCATCGATTCAAAAATCCGAAATAAAAGGCGCTTTTCAAAGAAGGCACTTGCACAATACACAATTAATATGAATGACGGTGTATGAATGAAATTGCAAATTATTATTTATTAACCAAGTTTAAACCGTTTATTTGAATTGAAAACGAAAGTTGGTGCAGCGAAATGCGCTTTTATTCAAAACCACTCTGTGTGACCAATGTATATTATACTCCACAGCGAGTTTCTTAGAACTCTTCTACATACAACAATCGCCATGCAAAATTACCATGTTTAAAGTCATTTATTAAAATTACTATCGTGCGTAGAAACACGAACTAATTTTTAGAAAAATTACACTTTTAATAAGCGTGCTCTTTGCGAAATAATGGTTTGTAGAACCTATAACGGATCTATAAATAAAATAATTCGAAGTAGTTTCAAATGTCGAATTGCGGTTTGGTTTTTCTCGAAAATTTACGCACGGCACGGAATTTTTTGTTTACCAATAGGACGTACGGCTGCACGAAAAGCTCACGAAGGGCTCATCTTATCTCTTGTAATAAATGGTCCGCAGGAGGCAGCGTGCAAATATACTAAACCATAAGCACCGTAAGGTACAAAATTTTTGACGATGCAGGCTGAAAAGGCATTGCAAATGAGTAATCAAATCGACCGTCTGCCACTCCTAAGTGGCAGAATTAATGTGGGGGTAGACTCGAGAACAGTGGGTTTTTGTTCATTTTTCAGTTGTAAGCTTATAACTTGAAAACTATGCACTTTTTAAGAAAAGCGCTTCTATATTAAAATAAACTCCATTAAATTTCCTACAAATTATGTTTCATAGATCTTTCTCTTCAGACAAACGGTTTAGACGCTAGAGCACATTAAAGTTAGACAAATTTTCCAAAATCGGCACACAAACTGATTTTTTAAAGTCATCGCTTATAACTCGTTAATTACGCGAATTTAGAAAAAAATGTTCCTATGCAAAAATAAAGTACATTCAATTTCCTATAAATTATGTCTCCTAGATCAGTGGTTTTCAACCTGTGGTCCGCGGACCCCCGGGGGTCCGCGTTAGAGATTTAGGGGGTCCTCACCAAAATTAAAAATATAATTTTTAATTTTACAAAATTACATAACAAACAATATACTATACCTGGAAAAATAAAATTGGGTCAGATTTCAATTTATAAGGCACAGCTGTAATTTAAAAACAACAGTAAAGCAAATTTAGATAAGAAACCGCTGGCACAGTTGCTTTTGCGAAAGAACAAAATATCTGTGTCTTTCATGTAAGAAGATCCTGATTCATTTATGGCACGCGCGATAGATAAATAGTACCTACTATTATTGTCAAAAGTCAACTCTTATTGTTGCGTCGTCACTAAAAATTAGTGTAGTCGTAGTCCATTCCTTTTCACGTTGGTTACTTTTGTTTTCGATTAAATTCTTAAATTGTGTGTGAATAGTTTTCATAATATAAAATGGATTTGTGGCTTAAATCGGGGTCTTTAAAAAGACCGCTTGATGAAAATAAAAATAGTACAAAAAATAATGCTACTCCTTCTACTTCTAAAGATATACCTAGCGCTAGCGGTGCAAAAAAAATAAGAAAATATGATCCTTCTTATTTAAAGATTGGTTTTACAGTTATGGATAATAAACCACAATGTGTTTTATGTAGTGAAGTGTTATCAAACGAATGCATGAAACCCTCAAAATTACAGAGACATTTTGAAAGTAAATATAGTTTTGCTACAAACAAACCTATCGAATTTTTCAAGCATAAATTATTGCAATTAACTGAATGCCAAAAAGTGGTAGAGAATGTTCTTACCGGTTCCACCAATGAGAAAGCCGTTTTAGCGTCATACGAAGTGGCTTTACTGATCGCTAAAAAAGCTCAGCAGCATACAATTGGCGAAAACTTAGTTCTTCCTGCTGCAAAATTGATGACGTCTATTATGTTGGGAGACAAGTATTCAAAGCAATTGTCCGTAATATCACTGTCTGACAACAACTAGAGTTCAGAATTAATTTGTTATGTATTTTACTAGAAATAAAAATTACGTTGATTTTCTTAGTTAGCCTATTTTTTATATAAAACTCGTCATCAACGTGGTAGGAAAAAATCTAAAACAATTTCTAAACTCCTAAATCACTAGAGCCGTAACCTCAAATCACCCTCTTGATAGGGGTCCGCGAGACTATAGTGAAAGTCGAAAAGGGTCCGTGACTCTTAAAAGGTTGAAAACCACTGTCCTAGATTGTTTACGTCAGACGAACAGTTTAGGTTAGGCGCTAGAGCGCGCTTAAGTTTAATGTAGATATATCGTGCATAGCGGCTAAGCCAAGAGCACGATACTTGGAACCTTCCAAATAATCTCGAAGGAAACAAATAAAATTAACAGTTTACAGCTATAGGCCGTATAGTTACTTCTCGTAACTTCAACGACAACCACTTTAGCCATCCGTAACTCTTAAAAATTGAGCCAGGGTGGCCGAAAGAGCTGAGCATCAGATTCAGGTCCCGGTTCGAGACCGGCTGATACCACTAGATTTTTCTATGTGTCAATTCCTTGCCCCGGGTGGTTCAGAACCCACCTAAAGCTGTAAGTAGGTCCCGTCTGTTAATAACCTCTGCAGTTGAAGCGGACCTTAAAGACTGCATACAAAAAAAATATTGAAAACGCAGAAAGCACATAAGAAATTCAAAGAGTTGATATGCAAAGCGTTTCCCCCCTCCCGATTCTAATTTAAAAAATTGAAAAAAAATTATTCTTGGAAAACGAATCTATTGATTTCCAATTTTCTTATATAAAAAGATTTAATAATAGCTCTAATTTGAGGTAGTGTTAACTTGAGCTTCCAAGGTTTGTAACTTTCATGGGGTGTATTGGTAAATAAGGGCAAATACAATCCAAACGATCTATGTTAGTACAATGAATTCACTGTAGTTTGTCAGTGGATTTTAGAGATATCCTGTACGTATACGAAACACGCTCACTTGTGACAAGTATCATAAATTCGTGGGTGGTTAAGCCCAAAAAGCTTTAAAAATACATCTTTTCGTTAAGGCTACTTAGAAAGCTCTTTGCTCTTCTTCTAGATTTTCCACCGACACCGACAAACGGAAATTTGGGCAACATTTTAGATGGGTATCTACTGTTACTACTCCAGTTCTCCATTACTAATAGGCTAATAGTATACTGAGTCTTTTCAATGCGACAAAAGCCGACGGTATGAAACGTTTCGCCGCGGCCGATTCGCCACGGCCTTTTCGCCGCGGCCGATTCGCCACGATCGATTCAAAGCGGCCGTTTCGTCGTCACACGTTTTCACCGTTACGTTACGTTGCGATGGTTGTCTTATTAGTAAAGCGCGGATTTCATGCAAAATGCATATTCCAAGTTAATGATATGACAATGAAATCCTCACGTTTCACGTGAAATCCCAACCGAATCGGCCCAATCGGCCCCAATTTGATTTTGCACATATTGCAATTTTTGTGTACATATCGTCAAAAAGGGCATATTTTTGCATATTTCTGGAAATTTCTTATCTCTTATTCTGATCTCGTACATTTTCAAGTTTTTCAGTTCATTAGATTTCTTTTTCTGATGCGTTATTTTAGGAACCGCAGATTTCCGTGATTTTAGTAGCAATCCAACTGCTTTGATCAACAACGAATAACTTTCAACTGGACCCTAGAAAATTCTTCAAATTTTTGGACAAGTAGTTGTAGTCCTTTAGCTTTGATATTGAACGTTTTTAAACGTTTCAGTTCATTAGATTTCCGCGTCACTTTAGGAACCACAGATTTCGGCCAAATATACCCTATATACCCAAGACGAAAGGTATACTAGGTTGAAATTATAACTGACTGCCTTTTTTGTGAGTGGCCGTGGCTAATTTATTGTTTACACTCTACGAAGTCGAGATCATTAAACTGAAAATCTCCACATTTGAATCAGCTCGTTCATGAATAATTTTGCAAGTGGTTGAATAAGCAAAAGGAGCAAATTTTGCAAATTCTTCTTTAATGTAAAGCGGCGTAAATAGCTCAAGTGGCAATTTATTGTTATTAAATGAAATTTTATTGTTAAAAACGACATCCCTTTTTAAGTAAAGTGAATCGTCGTTAATTAATTTTCGCGTGCAAGTTTGGTATTTGAAGAAGAATGTCATCTTCATGATTTCGCGGTGATTGTTTTTAGTAAGTTATGTAATATTAAAGCTGTAATTACGCCAAGTACACATTGTCATGATTGTGTGAAAATTTGTACGTGATACATGCTTTACATTTTTGCCTACCTATTCTGTTAATTTTAATTACTTCTAGAAATTAATTTATCGCAATGATTCCGTGAAAACAACCGCGATTGACTTTTTCCTACCGTTTAAATTGTTAATAACGTAAAAAGAGGTTAACTGTTTTCTCGTACGTTTTACAGTAATTACAGGATTTTATTAATTTTTTGCTCAATATTACGTCTAGTCTACGCCAATTTAATTAATTAACGTTCGTGATTTAGTGAGAAACTTTGGGCGGAGGCTCCAATTTCGACCACAAACCTAAATGATAGTGACTAATGATTTACTTTCTCCAAGTTCCAAGTTTACTCATTATCAATTCGAAGAATTTCACATAAATGCGTAGGTATTCTCAGGTGGTCAAACAATGGGGGTGGTAATGCATGCCAATGTAGATATGGAACAAACAAGTGTTTAGCCTTGCAATTGCTAATGTGTAATTGTTAGTTATTCTTTCGTACACGTCAAGAGAGCAAAACAACAAAGGGTTTCCTTTCCTCGAGTAAAGATACGATTATATGATAGAAGGATAAGTCTCGTTACAATGGTTCAAACTTTATCCAGGTTAGTCAACTCGCGCTTTTAGCAAGCGTGACAAAGAAAAAATTAAATCGAGTAACGTTCAATCGTTCTTCCGTTTACAAATTTGACATTGGACACCCACTTAATTTTTTTGGAGGATTTTGAATTATAAAGTAGACCGAAGTCCAAAAAACAGCACTTAAAAGACCTATTCGGACCCACCAAACATATTTCAAACAGTCTTAGTTAGTTTTTATGATGTGGTAACTACATTTCTCTTGTATCATGCATTCCAACATCCGAAACACTAGATATCGTCCTTCCCAACTACTATCACATGATACATGACACGTTTAAGCCAAATAGAAGACAAAGGCACTGCTGGTGCAGAAGACAATCTATTGAACTTAAACCACGGATCGTACGAGGAGAGAACATGGGGGGTTTGGCTCAATGGTCCGGGCTACGTAGATGAAGCATGTAAAATCATACATGCTATACGCGAGAAAAGACCCTACACCCTACATGTAGATGCTTCGGACACACAGATCTTCTTGACACACTTTAAACAGCCTTTGCGGCGCTTAGACAGTATATCTTGGGTTTTACTCATCAGTGGATATTATACAAACAATCGATTATACCAAGCTTGTGGCCTTCTACACGAAGAGCCCGAGAGGATTGTAGGAGCTATAGCACGACCTAGATGTAAATAGAGCCGAGTAGCGTAAGTCCTTTTTCCTGCTAGATACTGCAAATATACGACAAAAGAGAAGAAGAAGAGAAGAAAATAAAGTCGTGGCATTCTAACTCTACTGATGGCCGAGCTTGCATTCGTATATACCTTGAGACTTCATTCACTACAGTCCCAACCATTTATAACTCCACCTGTTCAAACCATCGGCCCTATAATACTGAACAGACAAGCCTTGATAAAAGTCATGAAAGATGAATATAAAGAGCATAAACTGTAGATATAATGAGCCATCTCCCTCGCGCTCACTGAAGTATTCGAAATATTATCTAAAGCTGTCTTGTCTCGATCTGACAGCCACAAAATTTTGTCGAAAGGTCACTCTACATATAACTGGAACTAGAAGATAGTCCTGGGAGGGGAGGGAAGCTGCAAGATTGAAGATGAAAAAGTGAAACACACATCAGACTTCGTCACTGTCCTGATGTTGCTCAATGTGACGTGATACCATAGAGAACCTCTAGTCGGGCATCGGCAGTAGCAACAGAGCTTTTAGAATTTTTCGAAAAATTCTATTTACATTTAGGGTGGTACGAGAAATGACAGGAAAGTGAACGCTGCTTCTTGAGGATATCAGACAAAAATTTGATTTGGAGAAAATTTGAAGAAGAATTGATAACAAAGAATCTGAACCTAATGAGGGGTCGATACGATACGATACGTTTAATAGAACCGGAGATATCGCGGTTCAAAGTTACGGTCAGAAATATCCCAAGAAAATCGCAGTTTTTATGTTTATGACGGACATTAAGCTTGAGGGCCTCCAACACAAAGTCGCATTCAAGAAGATCAGAAGAAAAATACATAACAAAGAGACTGAACCTAATTAGGGGTCGCTACGACCAATAGAACCGGAGATATCGCAGTTCAAAGTTAAGGTCAGAAATGTCCCAAAGAAGTGCACCTTTTATTATATTTATTATGGGCAAACATTCTTGAGGGCCTCAGACAAAAAATTGCATTGAAGAAATTTCGGAGAAAAATTCGTAGCCAAGAAACCGAACCTAATTAGAGGTCGCTACGACTAATAGAACCGGAAATATCGGGGTTTAAAGTTACGGTCAGAAATATCCCAAGAAACTCGCAGTTTTTATGTTTATGGTAGAAATTAAGCTTGAGGGCCCCAGACACAAAGTCGCATTCAAGAAGATTAGAAGAAAAATACATAACAAAGGGACTGAACCTAATTAGGGGTCATTACGACTAATAGTGCCGGAGATATCGAGGTTCAAAGCTACGGTCAGAAATGTCCCAAAAATATCGCACGTTTTATATTTATCATAGGCAAACATTCTAGGAAGTTAGTGGAAGTCGATGAAAACTAGGGGAAGTTAATAGAAGTTTCATAAAAAGTGGGTTTGGTGTAGAAATTTCGATCTGCGGTTTGCCAACCGTTCCGAAACACTGAAGCAAAAATTGTATGTTGCAATAACTTTTTCCAAAAGTAAAAAACGTTTAATCGGGGTGCGCAAGTGAAACGTATAAAAAAGTAGGTAAACGCACCTAAATAACGCCCTTGCATTTGTCCTTTTCACACATGTCTATACCAATGTAATAAATTTCACCAATTTTTTTCCCTTATTAATGTATAAGTAGTTCTTGTACCAATAACAATAATGAATACAATTAACCCACCATAGTTGAACGCCCAATACAATTATTTAAATTAATATGAATATATCATACACCTGCACAAAATATACCAATTCAATTGATCAATCCTACATACATCCGGCAAAAGTAGATTATTATTATTACCATAGTTTTAGAACATTGCCTTTCAATTAATCGATCAATCTTTTATATTTAACGAGTACCGAGTAGTGGATATTAGCTCGGCAGCGATTCAGAACTACAATAGATTGAATAATTGAGCAGCAATATTCCAGATAACTCGTTAGAATATTAATTGATTGTATCATGACTTTAATCATAATGCCAGAAGTAGTAAATTTTTCAAAATCAACTTTGGATTATAGAGGGGGGCACCCCATACAACATGTATGTTCAAATTTCTAAATTGTGGCTTAAACTTTTTCATTTAAATTTTAATTAAAATATTATTCGATTACCAGCTTAAAATAGTCTAATTAAAATAAATAAATTAATTTGTAAGATCCAAAATAAATAAATACGAAATTATGATTTCATGCCATAGATCACAGATCTATCAAAACTTCCAGTCACAAGAAGGTTGTGCATAGTTAGAAAAATTGGGGCTTGGTTGAGAGCTGTCATTGATAATTAAAGCCAAAAATTACTCACCGTAAACTTTTAAAATGATCGTATGAACATGGACCACCGAATCGTTCCGTAAGACGCACGTGTAGTTTCCAGCATCTTCGTAAGTCACCGTTTGAGTGTAAACGGTCTGATTGGCACTTTCTGGATAAATAATTAAGGGCGCCGCCGTCTCGTGCCAAGGATAAGGCTTTCCATCTTTGTACCTGAAACAAAAATTGCAAATTTAAAAGAGTTTCCTCGACTACTAACTGTAAGTAGTGAGTAGTGGGATTAAAGTATCGCTCAGGGTTCCGAATTAATTTCTGGTTAGTACTGTTCGTGTTTCGTGTTGATGACACAACATGTTAAAAATACATTAATAAAAGAGGCCCCCTGCTTGCACTTAAAAAACACAAAGAAAAGTCTGCAATTATAATCCATTTAGTATTTTTTACTCTCCTCGCCTAATAGTGACATCCCGGCCATTTTGCGTATTCTAAGAAAATAGAATGAGATTACTGGGGAATCTGTCAAGTTTGCCATAGCTTTGTGTGTTTGTTGGGACGGAAATGTTTAATTAGTTCTTTTATTATAACGATTTTAATCTGTTCTGTGTAATTTTATAATCAACAACTTATTATTTGAAAACGACATGTTGGAATAATAGGAGGAGATCGTCACACAGCGTGTATACATTTTTTACTATTTAATTCAAACGAATGGCAAAAACCTTCATTAGGAGGCAGGAAAAACAAGAACAAAAAAGTTTTTAGCTATACAAATACGTATCTGTGAATCAATAGTGTCAATACATCGATCAGTGTCAAACAGTAACTGATACATTTTTTCACAGTCGCAAATTAATAGAAGTTTGTGTATATTGATCAGGTTGATCACTAACTAACTGATGATTTTTTTATTCGGTGCGTACCTACCAGTCAAAGTAGCCGTATAAAGCCTATCTCTCAGTCAGTGACCAATCAAATGATCAATAAGATTGAGACGATAATGGGCGCTCTCTAAATCAGAAATGAACGATTTTCTTGGGACATTTCTGACCGTAACTTGGAACCGCGATATCTCCTGTTCTATTAGGCATAGCAATCCCTAATTAGGTTCAGTTTCTTTGTTATGAATTTTTCTTCAAATCTTCTCTAATGCAATTTTTTGATTAATGCCCTCAAGAACGCTTATCCATCACAAATAGGTACATAAATTGCGATGTTCTTGGAACATTTCTGACCATAACTTTGAACCGCGATACCTCCGGTTATCCTAATCGTAGGGACTCCTAATTAGGGCCAGTCTCTGTGTTATGTATTTTTCTTCTAATCTTCTGGAATGAAACTTTGTATTTGAGGCTCTGAAGAGTGTTTGCCAAACACAACCATAAAAAGTGCGATACTTTTGGGGCATTTCTGACAGTAACTTTGAAACGCGATATCTCCTGTGTCCTGTTCTATTAGTCGTAGCGACCCCTAATTAGGTTCAGTTTCTTTGTTATGAATTTTTCTTCAAATCTTCTTCAATGCAATTTTTTGATTGAGGCCCTCAAGAACGCTTACCCATCACAAATACATAAAACTGCGATTTTCTTGGGACATTTCTGACCACAACTTTGAACCGCGATACCTCCGGTTATACTAATCGTAGCGACTCCTAATTAAAGCCCAGTCTCTTTGTTATATATTGTTCTTCTAATCCTCTGGAATAAAACTTTGTATCTGCGTCCCTCAAGAGTGTTTGCCAGACACAAACATAAAAAGAGCAATTCTTTTGGGGTATTTCTAAACGTAACTTTTAACCGCGATATCTCCTGTTCTATTAGTCGTAGCGACCCCTAATTAGGTTCAGTTTCTTTGTTATGAATTTTTCTTCAAATATTTTCCAATGAAATTTTTTAATTAAGGGCCTCAAGAACGCTTACCCATCACAAATACATAAAACTGCGATTTTCTTGGGACATTTCTGGTCGTAACTGTGAACCGCGATATCTCCGGCTCTATTAGTCGTAGCGACCCCTAATTAGGTTCAGTTTCTTTGTTATGAATTTTTCTTCAAATCTCCTCCAATGCGATTTTTTGATTAAGGCCCTCAAGAACGCTTACCCATCACAAATACATAAAACTGCGATTTTCTTGGGACATTTCTGGTCGTAACTTTCAACCGCGATATCTCCGGTTCTATTAGTCGTAGCGACCCCTAATTAGGTTCAGTTTCTTTGTTATGAATTTTTCTTCAAATATTTTCCAATGCAATTTTTTGATTAAGGCCCTCAAGAACGCTTACCCATCACAAATACATAAAACTGCGATTTTCTTGGGACATTTCTGGTCGTAACTTTGAACTGCGATATCTCCGGCTCTATTAGTCGTAGCGACCCCTAATTAGGTTCAGTTTCTTTGTTATGAATTTTTCTTCAAATATTTTCCAATGCAATTTTTTGATTAAGGCCCTCAAGAACGCTTACCCATCACAAATACATAAAACTGCGATTTTCTTGGGACATTTCTGGTCGTAACTTTGAACTGCGATATCTCCGGCTCTATTAGTCGTAGCGACCCCTAATTAGGTTCAGTTTCTTTGTTATGAATTTTTCTTCAAATCTTCTCCAATGCGATTTTTTGATTAAGGCCCTCAAGAACGCTTACCCATCACAAATACATAAAACTGCGATTTTCTTGGGACATTTCTGGTCGTAACTTTGAACCGCGATATCTCCGGCTCTATTGGTCGTAGCGACCCCTAATTAGGTTCAGTTTCTTTGTTATGAATTTTTCTTCAAATCTTTTTGATTAAGGCCCTCAAGAACGCTTACCCATCACAAATACATAAAACTGCGATTTTCTTGGGACATTTCTGGTCGTAACTGTGAACCGCGATATCTCCGGCTCTATTAGTTGTAGCGACCCCTAATTAGGTTCAGTTTCTTTGTTATGAATTTTTCTTCAAATCTTCTCCAATGCGATTTTTTGATTAAGGCCCTCAAGAACGCTTACCCATCACAAATACATAAAACTGCGATTTTCTTGGGACATTTCTGGTCGTAACTTTGAACCGCGATATCTCCGGCTCTATTAGTCGTAGCGACCCCTAATTAGGTTCAGTTTCTTTGTTATGAATTTTTCTTCAAATCTTCTCCAATGCGATTTTTTGATTAAGGCCCTCAAGAACGCTTACCCATCACAAATACATAAAACTGCGATTTTCTTGGGACATTTCTGGTCGTAACTTTGAACCGCGATATCTCCGGCTCTATTAGTCGTAGCGACCCCTAATTAGGTTCAGTTTCTTTGTTATGAATTTTTCTTCAAATCTTCTCCAATGCGATTTTTTGATTAAGGCCCTCAAGAACGCTTACCCATCACAAATACATAAAACTGCGATTTTCTTGGGACATTTCTGGTCGTAACTTTGAACCGCGATATCTCCGGCTCTATTAGTCGTAGCGACCCCTAATTAGGTTCAGTTTCTTTGTTATGAATTTTTCTTCAAATCTTCTCCAATGCGATTTTTTGATTAAGGCCCTCAAGAACGCTTACCCATCACAAATACATAAAACTGCGATTTTCTTGGGACATTTCTGGTCGTAGCTTTGAACCGCGATATCTCCGGCTCTATTAGTCGTAGCGACCCCTAATTAGGTTCAGTTTCTTTGTTATGAATTTTTCTTCAAATCTTCTCCAATGCGATTTTTTGATTAAGGCCCTCAAGAACGCTTACCCATCACAAATACATAAAACTGCGATTTTCTTGGGACATTTCTGGTCGTAACTTTGAACCGCGATATCTCCGGCTCTATTAGTCGTAGCGACCCCTAATTAGGTTCAGTTTCTTTGTTATGAATTTTTCTTCAAATCTTCTCCAATGCGATTTTTTGATTAAGGCCCTCAAGAACGCTTACCCATCACAAATACATAAAACTGCGATTTTCTTGGGACATTTCTGGTCGTAACTTTGAACCGCGATATCTCCGGCTCTATTAGTCGTAGCGACCCCTAATTAGGTTCAGTTTCTTTGTTATGAATTTTTCTTCAAATCTTCTCCAATGCGATTTTTTGATTAAGGCCCTCAAGAACGCTTACCCATCACAAATACATAAAACTGCGATTTTCTTGGGACATTTCTGGTCGTAACTTTGAACCGCGATATCTCCGGCTCTATTAGTCGTAGCGACCCCTAATTAGGTTCAGTTTCTTTGTTATGAATTTTTCTTCAAATCTTCTCCAATGCGATTTTTTGATTAAGGCCCTCAAGAACGCTTACCCATCACAAATACATAAAACTGCGATTTTCTTGGGACATTTCTGGTCGTAACTTTGAACCGCGATATCTCCGGCTCTATTAGTCGTAGCGACCCCTAATTAGGTTCAGTTTCTTTGTTATGAATTTTTCTTCAAATCTTCTCCAATGCGATTTTTTGATTAAGGCCCTCAAGAACGCTTACCCATCACAAATACATAAAACTGCGATTTTCTTGGGACATTTCTGGTCGTAACTTTGAACCGCGATATCTCCGGCTCTATTAGTCGTAGCGACCCCTAATTAGGTTTAGTTTCTTTGTTATGAATTTTTCTTCAAATCTTCTCCAATGCGATTTTTTGATTAAGGCCCTCAAGAACGCTTACCCATCACAAATACATAAAACTGCGATTTTCTTGGGACATTTCTGGTCGTAACTTTGAACCGCGATATCTCCGGCTCTATTAGTCGTAGCGACCCCTAATTAGGTTCAGTTTCTTTGTTATGAATTTTTCTTCAAATCTTCTCCAATGCGATTTTTTGATTAAGGCCCTCAAGAACGCTTACCCATCACAAATACATAAAACTGCGATTTTCTTGGGACATTTCTGACCGTAACTTTGAACCGCGATATCTCCGGTTCTATTAGTCGTAGCGACCCCTAATTAGGTTCAGTTTCTTTGTTATGAATTTTTCTTCAAATCCTCTCCAATGCGATTTTTTGATTGAGGCCCTTAAGAACTTTCACCACAATAAATATCAAAAACTGCAATTTTTTTAGTGACATTTCTGACCACAACTTTGAACCGCGATATCTGCTGTTCTATTAGTCGTAGCCACCCCTAATTAGGTTCAGTTTCTTTGCTATGCATTTCTCTTCAAATCTTCTCCTACGATACTTTTGGTCCGATGCCGCCAAGTGTTTGCCAAACGTAAACAAAAAAAGTGCGATATGTTGTACGACATTTACGACCCTAACTTTGAACCACGATATCTGATGCGGTCGTATTTATCGTATACAGCTCTTGATAGGGCCATTATTTTCGTTATATAAGTGAGATAAAAAGTATACAAAATGTTTCTCGTTATCACCCATAGATTTTGAGTTATGCCTAACCCAAAGGCGTCCCAAAGTAGAAACCTAAGTGAAAATGCTCTCGTGTACTATAGGTGAAATCATTAAAATTCTCCAGCCCTCTCTCCGTTATATGATTACAGCCACGCCACAACCAACATTTTAAAGATATTCTCAATGTCTAAAAATTACTAGATAGTAAATACAAGTCAATATTTTAATATCGATTTATCAAACAACGATAAGTGCCTACATCTAGATACATACTAGTGAGTGTTACACGCAAGTGTACAATAATTACCATATAATTTGAGACAATTTCACAAATATTGCATTTCCAACTCAAGAAGTAATTGATCGTCAATTAGATACTAAAAAAAAGAGGAAGCAAATATTGATTTGAAATAAGATAATTATTGTAATTCAATTAACTTCCTGTGGAGTGTGTAGGTCGTCCACCTATAAACGTCAAACGTCGTGAAATCTTACAAAAGTTGTCGAAAATTTGATTAAGGGTTTGTGATATCAACCAAATAGCTTTGTCCAAATTACCACAATTCGGCAATTTGCTTTAGATTTCAATACCAAGAACGGCTCATTTGTGTAATTGTCTAATTCTGAGTTTTCTATTATCTACTTTAATGGTTTCCGTTTGATTAAATTTTTTTTATCTGCACTAGACTATTTAAAAAAAGTTCGTTTTGATAGTACGAGGATGACACTCAAGTTATCACTAGCTGAACGAGATCGCTTGGGTCCTGATGGGCCACTGAGCATGAAGTCTCCTAGAGAGAGCTCGTATTGGTAAAACGATTTAGTTCCACTTTAGTCCTTCTAATTAATTTAGTTAAACAAACGTAAAAAGATCAAATATTTCATCGTGTGTACGCTCATTTTCTTGTGTGTTTAGTCGATTGACAAATTTACAAACGATGTTTGCGCAAGAAATGGGTTTGACTGAGAGTTTTGTATGTGGTTAGGGTTGTGGGAACTTTTCTATTTCTAATCTGTTTGTTAAATATAACATAATGACCGGTCATTCACTTTGATAAATTTTTATGGCCTTATTGTTTGTCAAATAAGGAGTGACGTGTAAGATTTTTTTGGAAATCTTCTCGAGGTTTCAACGTTAAACTTAAAACTCAAAAGTATGCGGCAATACTAAAAATAATTTACATCATTGTGGTTTTTCTCTTCATTTTTATATTAACTAACTAACCATCGCTTAAACTTCTTAAATGCCGCAAAATATTTCGAAGTTGAATTACCCAGTGGAGTAAATACCAGTTGCTCAAAATTCGTGCCACCTGTCCCATCGTTAGAATTTCGAAAGATGCAAGATACGAGTAGTAGTCGGCAGAGAATCTTATTTTGAGGATTATGAAATAATAAATTATGGGAAAACTATACAGGGTATCAACCACCACTTTTGATTCATTGGCCTCAAGTGAAGCAGTTGAGGCCCTCCCAACTCACAAGTAAGTCATTTCTATTCCAAATTTTCTATTTCTAATTTTACACAGAAAACAGATTTGGTAGACCTTGAATTAACAATTATTGCATTATCAAATATAGCACAATGCAGCTGTAAATGGTGAATTAAAAAAAATGGCCAATAATTATTACAAAACTAATTAATTCCAAGAATACAAATACGTCACACCGATCATGATGATGATTCAGTACAATTAAAATTTAAACTCGACAAGACATTTTTTTCAAAGCTCTATTTTTACAAATGACCCTAATTACTACAACCAGGTTCATTAAACGAAGAGGTGTGCTCTAAAATTTTTGCTCACATTTACAACAAAAATGAAGCGGATGAAAAATATAATTTTTAACCGAAGCGACTCGTTAACCTAAGAACAAGCCAAGCAAGTGATGTGAATGCAGGTTGTTTAATCCATTATTGGTAAATCCACTCTTTTTATCACCTTTTACTTTGTAATACACCTGTACGAGTAAATAAAAATCGAAAAATTTCTTTATCTTTGTTCTGTACATTTTTTAAAAATATTTATGCAAAGACCATTAACCTGAATGAACAGGAAGTTTAGATCATGTTCACCTAATGCTTCCCGTCTTCTCTACCTATATAATATATTCCAGCAACGACAGATCTAAATGAGCGTTTCCTGTCCAAGTCCAATCTCTACAGGAAATTTTCATCCAGTTTCCCAAATTCAACTCTAGGAGCAGGAAGAGGAAGAGAGTAGCACAAGTTTTTTATTATAATTTCGTACCTCTCGCACAGCTTCCTCATTAATAAATTATTCTTATTTCTTAAACTCTATTCAAAAGGCACCCCATTTTCCCAAATATTCGGGTACAATGGCAGCTTAAAACTTATTTTAGGAAAAGAATGATGTCGTTTCCAAAAACTGCCAAACTTTTAGAAATACAATAACAGGAACTAAAATTATATGGCACCTATTCAACAATGGGGCTACTTAAAAATAATCGACACAAGCTACCACTCTCACAACTCACAATTCAATTTTCTACAAGAAAGGCAGCTGTACGGGACAAAATGGGAAGGTGAAAAAAATTATGTGTTGACTTGAAATTTTAAACGGTCGCTCTTTGCAAGGTTACGCAATTTATATTTGAAGTGCTCTCATTTTGTAATCCTCGAAGGTCAAAACTCTACTTAAAAGAGGTATAAAATGGCAAAGTACAATAAAGTTTACTTTTAAAAGATAAAGTGAGCGAAAATTAGTTTGCGAATTAATTTTTAAGAAAGATTGAGTCGGCCGTTATTGAGTTATCGCAGAGAATTTTCTGAAGAGAAAGGCCGAAAATCGAGTTTTGGCTAGTTTTATCGAAAAGTAGGATCAGACCATTTGGAAAGTTAAAGGAATTTCTTTTAATTAGGTTTATTATTTATTCCTGATGCACACTAAAAATTGGTCAAGATATACCTTTTATTCACAAATAAATCTATAGATAAAGTGTTGGAGAAAACATCTCCTTTAAAAAATTTTCTTTTGGCCAGTTTTTATCGTATAAGAATAAAAAATGTACCAAATGAAAGTAAATTTCATAGGCTTCAAAAAATACCTGATGAAACTTTTCAATAAAACTACCAGTTTTTCGATATTTTCAATATTATTGATTTTTAAGAAATATGACAATATGACGAGTTTTCTTGAAGTTTTGAATCGTATAACTTGAAAGATTTACATCTTTCAATGTTCTGAAAAAGACTAAATTGGCAGAAAACTCATCAATCTTTCAACTTAATAAGAAGCATTTTTGCATCAAACGATTTATTAAATATTTGTAAGTGAATCTAGAAAATATCGCGTACAACGTAAAACTAAAAAAGTTTGAAACAAATCACTAATCTTTAAAAAATTCTCGCTCGACCAATTAGTATCTGATAATAATAATATATATACCAAATTAAAGGAAATTTCATGATCTTCAAAAAAGGTCAGATGAAGTTTTTCAATAAAACCTCCACTTTTTCGATATTTGCAATATTATTGATTTTTGAGAAATTGTGCGCGCTTTCTGGAAATTCTGAGCCGTAACTCGGCAGATTTTCATCTAACAATGATCTGAGAAAAACTAAGTTGTAGAAAACTCAACAATCTTTCAACTTAAGAAGCATTTTTGCGTTAACGGATTTAATTTTTATTTTCAAGTAACTTTAGAAAATATCGCGTACATCAAAGAGTTTGAAATAAGGCCTTCACTTTAAAAAATTGTATCTCGGCTAATTTTTGCCGGACAGCAATAAAAAGTAGACCAAATTAAAGAAAATTTTATAATCTTCAAAAACGGCCGACGAAATTTTTGGATAAAATCGATAGTTTTCAAAATATTGGCTAAAATGCTGTTCACTTCACTTTACATCTTTACAAAATGACTTACCCGTGAACTTAACTTCAAAGATATTAAAATTAGGTCAATTAGTAATTACTTGTTGTAGTAATTAATGAAGTGTACCGTTCTGCAAAACATAACATCAACTGAAAATATCAACAGCTACTATCGAAATCGCTAGAGCATTTTTTCCCCAAGATAATCATCAAAGTTTCAATGTAGTATGAGGCGTAATGATCCTTTTTTCGCCACACAATCCTTGCAGTTACTCGAATTTAATTAATTATGAGTGAATTAGGAAGTGAGAACTAAAAAATACTTTTTGCTTCTTAAATTTGACTCCAAAGAAAAAAATGCCATAAAGGTGTTGCTAATTTAATTCAAAGGTGTGTCCGAGGGTGGTAAACAGTATGGGGTAGTGTATAAATACAGAAAAGGTAATCGTTTCAGGGTGAATTCGAAGAAAAAAGCGGTGGAAGTGCCCATCTATACAAGGATGACATAAAATATGATGTCTTCTTAAAGAATCTCACGTTAACAAAACGTCAGTTAATCTGCCGAAAGAGACAACCATTCATTATCTTGATCACTATCCAGTTTCAAAAAAGCTGAAAAACGGTATTTTGTACCTCCTAAAGCGAAGTCACTACAACGCTTCTAACTTCCAAGTTCTGCTTGTGAAAACATGTCATAACCTGCACAAGAAATATTTCAAGGTTTGCTCATACGTCTTCATCTAATATTTACATGGGTATTTCGTTCCAATTAGAAAAAAAAGCTAATTAGCATTTCTTCCCAATGAATCACGCCCGATTACGCCCATTAATAATTTAAAAAGGTCGAAATTTTTAAAAATCGTACATCAAATTAGCCCAACGATAAATTTTTGCCCAGGTAAAAAATGGTTAAAAAGTCTGCTCGCCCGTCTACTTCTCGTGTAACCTATAATTTGGAACACCCTACGTCATATTACAATGAAGATGGAATGCAAACTCTTCCGTTGTGGTGCATAAGTTTTTCGCAAAAATTTAAATTTGAAACTGCAAGAAATACATGTGAGCAGTGAACACCGACGTTTTCCAAGTAGAGCGAGCGATGTGTTTATAAATAAGATTCATTCGATGATTAATGGAAACTACAAATATTTATATTAAACCGATTCGCTAGAGAATGTTCGATAGTGGTTTTCTTGAAAATTTAATTACTTGGATTACGAATTTAAAGTTGCACTTCGATAAGCGGTACAGAGACGGACTGTTCGCATTTTACGAGGGTGCGGGGTGGCTCAAATTGACACGTAAATAAAAAAAGATAAAAAGATGGTTAGCTCTAATGTATTTAAAGGTCAAATCCCAACAAGAGTCTGGGTATGCTAAAAAAATGCTGGCGGTGGCACCATTGCACCCGCACCATCCCTAAAATCTTCGTAGAATTCAAACTCAACCGCTAGGGATATAGATAGGATATAGGAACCAAAAGGATATTCAATGAATGTGGGGGGCTTTGGACATAATAAATTGTAAATGGACTCCCATCGTCATCAACCAAAAATTATAGGGGGTTCCTGGGGTTCGTTGTAAAGAATGCCCAACATGGCCTTAAAGATGCCCCAAGACCGCAGAAACGGTCTAAAGGAGGCAACAAATTATTAGACTGTAAAATGCGCGAGTCCAAGGTTATAATTAAAATTTCATAACCTGCCTTAATTCAAATTGATATTTAAGAGAAAAAATATTATTAAGTAAAGCGGTACGTTTTTGACAAAGAAAATTCGTTTTAAGAGCTAATTAAAAAAGAAAAAGAAACAAACAATTAAAGAAATAAAAGAGCGCCCATAGAAATCCCATAAAATTTTAAATTGCACAATTCTTTTATAACTATAATGGATTTGTGAAACAATGCTGCGCGGCGTCCGTCATATTACCGTAATTTAAGAGAGACGAGCCATATAGAACAACTTTACAAGAACTAGTCGCCTAACAACTTCTTTCTCACGATCTACAAAAGGTACCTATTTCATTTTATTTCTTCCCAAAAAAATTTATAATTGAATTAAATTTAGACCATTCTCTTCATCAACCTTTCGTTGCTCGTTGGGCTACAACTTTTTTCCAAAATCTTCATTTTTTTACAAAAGAAACACATTTTAGATTAATTACACGTAGTTATCTCAATCATCGAGTTCCTTTCGCTGAAGACAACCCTTAATTACATTAGAAACGATCCCAAACAAATATTTGGTAATTATTTGATATGATCTCTAGTCGGTTGACATTAAAAAAAAGAAAATTAGTTGAACGACAATTTTTAGATTATACAACAACTGTCGTTTTAACGACTAGAATTGACTCACGTCCCCCGAAGGCTCCAAAAACAAAGAAATTCTTTGGTACCTATACCTTTTTGTGACCAAAAAAACTAACATTTTACATTGTGTATCATTAAGTACAGTGTATTTAACTTTAAATTTGTGTAATTTAGTAAATGACGCTCAAAAATGTTATTTTTAGAACAAACAGCAAACAGCCAACAGCTTATTGAATATATTTTTGAAAACAAATTTAGTGTAGGTCTTCAGAAGCAAAAGAGCCTTCCTAGACCAGGTTGAGGCCATACAGTTATAAGTTTTGGGTTTTTCAATATGTATAAATGATCCAAAAGAGAGCAAAAGCAAAACCTCGGATACCAGAGATCCAAGCTTCGGCAGAGAGTCCAAGATATTGCTCGTTCTCCCCCATTCCTCCAACCCATAATTTTACAGTTTTTTTGTTGCTTTTGAACCAAATAATCAAGCAAAAACTAAAGACCCAACTTGCCTATCTTCCCAATTGCCTACCTAATAGACATTTAAGCTGAAATGTCGTTGACGCCAGACCTCAATGGCACTATAAAGATTTTGGCGGGTCCAATTACCCAGTTGCGATGACTGTGCAAGAGACTTTTGGTACTAGCTCGGTAAAAATACGAGAGATGGTCAAATGGGTATTTTTGGTCAGTTCCTACTACAACTTGAAGTCATAATCACAGGTTGAACGAGTACCGGTACCCGCTTAAGGTAATAAAAGGGCAAAATTGCTCCCTAAGCTTAAGTATTCTCCAAAATGAGGCCAATGCCGGCCGATACCGAGTTGCAATTATCGCAACACTATTACGCTCAAAAAATTCTTCCAGAACTTGCTTTTCCGACTCAGGAGTAAAGATGGAACTGCACCTGGGTCTTCCACAATCATGGAAATTTGTACAAAAACTTCCAGAGTGCCAAATCCGTTGGTTGATTTTTCAAACAGTCGATAAGAGCGATTATAAAACATTAGACATTGTACATATTTATGTATAGAATGTCTTATAATTACACATAATGTAAGGGAATTACCTAAAGCAATTAGGCAGATGTGACATGTTCGATAATAACCTAATGTAATTATCTCTCACAGTGAAGAGAAGAGGGAAGCATCACCTTGATGAAAAGAATCACGAAAAACACGTGAACATGGTCAATTTGAAATTACAAAAAATAGAACGATGCGTCATGAGTCATGAAAGAGCTCCTCAATAAATAGCAGAAACCTTCGCTAATCCAGTGGACGGACAATCGGTGTTTTGGGCAGTTTATATCGCTAACTTTTTGTCTTCACTATTCTGGATTATCCTCTCCCCCAAATATAATTTCATAATTTTCTTACAGTAGTAGAAGTTCCAAAGGATCTAACGTAAGAATCTGATATTATTCAATATATACCTACAGGTATATAAGCTACTGCATTATGAGCCGTACACAGAGAGATGCATATCTCCATATAAAGTTCAATTGACTCAACTTAAGCCAGGTGATCATGTTGCAACACCGTACCTTCGTCAACTGGGTGTTGGAAAACCAAAGAAGGCTCACTTCCACTTGAATGGGTACGTAAACACCCAAAACGGCAAGATTTGGGGATCAACGATTTTGTTCGTGAAAAACCAATGCATCCACAGCGTGTCACCGTTTGTTGCGGATTTTAAGCAGGTAGACTATCTTGCGTTCTTTTTGAATCGCCTTTTTGAATAAATTCGAAAGTAGCGAGTAGAGAATAAAGAGGCAGTTTTGCACCCCCACCACTACTTTTCCAAGGTCAGTCAAGTCGCCAAGGTTAGTGGGCGTGGTTTATAAAAAAGTGGAGGAGGGTGCGAAACTGCCTCTTTATTCTCTACTGTAGCGATTCCTCGTCGAATTGAGAAGTCAACAGGAAACGAATCCACAATTTGTTTCAAAATTGTATTATTTCATATCTGTTTACTTTTGCAATAGACTCTTCTACGAAACTTGCAAGTAGGTATTTGTTTTTGTTATCTTATAAATAAGTACGAATTCATCATTTTTATCATCATTTTATGTTTACGCAATATCTTGTTATAAAATCTACAGATTAACAATTTCACAAAAATTTGTAAAATACCATTATCTTTAGTCATGAACGAAGTATCGAGTTAAATTTACATCAGTCTACTGGATCGAAGTGAATATGGTTTTTAAAAAATTCTCATCGGTTAAAAAAACCATTTCACGGCGTCCCTAAAACTCAAATGCCCCAGATATAACTATAAATCGAAATCATTTACATGCTCTACGCATGTCGTAGGCCATCCTACACGTCGAACATTTCAAGAATTATTTACCTCTAGCAAGTGACATTTAATTGGAGAAGTACCTACGCTCTGGAGGAACTCTGTGCTATAGCGTATAACGAATAAAAATCTCCCGATATCGATGAATGGAGTATGTAGAGAGAATGATCGATAGGGAGAAGAACACACAAACGTCATCCAGAATAAATGATAATCGTAGCCAACGATCACGAACGTATAGATTAGTTTGTGGGAGGACTCAAGAAGCTCGAAAAAACATAGTTCGAATTGGGAACAATGGAGAAACATCTTAATGTACCACGTCAACACTCATTAAGGATTATGGAGCCTTTGATGACGATTGACAATAATAAGTTTCAGTTGTCCACTAAGTTCCATCAATCGCTTTCCAAGGATTCTCAGAATCCTTCAAAAACAAAATTAAAGAGAAGAAAACAAAGAAGGGCCAAGAAGACAACCCTGCGGCACAACGAAACTCAACCTAAGATTTGATTTATGTAATGAAACCCTGCGTCCTGTAACTGAAGGAGCTAAACCAAGATAGTCAATTTCGGTCGATAAATGAACACATCTCTCAGTCGACAGTATTTCGAAGTCTTCAGAGACATGCCTAGGCAGAGATGAGAGAAAAAATCGATTAATCGATATTGTAATCGACTGTCGACCTATTTAATTATCGATTATTAGATCAATCGGATACTTGCTCACTAGATTGATTATTTATCGAAATAGTACAGAAAAGTTGAGACTAGAGGTATTTAAGTTTCGATTGCTAATTTTTCAGTCTCGAGCCTTCGCAGTAATAACTGTCATCGACCTCATCGAACTTAATAAGTAACTAAGTAAAAATTTATTTATTCACGACATGAAGAGAACAATTTGTTTGAATACTAATTACAAAATCGACAAATTATAAATATTCAGTTCTATTGAATTTTCCACTCGTCGCTTTATCCGATAAAATTAACAATTACCGAAAATTTGGCCATAAATTATAATTACTAACAAATTTAATCAAATTTCTAATTGGAGCTTTTGATAAGCGCCGAATAGTGGGTCGAATCAAAGATTATCGCATCCAAACATAATAATTAGTTCGAAACGTTGGTCGTTAACTTATATTAACCATTAGACGCGAAAACGATAATTTTAAACCCACAAAGTTTGGTAGAGCGAAATTAAATCAATTTACCTTGATAAATCTTTTCCGCGTGGGTCGACAACCAAGACGTAATTCACAAGAGTTTTGTTAATGGTAAAACAAGTTTAAACCTTGCTCAAACAAGATCGCAGACTGATAAAACACCCAGTATAATAAATGAACTAGACTTTACGACTACGATGTAACGATATGGTCGTGTCGATACTTTTATACTTGTTTAATTTGCATAAAATTTAGACGGAATGATTTTTCTTAAATTTGGATGTCTCGGTCAAAAATTTAAATTGTTTTCGTGTTAGACAAAAGAGAGAGTGGTGGTGGTGGGGAAGAAGAATTTTAAAAATGCTTCAATTTGATGTTTGGACGAGCATTTTGTACCTTTTTCCACAACTTAATTTATTCTTTAAAGATTGGAGATAAACTGGGAATGAATGAAACGACGTTTTTGAGTAGGAGGATTGAATATTTTGATCTTAGATAAAGTGGTAGCTTTTGGTGAGTAATTAATAATAAAAAGGGGAGAAACAGATCTGACCGACGTATTTTTTTTAAAGTGTCTTTTTCTTATTTGTTTCGAGTCAACATATTATAATACGAATATCATGTAAAGGCGTGTGGTCCTTTCAAAAAGTTTGGATAAGTGTACCGTATACTCGTACAACAAAGCAATTCGCGTGAATTTCAAAAGCAGGTTCTTCTCCGTCGTGACCAACAAAAAGAAATATTGGACAAAAGGAACTCGCCAACAGATCGTCTACTTATACGCCGAAATAACGAACTCGGCTAATCATTGTGGTTTTACAAACGGGTTAAGTTTTTTAATAATAAACTGGACATATTTTGAGCAAAAAATTTGGATCGAAAATAATTATTGGCTAGACGAAGAAAATTGGAAGAACTTTTTTTATAATTTTAGGTAATTTACAAAAAGTATATTGAGAGCAGAGAGTGGGTGGTCTAAATTAACTTTTCTTAGTTAGCGACAACTATTTTTATGGCTTCGCCCTACAAAAACTTAAATACCCTACACCCTATGCACGATTTGGTTTACGAGATGCACTTTTGAGGTTTTGCATCACTCAAAAGCGATCAAGTTTCCATCACTGGCCAGATCCGAGGGCCTGTCGAGGAGTCACCCTTGGAGTCATTCCACGATTACCCTCCACAAAACTCGCGGGAACTATCCAATCTGTACGGCCAGTGGTTTTCAAACCAGTCTCTCTCGAAATATTTCCGAATCCACCCCTTATATTGGTCGTGAGAAAATTATTTACGAAGCACCTTGTAGTTAAAAAAATGCGCCAATAACTAACAGACTGGGCAGACGACTGCAGTACCTACGAGTATATTTGGTCGAGTTATCATAGGTAGTGTAATTTCTTAACACAAGGCACCCTGTATATTTCTTAAATGTAATTACTTTGGAAGTATATTTATACGAAAAGTGGTGTGGCATTTAAGTGCCTTGCAAGACAAGCCCAGGAAAAGGGCCCAATCGCTTGAAAACTGGGCAATTTGCTTTCGGAAAAACCAAAAAACGATCATTCGGCATTGTTAAATAAGCACCCACGCCAATCGTTGATGAGAGAACAGGAAATTACGGAAATTTATATAACATTAGAAACCGGAGATTCGAAAATAATTATTTAGGTTTTTCCAGCATCTCATGGACGTATTTATTATGCAAATGCAACCAAAAAAAATTTCCAAAAATAAAACAGAAACTCACCATTCAATACTTCTATATCCTTTGGCACAACAGTGGAGCCCTTTAAATTTTCCTTTAAGGGCATATTCGAAAGCACTCGGTTCTTTGGTAAATTGCATGTAATTCTTCTGATTCGTAAACTGATTAACCGAACAGTAATCTTCAATTGCCAAAATTGAAGAAAATGATGTAAGCAACACAAAAAATAATGTAACCGACATGATGTTGGAAAAAAATTACTCTTTTTTGTTGAATGCGGTATGATGTAATTCAAAAAAATTAATGACTCAGATTAAATTGAATTATTATATTTTCGCGATTTGGTGATACACTAAAAAATCTTCTAGGCATAATTTGCCCAAGTGACCAAATTTGGTAAATATTAATTTATAAAAAAAGGAAACAATCACTTCAAGCGTGAACGCGCTCAATCAAAATAATTAGTTTACGTACGTTACGAGCACGACTAATCTACAGAAACAACGTACTACTAGAACGACTTGAAAATGACTGATGTGATTCAACATTCAAACCGCCGGTGAAAAAAGCGTGGTCTATTTTTCGTATGATGTCGTAACTTACCTGTACAACATCGCGTGTTTTCGTTAACGATGTGTAAATTACAAATTTCAACAAATTAATTATTATTCATTAGACCCTAGTGTGAATTGTAAAAATTTTAGATTTTTTAAAAAATCAAAAATATATCAAATATTTTTTATTACTGCAATGTGGGCGTTTTATGGCTTCCTTCATGACCAAGAATCAAAATAGAGTGCATAGTTCCACAAAAAATATAAGTCCTACGGAATCTCAAGTGACTTGACACTGACTAGCTCGGAAAAAAGTACCTATGACGAATGACGAAAATAAGGAAATATTTGCTAGAAGGGTGAAACTGAAAACTAGAAAAAATATAAATACGTATTCCCAAAATTTTCTAGTTCAGATACCAGTAAAAAATGCTTGATAAACGCTCAACAGTAAAAAATGTAAAATTGAAAGGAAAGTTTTTGAGAAAACTTTGGATTTTTGATCCCTTTTTTGAACGTTTGTACGTTTGGATTTATACTGGAAAGGTGCAAACACCCCCGCTCCCTTTTGATACTTCCAGTAGATATTAATAATATATAATATTATAACGAATGGAAACTCCAGCAAAAAAATTTATGTCATTCTCAAGCTCTCTATTAGAACGTTGAAAAATGTTTCCAATAAATTGATACTAGCGAGGCGGAAAATAAATAAATTGAACAATGATAAATTCATTTCGAGTTATATTTGAAGATTAAACGTTTGCGTCCTCTAATTAAGTTTCTAACGTCAGGTGTATAGGCAACCCACTACGCACTTGTTCATACTAGGTTGCATAAGTGCGACACAATGAAGTGGACCACGAAAATCAGCTGTAATTTTATTATTTGCCAACACATGTCAAAGTTTTAATACATTTTGTGTAAAGCAAACATATAGAATTTGTTAAGTATCCTTATTCGCCACAAAAACGTGCTGAAGTTGTTTAAATCTTTTACAAAAGTAATGGCTCAGTAGTTTCGCAGAAAGTATCTTTTTGCAACCAGAGCTGGATGAACTTGATACACATAATCCATACTGTACTATTGCCATATAGAGGCTGACACAATTCTTGTCTTAAGGAAAATGTGTCCAGAGCGTCGTATTTAAAAAAAATGGTGATTTTTATAACAGCAGCGATCTGCTGATTTAACGGCTCCACATTTTTTTCTTATGGGGCTATCTCAAGAGTGAAGTTTATATTAAGCATCTACAAACTCCCAACACCTTGAAACAAAATATTCACAGATAAATCGCATTAATTAATCGAGAAACCTTACCCAAAGTAATAGGAAACGCCCGGAAAAGAGCTAAATACTGCATTAACCAGCGTGGCAGTTATTTGTCCGATATAATTCTTCATAAACGAGCTAAAGTAATTTTAAACATTCTTAATAAAAATGTCTTCATTTTGTTGCACTCTTTATAAAGAGCTAAGCTTGGTACAAATCGCCCAGATTCAACTGAGATAATATACGATGCTCTTCAGTGCGCAGATGGGAATCAAACACAGCACTGGTTGGTGGTTGGAGAGAGATAAACCTCTTTACCAGTACTACTATCTATGTACCTCTCAGTTGAATCTGAGCAACCTGTACAACTGTACATGCACTAGCGATTTGCATAATGTGATTACTTCAAAATTTGAGGTCAAATTACAGCTTCGTTCATGCAATAGTGATTTTACTCGCAGAAAGTAGTAACTTTTGCATGAACGAAGTTTGTGGAACTAAGCTTTACGGTTACCGATGCAGTTACACTGCTGTCTATGTAAACTTTGCTAATACTGCCACTTACATATTCTCCATTGCAAATTTTAAGCAGACATTTTGAAGTTCAAGAAAGATTCATTATAATCTCGATAATTCCATTATGGTCTGAATTAAATCCATTTAGTTGCTCTTACTTAATAGTAATAATAGAATTTGGAAACCCAACCACAAGCACTTCAATCTTTTGCAACATTAGGGTAGCTGGCCCCATTGTATTGAACAGTAACACCAAACAACAATTTTAGCCATTATTAGTAAACTCTTTCGGTACAATTCCCAATTTTGTACCAGCCTTTTTAATTTCTGAAAATAAAAAAGTCATGACTGTTTCGATAACTTGTTGAGATTAAAAATGAGGAGGTCCGTTTCAAAACCTTATCGATATTGAACAAAAATGCCCTTCTTACCAGTTACTTTACTTGGCGTTCTACCGTTTTAAATATATTTTGTCGTGTAAAATGAGCTTTAGCTAATTATGAAATTTACATTTAAAGAAACGAAACAACTCCTAATTAGTTCATAAACATCTTCAAAACAGATTTTTGCGATGTGGTTAAAATTTTTGGTAAAATGGATAATGCAAGTTTTGAAACGAAGTACGAAGTTAACATACGTACCTAACGTTGAAGCATGTCGAAGTGATTTTGCTTTCGGTTATCATAGTGGTCATAGTGGGTTCACTATGTCCACTATGATAACCGAAAGAAAAAATCACTATTTGTGATTAGTGACTCTGACTATACTTATAAATTCATGCAAGTCAGGACGTTTACCGTAAAACGAAGAGCATAAAAATTGAATTTTAAATTGAGGTTTTGAAATTATTGGGTGGTCACCAATTGAATTTCCTACACCTTCCTGAACGTCACTATCTTCGTTATCACTTGACTATACAATTAATATATATTATATTGAGATGATCCGTATACACAATCAACAATTAAATAGATTGCAGACTCTAGCCGAATATGGCCGAATACGATCAAGCTCGTTTTAGTTTCTACTTCACTCGCCGGTCGCGCCACGCGCCAGTATAGATTTCCAAATGCATGGCGGAAAATTTAAATTAATTTTTTGTGACCTTTTTACTACTACAATTAAACTTAAAGATATTGGAATGAACATATTAATAAATCAACATGTTATCCCAACATTTTAGATTTAATTGTAGTACTTAGTGAATTCCATTCGGTAAAAATAAAAACAATACTAATTTCAATGTTGAATTTTAAAGATAGTTTATCAAGTAACAAATATTACATTCAAAAAATGTACAATAATTTAATCAAACACAGCAATTTTACAATTCACAATTTCCTAATCCTAACAATAATTAGTAAATAGTTATGCTTCGCGAAGAGGAATCGTTGTTCATAAAATTTAACTTGTTTTTTATAAACAATTCAACATTTAAAAATGCCAAAAGCTAAAAGTAGTAGAAGCACTTTGGAAAACACTTGGATAGCCAATAATACAACTCTAACAACAAATGGCTATATTATAATATACTGGCAAGCTTATACTAAGGTAAAAATGATTCATTTTTAATTCTTTAAGCACGTTGCAAATATATATTTTTTAGTTACATCCCTTGCGAAAAAAAAAAGTCAAGTTCAGCAACATTTGGCTACTCAAATTCATAAACAGAATGCCAAAAAAGTTACGAATTTTAAGCAAACCTTTTTTGACAACTTATCTGCAAATAATTCAGATGATACAGATTTTTAAAAATAATTATGTAACGCTTTAATAGCAGCTAATATTCCTGTGGAAACTTGAATTTTGATCATAGGATTGAACATGGGAAAACAAACTTATTATTAAGCAAACATTAAAACAAAATATTGACTCCCGTGTTGTGTTTCAGCAAGAAGGTGCCACATACCATACAGCGAGTAAAATGTCATTAAATTTTTCTGGAAAATGACTCTCAAGGCTAAAGCGAAGTTCCATAGTGTCGGATCTTTTCATTCCTCGCACACTTGCTTCTGTTCTCTAACTTATAAACGACAGAACGAGGCAGAGGGAGGCTCTACGGTTTTTCACGCAGGTTGGTATCTTCAACAAAACTTATCCTTGCGTAATCGCTTGAAAACAATCGCTACCGGCTCTCCAACGGTGTGCGTCATAAGTCATACAGGATAATGATAAAACATAAGGAAAATGAAAAAAGTTTAAAGTTTAAAAACAAACTTGACATTTTATTAGCTACGTACAAAACAAAAAAAATGTTTTTAATCAGGTAGTTGAATAGATAGATAAAATTAGTTAAACTTTGTAACTATACTTCACGGTATAAGGTCCAACCTTAAGCGTTTTGTCGCTTTCGGTCAAAACAGATTTTAAGGCTTTCTGTAATTGCTGCTCTGGCGATTGACTACCATCGTCGTGCACTTCGTCGGCAACGACGTCGTCTTCAACACTTTCGGATCCTTGGGTGCGACTCAAAAATCTATTGATCGGATCGATTAGAGCGTCACCCAACAATCCTCCAAGACGATCGTTGTGCGTGTTGACAAATTCGGCGAAGCATTCCGTCGTAGACGTACTCACGATTTGACTTAGAGGCTCGTTGTGAACTATTCCGGTGATGTACAACTGAAATTAAGTTGATATTATCGAGTGTAAGAGCGACATCTGCGTGCCTATTGTTTAAGCGCAATCAACTAGAGATTTAGATAAGACTAAATCTAAATAAATTTGAAAATTTGACGTAACAATGAATTTACTCACGCTCGTATCGGTCATATTGAAAGCGAATTTAAGCTTCTTAACACTGAGTTTTCCAGTAAGAGAAGTGGCGAAAGTAGCGTCTACACCTGCGTGAACTTCTCGTATCTTAAGACTAAAAAACGTTTATTTAAAAATTTTGTTTAGGTGGAATTGAGCAGGAACTCACTTAATAGATCCACTTCCGTAGAAAGGAACGAAGACGGCCATTAAGTCGAGGTAGTAATAAGGCACAATGAAATGGAATTCGTGGAGCTTAATCTTGAATTTCGATTTCACACCAGGTGGAATAACTGTAATTTTATTTCTAATTTCGGTAGCTTCGAATCCCGAAAATCCTCTAATTAAAATATCCGCCGCTTCGAATTCGCCCCTAAAATAATTATTTGAGACCGTTCAAATTGCGACTTTTTTTCCAATCTTACACTACGTATTCGTTGTCGACTCCAAATTTGGCTTCTCTAACCAAATACGGATCGTGCTTTCTTAAAGCGTCTGACATATTTTTGACCATCTCTTCAATTTCGTCTTCCATAACGTAAGGAGTTGCAAAAAGTTCTACAACCACCCCAAATTTAAATATTTTTTACGAATCAAATTTGTGTCGATATCCTTACCATCTTCGTCCGCTAATACACCAACACTCAAAGCACAAATCAATAAAATGCAGTAGCGCAACATTTTTTGATAAATAATGTGTTGCCGTTTAAAATCTATTCAACTCTAATTAAAGCCCGAATTGCCCGAAGCTTTTGTATCAGCTTCTCAAGTAGCACTAAAAAGTATTTAATTGTTGCGCAAATTATATTTATTCCGATTTAATCGTATATAGAAACAATATTAGATAAAGAAGATTAACGTTAATTAATTAAGGAGTGAAGAGGGCGGCGTTGGGTTCAAAGGTAAAAAAATGTACTATCAAACAAAATTTGTTTCTATTTATGATGGATCTGTATCTGAACAATTCATTGTAGAGTTAGAGGTATAAAAGAAAAGCAATATTTTGTCGCTCGAGTGAGAAAGTTGCAGTCGGTGGCGTTGTCGACAAAGACGCTTTGAGCACAAGGTATTTTAAACGGTTGCTCGCCTTCTAGGTTGGTAAAGCACGGTACAATACTTTGTAGGAATCAGGAAGCCCCCATATACCATGCACTTCGATCCCTCCTGTCTCCTGTTAGTTATTAATAGGATATTATCCTTATTCACGAGTGTGTAATAGTAATAACTATTATTACAGCCATTACATGCAAGTAGGATACTACGCTTTATCTACAACTCATTTCCAGCGGGTTTAAGTTTAATTCACAAATTTTCAAAACGATTTGAACAAAGTTTGACCTTTTATAAATTAAGTATGACAGTAGTAGTTAGTCGACTGTCGAAGAAAAATTGTATTGCTTTTTTATTTTTTCATAGCACTATTCTATATTGGTCACATGCCTTGTGACTAATGAAAGTCTGAGGAACATAATAGTGGCAAAATTGCATCTGTGTATGAACACTACTTATTAAGACCAAACTCGAGGATTTTTTATAGAATACAACGGAAACTTGTATTGATTATTATAGGGGTTGGCAAATTCAAAATAACCGCTATATAAAATAATAATTAACACTTGTATATGAGAACGAACATGACGTAAAAGGCGATATAGATCCAGATATAGATAAACAAAATTTTAACATCATCAGTTAAAGATTTAAATGTATAAACAATCGAGTTTGAAGTATTTTTACAACGCATTTAGACGAGTTTGTTGTAAACAAATATATACAGCTGCGAATTATCGATCGCTATTGATTAATGATTACGCAGGCTTAAGGTATTTTTAATTAGATATAATTGCAGTTTAATTAAACTAAAAAATTGATTGGTTTTTAAACTTCATTTCGAGTAGTAGTAGTAGGTTATCAATTTGACGAATCTAGACTTAACACAGCAGATTCAGCAAGTTGGTCACTTGGAGATCGATTTGGAAAAAAATTAAAATTGATCTTACATTTTGGCAATCAATTTGTAAAGAGACACTAGTAGCAGGGATCATTTTCTATACGTAATTATTAATTATCTAACCTACACCACTTGAAATATACTATGACGTTACAGCTTCTCTCTACATGAGGAACATTTAGAAAAAAATAGCTTCGAATTCGGCCACTTTAAAACTGAAGGTTTGGTTACGATACGTGGACGGAACGTTTATCACCTAAAATTATATAAAATAAAATAAACAGTTTCCTGTAGGCTCAAGGTCTGCAAATGCATTATAATACCTGCACAAAAAGATTAACCATCGACCTAGACACGATTATAGAAACGCTCCGAGCCCAAGCCATAAGAATCGGGCAACTACGCACATGATGGTCCTTCAAGCCAACAGTTATTTGGGATAAGAAGTGAAGCAGCCACAGCGCGCTCCAGGCGCTACGTCTCAAGACAGATCGACCCAGACAATCAAAGCTTTCATCCACTGTATCAAAATAATCTTCAAGCCGACAAGAAAAATCCAAAAACAAAAAGACGCAAGCAGTTTTCTAGCGCAGAGTCTACAAGTTACAATGGCGTTGTCAGTTATAGTTTAAAATACCATGAAAACGATCACATCATTGAAGATTAGAGCATTAAAATTCCAAAAGAGATTGACCAAAAACGAGAAACGATGGTGTTTTGACCAGTTTTGACAATTGATGCAGTGCTGGCCCTCTAGCAGTAACGTGTCTTGACCAACGACTCATAGAAATTTGAGAGCTGCTGTAATGTCTGTAGTCTGTAGAAAAACCGTGAACGAATTCAAAGGCTGTCTTCCGAAATAACCCAATAACAAAAAGTCTCACTTTGGAAGTGACCAGATGTGTCTAGCAGGTTTAGAAAGCTTGGGTCATGGTTCCAGAGACTTGGTCTCTTTCTGAAGCGTCCGTTGATTTACCAATTATAAGGTGTACTCTTAACAAGTAAACAAAAGTGCCCATTTTCCTTTTAAAAGTTATCTATTACGTCAATACTATCAAAATAAGTCGTTAAGCATCCGTGCATGCCAGGCATGCCGTTACAAGCATCCGCAAATTTTTCTTAGACGAAGCATCTTAGTGCTTAGTAGGTAATCCCATATGTCGTGGATGCAAACTAGACGACAAAACGGCTAAGCATGTGGCTTGTCCAGTCTTAACGTCGATAAGAAGATCCGCGTTGAGGGACTTCTGGCTCGACATGGCCAGAGTAAGCCCCACCCCTTTCACCAGAATCCTGGATTTCATTGTACAAGTAGAATGACTGGATGACTTGAGATCTGATGGGCACGGAGAGTCCGCTAGGAGGAAGCACAATGGGCCCGATTAAGTGTCCAAAGAGCAGGAATTTTGCTTCCTCCCTCAATAATCCAGATCCATGTAAGGCGGTTTGAATCAATTTTTTTTAAGGAACCACGATAGCTAACAATAGAACCAACAGGTGGCATCGCTTGAGTCTTGAGTACAATTAATTGTAAGTAACGATAAAAATTAATCAATTATACCCATCAGTAAAATTATTGTAATCGCATTTTTTCCCAAAATTTTTTTTGATTTGAAGTAGATCAGAAATTTATAAAGATAATGAGTAGATTCGAATTGAGTGTGAGATTAAACAAAACGACGTTATAAACAAGATCGTATAGTTATTAAAAGTGTTTGTTGTAAAAACTGTTAATTACATTTGATTTAAAAAAATGGCACAAACGAAGGTACTTGCAGCGATTCTGTTAACTATTACCATCGTAAAAGCTTCAAATGGCAATGGATCTGCCTCGGTGAATTTTTCAAACGAAAAAGGTATGCGATTATTTGCCTTGGAAATTTATTTGGGAAACACGTAATTTTTTTAGACTTGGCAGAGTATTTAAATACTACTGAATCGAGAATACTAGAGAAAGAGTTTAAAAAAGCTGCTCAATGCATCAGTAATAGAATTACGAATGGAATACCATCTCTAAAGGTACCTCCTTTGGATCCCATGAAAATTCCAGATTCGCAAATACTCTTACTTAATAAATTGGTTCAGTAAGTAAATAAAATTTAGCAATAATTCTAAAAACTAGAGAAGCGAGAGGATTCCAAAACTATTATATTCTCATCAATCACCTCTTAACACGAGGGCGCGGTATAAAAAAGTAAAACTGTTCTTCAGGCGTAGCCGTAGCTGTGGTTTGACTCGCACCCGTGCCAAACCATGGGACACTTTTAAGACCAAAAATATCCTGGCTATGTAGACACAATTTTATTGAAAGAAGAAGAATTGTAGAAAGAAGTAGCCCTTTGTTATTGAACTGAGCTGTTATCGACCCCATATTAAATTTTGTTTCAAGCTTAGGAAGAAAATTTTCAACGCATCTAAAATGCTTAGATTAGTTTAAAGATCCTCTGTTAACCGGTTGGAACGATTTAAAATAGATTTTGAATCGAGTCGTCTGTACATGCACAACCTAAAATAGCCCAAAAGTGAAAGAAATGGCTCGAACAAACAGAAGATTGAGCATTCGGGCAATGGCCCATGATCTCCACATCTCATTCGCAAAACAAGAAGAGCGTCAGTGAAGGTAAATTTGTTCCACATATTTTGGCACTCAATAAAAAGAAGAGGAGCCTGCCTATATTGTTGAAATTGTGTGTCCGTATGTCTTCAGATCAGAGCTTGTAGAAGAGTGTTATAATAGTGATTAATTACGGGTTTACGGTGATGATCTTAAAAACAAGATTCAGAGCCCACCATGATCACTCCGGTCAAAAAAAGCACAAAACCACACTCTAACAACAAAGCGATGTTTTCTTCGATTTTACAGAAGAAGTTCATGACTAGAGGTATTGTATAATACTACTCTGAACACGCAGTATTATGATAAGGGACGCTTGCAGATTGGTGTGCGTCCAAAAATACCGGACCAGTTTAATAATTCAATAGTTTTTGTTGCATCACGACAATGCACTTTGTCTCACATTGGTTCAAAATTACGGACTATCTTCAACTACTTACCATATTTGCCTGACTACTGATGACCATAAAAAAAGTTGGATTCGATAACGAAGCGACCACGATTAAAAGCACTCGCCAAAGGTTATTTTTAAGACTGTTTTAGGAAATGGTATTCAACTTTGAATAAGTGCGCAACGAACCAATAGGGTGGGGTACTTCGAGAGGGACTAAATCATAGGCCTAATTAATTTTAATAAATTATCAGTAATAATGTGTCCATTCGCCGTATTTTGTGATCAAACCTCGTAGATCTAGTTTATCGTAAAGCGATTCTGAATTGTTAAAATGTTATGCTTTTAGGTCTAGGATGTTACTTGAAAATATAAGGTTGGATGGGCTTGGACAATTTAAATTAGCAAAAGGCACCGTAAATATAATTTTGTTTCAAGTACGCTTTAAAGTGGTATTTAAAAAAATAGACTTTAGCACCAAATACAACGGAAACATGAAACTCTTTAAAATGCTGAAACTATCTGGCAAAGGCGATGTTAAGTAAGTTTTAAATTTTTTGCTCTTATTTATGTTTTCCTTTCATCCATAATGGCAAATTGGAATTAATTGATTAACTGCCATTAATCGTGGTTAAATTCTTTAATCAGAGTTGGTGGGACTGGCCCTTAATTACGGTTAATGGCAAATTGTCACGACAACTCATTGTCATTCATTGATTAAGGCTGGAGAATTATAGGTTAGAATTCTTACGTCGTCCTGAACAGCTTTAATACTCAACAGATACAACTGAGGTTTTTATAGAGTTTAGCCAAACACTTTGTCTATGGCTTGACATATTTTTAAATTAAAAAAAAGTATTAGAAAGTAACAAAAAAATTTTTTTCCGAAAAGTGGCAAATTACAGTCAGTTTAAATTGATTGTTTTCTGTTGCGTATAAATACTTAGAACGATATAAAATATGTCAAGCCATAGAGGATATGATATAGGACATATCTATAATACCTAGTTGATTTAAAAGAAAATGTGTTTCCTATGCCCTGAGGACGACGTAAGATTTTCCTTATAAGCCCAATGTTAATTAAGCTTCTCAAAAATTCTAATAGATGTTGCCACCCAGCCGTCGCTGCGATTCATAAACGTAGATAAATATTAGTACAGGTAATGATAAGTTTGACCTGGAACAAATTGCAAGAAACAGATTTTTCGCGGTAATTTGTTCAGAACTTTACGCTGATTACGACCATATAAAGTCTATGCCAAAAATATGATCGAAAATGGCAAAATTTTGGCATATAATGTCACTATTTTTTGAGGTTATGATACAAAATACACCTGAATGACGAGTAATAAAGACAGTTAAATGATACACACCTCCAAAAATGAAATGTAAGAGACGCTACTGAAAATGTTAGTTGGGTTGCATAACATATTTTTATGCATCATAACCTATAATTCTTCAGCCTTAACTACCATTAATCGTGATTCAATTCTTTAAGCAGCCGCTTAACAGCTGCAACACCCAAAATGATGGCAAATTTGAAAATTTTATTTTTTGAAATGTATAGGCAATTTTGGCATGTAGGGCCGTCGCTCTCAGATGCCCCTTTTAGTATGAAAATGATTAAGCAAACTATTACATTCGCGTATTAAATTTTTAGCGTTACATTAAAAAATTTGGAAGTAGATGTTATCGTAAAATACAAGCTCAAGGGCCTAACCTCAATAAAACTTACGAAACTTAAAGTTAAAATCATATTACCATCTATAGAGGTAAGTCTCTACTGTTTAATAATACTCTATAATAGCTTAGAGCTTAGATGAATGTGAGGACGCCCCTTCTCAGTAAATAATTACCAAAAAATTTCAAATTTGATCAAATATTTTTTTAAGGTAAAAGTAACTGGTATTCTTCCCAATGAACGTTGGAACGAACTAATTAGCGAGCAGTTAACCGATGTATTAACCGATCTCGCAGTAAAACTTAACAGGCCCCTCAGTGACTCGATTCAAAAAATAGTGTGGAAAATTTTAGACGAACAACTTAATCCGATTCTTGTAAAGACCTCAATTTCTACATTACTAAAAATGTTAGACGACGGCGTGGATGTACTATGCGGTCCTTATCTAGACCAATTTTTACAACATTTTAAAGCAGAAATTGAAGATACTCTCAATAATGTTGAGTTGGATGAAGATTATTTAAATAGTATTGCTGAAAATTATGATGTTTTAGAAATAAATTAGTGAAGTGTATAAAATGAAATTGTTAATTAGATTCCCTTTTCGAGCAGAAGAAGACTTTTTTTAAGTATCCTGTTTTACCTCATTCATCGTTTTAAAATAGCCACTGTAACTTCGAGTCCACACCCACACATCGGAGCCAACGTTGAGACCAATCACGTTCGTCCAATGTGTTGCCGATTAAATCGAATAATATTAAGTTGGCTCGAATGTTGGCGCAAACATTGGTAGTGTGCCGTCGAGTATATTCTTCTATTGATTCTAATAAACTTCTCTGTGAGAAGAGTACCAGTAGCGTAAAAGGGGCGGTCTTTCTATACTGCCAACTGACTCTGAGCAAAGCTAACTGAGTTTGGTCCTCATGTGTATATGCTTTCGCCAACTGCACGGCAAAAATGAGCCAATATTGGCCCCAACGTTTGAGACTTAATGTGTGGATCCGACGTAAAAGGTTGTGGTTCCAATAAGAATCCAAGAATTTATAAAAAAAGGTACAACAATAGCTAACAATAGAACCAACAGGTGGCATCACTTTTTCTGCAACTGTAATTAACGATAAAATTTAATCAATTATACTCATCAATAAAATTATTATAATCTAAAACACAATTCGTATTTTTTTCAACAAAAATTTTTGAATTGAAGTAGCTCATCAAAAATTCGATAAGATAATGAATAGATTCTAATTTGAAGTGCGAGATTAAACAAAACGAGGCTAAAAACAAGATCGAATAGTTATTAAATGTGTTTATTGTAAAAAAAAAGGTTAATTAACTTTTATTTAACAAAATGGTACAAACGAAGATATTCGCAACGATTTTGTTAACTATTACCATCGTAAAAGCTGTAAATGGCGATGGATCTGCTTCAGTGAATTTTTCTAACGAAAAGGGTATGGTATTTTTAAACTTTTGAATTAATTGGGAAAAGTTACGTAATTTTTTTTTAGAATTGGCAGAATATTTAAATATCGAAGGGAGAATTCAAGAGAAACAGTTTCAAAAAGCTGCTCAATGCATCAGTAATAGGACTACAAATGGAATACCATCTCTAAGGATACCGCCTTTGGATCCTATCAAGTTTCCAATTTTGCCTTTATTCTTAAATAATAATTTCATTGAGTAAGTAAATAGCAAGAAATAGAAAAATGAGTAGACTCAAAAAGTTGTCTAGTAGAAGTTCCTCTTGAGCGCGGGCACGATATAAAACCGCGTCGTCTGCAAGAGGGCAAATTAAGTGTATCCTTCAAACTGGTAGAATTTACTGAGCTTGTGTGGTCTAAACTTATACCGACTCTAGTATTCTAGAAAAAAGTTGGTTTGAATTGAAGATGTTAAGATTTAGATTTCAGTCAGAAAGCTGATGCTGGCCTACTTCTCTCCTTCAGACGGAGCTGGTTTGATACGCGCTCGCCGCCAAACAGAGGACAATTTTAACGCGCCTTACATTGTTAGTTTACGAGGTTTGACCAAAAAATGCGGCGAATGTGTACACAATTTTGTATCTGTCGAAAAAATACTCTTTGGTTTTAAAAACACAATCTAACAACATCTTGTCATTGAACTGGCAAAACTTATAAATTCATCGGCTTACCAGTTTCAAGCCCATATTTAATTTTGTTCCAAACTACCACACTTGGAAGAAAATTGATAAGTCATGAAATGTAACCATGTCTAATTAACCTAATAAATTATCAGTAATGTGTACATTCACCTCATAGATAGGTCAAGCTTATTGCAAGGCGTTTCTGAATTGTTAAAATGTTCTGATTTTAGGTCTAGGATGCTACTTCGAAAATTGAAGTTGACCGGACTCGGTCAATTTGAATTAGAAAAAGGCACTGTAAATATAATATTGTTTCAAATTCGCCTTAAAGTGGTATTTAAAAAAATAGAATTTAGCACCAAATATAACGGAAACATGAAACTATTTAAAATGCTCAAAATTTTTGGTAAAGGCGATGTGAAGTAAGTTTTTAATTTTTTTCTCTCGTACCATGTTCTCTTTTTATTTGCGTAAAGCTCGAAGGGTTCTAGAACTATACACTGTGTTGACTAGTTGCAAATATTGGATCCCCCTATAATTTTAGAAGAAAGCGATAAATATAGCATTTTTTACAAGTCAAAACTGCATCAAACAAAGCTTACAAAAAAATAATTAGGGGGCCCAGTATTAGCAAATCTTTAACTTTGCATCATTGTATCTTATTAAAGTGTCGGGTCTAAGCAACATAGTGTACCTATAAACAAAAATAAGTAAGTAAATTGAGGTGTAAACGAAACACGAAACGAATTATGTCCCACAGTTCCAATTTAAAACTGTTTATTACCTTCGATACTAGTCTACAATACATACACACATGTATTACGGGTTGCGTTTTCAAAATTTAACAATATTTGCAAATTATATTTTTGAAACTGTCATATATATGGCCGCCGCCTTCAGGTAGCCGAGCAGTTAAAATCAAAATTTTGTTTTCTCTTAGTACTTACAGTATAGGCTGTTTCTAGACATTCCGAATAAATTAAACTTACAATCCCACCCCTTATAGTCCAGTCAATGGGGAGAAAAACAGGCCATTGCCCTACAAAAGGTAGTGTAGTTCTGATTTTTGAATATGTTATTGGGTTAGAAGCCCTGATCAAAAATCCAAGTTTTCGACCTCGAGGGGGGTCGGCTCGATCCGCCATCTTGGATTAAAGGTACGAAAAATTGGTTTGTCCGA
Organism: Malthinus flaveolus; assembly: GCA_950108345.1. Lineage (NCBI taxonomy): Eukaryota > Metazoa > Arthropoda > Insecta > Coleoptera > Cantharidae > Malthinus > Malthinus flaveolus. Next base: position 3,592,107 of record OX467285.1, read on the forward strand.
TTTAACTTCTTAACGGTTGATCCCACGACAAAACTGTCAAATCCAACTTTGGAGAGGACAAATAGCTATTTTGAGAAAAAATAAATTTTTTTAGCAAACTTCGCTTGGAGACTTTTTTACCGTTCATTTGAGAGAAAATTTTTAAGAACAAAAGTTGTAGGATTTTAAATTGCCTTCAAATTGAGTGTATCACTGATATTTTAGCTCAACCAGATCCAAAGTTAGATCAGTTTTATGATAACCTATAAATGTCGAAAAATGAGTAATGAGTGTTCGCAGCTCGAAGTTTTTGTTATAGCACCCCCCTCCCCCCATATTAACCCATAACAATTTCTCTCACATTTCAACATTTATTCAATTTAAAATGGTTATTGGGGGGGGGGGGGGTAGAGATGTTGAGCGAATTTTCTCGTTTATATTGCCAACAACCTGTCTCATATGTCGACAATTATCATGGGAGGGTAGTATTTGTGGAGGGGGGTTTGGGGGGGATGGGTCGACCTCATATAACATTAAAATCGGTTTAGGGGTTGGGCAACGACACACGTTCAAAGATTGCGGTAAGTCGCACTTCTCCATGAAACCAGGTTTGTCGGTACTCTTTTGGCCATAGCTCCAAAACTTTTTGTTCGATCTGCAATTTATTTTTACCATCTCAAAGCTTGTTAAATTTGCTATCAGATCCTTTATATGAAATTTTGATTTAATCCTATAAAATACCCACACTAGCCCACTGAACATGTGGAAATTCTCATATTTTGCAAAAACGTACACATTTAGCGTGCTGGTGTGAGTATTTTAGGGTATTTAATCAAAATTTCATATACAGGGCTGATAGTAAATTTAACCAGCTTTTAGATGAAAAAAATTAATTTTACATCGGACAAATGGTTTCGGAGTTATTGGGAAAAAGGTGCCAACAAAACTTGGATCCCACAGCAGTACACAAGTTTTTAACGTGCTAGGATTTTATTTTATAAGACTTCATGAAAAGCTCATATATGCGGTCTGATGGGATATTTAGCTAGCTTTCAGATGAAAAAAAGAAACTACGGATCGGACAAATAGTTTTGGAGTTATAGCCAAAAGAGTACCGACAAACCAGGTTTCATGGAGAAATGCGACTTACCGCAATCTTTGAACGCGTGTCGTTGCCAAATCCCTGAACCGATTTTAATGTTATGAGGTCGACCCCTCCCCCCCAAACCCCACTCCTAAATACTACCTTCCCATAATAATTGTCGACATATGAGACAGGTTGTTGGAAAAATAAACGAGAAAATTCGCTCAACATCTCTACCCCCCCCCCCAATTACCATTTTAAATTGAATAAATGTTGAAATGTGAGAGAAATTGTTATGGGTTAATATGGGGGGAGGGGGGTGCTATAACAAAAACTTCGAGCTGCGAACACTCATTACTCATTTTTCGACATTTATAGGTTATCATAAAACTGATCTAACTTTAGATCTGGTTCAGCTAAAATATTAGTGATACACTCAATTTGAAAGCAATTTAAAATCCTACAACTTTTGTTCTAAAAAATGTTCTCTCAAATAAACGGTAAAAAAGTCTCCAAGCGAAGTTTGCTAAAAAAATTTATTTTTTCTCAAAATAACTATTTTCTCCAGCTTATATCTCAGAAACCGTAACAGATAGGAAGAAAATTAATAGAACAAATATTGTAGGGCATTTTGTCCTCTCCAAAGTTGGATTTAACAGTTTTGTCGTGGAATCAACCGTTAAGAAGTTAAATCGGACAAACCAATTTTTCGTACCTTTAATCCAAGATGGCGGATCGAGCCGACCCCCCTCGAGGTCGAAAACTTGGATTTTTGATCAGGGCTTCTAACCCAATAACATATTCAAAAATCAAAACTACACCACCTTTTGTAGGGCAAAACCCCTCATTGATTGGACTATTATAGATTTGTTCACATTTTTTATTTCCTATAATTCTTTCAGGGCTTTGTAAGCATAACTTATGACTGTTTTGAAACTAATTCAATGTGTAGAGTCAAGAAGTCAATTCGAAATATCTAGAAACAGTCATACGTAGCCGCCCAATACTCCAAATACTACGATATGTAGTTTGTGTATGGAATTTATTAAGAAAAAAATTAGTTTTGTGTTAAATTTTTAGCATTTCCTTAAATAATTTTGAAGTAGATCTGATTATAAAATACAAGCTCAAAGGCATAACGTCAATACAACTTAGTAAACTTACGGTCAAAATCGTATTACCATCTACAGAGGTAAGTCTCTACTTTTGATTAATATTGTAGGCACCTCGCAGGTTTAGATATAGGTAGTTGATACCGAACGAAAATCAGAGCTTCCTAAACACAAAATTATATTTGGAAGAATAGAGTATTGTGATTAATCAGGCGACAATTAAGCCAAATATGGCTCTGATCGAGATCTAAATTTTTTTCATGTCGTCACGTCGTCACCAGTCACTATTTTTAGAAATTTCTCTCTATTAAAATTGTAAAATGATTAAACTGTGAGGAGCCCCTTTTAGTAAATAATTACCAAAAAATTGATCAAATATCTATCTTTTAAGGCAAAAGTAACCGGCCTTCTACACGATGAACGTATGAGCGGACTAATTAGTGAACAATTAGCCGACGCATTAAGCACTCTCGCATTAGAGCAAAATAAGCCCTTAAGCGACTCGATTCAAAAAATAGGGTGGAAAATTTTAAGCGAACAAATTAATCCGATACTCGCTACGACGCCAATTACTACATTGACGAAACTGATGGACGACAGTTTGATACTACTATGCGGCCCCTACATGAACCAATTTTTACAACATTTTAAAACACAAATTGAAGATACTCTCAATGTTGAGTTGGATGAAGATTATTTAAATAGTATTGCTAAAGATTATGAAGATATGTACTAATTGTTTTAGAAATAAATTCGTGCGCCCTTATCTGTCTGTCTGTGCATAACTACTTAGCCCAAACTAAGTATGAGAGCGTGCGAGGTTTCGGGTCCTCCTAAATCCAAAACGCTAAAAAAATAAAGCTCTTATGCAATGCTTGTATTTTGTATTTTAACAATAATATTGTTAGGGCTCGCTTTTTAGGACACCGCCTTCGTATAATAAGTCGAAATAAATTTTAGAGCTATAGCGTTAGTCCACCCGTAACCAATTTCTTCGGTGATATCACCAGTACCATATTCGCCCGGATTAACAGCGGAATATTGTTGAAAAACAATTCCAGTTTTGCTATAACCAATTAAAATAGAATTTATCAATCTTTTTGCAATAATTTCGGCTTGATCGAGAGCTGGTGTATAATTAGTATTTACTAATCCTTTTACAACTAAATGTTGTAATGGAGGGAAGGCATTTGGGAAATCCCACTCTAAACCACTGTACAGAGAAGATGTAGGAATGCCACCTTGGCAATCTAAAACTTTACTATATTTCAAAAAATTAAGCACATGCTTACCCATCTCTTCGCTACGAGTTGCATCAAAACAGTTGGCAGCCAGTGGACCCACGTTGCTCGGATAAAAATATTTTCTATGCTTCGATAACTTAAGGTCATAATCAAACCAAATTTTATGCTCGTCGTTCCATAATATTTCCTCAATACCTTTCATCATTGCTAAATGTTTCCATCGCCACTTCTTAGCTTCCGTATCGTTTCCCAAAATTGCGTAAAATTTCGAAAGGGTGCTAAAAGTTTCACAAAAAATTGAGTTCAAGTCAACCGGAACTACACGACTCGTTTGAATGTGGGATAAGTTGGTCGATATTCCTCCGTCTGCGTCGAAATTCCATCTGCTCGAAAACATCCATCCGCTTTCGGCTGCACTCTTTAAATTTGAATATACTCGCTGTTTTTGGCAACCGTCTTTAAAATAACTTGCGGTTTTAACATCTTCTTTGTACTGCTCTGGTCTTGGTCCTAGACTCGGTGTATGGTAGCGGTAAAACGTATATGTGGCCGAACCTTTTTTTACTCTTACAGTTTGATTATTCCAATACTCTAGGTCTTTGAGTAAAGTGTCGATTGTGTTTCTTAACCAATACTTGTCTTTTGTCGCTTCGTAGTATAAATTTACCATTGATGTTAGTAAAGGTAGTTGTGTTCTCCTCAAGGAGTAAATTCGACCACTTTTGGGTAGGAGACCGTAATGATTTACCAAATATAGGAAACCGTCTATTATATTTCTAGCGCTCTCGTTCATACCGCAAACTAGTAATCCTTCCACCATCCACCTAGAACCCCAATAGTAGTACTCGGTATAATCTTCGCCTAGTACTAAAAACGGTTTAGGTAGCGGTAAAATGCTGTAGTGCTCGACATTTCGTACAACTTGGCGCTTTATTCTTCTTGCAAGCTTAGGCCATATTTGTACCAATTCTGAGGCCAAATTTTTAATTGTTTCGTTGGTAATTTCGTTCAGAAAACTCGGTTGCGGATTAAAATCTATTAATTGGGAAATTTCCATTTCGTTTTCTTGTTGAAAGTTTTCGTTCAAAAATGTTATAATTTGTGCTCTCGTTGGTTTAGACTCCGTTTGGGCTTTCAATCGTTCGAAATTTTCTAAAGTTTCGCATTGGTTGTGTATCATTTTTAAATTTACAAATGTTGAGCTGCTTTTGAATATTCCGCCGAGTTGTACTGTACGTAAAAGATCGCCGTAACAGTATACGGGACTGTCGCACGTTTCTGGCAAGCCTATACATGGTGTTAGTGAAAACCAGCACAATAATAATTTTAACAGCCTCGCAAACATTATTTGTGAGTACTGAAGACTTACTGCCGCCTTCATTTACAATGCATGGCACTTTTTAAATTTATATTCATGAAGCTATTATCACTTGAATGCAAATCGTCAATTTCTGATTATTAACTATGGTAAATTATTATAAACAGGGGCCAAAGATAGCAAATGAGCGTTATCTAATCTATAGAGCTTCTTTTCGTGTGGTTTTTATTTTAATGTACCTATAGGAATGTTTACTGCAACTAGTTTTTCATTTTTTACTCTATAAAAAGGTAAAGAAAAAGAAACAAAAGCTTTCCTAGATTTCAAAAACTAAAATTATAGGCGTTATTGAAATAGAAAACTAATCTCATTTCATTTTCGTTGAACCGAAAGACAAAATATTAAATGTTTGGTATCACTAGATAGCTAATTTTACAATCTTCCCAACGATTTAAAATATACAGAGTGTTGTATTTCAAATGGCGTATTTCGATACGCCAGATTACGATAAGAATTTTGAAATTTTTAATTCATTCTGTTAAATTAATGATGATTATTAAATAAAATAAATTTCAGCTTTTTTCAATTTTCTTACGAGAAAAGTTTCACAGAAATTTAAAAATCGACAAAAAACTGTCATACTAGATTTTCGCTTATAACTCGAAAACTACGCACTTAAAAATAATGTTTCTATACAAAATAAACTACATGGAGTTATCTACAAACTAAGTGTCGTAGATGTTTTTCTTCAGACGAATGGTTTAGGTGCTAGAGCGCGTTCAAGTTTCACAAAAACTTCAAACTCCACAAAAAACCGATTTTTTAGATTTTCGCTTAGAATTCGAAAACTATGCACTTTTTGAATAAAACGATCCTATACAAAAGTAAGCGTCATGAAGTTTTCTACAACTTAAGTACCGTAGATGTTTTTCTTCAGACAAACGGTTTAACCGCTAGAGCGTATTAAAGTTTCACAAAAATTTCAAAATCGACAGAAAATTTATGTTTGAGATTTTCACTCATAACTTGAAAACTACGCACTTTTTGAATAAAATGTTCCTATACAAAAATAAGCCACATGGAGTTTTCTACAACTTAAGTGTCGTAGATGTTTTTAATCAGAGGAGCGGTTTAGGCGCTAGAGCGCCTTAAAGTTAGGCAAAAATTCCAAAATCGATCACAAAATTGTTTTTTAGTTTCTCGCTTATAACTCTAAAACTACACACTTATAGAGAAAAGTGGTCTTATACAAAAATAAAGTACTTACATTCAATTTCTTACAAATCATGTTTCTCAAGTTTTTTATATTAGACGAAGAGTTTAGGCTAGGCGCTAGAGCGCGTTGAAGTTTAGTAGATATCGGACGTAGTAATAGCTAAGTCGAGAACAGCTCTCTCATTTGTCGTAGTGACCTCTATTTTCACTTCATTTTGAACAATTAATTGCCTCTACACTATACATTAACGACGCATTTCCTTTTAGTGGGGCGATAGGCAATCTTTACAAAAATGGGAAAATCGTAAAACAAAATTTTCTCGCATTTTTCTACGATGGTAGAAATTTATTATTCAAAATAACGACAAAAATCTATCTCTAAACAAATACTTAAAAGTAAACTTTCACAGCCACCTCTACTAATACAATTAAATGAAATTTAAAATTCACACGTGGGATTAACGATTATTTCCAAAAATTGCAAAAATGTAAAATGACCAATACGTTGATTTAATAATCTCTGTATAATTGGGCTGATTAGATAGGATATTTCGCTACGTAACATATTAATTATCTTCGCACCAAACGCACTAACGAATTTACTAAGCCCATAGCTCAATTCTTCGTCATTTAATCCAGTCACTTGTAACTGTGAATATCGGAATATTAAATTAAAAATCGTTACGTAGAAGAATAAAACTCACGTTAATTTTTCCAACCTCTATGTCAATAGTGTAATCGTTTATCAGAGGCGGCTCGACGTTATATTGGGTTGTAGTTTTAATATCTGTGTTCAAAATTTCCAAACTAAAATTGAAAAAATTCCAAGTGAAAAAGGAGTGAGAGACTCGAAATGTTCAATAATCAACTCGTCACTCATTGGTCATCCATAGCGAGAATTATTTTGAGGTACTTACGTGATATCTCCATCTGTGATTAATCCCATTAAGCCCAACAAATTTATATCGCCGCCGTGTAACGAAGTAATTTTAACTTTCTTGAAATGATAGTGGACTTCGAGAAGAAACGTCGAGTTTAGATTTAAAGAAACGACGTCGAAATTTAATAATCCTGATATTATCAAGTCGTTCAAGTTCAAATTTGAGCTATAAAACGTTATTTTTATTATTTTTTCTTAGTAACCCTCACTCCCTGGCAACGTAAGATACTCAGCTAAAACCATCGTTCAGAGATACAAGATACAACGATATCTTTTAGCAACGAAAAGGATAAGAGAATATGAATAATTAGTTTCTGAGCAAACAACGTGTCAGCGTGCGTTTTTGCAAACACCTAGTTTTAGCCAAAGTACCCCCCCCCCCCCCCCCCAAGCACTATTAACTCACTAGAAGAATTTGTTGTTATCTATATCAAGTCTTATTGTATCGTTAAAGATTAGAGGATCCATTGGTGGAATTCCAGCTTCTGGATCACCCACTGCTAGTTTTTCTCTAAGACACTGAATAGTTTCGTTGAACTTCGTCTCATAATATCCAGAAGAATCTAAAAACTAAAATTTACAACAAGAAAGAAAGTAGCATATTCTTACTTGGTTCGTTTATTAAAATGTGTGCTGAAAGGAGAGATATTGCAGTGAAGAACCGGTACGCCATACTCAAAAATAATGATGCAATTTAATATTATTTAAACAACTAACAATTTTATTGACTGATTTTCAATTAGATCATAATAAAAATTTTTAGCAACTCTCTAAAACATTTCCATCAGAGCACTTTTGGTATCAAATAGATAAGATTCACATTTTCACTTTCACTCCAAAATAATTTCGGCGACACCTCCGATTTATTTATATCTATTATTCACCTGTAAATGGCACTTATTACGTTTTTGTTTGTCAGATACAAAATTGTATAAATAGATTGATAACGTAGATACAATTTACATACTTAACAAAATAATTGGGTTTTGTCGGTTTTGTGTA